>BSBM01000484.1:12742500-13462500 GCA_027924585.1 Larix kaempferi
GACCACAACACCCCGCTAGGGCAAATCCAGGGGCCCCTTACAATTTGTTTTAAAAGTTGGACTTACAAGAGGGTTTTTTTGTATTATTTCCTTACTCGTCCATGTTTGAGACCATATGGGCCATCTTTGGTGTGAAAAATACCCATATCCAAATGATTTAGGGCCCAGGGCCCAAATCATTTCATCCCTATATTGTAGCTCCTGAGTTATGAAAATTTCATTTAGGTTTCAATCCTCTTCTTTCACCCTCTAAGCATGTTTACATTTCAAATCCCGTGCAGCGTTGCACCGGGCATGACCCTTGCAAGTATGACGTGGGATGATACTTCTCCCCCACTAACCCCATGATCTCTTTCTCTCTATCTCTCCCATATCCCATCTCTCTATCTCTCTCTACCTCTCACTCTCCCTAAATCACTACATCCCTTAACCCTTAAACCATTCAACCATTCAACCTATAACCCCACAACCCTAAATCCTAAACAACCTAACCCACAATCCTTAAAGTCCAAATACCTAAGACCTTACGCCTTGAGTCCTAAACGATTAAATCCCTAGAAGCCTTAACCCCCATCTCTTTAGCCATTCATTTATGCACTTTTGAAGTATAGTCCAATGTATGAAAATATTTTCGAAGTGGGGGAAGGTTTGGCATTAAATGGTGTAAACATTGGTTAATAAAAGGTGTAAATGTTATGCAGGGGCACGTGCGCGTGTTTTAGCGCATACATGTTGATGACGTGCACGCTCTACAAACACACGTGTAGGCATTTAAACATGCATGCGCGTGTCTATTGCTAGTTAAAAAAACAAATTTTTCTGTTCCTGATAATGCTACCAAGAAACACGGGATTTTCTGTCTTACGCGAGTTCAAGCTCTTCCAGGTTGCTTATTGGATCACATTCATTGAAAGTTTGGACACTAATTGATCTATTGGACACAAAATCACTCTTGGAATCTAACAAACATCTTCAGTGGTCTTGGACTCTAGTGGATACATTCAAGTTACCAGTTTCCATGGCAAGTGGAGATCATTTCTATAGGTATGGTGAATTGTAAATAATTATTTTCATTCACAATATTGAGATTCTCCCATTCCTTTTTGTTTTTATCATATGCCTACAACAATATCCATGCATAGACAACAATGAATTTGACAAGAAGAATTCCCAAGGTCACATCTAAAAAAACTCATATTCACTAGACAAGATGAAGTATGCAATTTAAACCAATAATTATTACCATGAATATATTTTGATTTCACACAAGGATGGTATGGATGAGGTTCTCTCTTGAGAATATTCAATTTGAATAAAATCCTAAGAAGAAATCATGGGAGAGGGTCCACATTGATTAGTTCATGAAATTTTGTCCATGCTCTCATCTTCATGCTATGTTTATCATAATGTTTCTTTAATATCATGCCTTTGAGCTTGACTACTTGCCCCTGCCTCATTGAATTCTACTTCCTTGGGGGAATTTGCAACCTCCTCATTGTGTAATTAGTAAACTTATTCTCTTTACCTTATTTGATGTAGAAAACTATCAAACTATTCCCAAGGTATCTCTAGCCATCTCTGTTGTAAGGTGTTACTTATACCAAATTTTTTATGAATTCATGGCTAGGAAAGACACTAGTTTCTCCATTATACACTTGACCAACCATCATCTATATTGATTGGAATTGTAAGGGATAATGTTGTTTATTCGAACACAAATAAACCAATATAGTTTGTAGTTGTATCTGTTAATTTGTAAAGTGGTAAGTTATGTTGGAATGTGTCAAGTTCATTGCATAATGGAACTAATATCTTATTTGTTTTTTCTTTTGCAGGGGTAGGCCTCATAGTTTTGTTAAAGATACTTTTGGAGATGGGAAACTCAGTCATCAATTCAACAGACTATGACCATATCTCAAATCTTGTACAACCAGGACACATATACACAGTTGTTTCCCCGAAAGACTATGAATGGGGAACAGATTATTGGTTAGCATGGTGCATACAAGGTAAGCAAACCCTCTACGGATCATTAATCGACGATGAAGGAAATGAATTTCCTCTTGGATCGACAGTGGTTAAGGGGGAATATCTTACACTAGATGGTAAGTCAAGAAATACTAGTGGGTATGTATTCATGGATTACAAACCAGGTTCAGTGGTGTATCACTTCACAAACTTCATCGTTGGAACAAACATCCATCTACAGACAATGTCAAGCAAGAGCTCAACCAAGGTACGCTACTACCTGCCTCATTTAGAGCACGAGAGATTGATGGAGACAATTAGCAACAGAGAGGATCCAAATGGATTTATTGAATGAGGTCAGTCAACTTTACATAAGAGAAAGAATTGCATCAAAGAATGTCATGTTCTACATCGAGGTATGTGTAATTTTATGTTATTTTGTTGGTACATGCATTTTTTGTTGATACATACATACATACATGTGAACAATTCGAGTTCTCTACTATCTTAACATTTCTAATTTTAAATCTACCATCCATTAATTGTTTTGGGTACACTACTTCTTGCCTCATTCAGAGCACGATAGATTGATGTAGAAAATTAGAAACAAAGAGGATCCAGATGTATTTATTGAATGAGGTTAGTCAACTTTACATAAGAGATAGATTTTTTGCACAAAAACCCCTCAGGACATCCCTAAGAGCCTACTAAGTCATCCTAAAACCATCCTCCATAACACTACTTCCATCTCCCCTGACTTAGATCCACTCATACACACTTTAAAGTCATCAAACATTAACAAAGATACTTGATAGTCACTTTTTTCCTACCCCTAAATCAATATTTTTAGGTGTACATGTGTGTCTACTTCTAATTCATGTACATGTGTGTCTCGCATTGGTGGACCTGCAGGAGCTGACGAAATCCCATTATGCTTACCGGTTTTCTTTTTCCACCAGGGCTCGAATTGACCTTGTAATGTTATTTTTTCATCATTTAATTCAATATGATCTAGGATCTTAACTGAGAGAAAAACATGTACAACATATCAAACACAAGAGATAAGAGACACAAAGCATTTCACCGGGGAAAACCAGGAAGGTGAAAAACCTCGCAACTTCCTCAGAGATAGAATAAGCACCAATACAAATATCACCAAGATGAATCCCCAAAAGGTAAATGACTGCAGCAGCTACTCCTCCTACACTTGTGCCCAGTCCTCCTCTCTCTCACTAATGGAAAGTGAGTGAATGAGTGAATGTGTCAAATGAGAGAGTCACACTCTCTATTTATACTTTTACTTTCACTTGACCTTTATCAACTAGGTCGGCCCCAACTTAACCACTTAACATAATGCTGACTGGGACGACCCCACTAGGGTGGTCCAATAACCCTTTAACCCACATGACTCGTACAGGGCCGACCCCACCAAGGTGCTCTAATAACACATCAAATATAAGTTACGACATTTACAATATAACTTGCGACACTTGCAAGTACAAATGATGACACTTCCAATCGGAGGAATAATACATCTTCCTTGGGGATACAATAAAGTACAAATGTAATACATACAATATACAAGTTAATATATTCCGAAGTTACAAATACATCAACACTCCCTCTTAACTAGGAAGGTATTCTCTTGACATAGGTCATCAATACATATAGGCACAAGTCTTCAATTATGGGGTTGGATCATCGTCATTGGATCACGGAGCATCATCGTCACTGCTGCTATACTCATCATCTCGATCACTGGTGCTATCTCTCAATTCTTCTTGTCATAGGAAGTTATACAGAGCCATCCCTTTTCATGCTGGTTGTAGGCCTAGCCTCTTCAACATCTCTGGCCATCCGATGGAATGTGCGTCAACAAAACCTCGAAAGAGCATCCCAGGACTTTTACGAGCACGCAGCTCAACCCATCAGATCTCCCAGGATATTTTACATATGACCACCACAAAACCTTGAAAGAGCATCCCAGGACTTTTACGAGCACACAGCTCAACCTATCGGATCTCCCAGGATATTTTACATGTGGTCAGGAAAAACCTTAAAAGAGTGTCTTGCAACCTGCAAGATCTCTAAAGAGCATCCCAGGAATCTTACAAGCACACAGCTCAACCTATCGGATCTCCAGGACTGATTACATGCCTCCTATAGAAAAACCTCGAAAGAGCATCCGAGCTCAAACTATCAGACCTCCTAGGATCTTTTATATGCTACATGTAGCAAAACCTTGGAAGATTTTCTGAGCTCAATCTATCGGATCTCCCAAGATATTTTCTATGCTACCTACACAATCTGTCCACGACCACGGAGTATCAACCTGATACTCATGATCATACTAATCATCATCATATAGTACATCATCTTGATGCACATCATCATCACATGATCACCCTGATCATATACACAACATCATCCTGATGTATATCATCTGGAGCATCGTCCTGATGCTCATCACACATGATCGTCCTTATCATCATCATATCATCATCCTAATGCATATCATCTAGAGAATCATCCTGATGCTCATAATATAGAGCATCGTCCTAATGCTCATCATCACCACATTATCATCCTGATCATCATAGCAACATCCTCTTCAGATCATCTCATCGTCCACGGAGCACAGCCCATATGCACATCATACAACACTTACACCACTAACATGGGAGAACACATCTACGACCATTCGGGGAAGGCTCCAGCCCTTAATTTTTCACCATGGGAGAACACATCTACCACCATGTGAAAAATGGCTTCAACCCTTAAATATACACTATGGGGGAACACATCTACCACCATGTGAGAATGTCTCCAGCCCTTACATCTGCACCATGGGAGAACACATCTACCACCATGTGAGAATGGCTTAGAAATTACATCATGACCATGGATGAACACATCAACCATGTCAAAAAATCTTCAACAATTACATCATGACCATGGGAGAACACATCTACAACCATGTCAGAAAATCCCATGTGCATCTATGTCTTCCGGACTCATCACTTCCCCTTGGAAGGAACCTTGATATGAAGTACACCAAGCCTCTCTCTTAAGTACTTGAACTTCTCTCTAGCTAATGGTTAGGTCAACACATCTGCAATATGCTCATCCATCGCAACATACAGGAGCTTCACTACTCCTCTCTGCACCATATCCCTGATATAGTGATATTTGATCTCGATATGCTTCGACTTGTCATGGAACACCTGGTTCTTTGACAACTTCACACAACTCTAGTTGTCACAATAGATACAAGTAGAATCCAACTAGAGATCAAATAAATTAGATAGTAGCTTCCTTAGCCATACTGCCTCACAACTGTCCAAACAAGCTACGACATACTCTGCTTCGGCTGTACTCAGTTGTGAGGCACCTGCAACAATTAATTAACAAGAATACGCGAAATAGCAGAAATGACAGAACTCAGAATCACTTTTGTATTGATCATAGGCCACTTCGAGGGGGCAACCTCCTTTGAGCAAGCTCAATACAAATAACTTCACGGTGCCTTCATAGGTCTCAACACACACTTATATACTAATTCTAGGCGCCAATACTATGGGTCGAAACCATGGGCCGTTACAAACTATGGATTAACAATACTACGGGCGGCTTACAAAGCATATGCGCCAACAACAATAACACAAACTATTGATTAACAAATACAACGGGATGACTTACAAAGCATATGCGTCCAACAACAACATACTAACAAAGTAAAGACATGGGTTCCTAACATCAGTGCTACACAGGACTGCTTCCTGCTAAACCAAGAGATCACACCTGATCCCATACTGAAGCAACACCCCGAAGTGCTCTTCCTATTTGCAGCACTATTTGCCCAATATGAATCAACATAACCCTCCAGGTTAAACTTTTGATTCGCATCATACTTGAGCCCATAATCAATCGTACCTTTCAGGTATCTCAAAATATGCTTTACAGTAATCAGGTGAACATGTCTAGGATCCGTCAGGAACTGGCTCAATGTGTTCACCGCAAAGAAAATATATGGTCTCGTGTTCGTTAGGTACATCAAGGACCCAATCATCTGACGATACATCGTGGCATCAACCGAATCTGATGAATAATCACACAATAGCTTCAGGTTTGATGCCATAGGTGTGACCATGGCCTTTCAGTCCATCATCCTGAATCGCTTCAGGATCTCTACTGCATACTTCCCTTGTCCAAGGAATATTCCATCTTCACTCTGCCACACCTCCATACCTAGAAAGTAATGCAACATACCCAAGTCCTTCATCGTGAACTCGGAAACAAGCTTCCTATTCGTATCAGCAATCAATCCAATCTCACCTGTCACAAATAGGTCATCCACATACAGTAGGAGTATCACTGGATTGCCTTCCTCAACCTTGTAGTAAAGGTTGAAATCCGCTTTACTCTTGGTAAATACCAAACTGGATAGGAAGTTGTCTATCCTACAATACCATGTCCTGGGATCCTGTTTCAAACCATACAAGTCTTTCTTCAGTTTGCATACATGAGTCCCTGTCATGTGTCTCAAAACTGAGTGGCTGCTCCACATACACTTCCTCTTCGACTACACCATTCAAGAAATTTTTCTTGAAATCCATCTGGTGTATCTTCTACTTCATCACTGCAGCCAGAGAAAGTACTGTTCTGATGGAAGTTTATCTGGATGCAGGTGCAAGGGTTTCTTCATAATATATCCCTTATTTCTAGGAGAAGCCACAAACCACAAACCTTGCCTTGTATTTCTCTATGCTACCATATGCAGCATGCTTGATCTTGTAGAGCCACTTGGAAGTCACAACAGACTTCCCTTCTGGTCTCAGGAGCACATCCCAGACATCATTCTTCATGATCGACTTGGTACTCCTTGATCATGGCATCCTTCCATTACTGCATCCCGGATCCTGGGAACTTTAGATTCTTCAATATATTCAATAGATAGTTTTCTTGAACTTCGTTGCTGGAACAAATGTTGTAGTCCTTCTTTTGTAGGTGATTGTACACGATCTTTCTTACATGTCAAATTCAATTGCATGATTAGAAACTTCTCATAGTTTTCAAAACAAAAATCTTACACATAAGTACATATGTCATACAGTCATGCAATTATCTTAGCCAATGCTTCAATACAACATTTATCCATATCCTGTATTCACACGGTAACTTTCTAGATGCCTTCCATCTCTACCAGAACATTTGTTAAGAGTGTGCACAACTCCCAACATGTTAGCAAAGAGGTTTCATTCTAGATAAGTAGCAATGGAATGTTGTACAGTACCATAGGCCACTTACCCATTACTTGCATATTAATTGTATCTTGTTCATTAATGCAAATTTTCTAATATGCATAATATACATCCTAAATCTAGGAACATAAGTATGTACATGACTAGAAAACATCATTTAAGTAATCATATATATAATAAATGACAATTCAAATACTTATCTTTTTTTAGTTGTAGGGTGGAATCCCTCTCAATCTTTGCTTCCTTGCAGGAACTACTAGAGTGTGCTCCCTATTTATCTTTTCTTCCTTGTGAGAACTACTGGAGTGTGATCCCTATTGGAATATTCACACCATCATTTTTATATTTTGCATGCTTGCATGCAAAACTGCATGTTGCATGCATTTTCATGCCACTGCATGCATCCATTCATCATCATGGTTGTCTCCCCAGCACCTAGAGCTTACTTATATCTCTCTAGAGCCTGTCTTTAGGCCTCAATTGGCCTCCTACCTACCTAATGCGCCCTCTTTGACTTTTCTGCTTAGCAAGTGCGTCTTTCTCACCTACCATTGTCAGTTAGAGTGCCTTATCTCACCTACCAGGAGTTATCATTCAGTTAGTGCATTGATTGAGTAGTTCTTCCACTGATTTATCATTATGACTGCTTGTAGATTCTAGTTAGCTAGTTCTGGAGTTCCACTTGACTATTTGAAAGCCTCATGCGCCCCCCTTGGAGTCTCCATTCCCTGATTTATGCCTAGATGGTTCCGTTAGACTCAATTAGACACACTTGAATGAATATTACCATTTATGACTGATACTATTGACTGGATGATGTATCCATTGTTATCCAAGCTAGACTTTGAGTTAGACAGCCTCATGCACTCCACATAGATTCTTCATTCCTTGATTTATGGACAGATGGTTCTGTTAGACTCAGTTAGACACACTTGACTGACTCTTACCACTCATGACTGATACTACCGACTAGATGATGTCTCCTTAGTTATTCATGTTGGACTTTGAGCTCAGAATTCGAATGCCCTACTTAGCTAATTCGAATCCTATATGATGGCTCATCATTGATTATTGTAACAAATTCTCTACATTCATTATTCATTGTATGATATTGACATTGTCCATTATTCTGTGTTTATGAGTGATTATTGAAGGCATGCTTCTTCTTCTTTGCAAATAATCTTGAGAGTTAGATTGTGAGTTTGTTATAGTTGCTAGATCCCTGTAGATTATCACATGGTATCAAAGCAGTAAGCAGCTATTCGAATTGCAGCCACTGCAACAATTGCAGCATTTCTTTGAGCATCTATCTTTTCACTTATGCACCAGAAGCCTCTGAGTTTCCACAACAAATCCTGGTGCTATTACTTGAATTCATTGGATAAATCTAGTGAGTTCTAGCCAGGTATGAAGGACTTAGTCTATGTGCCAAGTGTCCTTAAGGTGTGTTGGTTGCTTTTTGGACAGACCCGGGTTTTAATGAGGCGCAGCAACAAAACCCCTTGGCGCACTGGCCCTCTCGGCAACGAGCTGCGCAGCAGCTCGAGGTCTCACCCGAAGTGGCTATGGGGGGCTAAGGAATCAGGCTTCCTTAACCTAGGCGACGCAGAGACTGTGGTCTTCTCCCTTCCTTTCTCTTGAGAGGATTCCTTAAGCGGACCGTCTTACTCTCCCACCGACTTCTCAGTGCAACAGCGCTGAAGTTCACACTTATCAGCCTAGCCACGCGGTATCTCCACTCCTGCGCACCAGACAATTATCCTCAACGCCGATACTCAATGTATCGTTCTGCTTGCGCGCCTAGCGCAGTAACGCATTCCTAAGCGCTGCGGCAATGGTGCTCTTATCAACTCCTTCAATAGTGCGCGAGAATAACTTCTACGGGAGATTTAAGGACTTGCTTTATATACTTAATCATAAAGACAATGAAACATTCATGTAAACGCAGATAGTAAACTAAAACATGCATTCACGCAACACAGCCTCATAACAACGAGAATTATGTAGTTCACCTCCACGGGAAAACCACGTCCACGGGAAGTATATCTTATATTAATCTGAAATGGAATTACACAATATGCTGTGCACACAGCTGCAGCCTTAGATCTTTCCAGGAAACTCCACGCACACAGCTGGGAGCCCTTCTCTCGATCTAGTCTCTTCCTCTACAGATATTACAATAGTTCAGACGTAAAATCAGACTGTCTGCAACTCAGGGATTAGCCTCACAGCTATCCAGTTCTAACTCTTGTCTTCTAACACACAATAGAAAACAATCAACAACCAACCCTTCTCCCTTACAATTACACATATATATAGGTGGCCATGACGGTCGCACCTTTACAAAACTGTGGGCCTTTCGCAGTAGTATTACCCAAAAACCCTAACCACGGACATGGCTAGGTGTACTATAGGCGCCGCTTGCAGTCATGTCGCTGTTTCCTGCAGGTTCCGTAACTTTCGGCGTAGATTGCGGGTATGGGCGCCGCTTCATCATTTACTGCTCTTTGTCCTTTGCCTTCAATGCTTTGGTCCGTTGCTCTTCCTTGATCAAAGAAACCATAACTTCTGTACTTAGCCTTAATGAGGGTAGCTGAGCCCTCTACTCCGTCGCTTTATTTATTGTGGTAGCTGAGCTCTCTACTCGACCACATTCATTCTCCTTTGACGTGTGTGCGCGAGCTCCGCAATTTTTGGTTCGTAATCTACGCTGAGCTCATCCATTTGGCACCGTACTGCTCACCGTTTACTTCTGCCCAAAAATTGGTCCTTACTCAAAATTAGCACTTCTTCCCTTCGACACTTAGTGCTTTTTCTTCAAAATTTGCAGCTTTACCATAGCTGCGGCCTAGGCTCCAACAGGCCCCTAACACTTACTTGTGGCTCGTCCTCGAGCCACTCGCACTAGTGTGTGGTCGCTTTACTTGCGCATCTGCTTTTGCTTGGGTCTAAGCAAATGTTTTCTTCCACTGTGCAATAGCGGAGTCCATTTCATCAACGCACTCCACAGTTGTCTGCACCATTTCTGCAGTGGCTTCTTCTACAGTTATGCCATCAACGACCTGTTGATATTCTGCAATTTCTTTGATCTTTGCCTCGACTTGGGCAGCGAGGTCAGCATACTCATCCATAAATGGTTGAATGTTGTTGGTGAGTTTAGCATCTTCATTCCTGAGCTTGTGCAGTTGCTGTTGTATTCAGCGCACTTCACTCATTTTCCTCATTTTTGCTAATCCTTCTAAGGCCTTAGCTTCTTCAGTCATAACAGTTAGGGACTGTTCTGCAGCTTGTACATGCTCCAAAAGACCGACTTTGAAAGGGAGCTTCTCAAGCTCCGTCCAAGCCTCCATAGCTTGGGTCATCAGGTTCTCGGCTTCATCTGCTCTGCTCTTCATTTGTGTGGAAGTTCTACGCAGCGCTTCAAATTGTTCATGCCTATCATCTGTAGAATGCACTGCAACACGAGCTTCCAACTCGACAATCTGCGTTCTATGGTATTCAGCCATAGCAACTATTTCTTGCTCCAGGGTTTTCACCCTTCCACCAATAATTTGAACTTTCTCAACCAAAGGAAGGTCTGGTTGAATCTCGCAGGCCGGCAACTCCTGGGCAATTTCATCAACTATGTTTCTTATCCCAGTGTCTTGTGCCTTATAAAGTGCAAGTTTCTCAGAGATTTTCTTATAGCCTGCCTTCAGCTCTATCTCCTACGATTGCAGTCTTTGGTTTGTATTGAATGTGGAGAGGTCTCTAGCTCTCAGCTCAACAGAAACTTTCTCTTGCACTAACTGCAAGGTTTCTATGGGGATCAAAGACAAATTTACTTCAATGGGGCCAACTACGCTTACCTGTAGTGCAGTCAAAGGATCCGGAAGTGTCATGCTTGTAGTCGGGATGTGCACGATAGTATGCCTTTCTGTAAGTACTTCAACTCGCTCGGTAGATGTGGTTGCTTGCGGCGCCTGTGAAGTAAATGCTGGCGCATGGGTCTGCGCAACTCTTCCTGCGAGACCTTTTAATTCCATGAACTGTAGGTCCAGAGCACTTCTGATGTGAGTGTGCGCGGTCCGCAGCTCGCGAAATTGCTCTTTCAAGTACTGGTCGATCCTTGAGGGAATGGTCTAAGAGGGATGCGACACCTTTTGCTTCTTGGTCACTGGTTCGGTTGAACCTTCATCACTTCTTTGCTCAGGCGCTTCCTTGCCCTTATCCTTCTCTTGCACACCAGGAGGTGGCATCGCGGATGCGATTTCAGCGGCCTCCCTCCATTCATACGACCAAGACTTGATAGTTTCTTCAACATATTCAGTGGTCATCCTGTAAAGGCCTACTTTATACCGTTTTCCACTACGAGTGCAACCAATGAGTTCAAGATCACTATCAGAATCTGCGGACATTACTTGTCTATGCTATTCATCGGAAGTTATGCATAGTTTTTCTTTTTCATACAGAAGCATTTTAATCCATAAGTTCAGAGAATTTAAGAACTTACCTCTGTGTGCTTGGAAGAAGCTCCTCTCAGCTTCGCTGAAACTCTTTCTCGTATCTACTGCAAACTCGGTGATGAAGCCTTCCAGCAGACTATTCAACCAAAAGTCTACTGCGCGGGACATAGAATTATCTACCCGCTTCAAAATACTGACTAGCTCAGGCGTCCAAGCGACAGGTCGATCAACATGCACGGTGGGTCTAGTATCTGCTAACTTAGCTATCCACGCATGCAACTCAAGTGAAAATGTGACAAAGAAAATTTCGTGAAGGTCAGTATAGATATACTTCTGCAACCAGTCTTCTGTCTGAAGCCTAGTGCTATGAATATTATATGTATGTTAATTAAAGTTATTAGTTATTAAAGTGAAAGGGTGTAACCCTTCACTATACACGCTCAAGCCTATAAAAGCGAGCCTCATTGTAATTATAAATCATCCATTATCAATTATATATTATTATTTTATCAAATGGAGTTATTTCCCATTGGAGGATTATTCGCTTGAATAATCACTGAGTATATCCGGACTCGGATATAGCATTGGTATCAAAGCTTCGTGCTAGATTCCGGCCTTTGGTTGTCTTTGGGCTTTTAGCCATTAACCAGGTTTTCCCTGAAGTTTGGTCTTTGACCATAAAGTGGCCTTTGGCCAAAACCAGATTTTTTGAAACTCTTCCTCACTCACTTCCATCTTCCAGCTCTCTCCACATTTTATCTCTTCCTCGTCGTCCTCATACACCTCCCCTGCGCACTCGTCTCCCACACCCTTGCACTCTCCACAGCTCCCATCTCACCCCTTCGCCCTCCACGCTCACGCCAATGTTCAACCTGCACTCCTTCCCCAACTGCGCGCTATTCCCTCTGCCGCGCATCTCAACACTCCACCTTCACGCCACTCCCTTATCCTCCATTCCCCCACGCTCTCCTTTCTAGTCCACACACACTCCATCCACGCGTCCGCTTGTTCCTACCCTGTGCCATCCATTTCTCCCTTCCCTTCACGCGGCCTCCCTCCTGTGCTAGCCCTGCACCCACACCCTTCCACGGGGCCTCCCTTCTGCCATCTCCCTTCGCGCCCACCTCTCGAGCTACTTGGCCCCCCACCACCATTCCACCGCCTCTCGTGCTACCCCCCCACCACGCCATTACCCAACATCCACTTCTTACATCGTTCTCCATGTTGCCTTTCCAGGAACCTCTCGTCCATACTTCCCCCGCCTTCACGTTGTCAAAAACCCTAATTTTATATATTTAAAAAAGAAATTTATAATATTATTATTATTGTAAAATAATAATAATTATTGTACATTTAAAAAAATCCCTAATCTCATTGGATCCAAATAATATTATTATATTGAAATAATAATAATAATTATATTTAGTTGAAAAAAAAACTATATAAAAATTATATATAGTTTAAATAATAATAATTATTAATCAATTATTATTTTTGAAAAAAAAAAAAAAAGTCAAAGTCAAAGTCAAAGGAATCAAAAGAATTTGAGACTATCTATTGTCGAAGTCAAGATGATCTATCACTGAAGAATCAAAGAAGATCATCCCACCGTCAAAGAAATCAGAAACCATGGCAGCCGATTTGCAAGAAAAATTAGAAGCCAAGTTAAAACGCTATCAAAAAGACAATGAAGAATTACGAGACATTAATAGACAATCAGAAGTAAAGATTGAACTACATAAGATAGAAGAACGGTTCAATGAACAAATAATGTCCAACCAGAAAAATCACATAGAAAAATTATGTGTGCAAATCAAGGAATTAAAAGATGAAAGTGATTTCAATCAGAGATTGAAAAATCAAGATATAAAGAAGGAAATAAATAATTACGAAGCAGAAATAATACGCTTGAACAAATTCGTTAGCGACAAAGATGAAGAACTAATGCAGTTACGACATAAATTAGAAAGTCAAGAATCAGAGGTCGGCCAGTGTCGACAACAGATAAAAGTTCTTCAACAACAAAATGACGACTCTAAAAAGACACATAAGTTAGAGATCGCGAAGAGTAATCAAACATTATCTAACAATGCTGAAGAAATTTTTAGACTAAGAAATCATAACAAGATACTAGTCACAAAAATTAAGAAGTTGAAAAATAGCCGAAAGATAGAACAATCTATGGACGACATTGAAGGGAAACTTCTAGACAAACAGGAAGAAAATAGTTGTATCAGAAGTCATAATGAATATCTTAAGGAACAACTTAAGACATCTGAAGATGAAAAAAAATCGCAAGTTGAATTGATTAAGAAGTTTCAAAATGATAATAGGCAGTTGGAAAAGATACAGAACAAAAACTTAAAACCTCAAGAGACGAAAATACAACTTCCAACTCAGATCAATTCTCTAAAGGCGACATTAGTAAACGAAAATGACATCGTGAAAGTTCCGTATCGACACCCCAACCATAAAAACCGATATTTGAAAAAGTGGGAAATGTCGAAAGATAATGGTACTAATGTGATCAAATCTCCTGACGACACATCAGTAGGGAATCCCATCAGTCCACAACAAATCAATTTAGGATGGATTCATCCGTCGACGTATCAAAAGTTATGCTCTACACTTAGCAGTTCGTATCGACATGTTTCATCAGCCATGACATCGCAAAGAACAATGAGACAAAATTATAAGGCTTTGAGGACAAAGCCTTTCTAAGAGAGTGGTAATGCTATGAATATTATATGTATGTTAATTAAAGTTATTAGTTATTAAAGTGAAAGGGTGTAACCCTTCACTATACACGCTCAAGCCTATAAAAGCGAGCCTCATTGTAATTATAAATCATCCATTATCAATTATATATTATTATTTTATCAAATGGAGTTATTTTCCATTGGAGGATTATTCGCTTGAATAATCACTGAGTATATCCGGACTCGGATATAGCACCTAGAGCTTCTATTTTCTCGTTCAGCGAACTCTCTAGCCTTTAAATCAAACCAGTCTTGAATTTCTTTAGCTGTAGGATTCCAGTAACACATTTGTTGGCTGAGCAAGTCTCAAGGCAACATAACCATTTGTTGGCTTCAGCAACAATCTCACATGTCGCGAAAATAACAAGTTTCAAGGCAACAAGTCGCAAGGAAACGGAACCATTTGTTGGCTCCTTCTTTCTCTAGGTTTCGCATCAATCTCACACGTCGCCAGAATAATAAGTCTCACAGTAACAAGTCACAAGGCAACGGAACCATTTGTTGGCTGCTTTTTGGACAGACCCGAGTTTTAATGAGGCGCATCAACAAAACCCCTTGGCGCACTGGCCCTCTCGGCAACGAGCTGTGCAGCAGCTCGAGGTCTCACCCGAAGTGGCTATGGGGGGGCTAAGGAATCAGGCTTCCTTAACCTAGGCGATGTGGAGACTGCGGTCTTCTCCCTTCCTTTCTCTTGAGAGGATTCCGTAAGCGGACCGTCTTACTCTTCCGCCGACTTCTCAGTGCAACAGCGCTGAAGTTCACACTTATCAGCCTAGCCACGCGGTATCTCCGCTCCTGCGCACTGGGCAATTATCCTCAACGCCGATACTCAATGTATCATTCCGCTTGCGCGCCCAGCGCAGTAACGCATTCCTAAGCGCTGCGGCGATGGTGCTCTTATCAACTCCTTCAATAGTGCGCGAGAATAACTTCTACGGGAGATTCAAGGACTTGATTTATATACTTAATCATAAAGACAATGAAACATTCATGTAAACGCAGATAGTAAACTAAAACATGCATTCACGCAACACAGCCTCATAACAACGAGAATTATGTAGTTCACCTCCACGGGAAAACCACATCCACGGGAAGTATATCTTATATTAATCTGAAATGGAATTACACAATATGCTGCGCACACAGCTGCAGCCTTAGATCTTTCCAGGAAACTCCACGCACACAGCTGGGAGCCCTTCTCTCGATCTAGTCTCTTCCTCTACAGAGATTACAATAGTTCAGACGTCAACTCAGACTGTCTGCAACTCAGGGATTAGCCTCACAGCTATCCAGTTCTAACTCTTGTCTTCTAACACACAATAGAAAACAATCAACAACCAACCCTTCTCCCTTACAATTACACATATATATAGGTGGCCATGACGGTCGCACCTTTACAAAACTGTGGGCCTTTCCCAATAGTATTCCCCAAAAACCCTAACCACGGACATGGCTAGGTGTACTGTAGGCGCCGCTTGCAGTCATGTCGCCGTTTCCTGCAGGTTCTGTAACTTTCGGCGCAGATTGCGGGTATGGACGCCGCTTCATCATTTACTACTCTTTGTCCTTTGCCTTCAATGCTTTGGTCCATTTCTCTTCCTTGATCAGAGCAACCATAACTTCTGTACCTAGCCTTAATGAGGGTAGCTGAGCCCTCTGCTCCGTCGCTTTATTTATTGTGGTAGATGAGCTCTCTACTCGGCCACATTCATTCTCCTTTGACGTGTGCACGCGAGCTCCACAATTTCCGGTCTGTAATATGCGCTAAGCTCATCCATCTGGCACCGTACTGCGCACCGTTTACTTCTGCCCAAAAATTGGTGCTTACTCAAAATTAGCACTTCTTCCCTTCGACACTTAGTGCTTTTTCCTCAAAATTCGCAGCTTTACCATAGCTGCAGCCTAGGATCCAACAAGGTGGTGTTCAGTCAAAGTGTAGCATTCTCCATTAGCAAAAATTCTCTTGTTTTGTAGATTTATTCATCCATT
This sequence comes from Larix kaempferi, assembly GCA_027924585.1. Taxonomy (NCBI): domain Eukaryota; kingdom Viridiplantae; phylum Streptophyta; class Pinopsida; order Pinales; family Pinaceae; genus Larix; species Larix kaempferi. The sequence goes on from BSBM01000484.1 coordinate 12,758,923, forward strand.
CCGAATCTTCTTCAACTATTCAACTTTCTTTGTTTCAGATGGATCTAAAGCTTACATCTTCCAACTATGTTGAGTGGAAAGTCAAGATGACTCTCTTTGTGATATCAAAGAGCTTCACCCGAATACTCAACAGAACGATGGTAGAACCTCTCAGTGTAGTTGAAAAGTCCAAGTACTTGGATAGGCTTGATGAAGCAATTGGCCTGCTCCTTCTCTCAATTTATGAATATCTTCACTTCCTTGTCATCAATCTTACATCTCCTAAAGAGGTTTGGGACAAGCTCGAATCTCTTTTTGGACTGAAATATGATATGCAAGGACACAAATTGGAGAGTGAGCTCATATGTTTGAGTCCAGACAACTTCGAATCTATCAATTCCTTCCTCACCAAGTTCAAAATCTTGATATCACAGTTGAAAATATATGAGATAGTGAAAGAAGACAAGTAGCTTATACTTTCCATTCTCTCAAAGTTGGGGGCAAACTTCTTAGTTTTTGTCTCTACTTTCCAGTCAGCTAGGTTTTCCATTCCAAGATGGAAGTTTCCCTCATTTGATGATTTCATGCAATATCTTACTCAAGAGGAAGAAAAGTTGATCTCTATGGGAATGATCAAACCCAAATTGGATTCAACCCTTACAGTTGCAGAAAGAGTGAATGGTAAAGTCAAGCAAAAGATTTTTGACAAGAGATTGGATGATACAAAGCATACAGATACTCCATATCAGTCTATTGGAGCTTCGAACTCAAGGAAGACTAAGCATTATCAGAAGGGAAAGACCATGTGCACCTATTTCTCTAGAGGTTTTCATCCTGAGAGTTCTTTCATGAGGAAGACTATAGATTTTATGGCTCAGTTACTTGAGAAGAACAATCTTCCCGTACCATCATGTGCAAGAAAGAAAGATCCTAATATTGAATCTTCTAGATCCGAAGGAAAATAAAGATGTAATGCTCTCATAGCAAGTACATCAACTGATTCTTATTTCATCATAGATTCAGGAGCATCATTCCACATGGATTCCTCCAAACATCTCTTCTCTAGTTTCGAAAGCTCCATTGGTCCTTCAGTCAGTTTGGGAAATGATGCAGAAGTCTCCTCTCATGGGATTGGAAGAATCGATCTTGATCATGGTCACTTTTCTTATGTGCTTTAGGTTCCTTATCTTGCACCGAATGTCCTTTCAGTGTATCAAATGACTCATACTGGAGAGCCCGAAAAGGTTATCTTTACTCCATATGAAGTCGAGGTACAAGACATGGTTTCAGGAAAAATCATTGAAAAAGGAGTTGCAAATCATGGGACAATACTCTATTAGTTTTCACACTTCTTTCCCCTCTCAAAGATGTCTGCTCTTCACTCTCATACTCATGAAGAGAGTAGACTATCTCATCTCAACCGCAATATTGAGAAAAAGAGGACTCTTGAAGAAGTGTGAATGCAAGATCCAGCACCTGTTTGTCCAAATCCTACTTCAAAGTGGACCTCCACTACTACATCCTCTTTTGATCTTAATGAAGATCCATCATCATCTAGTCCTTGTTCTTCTATTGATTACATTCATATTGGTTCAGATGAGGACTACATGCATATTCTGGAGCAGTTTCATGACATCAACTCTTTTGGATATGTTCCTCTTTCAAGTGATGGTGAGTCAATTTTACTTACTCCTCCTCTTGATATTTTAGAATTTGCATATGATGATCCAGTTTTACTTGCTCCCACTCATGATATTTCAGATTTAGAGTTTGGATGTGATGATGCATATTCACACTATATTGTGGATTCAAAAAATGGTGATGATGATGATAGAATGCTAGATCCAGATCCACAAGAACCTGAAGGTATAGCAACTGGTGATGAAGATGAGTGAAAGGGAGATCCAGATCCACAAGAACCTGAAGATCTCTCACCTGATATTCCTCCTCTTCCTCGATGGGCAGCCACTACACTCCGATCTGCCAGTGATTTGGTTGGTGATCCACATGATCATAGAAGAACCAGATCAGATTTTCAGAATGGAAGGTTTCATCCTTCTCACATTTTTGATCCCTCTCAGATCGATCAAACCTTCTTTGGAAAAGAAGGACACTTACCTCCTTCAGGGGTGAGTGATGACATGTTATTTTAGCATCCTTTAGTATATTTTGAGGGAGGGATTTCTTCCCACTGGTTTTTCCCTATTTCCTCACTTAGTTTATTTAGATTGATTGTATGGGGTGACCTTTGGTCTTAGTCACAAGGGCCCTATTTTTTATTTCAGTTATTTCCTCATAGTATAGCTTACGGGGGGTGTTGGAATATTCACACCTTAATTTTTGTATTTTGCATGATTGCATGCAAAACTGCATGTTGCATGCATTTGCATGCCACTGCATGCATCCAGTCATCATCATGGTTGTCTCCCCAGCACCTAGAGCTTATTTCTAGCTCTCTAGAGCCTGTCTTTAGCCCTCAATTGGCCTCCTACCTACCTAATGTGCCCTCTTTGACTTATATTCTTAGCAAGTGCGCCTTTCTCACCTACCATTGTTCGTTAGAGCGCCTTATCTCACCTACCGGGAGTTATCATTCAGTTAGTGCATTGATTGAGTAGTTCTTCCACTGATTTCTCATTCTGACTGCTTGTAGCTTCTATTTAGCTCGTTTTGGAGTTCCACTTGACTATTTGACAGCCTCATGCACCCCCCTTGGAGTCTCCATTCCCTTATTTATGTCTAGATGGTTCTGTTGGACTCAGTTAGGCACACTTGACTGACTATTACCATTTATGACTGATACTATTGACCAGATGATGTCTCCATTGTTATCCAAGCTAGACTTTGAGTTAGACAGCCTCATGCACTCCACATAGAGTCTTCATTCCTTGATTTATGGCCAGATGGTTCTTTTAGAATTAGTTAGACACACTTGACTAACTCTTACCACTCATGACTGATACTAACGACTAGATGATGTCTCCTTATTTATTCATGTTAGACTTTGAGCTCATAATTTGAATGCCCTACTTGGCTAATTCGAATCCTATATGATGCCTCATCATTAATTATTGTAACACATTCTCTACATTCATTATTCATGTATGATATTGACATTGTCCATTATTCTATGTTTATGAGTGATTATTGAATGCATGCTTCTTCTTCTTTGCAAATAATCTTGAGAGTTAGATTGTGAGTTTGTTACAGTTGCTAGATCCCTGCAGATTATCACAATCCCTCCTTATCTTTTCTTCCTTGATTATCTGTCCTTGAACTTATATCCATCATGGACCACTTATGCATGCTTAAGTGTGCACTAGTGTCATAATTATGTCATCCTCAAGATCTGATACATAATCATACATCCATTAGTATAATCTCAATACTATCAAAACATTATGATTCTAAATAATCTTAAATATGTATGGTCATGATTATTTCATACACAGGTAATTTATCACAAGCATTAGTATTCAAGGTTTCAGGGATGAATTCTTGTACTCATGCATATTCTTATTTGACCATAGGACTCTTCTGGTTTGTCATATCATCAATCAAAGTGAGAAGCATAATATGCATAAAACCTTGATTACTTAAACCTCTAACTTCAAGAATAATCACTATCATTCATACAAAAGTATACTTATATGAGATCCTAACACAAGGTAGGGTTCTAACTCGATATAGGAAAACATACCTAGATTATCATGCTTGTCTAACATACCCAAACAATGTCTTCTTTGTTCTCTTAGAGACCTTGTGCTAGCAACCTGCATATCTCATAAGTTAATAACTGTAGAACCAAGTTATACATACCTCGTAAGTATAACTTCTATGTGATCCATGACTATGGATAAGTCTTTGTATTCATGTCACCATGGTCATATGTTCTTGATCTAGCACTTGATTTGTCTTTCTTGATGTACCTTTCATGTTAGCGGAAAACATCATCCTCATAAAACACCACAGTGCATTAGTACAATCATAAGTGTCATAACCCTAATCAATGAATGTCTTCTATCATTCACATGCATTCATACTTTTACTAGGGTGATAAGACAAGTCTAAAATTAATCAATATTGTACTAACCTCAATAATATGAAGACAAACATATCATAAACTTAATCATGAACAGATTTCAAAACACACCTGTATCTCCTCAAGTCATACCTATTGGGATTGCTTGTTTCCTTCTTATGTAAGGCCTTAGCCTCATCTCCCTCTGGAACTAGAACTTCTTCACTTATGCAGGTGTCAAATTCATTCTCTTCTAGGATTAACCCAATCCTCTTTGATTTGCTGAAACTAGATCTGGAGTTGGATTAGGGTTTGTCAGAGAAACCCTAAAAATTCAAACATTGAATTTCAAACTTCTGATTGGATGAAAACATGCGCCTTGCTGAGCGGATCTAGCGGGTATACTTCAATTTTGAAATCTCCAAAATTTGACCCCTCAACATTGATTTTGAAAGTTTCAAATCTGCAACTTCTGTCAAATTCTAGTTTTCTGGTTTTCTGGTCAAAATCCCGAACTAGGGTTTGATAGATCCCGAGGTTCTACCCAACCAAAAAATTTGATCTTGGTCTCTAAATTTCTATTTTGATGAGTATATAAATCCTAAGTTGAGATCACTCCAAAATTCCACTTCTTTCAAAAGCCCTAATTTTTCGCAGTAGTGACAAGCCAAAAATGAGAATGATCAGAATCCAATTATATTTCACAAAAATATGTGCCTTATTGTTTCTAGTGCATATCTGAAATTTAGGATCCACGGGGTCTGAAACTTCACCCAATAGTATCATGACCTGTCATCTTTCCAACCCCACATGTCTGACCTAAAATGGATTCTATGAGAGAGAGATATGCCAATTGTTGCAATGTGACCTGTTTATGGTATGAACAGTATAGCGAACTTGTACGGAGTGCCACGTGCCATTGTTTCAACTTCAAACTCTGAAACCCAAAATTGTGAAAGTACAGTCCGTACCCTAACTGACACTTTTTACGTAATTCCATTTGGAGCTTCCTAGCCCGAGATATGACCTTTTTTCCTACGTCACCTGTTTAGGACTACATTCTGGAAGAGGCAGAAACCCTAACTTGTACAGATCATATCTCACAAAGTACAATGAATATGAGGCTATCCTTCCGACACAAAATACATGGACATTTCATCTTCGACCTATAAAGGTTTTAGATCCTTATCCTTCTCCAAAAATGAGGTATAGAGAAAGGGCCACGATTACTAGTTTTTTCTATATCAAGCACTAGCTTCCAATTTGTCGCAAATGCAACAAGTGTCATAAATGCCATACAATGCATTCCTTCAGGATAGATCTGATACCATGTTATTTTTTCATCATTTAATTCAATATGATATAGGATCTTAACTGAGAGAACAACATGTACAACATATCAAACACAAGAGACAAGAGACACAAAGCATTTCACCGGGGAAAACCAAGAAGGTGAAAAACCCCACAACTTCCTTAGAGATAGAATGAGAACCAATACAAAGATCACCAAGATGAATCCCCAAAAGATAAATGGCTACAGCAGCTACTCCTCCTCCTCCTCTTGTGTGCACTCCTCCTCTCTCTCACTAATGCAAAGTGAGTGAATGTGTCAAATGAGAGAGTCACACTCTCTATTTATACTTTTACTTTCACTTAACCTTTACTCAACTAGGTTGGCCCCAACTTAACCACTTAACATAATGCTGACTGGGCCGACCCCACTAGGGTGGTATAATAACCCTTTAACCCACATGACTCATACAGGGCCAACCCCACTAAGGTGCTCTAATAACCCATCAAAGATAAGTTTCGACATTTACAATATAACTTGCGACACTTGCAAGTACAAATGACGACACTTCCAATCGAAGGAATAATACATCTCTATTGGGGATACAATAAAGTACAAATGTAATACATACAATATACAAGTGAATATCTTCTAAAGTTACAAATACATCAACACTCCCTCTTAACTAGGAAGGTATTCTCTTGACACAGGTCATTAATACATATAGGAAAGAGTCTTCAATTCTGGTGTTGGATCATCGTCATTGGATCACGGAGCATCATCGTCACTACTGCTGTACTCGTCATCTCGATCATTGGTTCTATCTCTCAATTATTCTCATCATAGTAAGTTATACAGAGCCAACCCTTTTCATGGTAGTTGTAGGCCTAGCCCCCTGTAGGTCTTCAACATCTATGGCCATCCCATGGAATGTGCATCAACAAAACCTCGAAAGAGCATCCTAGTACTTTTACAAGCACACAACTCAACCCATCGGATCTCCTAGGATATTTTACATGTGACCACCAAAAAACCTCGAAAGAGCATCCTAGGAATTTTACGAGCACACAACTCAACCTATCGGATCTCCCAGGATATTTTACATGTGGTCAGGAAAAACCTTAAAAGAGTGTCTTGCAACCTACAAGATCTCTAAAGAGCATCCCAGGAATCTTACGAGCACACAGCTCAACTTATCGGATCTCTAGGACTGATTACATGCCTCCTGTAGCAAAACCTCGAAAGAGCATCCGAGCTCAAACTATCAGATCTCCCAAGATCTTTTATATGCTACCTATAGAAAAACCTTGGAAGAGTATCCGAGCTCAATCTATCGGATCTCCCAAGATATTTTCTATGCTACCTGCACAATCTGTCCACGGCCATGGAGTATCAACCTAATACTCATGATCATATTGATCATCATCATATAGTACATCATCCTGATGCACATGATCATCACATGATCACCCTGATCATATACACAACATCATCCTGATGCATATCATCTGGAGCATCATCTTGATGCTCATCACACATGATTGTCCTGATCATCATCATAGCATCACCCTGATGCATATCATATGGAGCATCGTCCTAATGCTCATCATCACTAGATGATCATCCTGATCATCATAACAATGTCATCTTCAAATCATCTCATCATCAATGGAGCACAGTCCAAATGCACATCATACAACACTTATACCATTGACATGGGAGAACACATCTACCACCATTCGGGGAAGGCTCTAGCCCTTACATTTTCACCATGGGAGAACACATCTACCACCATTCGGGGAAGGCTCTAGCCCTTACGTTTTCACCATGGGAGAACACATCTACCACCATGTGAAAAATGGATTCAGCCCTTACATCTGCACCATGGGAGAACACATCTACCACCATGTGAAAAATGGTTTCAGCCCTTACATCTACACCATGGGAGAACACATCTACCACCATGTGAGAATGGCTCCATCCCTTACATCTGCACCATGGGAGAACACATCTACCACCCTGTGAGAATGGCTCAGCAATTACATCACGACCATGGGAGAACACATCAACCATGTCGAAAAATCTTCTGCAATTACATCATGACCATGGGAGAACACATCTACAACCATGTCGTAAAATCCCATGTGCATCTGCGTCTTCCGGACTCATCACTTCCCCTTAGAAGGAACCTCGATCTGAAGTACACCAAGCCTCTCTCTAAAGTACTCAAACTTCACTCTGGCTAGTGGTTTGGTCAACACATATGCAATATGCTCATCCGTCACAAGATACAGGAGCTTCACTGCTCCTCTCTGCACCAGATCCCTGATATAGTGATATTTGATCTCAATATGCTTTGACTTGTCATGGAACACCAAGTTCTCTGACAACTTCACACAACTCTGGTTGTCACAATAGATACAAGCAGCATCCAACTGGAGATCAAATAATTCAGATAGTAGCTTCCTTATCCATACTTCCTCACAACTGGATAAACAAGCTGCGACATACTCTGCTTCAGTTATACTCAGTGGTACGCAGGACTACTTCCTGCTAAAAGAAGAGATCACACCTGATCCCATACTGAAGTAGCACCCCGAAGTTCTCTTCCTATCTGTAGCACTGCCTTCCCAATCTGAATCAACATAACCCTCCAGGTTAAACTTTTGATTCGCATCATACTTGAGCCCATAATCAACCGTACCCATCAGGTGCCTCAAAATATGCTTTACAGTAATCAAGTGAACATGTCTAGGATTCGTCAGGAACTGGCTCAATGTGTTCACCGCAAAGCAAATATCTGTTCTTGTGTTTGTCAAGTACATCAAGGACCCAATCATCTGAAGATACATCATGGCATCAACCAACTCTGATGAATAATCACACAATAGCTTCAGGTTTGATGCCATAGGTGTGGCCATGGCCTTGCAGTCCATCATCCCGAACCACTTTAGGATCTCTACTTCCTACTTACCTTGTCCAAGGAAGATTCCATCTGCACTCTGCCATACCTCCATACCTAGAAAGTAATGCAACATACCCAAGTCCTTTATCTCGAACTCAACAGCAAGCTTTCTCTTTGTATCAGCAATCAATCCAATCTCACCTGTCACAAATAGGTCATCCACATACAATAGGAGTATCACTGGATTGCCTTCCTCAACCTTGTAGTAAAGGTTGGAATCCGCTTTACTCTTGGTAAAGCCCAAAATGGATAGGAAGTTGTCTATCCTGCCATACCATGTCCTGGGTGCCTGTTTCAAACCATACAAGGTTTTCTTCAGTTTGTATACATGAGTCCCTATCATGTGTCTCAAAACCGAGTGGCTGCTCCACATACACTTCCTCTTCGACTACACCATCCAAGAAAGTTGTCTTGACATCCATCTAGTGTATCTTCTACTTCATCACTGTAGCCAAAGAAAGTACTATTCTGATGGAACTGTATCTAGCTACAGGTGCAAGGGTTTCTTCATAATCTATCCCTTCTTTCTAGGAGAAGCCACGAGCCACAAACCTTTCCTTATATTTATCTATGCTACCATCTGTAGCATGCTTGATCTTGTAGATCCACTTGGAAGTCACAACAGACTTCCCTTCTGGTCTCGGGACCACATCCTAGACATCATTCTTCATGATCGACTTGGTACTCTTTGATCATGGCATCCTTCCATTACTGCATCCCGGATCCTGGGAACTTTAGATTCTTCAATATCTTCAATAGATAGTGTTAACACCCAAAACATACCCCAAGGTTGTTGAGAGGCAGAATCGGGGCAATAGCACAACCACTTTAGACTTATGCTACAGATCCAGCACAGTCAGAGAGGGATATCTCTTGAGAAAGGACTGAAAATATTCAAAAAGAAAATGTAGAGCCTTAATGCTCAAAATTCTCACACACAGTTCATTCAGAAGGTCAGATTTATGGTGGGATGCTTGGGTTTTTTAAAGTTGTTGGTTGAACGCAGTGTGGATCTCTATTGGGTAATGGAGTCAAATTAAACAATACATGAATATCATTAAAAAATTCTTTGCAAATACATTGACACAGGGGCAAGGTAGCCACCAGCTTACAGTCAAAGAGCTTTTAGTTGGGTAATTTAGAAGAAAAATGAATAAACAACCAATATAAAGCATGGAAACATGAATTCTATATTGATTTTAGCAGAAGAATAATTGTGGAATACTTGGTATGATAAGAATGGAGCAAAAAGACTATGAATTCTATTCAAATGCCACACTGAACCAAGCATGAAAAAGCATTATAGAATGGATTAACAATGAAAGGAAACACAAATCACATAGGAAAAGAGAAGAAACAGACTGCAAGACCGATCACACAGGAATCCCTGAAAAATGCCCACTCGACTCTGTCAACTTTATTAACACAGTTCAAAAAGCACAACATAGAACAATATGCTAGGCTCCAAAAGTTTTTCAACCCTTCTTCATTCAATTACATGGAATTTAAAGATGCCCAGAGCTTTATGCTTGACTCATTTATACCAGAAAACAGTAATAATTTTGAGTGACACCTAACTGGGCACATTCGCCACCACCATTACAAGACAAAAACGGGCGAGACATGCTTAACTGCCTTTTTACATTCACCATTAATTTTTACTAAATGACACTTGACTCACACAAAAAGACAAAAATTGGCCCTGCAAATGCTATCCCAGCTGGATTCTCCCATTAACTGACTGCCCCCACTAGCTTCGAACTCTGCATTTGACGTAGGCTCCAACAACTATTTTGAAGAACGAAGTGTGTACTTCATCTTCCTGTATTTCTCCATGATGGTCCACTGAGCAGTAGTCGGATGATTGTAACTAGCCATTTATTTTACCATGACTCTCATTTCAACATGATCTGCATAAGAAATCTGTGGGAGTCTTTCATCAATTGAGACCAACTTATTTAGAATCTCAAAGTCTTCTGCAATCTTTTCCATCAGAATCTTCCCTGTAAGCAAGGAATTTAAATGTTGAAATTTCACGTGATCCATTCTTATATCGAACACTAATTTCTTATATTCATTCCGGGGAATCAACTCCTGACTTTCATCCGAGAAAGAGGGTAAACCTTTTTCGATTAACTTCTCAAATTGTTTTTTGAACCCCGCGACCTATCTCTTCATTGCTTCAAATTTAGCTTCAACATTCTCGACGTGTGCATCCTTTCCTAAAATTCTCTATGTCCACGTAATGACTGTAATTTTGTCTTTAATATATAAGGTATGCAAATCTTCAATTGTCAAACTATTCAGAAAGGTAATTGCATTTTGTGTGGTTTCCTTGGGCTTTCTATTTAGATTTTCTCTAACCGCAGTACAACTTGACAAAGCATCTTTGATCACCTTTTCTTTCACTTTCATGAAATCTAAATATGGTCTAAGTTTTTCAGCTTCTTTAATGATTAAGTCCCATACCATGTGCTAGCACCCTCGCATAGCTGCTTTCCCTGTCACTTGGTGTGTCAATTTTTTATTCGTTTCTGTCAATTCTTTATACTTGTCTTGTAAGGATTTTGCTTCTTCGTCCTTTTTCTCGCCTTCTTCTTTCAATCTCTGAGCTTCTTCTCTTAATTTATTTATTTCAACATCTTTTAAAATAATTTGGGACATAGCCTGTAAAATACTATCAACATCATTTCCATCTCCATTCGGACCTGTACCTTCTTGCTGCACGCTCAAATTTGAACAATTTTTTTTCAAATCTTCAATCTGATTTCTCAAGCTTATCTTTTGTTTTTCCCAACTGGCTTCTCTTTCAACAAATTTTAATAATTTAGCTTTGCTATCATTAACTTATTTAGACAAAGCCTCTTTTTCTTGCTCTAGCTTGGTTTATTTTGGAGCTTGAATCAGCTAAGTGTTTGAGATCTTCATCTTTTTCTGTAACTTTTGAATCAAATTATCCTTTTCTATTAACAATTTTTTGTTGGATTTACCTCCACCGTCACTTTCAAGTAAGTCAAATTGTAATTTTTGACTTGTTGGAAAGCTTTATTCTCTAGTCTTTCTTGTTTCAATTGACCTTCCATTTTATTTACAATATTTTCCAATTTAGTGACTATCAATGTTGCTTCCACAAAATATTCATATATCACCTCTCACATTTTCCTGTGCATTTGGATCTTGTCTGGTACTAGTATTTTCTTCAAATTGAATTTCATTTCGGTCACTTTGTCTTCTGTAGACATGGCTAAGTTTAAAGTGTTCTCTTTTATATCTCTGCTTGCTATCAGAGAAATCTCTGAATTTTACAAATTTCTGACTGTCGGCATCAAATTAAAAATCCTTTGGGAAGAGGCTTGCTTATTTTGTCCATAATGTTTATACATGTCGAGCCTCGATTGGAATTTATTTACATCGCCACTTTCCTTAACTTTTTGGAATTCATACGCTTGTATATGAACTTCTGGGACTGAAGACTCTTCTTCTTCACATATTTCACTGTCTACTGAAATGACCAATTCGCATGGTGCTTCCATCCTTAGCATGTTGCCTTCATCTCCCCCTTCACCATCTGCATCCATAGTCTCTTGCAAATCCCTTTTTCTTCCAATTTCCTGAGCATCTGACAACTGATCGGCCTCCATGGTTAATTCTGTCAGAATCAGATCCCCTACTTGCAAATCCATGATTTCTTCCTCATCAAGTTCATAACGAAATAAATTTTGTCCCGTTAATACTCCTTTTGTTTCTTGATGTTCAAAAGCTTTCAGATTATTTTTCTTCTTTCTTTCAGATATGATATGTAAAGGATCATATTCAATTTCCACGTCTTTCTTGAATTCCATAGCCTCCAACAACTTTGTTATATTTGAAAGGGCTTCTTTTCTTTTTATAATGAACGGACCTACTCTCCATGGGTATTTCAAGTCAGAACCCTTTTTAAACTTTAAGAATTGCTCATCTTCTAGAGTCAATTTCTTCCTGATGAATTCGAGAGCGAAAAGCCTTAGAGTCAAAAAGGCAGGTAGTATATAAGGTTCATGTACAAAGCCGTATAACCTGATCACGGTGGAATTATTTAATAAAAACCAATCACCCACTGCTACTTCATCTTTCAACTGCATCAAAGACTCCATTTCCAGTAAAACCCTTGGTAATTCTTCTCCAAAAATTACTTTATACACCGTAGACACAATATAATTCATGTAGTTAAATACATTATCTTCTAAAGTATCTGTATAGAGTATTTGTGAAAACTGTAAATCTTCTATACTGCTAAACATAACCATTTTCATTAACTGCGTCTGAAATCTAAAATGTCTGGTATTGGAGAAATTGCTCAACTGTGAATGAATTATTTCTGATAAAAAATCTTTGAATCTGAGGGACGGCACTACATCATTTTCAGTTCCTGGTGAACTGACACTAATTCAAAATAAAAGACTCAACTGTAAATATGTCACCCATATATCTGTATCCAGGCCTAGAAATTGAACTATCAAAGAAAGAACCAATTGTGTATTGTCATTAAAGAAATTTATATCCAAAGGGTATGGGGTATTCTCAACTTCCAGGTCGGGTTTGAGACAGGCGGTCAAAAAGGTTTTCCTGCTCTCAGGGGAAGACTGTCTAAATACAGTAATAATAGATTCTTTGGTAAAACTCTCAGGCTCGGGCACTCGAGACGCAGGGATTCCAAAAGAACTACTAACGACTAAAGAATTTAGGGCACAAACAATCTTAGATTTCTGGGAATTCATAATAATTCGTTGGGGTTCAGAATAATTATAGGCACACCATGAGATAAACTCAGGAAAGGGCATAATTTGGTCAATGCAGAAAAGGATGAAAGATGACCGAAAGACTCTATGCACATCTAGACCTTGTTCAAACAAAACCTTCAATATTTTCTTAATTTCAGGTATAGGAAGCCGAACTTCTGTATCAAATATATCAGAATCCCTAGCTTCCATAGCAATCTTAACTATAGTATTGCTAGAAATTGGTTCTTCATCTATTTTTCTGATATAATTAGACTTGGATTACAAATGGCAGTGGTTATAAGGTCCTACCTATCATCGAGAAGCTCTAAGAGGGACCCTTCCTGTCGTCTCCTTCGTCTTCCACACGTCTAGAAGCTTCCAAATTCGACAGGTCTGAGGAACAAATGTCAAATTCACATGCCAACTCTTATATATATAATCTTTTTTCCCTTTAAACTGCAGTCTTCTCTGCCAGCTTTCTGTCTTCTATATTCATCGATCTCTTATGCAATGATCTTGGCCATTCAGATCTGATCCCTTTTTATTGATTTGACATCCTTTCTCCACCCACCATCATATCATCCTTTATGCTCTGATCTCCACCATCCATTTATTAGCACCATATACCAACAAAGTGGTGTCGCATCTCTCTAAACCGGTTTTCATTACCGCTCATCCCCCTTGCGACAAGTCCTGGTGCTGACACGTGTTAGGTGGTATATTTTGTCGCAACCACCTATATCTTCTAGCTGTCTCGCATCTTCCCGATGTGTCAATCCTCCAGGACCATTGATCATTTCCTACTTTGCATCCACGGTGGAGATCTGCAACATGTTTAACTCTGCAATGCCTCTCGCTAGTGGGGTCCATACCACTATCTTACATGCACTTTCAACTTTCATCGCCATTGATTTCAATTTTCTATGCAACTCGAGCCATTGATCCACGAGACTTCTGCAATGAATACAACTCTTATCCTGAACCCTCGAATCTTCATTCATGAATATCAACCGTTTATCTGAACATCTTTTCTTCCGCTACAGTGGTCTCGCATTGCGCCAAGATGGTTTTACTTACTACCTTCCTTGCTTGTGACACTATCTGTATGTGACATGTATCATCTAGTTTTCCCCATCGCAACTGCCTGCGCCCCTTTTATCCCGTGCAGTTTGGCTATGTGACAATCAACAAGAGTTGTTGATCTCCAATACGCAAACAATCAACGGTGCTATCTGCACGAGAGTTATCCCTTATGCCATTTTGGCTTTGGACAATAGTCCTTTGGCTCATTTTTTATCATTTTGGTCGCATTTTTGCATTTTCTTTTGGAATTTCTTTAGGTTTATTTATATTTAACACCCCCAAGTCAATTTTTCTCATATCTTAGCACCTAGCCATGAAAAATAAAGCAATTTTAAGCTCTCTTCAGGGAATTCCTTAACTCTCCACCCATTACACCTTAGTATCTATGCTGTAAAAATTAGGTGCTAACAACTGGCTCCAACTGGGGATGCTATCGTCCCTGTGAGGTAGAAAAAAACTTCATAGACTAGGCGCCTGATCCATTGGGCGACTCCTGCAAGAAAATGTTCCTTGTAGAACAAAACCTTCACCTCCTGCTCTTTTTGGACTATTCTGAACGTATGGACACAACAAAAACAATGGCGGCCTCTTCCAGATCACAGGGCCTTCACCTTGGGCTTCAGATCTTCGGCCCCCCACCAATATTTTATTTGCAACTGTAAAATTTCATACACATATATACAAACTATGGTATATAGGTTTACCTGTCACTTATCAGGATAGGTAATGCTTCAAAAACTTCCCGTTCACTGGTCCTCCTGTCCATGGAGACCCATCTTGGTGCTCCAGGATGAAAGAGTTTACCCCTCGGTTTGCTGCAATAACATAAGGCCCCATCCACATATGGTCAAATGTTCCATGTTTATCTTCCCTGGGAGCATCCCATTTCATAACCAAATCATTAGCCTGAAATTGATCTTCTTTGGATTTCCTGTCAAAGGCACTCTTCACCTTCTCCTGGTGTCCTTGCACTTTGTCATAAGCCCTACTTCTCAGCTCGTTCAATTCAACTATTTGATTCACCCTCCTCTGCATGTGATTTGTCTCTTCTTCCATTCCCTACAGCAGCCTCATGACTGGTAACCCTAGGGATACTATAAACATCACCTTAGCTCCATATACCAATTGAAAGGGTGACATTCCAATGGCTCTCTTTGTGTTGATTCTATCAGCCCACAGAGCATATTTCAACTTTGTGTTCCAAGATCTCTTATTCTCCTCCAACAACTTCTTGATGATCCTAATAGGATTTTGCTAGAGGACTATGCTAGCCCATTTCCCTGAGGGTCGTATGCTGTGGAGTGGTTCAGACTGATATGGTACTTGTGACAAAAGTTTATCATATTTTTGGACTTAAATGTTGGTGCGTTGTCTTTCACTATCCTCTTGGGACAACCAAATCTAGACAAGATGCTATCCTCTAAGAAATCCATGATTACTGTCTCAGTTGCATTCCTAGTGGGGATGGCTTCAATCCATTTGGTGAAGTAATCAGTAGCTATCAAAATCCACCTATGCTGGCTAGAGGAGTTAGGATTTATATCTCCAATAAAATCCAGCCCCCATTGCTGGAAAGGCGCCTCTACTATGATTGGATGGAGAGGAAGTGAAACAACCATCCTCTTAGCTTCAAAGATCTGGTACTGGTGGCAAGTAACGGTCTCCTTATACACATCAGCAAACATGGTAGGCCAGTAAAACCCCGCCCTCAAGCTCTTGTTGACTGTCACTTTCCAGGAATGTTGCCCACCACAATCTCCTTTATGGAATTCCTTCTTGGTATGTTAAGCTTCATCCTCTAATAAGCAGTTCATCATCACACCCCTGGGTCCTTCCAATAAAAAATTTGATTCATAATACAAACTTTGGCAGCTTTCAGCTTCACAGACCTGGCCTTGGTTTTGCTCAAACCTGCAGGAGCCTGCAAATTCTACAATGTGTAAATAATGTTAGCATACCAGGGGGATGCCGAAAATTCTGGCCTTACTTGCATTCTTGTGTCCACTTGATTCAGATAGTCTTCTAAGAAATTCAACTGTAAAGAATCACAGTTACCTTTAGTCATCAACTTTGCCAAACCCTGCCCCTTTATTAGCTTAGTGGGATTTATTTCCAGGTCATACTCTAGTAGCACAGCAATCCACTTGGCCCTTCTTCTCTCGGGATCTTCTTGGGTGAGGATACTCTTTACAACATTGTCTGGGACATGGGAAATAATGTGTGAATGGAGAATGTAGACCCTGAAATATTTTAATGACTTTATCAAGGCGTATGCTTGTTTTTCCATGATATCATACTTTATCTCTCCGTCTCTCAGCACCTTGCTAAAGAATGCAATGGGATGCTCAGCATTTTGGGCATTCTTTGCAACAACACTCCCGCAACCGTATGTTTAGATGCATAGGAAAAAATTAGGAAATCCTTGGAAAAATATGGGCTTGCTAATACTGGGGCCTCAGTGAGAGATTTTTTAATGCCCTTGAATGAATCCCTGGCTTCCTCAGTCCATTTTATCTTATTCTCTTTTTTCAACATATTGGTGATACTTCTCATTATCTCTGCAAAACTTGGAATAAACCTCCTTAGGAAACCCACTTGCCCAATGAAGGACTGCACTTCTTTCTTACTTCTTGGCTCCCCAACTTTGTGAATAACACTAACCCTTTCAAGGTCAATATTGATACCTTCCTTAGAGATGATGTGTCCTAGGATATTAGCCTCTTCCAATGCAAAATGGGACTTCTTTGGGTTAAGAGAGATACCATATTTCCTGAATTTGATGAAAACCATTTCCAAATGCTTAAGGTGTTCTTTGTCAGACTTGGAGTATACTGTTATATCATCCATGTACACCACAACAAACTTGTCCTTTTCCTCAGCAAATTCTATGTCCATTGCACATTAGAAAGTGGCTCCTGCATTCATTACCCCAAACAACATCTTTGCATACATGAAGGTGCCCCAAGGGGTGGTGAAAGCAGTCTTTTCTTGATCTTCGGGGCATACGTTGACTTGATTGTATCCTGAAAATCCATCCATGGTAGAGATCCTCTCTTCTCCTACCACTTTCTTTAAAATATGTTCCATCTTAGGCAGGGAGTAGTTATCTTTCAATGACACCCTGTTAAGGTTCCTGTAGTCTATGCAGATCCTTATCTCTCCATTCTTCTTCCTAACAAGAACTAGATTGGCTACCCACTTGGAACATCTCAGGGTGACAATGATTTTGGCATTGAAAACCTTCTTGACTTCCTTTTCTATTACTTAGGGTTGATCCTTCTCAACTTCTGCCTGAAATATTTCTATCTAGGATTGATTGGAATCGAATGCCGTATAATGGAGGTGTCATACTCCTTTAGGTCTTCGTAGCTCCAAGCGAATGCATCAGAATACTTCTTCATTAAATTCACATATTTTTCCTTCCTTCTATCAGGAAATTTCTTAGACAGCTTCACAAGTCGAGGCTCTTATGTTGTGCCCAGGTTCTAATCTTCTACAACGTCGCTAGCAGGTTCGACTTTGGGGTTTTTAGCCATGTTGTTCTGGTCAAACAACTTCTCCAAAGGTATCAGGCCTTTGGGGATATGGTTGCTTTTCAATTGGATAATATCTTTACCCCCCATCATTTTTTTCCATTTCTTAGCTCCATCTTCCTCATCTTCAGCCTGCTCTTCACCGTCTTGGAGACATTCCATATTTTCATCCTCGACGTCGATCTGGGTATTCACAAACTCATAAGTCAATTCCATAAATCTTCTTATCTATAGGTCGTCATCGAACACCTGCCAATATTTGGAATTATCTGGGATTGATGGACTATTCATGACCTCCACCTCATACTTTGTTTGAGAGTATATTAGGGTCTTGAAACCCCCAACTATAGTGGCTAAGGAATCTGCCACCTAGTTCTCCATCCTGGGTATTACAGTGACCTTGTGCTTTGAAAAGTAGTTACCAAACATATCCCATACTTCGTTTCTATAGGCCCTAATCCTAGGATTCTTTGTTTGATAGCTATCATTTACTTGGTTTATTACCAGCTTTAAGTCTCCAAACACATGTATCCTTTTTGCTCCCATGTCCTTCAAATCCCACAGGCCCAATAATAAAACTTCATATTTTGCCACATTATTGGTGCATTCAAAAGTTAGCTTGTATGACAAGGCCTTAAATTCAAGGTCGGGAGGGATAATCCAAACTCTTGCTCCTGCTCCATTTTTTCTCAAAGACCCATCAAAATACATCTTCCATAATCCTTTTTCATTTTTCTTCCTTTCTAGGGCCTCGTGCCTCATTGCAAACTCCTTGTCCTCCACCAATTATAGGTGTCTAGGGACCTTAGGATCTATTCTAGGTCCATCATTAAAGAAAATAGATGAGCCTAAATCTGTATCAACATAATAGATGGGATGATTATCAGGCTTGCTTGGACTGCTAACCATATAAGCCAATCTGTTATCCCTATACAGACTCTTGTTTCCTCCAAATAGAGGGATGGTGGCGTAGGATAAATCTAGCTGCATGTTCCCTCTCAGCTTCGACGCCCAGGATTTGGATAGTAGCATGCCAAATTTCGTAGGGATGTCAGACACAACTACGTCCATCATGATGCTTTTTGCTGGGAGCTGTGTCAATGTTACTACCATGTCTTTTATCAACCCCAAGCACTTGACCTTCCTGGAGTCAAAAGAATAGAGATCTTTTTAAGGCCTGGTAATTTCTAGACCCAATTCTTCCACCACTGATTTTGGCATTAAGTTGTGGGAAGCACCAGATTCTATTAGTGCTTTGTGTAGAGTCATGCCATGAACATTTAAACTCAAATAGAATCGGGGAACATCTTCATCGTCTTCTTCCTCAAGCTTGGGCCCAAAAAAAATAGTTGGAGCATCATCATTTACCTCTAAGATATCCTGCTAACAGTCATCTTAACCACTAAACATTTTGGTGATCTGCTCCCTATATTCATTGTTCTTTAACAGCTCATTGAAAGGGATAGATATCTTTACCTTTGATAGCTCAGTCTCCAGACTGAAGGATGATACTGCTTTACATAGGTCTGCATGTTCAGCCTTCCTAGGCTCCTTGGGTTGCTGCTCCCTGCTCTCTGAATTCTAATTTGTGGTGACCTCTTGTTACTTTTCCTTTGGATTTTTTGGGCCCCTCGGTACAGCATCTTCTTGTGGCTTCTCTTTCTGCTTATCAGGGCTCTGTTGGGTGTTAGAGGGTGTGTTCAAATTAGGCTTTCCTTTGGTCACATTAACCTCCCTATTTCTTAGCTTCGGTTTCCTTTGGAAGTCGTCTACTGCATTTTGATATCCCATCTGATACTGCTTTGAATCCAACTCCAGATTTGAAGTGGAAGCTCCCTTGGTGAAAAAATCATGCTCCCTTTCAGTCATATATATCTCATGGTCTAGGGTATCAAAAAGATGAATCTGCTCATGTAAAATTAGTCACAGCAGATCTAATGAACAAGTAAATCAATCACAACAGATGAACATAGAAAATATGGTGCAAAACTGTGCAAAACATGCAGCAGTGCTCTCTATCCCAGAAAGGGTGAATGAATTACAATAAAAACTGTCACAATGACTGAGCAATTCGAATTGCCTAAGGAGGTCAGTCGAATCACTGAATGGAGTAGCTTGACTCTATCTAGGAGTCCTCATAAATCATCGGTGGTGCTCATCAATCACAACAACCAGTCATCCAGGTGTCAATCTGAGTCTAACTGAGTATAATAAATGTAACTGAAGTGTGTAGCACTGATATAGGATCTGGAGGCTCAGTGGGGGCGCATGGGAGGCTAACTGAAGTAAGAACAAGTCACCTAATCAAACTGGAGGTCAAACGGAAGTGATACAGTCAGTCGGGAGTGAAACTAGCCTCAAATCAGGGAGAATCGGAGCTAACTGAATGTAACTGGAGTGAATCTGCAGTGGTAGGTGAACAAGTGCGCCCTTCTCTGGCAGTAGGTGAGAAGAGGGCGCCTTTCAGCTTAGGAGGGCTAAAACTCCGTGGTAAGTGGCTCCCGGGTGCTAGAAGAAGGTGGATAAGGTGCTGGAGGAATCAAACTGGTGACTGGGATGCATGCCTATGCATGCAAAATCCTGAAATAGATCATATCCTGAAATAGATCATGCAAGATCCTGAAATAGATGATGTATCCCGAAATAGATGATGTGGATATCCGAACACCCCCCCTCAAGCTAGACTATGATGTGCCAACTAAAATAATGTGGGGCCCTGGTAACTAAGACCAAAGGTCACCCCAATACAATAATCCAAAAAATGCTGAAAATAAACTAAGTGAGGAAAGAGGGAAAACCCAGTGGGAAGAAAGCCCCCCCTCAAGCTAAAGCATAATAATGAATCAATCTGTCTCCACCATGATGGAACTCACCCCCAACAGTGAACGGAGGTAAGAGAACTTCTTCTCAGTGAAGCTCTTGGTGAAGATGTCTGCAATTTGCTCATCAGTAGGGCAATATTGCAGAATGATGGTACGGTCATGCACCAACTGTCGAATGTAATGCATATGAATCTCAATGTGTTTGGTCCTCTGCCGCTGAACTGGATCTGTGGAGATCTTGATAGCACTTTGATTGTCACAAAATAGGACAGTCGAAGTAGTGCCACCAAAACCAAACTCGGAAAGAATACCCTGCAACCAAACTGCCTGAATGCAGGCATTGACTGCCCCTCGATACTCTGCCTCTGCTGAAGAAAGTGCAATGGCTGCTTGCTTTTTGCTGGACCAGCAAATAGCACCATGACCAATCATGAAAACATAACCGGAAGTGGACTTCCGATCAATGCTATCACCTGCCCAATCTGAATCAGTAAAACCAATGAAATCTAGCTCAGAATCTGCAGCATAATGTATGCCAAACTGTCTCGTACCTTGCACATACTGCAAGATCCGCTTGGCTGCTCGCCAATGAAGCTCATGTGGCTGCTGCATATATCTTGACACGGCACTCACGGCATATGAGATATCAGGCCGTGAATGTGTCAAATAAAGTAGTGAACCAATCAACTGTCGATACATACTGCAATCTGCAAGCGGTGTGGAATCTCCCTCCTCAAGACTGATTCCTGAGAGGAATGGGAACGGGGCTGCCTTACATTCAGCCATATTAAACTTCAATAACAGGTCGGAAGCATATTTTTGCTGAGATATAGTGATCCCATCGAAATTTTGAGCTATCTCCAAGCCCAAAAAGTGACTCAGCAAGCCCAAATCGCTCATGTCAAAAGCTAGATTTAAGGCAGATTTTAGCTTGTTTATTGAAGTAAGTGTGCTACCAGTAATAAGAAGATCATCAACATAAAGTACAATAACCAACAAATTACCTTTAACTCGCTGAAGATAGACATTCGGATCAGATTTGCATCTTTGGAAATTCTGAGAAAGAAGGAAGGAGTCCATCTTTGCGTACCAAGCTCTTGGGGCCTGTTTTAACCCGTACAAAGACTTCTTCAATCTACAAACCAATGATGGATCTGATGTATAACCCTCTGGCTGCTGCATATAGACCTCTTCAGCAAGGTCTCCATGTAAAAATGCACTCTTCACATCCATATGGTGCACTTCCCAGTGCTTGGATGCGGCAATAGCTAAAACAAGGCGGATGGAATCCATCTTTGCAACCGGTGCAAAGGTCTCTGTGTAGTCCACTCCTTGGACTTGGGAAAAACCTTTTGCCACCAACCTTGCTTTATATTTGCTGATAGTGCCATCAGCAGCAACTTTAGTATGGTAGACCCATTTACACTTCACTAATTTTCTTCCAGGTGGAAGAGAAACTAGCTCCCATGTATTGTTCTTTTGAAGAGAACTGTACTCTTCATCCATGGCACTTTTCCATCTCGGATCTCGATGGGATGAATAGTATGATTGGGGATCTGAACCAGCCATCAAATAACAAATCTCAGGAAGAAATGGATCAGCAATAGAAAGAGCCATACCTGCCCTTTGAAAGTCTCCTCTTGTTCGTCTCGGATCAGCAGGATTTCCAAGACTAGAACCAGCAGATTGTAGAGTGTTTTGGGCCCACTTTGGTAACTGAGGGGGATCTGAATGGTCGGATTCCGAACCTGATATGTCATGATCATCATATGCTGCTACAATATCAGAAATATCAGAACTCATACCTTCATTATCGCTGCTCGAATCTTCTTCTGGTGAAGGCGGTGAATCGGCAGTTTTCTCCTCAACTAGTTGCAATTCTTGAAGCGGTTCTTCAAACTGCACACTGCGCTCTATGAATATCTTTTTAGATATGATATCCATGAGTTTATATGCTTTTGATTCTTCCCCATATCCTATCAATATGCACTCTATACTTTGTGGATCCAAAGCTCGTCTCTTCTCAGAAGGAATTCTAGCCCATGCAGTAGAGCCAAAAACTCTCAAATTTGACACATCCGGTTTGTGACCAAAGAATGCTTCGAAAGGAGTCATACCTTTCACGAATGAATGTGGAACACGGTTCTGTATATATGCAGCAACATTGATTGCTTCAGCCCAAAGATTTGCAGCCAAACCTTTCGATTCAATCATGCATGTAGCCATCTCTTTCAGTGACCGGTTTTTCCTTTCCGCTACACCGTTCTGCTGGGGTGTGTAGGGAACTGTATGTTGGATCTTGATTCCGCTTTGGGCACAAAGTTGCAGAAACTCGGACTTGATATATTCCCCACCATTATCATATCTAAGAGCTTTGATCTTGCTCTCAGTGGTGGTCTCAACAGAAGCCTTAAAATCCTTGAATTTTCCAAGCACTTCTGACTTGTTTTTGAGAAAGAATACCCATGTAAAGCGGGAAAAATCGTCAATAAATGTCAAAACATACCTTGAACCATTTAATGACATATGGGGCAGTGGACCACTGATATCAGAATGGATCAATCCCAAAATAGTAGAGGCTCTGCTAGCCTTGCCGCGGTCGAATCTGTGCTCGGGGTGCTTCCCAATAATGCAACCGGTGCATATTCCCTTCGAGGAACGGAGTTGTGGAAGCCCATCTACCATGGATTTATTTGATAGCAGCAGCAAATACTTATAACTTAGATATCCAAATATTTCATGCCAAAGCCTACTAACCTCATTACCATGTGTGCGAAGAGCGGTGGGCTTTGCAAGCGGTATAAAGTGCGAAAACTCATAACATTTTGCAGTGTGGTTTGCCTTCCCAACCGCAACTAGTCTTCCACTTTTGATATCAGAAATTTCAACTGTATTAGGGCTGAATGTGACTTTCTTTGGATCACCAGTATGTGTCATTTGATACACAGAAAGGAGATTCGAAGCTAAGGAAGGAACATAGAGAACATTCTGAAAGCATCCATGTTCTACATGAATCGTACCTTTGCCCTTTGAAGAAATTTTTGAGTCATCTCCCAAATGGATGGGGATGGAGCTGTTTGGATCGAATGAGGAAAAAGAATCAATATTTGCAGCCATATGATTTGATGCACCCGAATCTATCAAGAGAGTGGGCTTCGAAACCGTTGCCATGAGTGCTTGTCCTCTTTCATGATCGTCATTCTGATCCTTCTTCCTTGCACCGTCAGGAAGGGTTATGTTGTTCTTTTCCAAAAGGAGGGCCATTTGATCTATAGTCTTCTTCATACATGAACTTTCGGGATGAAAGCCACGGTTACAATAAGTACATTTAGATTTTTGGTTACCTTCTTTGCCCTTTTGCTTGGATTTCGAACTGGATGGTGCATCCGTTTGCTTGCCTTTGTCTTTTTGCTTGTGAGGTTCGAATTTGGGCTTCTCCTTCTTTAGCTTTCCTTTACCATTCGAGATCTTGGGTCCTTGCACAAATAGGGCTGAATCTTTGGAGCTTATGGACCCCATTTGAATCAACTTGTCATGCTCTTTCGTAACGGACTCAATGAAGGCATTCAAGGTAGGCATCTTCCAATTCGGGGTAGTTAGCCGACCGGAATTGAAAGTGGAGACAAATACCGAATAATCTTTCCCAAGCTTGCTTAGAATGGAGAGGATCAACTGTTTATCCTCTTTGATAACACCACTGTTCTTCAATTGCAAGTTCAAGTTCTTGAATTTTGTGAAGAATTCATTGATGGTCTCGAAATTCTCAGGATTAAGGCCAATCAATTCATTCTCTAATTGAAAAGCCCTAAGCTCATCCTGCTTGCCGAATAGTGTTTCAAGTTGCTCCCATATGGCTTTTGGAGTCTTCAATCCGCTGAGATGGAAGTGAAGATCCTTGGAGATGGAGAGACAAAGAAGACCGTAAGCTTCATCAAGCTTGTTGTAGTGTTTGGTTCTTTCTGCTACATTGTTTGGCTCCAATTCAAGACCAAGAGTGACTCGGTAGTAACCTTTTGAACGTAATATGATCTCCATATCATCTTTCCAATCAAAATAATTGAATGGGGTGAGGATAGGCTTTGAAGAAGAGTATTCCATTGCAAGGATTGAGTCAACTTATGAAGAGGAAGCTTGCATGCAGACTATAGTGAATGCAATTGCTGTAGAAAGGCTTGCATGCAGAAGGTAGCGAGTGCAATTGGAGGAGACAATAAACCTGCAAATCACATCAAAACAACCACAATAAGGTCGAACAATCCACCCTTTGAGAGTTGCATCACACCTGGGATTGGATTTCAAGCAATGTTGAATAGGTCCAATGTATCAGATCCAGGAATTATGTGGTAACTCAAGCTTCTGGAGTGGTATTGGAATATTTTTCAAGCTTTGCATGCACAGGAGCGAATGCCCTTGAGATATCTCATGCCAAACTTTTTGCAATTTTTAGCAATTCAGTCAAATCTTCTTGTATAAACACCTGTAGAAAAGAGATCTTGTCCCTGCAATGGCTCTGATACCATGTAAAATTAGTCACAGCAGATCTAATGAACAAGTAAATCAATCACAACAGATGAACATAGAAAATATGGTGCAAAACTGTGCAAAACATGCAGCAGTGCTCTCTATCCCAGAAAGGGTGAATGAATTACAATACAAACTGTCACGATGACTGAGCAATTCGAATTGCCTAAGGAGGTCAGTCGAATCACTGAATGGAGTAGCTTGACTCTATCTAGGAGTCCTCATAAATCATCGGTGGTGCTCATCAATCACAACAACCAGTCATCCAGGTGTCAATCTGAGTCTAACTGAGTATAATAAATGTAACCGAAGTGTGTAGCACTGATATAGGATCTGGAGGCTCAGTGGGGGCGCATGGGAGGCTAACTGAAGTCAGAACAAGTCACCTAATCAAACTGGAGGTCAAACGGAAGTGATACAGTCAGTCGGGAGTGAAACTAGCCTCAAATCAGGGAGAATCGGAGCTAACTGAATGTAACTGGAGTGAATCTGCAGTGGTAGGTGAACAAGTGCGCCCTTCTCTGGCAGTAGGTGAGAAGAGGGCGCCTTTCAGCTTAGGAGGGCTGAAACTCTGTGGTAAGTGGCTCCCGGGTGCTAGAAGAAGGTGGATAAGGTGCTGGAGGCATCAAACTGGTGACTGGGATGCATGCCTATGCATGCAAAATCCTGAAATAGATCATATCCTGAAATAGATCATGCAAGATCCTGAAATAGATGATGTATCCCGAAATAGATGATGTGGATATCCGAACAGCTCATTCATTGGGTCTTCTGGTCCTTCCTCATCTATCATGTTCTCAGGGAAAGGGGGCCTTATTTGTTGGTCATTAGGGTTCCTTTGGTTTCTCTGGAGAGGTGGTATTCTAAAATTTGGATTCCTCACTTGATTTTTAGATTGTTCTCTATTAGGAGGTTTGTTGTCTAGGGCCAGTCTATCCATTAATTTTTCCATGGTCTTCATCATCATTTCGAACTTCGCATCATTAGTAGAGGAGGAGGTGGAAGTAGAGGTATGGATTTCTATTTTCTTCTTCTCCACTTTTGCTTTGCCTTTCAACTTTCCTAAAGCCATCATGTTTGCTTCTACTTCTATGGCATCCTTTAACATAACAGGAAGGGAGGGTGATTTCCTTTCTCTCAGCATGCATGAAAAATCTCCCTCAAAAGCATCTTCATAATGGAGCTTTTCCGCACCTACTGAGGGTCATATATCATATGGGATAGAGATGTATGCCCTCATAAATCTAGCAGAAAACTCATGGAAGGACTCAAATTTCCCTTTCTTTAAATGCTTATACTGGGATAGAACCAGTGAGGGACTCCTTATCGTTTCCCACCTTTCTAAGAACAATGCCTTAAAGGATGCAAAATCGGGGATGGAATCATTTGGCAGCTTCCTGAACCATTTCGTAGGTTCTCCGAACAAGCTCCAGGCGAACAGCCTCATCTTTGCATCATCATGATCCACTTCCTCCAAATCGAAAAAATCCTCAAATCTATCCACATGCTGCTTGGCCGAAAATTCTCCCTCTCCATCATAAGAGATGATCCTCTGGGAATAGTTCTGAGGAAGGTCATGCAAAATAGCTGGTAGGTTTAATGGTGCGAATTTAGTAGCCATGGGTATAGGTGGATTTTGTGCAAGGGGAAGGATATTTTGGAGGATATTCAGAGCAGGGTTATTTGCAGGTTTTATGGTATGGGATTGAGAGATCTGAAAACAAGGCTTAGTTCTTTCAACCTTAGCAGTATTCTGCAATTCACACCATACAGGATCTAACAGATATGACTCAGGAGTATTCAAACTTTCTTCGCCTAGGTTTAGATATGATTCGGACTTTGTCCTTAGAAAAGGCCTACCAATGCCTATCTCTATATCTAAATCGTGAAAAAAAAATGGTTCTTCTTTAGACACGGCTCTTTCAATGTTAGAAGTACTAGCCTTATCTTTTCCAGTCCTATGTCTAAGCAAAATTTCTAGATTATCCACCCCTAGCAGGATTTCAGAAAAAGGGTTACCTTGTGTATGGATCTTTCTAGGGGCCAGGATGCCCTTCAAAACTTCTTTAGAAATGGACTTTGGCTCGTTGGTCTCCCCCAGTGGAGTCTCCCTTGAATACAAATCTCAACGTGTGGAGTCGCCAGGGAAAAAACACACAACCTTCTCGAAAATCTGGAAATATCTATTTTCCCACAGGGATTTCTCTTTCCTTTGAAACTTGGACTTCTTTGTTGTTCTCCCAGGGATGATAGAACACTCGATCCCCAGAAGCAGCGCCAATTTGTTAACACCCAAAACGTACCCCAAGGTTGTGGAGAGGAAGAATCGGGGCAACAGCAAAGCCACTTTAGACTTATGCATCTGACCCAGCACAGTCAGAGAGGGATCTCTCTTGAGAAAGGACTGAAAATATTCAAAAATAAACGTAGAGCCTTAATGCTCAAAATGCTCATACACAGTTCATTGAGAAGGTCATATTTTTGGTGGGATTCTTGGGTTTTTAAAAGTTCTTTGTTGAAAGCAGTGTGGATCTCTATTGGGTAATGGAGTCAAATTAAACAATACATGAATATCATTAAAAAATTCTTTGCAAATACATTCACATAGCGGCAAGGTAGCCACCAGCTTACAGTCAAAGATCTTTTAGTTGGGTGATTTAGAAGAAAAATGAATAGTCCACCAATATAAAGCATGGAAACATGAATTCTATATTGATTTTAGCAAAACAATAATTGTGGAATACTTGGTATGATAAGAATAGAGCATAAAGACTATAAATTCTATTCAAATGCCACACTGAACCAAGCATGAAAAATCATTACAGAATGGATTAACAATGAAAGGAAACACAAATCACATAGGAAAAGAGAAGAAATAGAATGCAAGACCGATCACACAGGAATCCCTGAAAATGCCCACTCAGCTTTGTCAACTTTATTAACACAGTTCAAAATGCACAACACAGAGCAATATGCTAGGATCCAAAAAAATTTCAACCCTTCTTCATTCAATTAAATGGAATTTATAGATGCCCAGAGCTTCATGCTCGACCCATTCAGACTAGAAAACAGTAATAATTTTGAGTGACACCTAACCGGGCACATTCACCGCGACCATTACAAGACAAAAACGGGCGAGACATGCTTAATCGCCTTTTTACATTCACCGATACTTTTTACTAAATGACACTTGACTCATACAAAAAAACAAAAATTGCCCCTGTAGATGCTCTCTCAGCTAGCTTCTCCCATTAACTGACTGCCCCCACTAGCTTCGAACTCTGCATTTGATGTAGGCTCCAACAACTATTTTGAAGCACGAAGTGTGTACTTCATCTTCCCGTATCTCTCCATGTTGGTCAACTGAGCAGTAGTCGGATGATCGTAACTGGCCATTTATTTTACCATGACTCTCATTTCAACATGATCTGCATAATAAATCTGTGGGAGTCTTTCATCAATTGAGACCAACTTATTTAGAATCTCAAACTCTTCTGCAATCTTTTCCATCAGAATCTTCCTTGTAAGCAAGGAATTTAAATGTTGAAATTCACATGATCCATTCTTATATCAAACAATAATTTCTTATATTCATTTTGGGGAATCAACTCCTGACTTTCATCCCAGAAAGAGGGTAAACCTTTTTCAATCAACTTCTCAAATTGATTTTTGAACCTCGCGACCTATCTCTTCATTGCTTCAGCTTTAGCTTCAACATTCTCGACGTGTGCATGCTTTCCTAAACTTCTTTGTACCCATGTAATGACTGTAATTCTGTCTTTAATATCCAACGTATGCAAATATTCAATTGTCAAACTATTCAGAAAGGTAATTGCATTTTGTGCAGTTTCCTTGGGCTTTCTATTTAGATTTTCTCTTACCACCGTACAACTTGACAAAGCATCTTTGATCACCTTTTCTTTCACTCTCATAAAATCTAAATATGGTCTAAGTTTTTCAGCTTCTTTAATGATTAAGTCCCATACCATGTGCTTGCACCCTTGCATAGCTGCTTTCCCTGTTACTTGGTGTGCCAATTTTTTAATAGTTTCAATCAATTTCTTATACTTGTCTTGTAAGGATTTTGCTTCTTCGTCCTTTTTCTCGCCTTCTTCTTTCAATCTCTGAGCTTCTTCTTTTAATTCCTTTATTTCAACATCTTTTAAAATAATCTGGGACATAGCCTGTAAAAGACTATCAGCATCATTTCCATCTCCATTTGGACTTGTGCCTGCTTGCTGCACGCTCAAATTTGACAAATTATTTTTCAAATCTTCAATCTGATTTCTCAAGCTTATCTTTTCTTTTTCCCAACTGGCTTCTCTTTCAGCAAATTTTAATAATTCGGGTTTGCTATCATTAACTTCTTTAGACAAAGCCTCTTTTTCTTGCTCTAGCTTAGTTTCTTCCGGAGCTTGAATCAGCTGAGTGTTTGAGATCTTCATCTTTTCATGTAACTTTTGAATCAAATTATCATTTTCTATTAACAATTGTTTGCTAGCTTTACCTCCACCATCACTTTCAACTAAGTCAAATTGTAATTTTTTGACTTGTTGTTGGAAAGATTTATTCTCTAGTCTTTCTCATTTCAATTGACCTTCCATTTTATTTACAGTATTTTCCAGTTTAGTGACTTTCAATGTCACTTCCACAAAATCTTCATATATCACCTCTCCCATTTGCCTATGCATTTGGATCTTGTCTGGTACTGGTAGTTTCTTCAAATTGAATTTTATTTCGGTCACTTTGTCTTTTGTAGACACTGCTAAGTTTAAAGTGTTATCTTTTATATCTCTAATTATTATCAGAGAAATCTCTGAATTTGACAAATTTCTGACTATCGACATCAAATTGAAAAGCCTTTGGGCAGAGGCTTGCTTATTTTGTCCATAATGTTTATACATGTCGAGCCTTGATTGGAATTTATTTACATCACCACTTTCCTTAACTTTTTGGAATTCATACTCTTGTATCTGAACTTCTGGGACTGAAGACTCTTCTTCTTCACATCTTTCACTGTCTCCTGCATTTAGACTCTTCTCTTTTTACCACTTGTCCATATCCTCCCAAGGAAGTATGAGTCTCCCAATCGATGAGTAGAGATCTCTCAAGGATGATTTCACCAGCATGTAGACACTATAGACTTCCTCCCTTTAGAGAGGGGTAGAGATTCACTTATATAGGACTAAGTGGATAGGGTATGGATAGGGTAGGTTGAGATATGGTAGGAGAGAGATACGGGATCCTTTCAAGAGGTTAGGAACCGAAGGCCAGCTCTCCCAACAAGTCAGGGATAGGGATCCAAGTCAGCAACCTTCGAGAATGAGCTCGAAGAAGCTATTTTTTCCATTTAACTGACTTCATTGCACCCTGTAATGGAGCAAGGTGCGACATCGCAGGTTGCGTGAGTGTATCCTGCGACGACCTCTCAAAACCTAGCAGAAGCACAATGATGTCCCTTCCAGGTAAATGACTTAGCCAATGGAACTTCAGGGATGTATACACTGAATCTAATGGTGGTAATATTTTAGGTGTAACAAAATGCCCCCCAAAGCATGAAGTTGTTTAAATATTGGATAGGTGAAATTCTTTGACAGAAAGAAA
This sequence comes from Larix kaempferi, assembly GCA_027924585.1. Lineage (NCBI taxonomy): Eukaryota > Viridiplantae > Streptophyta > Pinopsida > Pinales > Pinaceae > Larix > Larix kaempferi. The sequence goes on from BSBM01000484.1 coordinate 12,789,502, forward strand.
TGGAAAAATGGACTTGTCAGATGAAGGATGTTGTTGCAGTACAACTGACTCTAAACTGATAATCTCATATGATGTATAACATGGCTTCCGACCAATACAATGCAGATCCATGGTAGTAATGACCGACTGAACACAATCATGGCTACTTGGACACAAGCGTAGATTTATGATGAGATGGTAACACAACCAAGACCAATACAAATGTGGATCCGTGTAATATGACTCAATACAAACTCCATCGCAACCTGGGTAAAAAAATGACTCCCCAGGGTCTTCAAGCTGAACCCACAATGATACAAATATATTCATGTGATTACAAATTTCTTGACGTCGAACATGGTAGAAACCACTTGATTACTGTTCATTGATGTATACCGTTAACAAGTGCGAGGGAAATCACCATTAATGTCAATGATCCCCAAGGTATCATAGTACGTATCATCAAGCGTGAATAAATGAGTTGAAGTCGAACACAAGATGAAATCTTTCGATCAAGAGTCAATGATGTAAACTCATGCCGAAAGCGAGGTAACCTACCATTGAGGCATGTAGGGCCAAGGTACTTGGTTGTTTTCTAGATTCAATCCTTGGATGATGTGTTGAAGTCGACAAGGATGAATCTGTCAAAGGAGGGCCATGATGAATCCCCCATCATTGACACAAAACACGACAAAGGATGTGTAGATTGGATTAGATGGTACAATAATATGCGAGACTGACTCAGAGTAGACCGACATGATTGAAGGTGTACTGACTGCAAATAGATGAATAGTGAAAGTATTCTTGAACATGGGCATGGAATGACTTGGCAGTATTGACATGACGACTATGACACAAATTCTTAGTGCAACTGATGATGGAAGATTTCTTTGAATGAATCAAAGGAGTAACAAGACTCAGGAAGTAAGCAGAACTCGAGGACAAACAGATGATCCAAGTGTTGTATGCAAATGCAGATGAGTGCCATGTTCAAGAACGACTAGGTACTGCCACTGATAAAGGTGTAATACAAAAACTTTCCTTTTCCCCCATCATGAATGATGAGTGCCTCATGTGTTTTTTACGAGATTGATGAGGGTAGCCAGATGCTCGGTATAGCTCATCTCATAGATGAGTCCAATCCAAAATATTTTCCGAACCTGGGATAGGAGGGGTTCGTCCCATGGCGGGCCCTTCAATGTAAGAATTTGACGAGTCCATAGAAGGTAAACTCGGTCCGCATTTCATGTTTAGAGAGTCTGAAAAGAACTAAAGAATACTCCAACGGTCCTTTTTTGTAAAGTTAGCCTCATCACCCGAAAAGGGTAAAACAATGCGGGAGAGGACTCTTCCAGTCATGATTGGCTGGAGTATACCTTTTTCGTAACTAGTGCCCCCTAGTCCGAAAAAGAGGTAAACTATCACCAAGAAGACGGCCATTCAAATTCTTTTACAAGCGTGAACACGACAAGTTCGCTTGGCAATATTTTCGTATTTCAATAGCCTGAAAAGAGCTTAAAGATAGACTCCGGGGGGGTTCCTTTTCTGTAGGAGTTTAACGAGCCCGTAAAAGTGATAAATCGTAACTCGGTAACGTATTCTCATAGTTTCAAGAGCACAACAAAGAACATAGAGTAAGCTCATAATCATTAAATAATTACAATCTAATGAAATGAAAAGATAAACGACAAAATAAACAAGGGGTGTTCATACCTGAGATGACCATTCCAATGCGAAAATGGTGTAGAAAGACACTTCATAACTCCTGCACACTCGGAAACTAGGTCAAATAGTCAACCGAACATTCAAATATAATAAAATCAATCCAAACTATAGCAAATGGCATAACGACATCAAATATTTGAAAAGGGAATATTCCATTTTGTTTATAAATAGAAATAAAAACCAAATATAGTCACCATTGTTCTATTTGCCAAATTTGGGAGGAGTAGTGCCATTTGGATCCAAATCTTCACTCGTCGATTCTGGGAGCTACGAGCAGCTATTTCACTCACCGTTAGGAGCAGGTAACCCTAAACTTCATCCAGCATGATTGTAGAGGTTTACATTTTTGAATTTTAGTCATTTTTTTGGGTTTTAGCTTGATTTGGGAAGGGCCATTGCGCCCTCTGCTCGTCGCAGTTTTCCCTTTCAAGAACTATGACGAGACTGAGTTGTCGCTAGGGTCTCATAACTAGACTGCGACGACGTCGCTCTATTTGTAAAAATGGGGTGCGACAACGGCAACGTCCATCCCCAAACTCAAGACAAGCTCAAAAGAAGGACTTTCAGTGGTTGAAGCAAGTTCTAAGATTGTTAAAATTCTCCTATTGACAGGTTCCAAGCTTCCAAAATGGTTTTAGAATGGCGAGAAAGGGAGCACGAATTAGATGACATGCATGCTGCAAATGATCCATAATGCATAGAAGCATTGAGGAACTATGGGCTCCTCAAGTTCTTTCACATCCAAGGGATGAGATCCCAAATCCCACTATTGACTCATATGCTCCGATGCTAGGATGTGGCCCAGCAATACTTTGTGATCAGTGAGCATGAGCTTACCATAGATGTCGAGTACATCTACTTTATGACCAGATTGTCCCGAAGGAAGGACAATGTGCTACTTACTCGATCACGCGGGAGTGATCGGACCATCGATGATATGATCCAACAACATTGTAGTCCCAACACCCATGCATCTAGTGGGAAGATTCCCATCAAAGATGTACGGGAACGTCCATTACGCGCCATACTATTCACCATTACAAGGATGGTGGGGAGCCAAGCTCCTCACTTAGCCACCAGGGCACGGATGCTTTATGCAGAGGATTGTATATCTCCGAAGATGTTTAACTGGTGCAAGGGAGTCCTCTCAAACATGCGAGCTCAGCTGACAAAGTGTCAGCGGGGAGAGCTCAAACAGTTTAGCTATGGATCGATAGTGATCTCGTTCTTACTAGAACGGGTTCCCCTTTTGTGTCTTCAAGTACCACTGGAGGATAGGGATCCTAGAGATCCTCACATGGCTAGGTGGACTGATGTGATGGCCCGACATGGTGGGGCCCCCATTATGGGATACCTTCGTGAGTTATTCACTTGGCTGGAGGGCCAGTTACTAATGGTGGAGGACTTCCCATATCGTGGTACGGACTTTAGAGATGACCCAGACTTGCCGCTGCCAGAGGGAGCAACATGGGAGACCTTGGTAAGAACAAATGACCCTTGTACTTTTTAAGTTTTGTGAATTTATTATTTTTTTTTTGATATAGTGCTGACAGGTGAACAACATGTGTGTGCAGATGTGGGGCCTGTACGACTAATGGATACCTCTCTTCTTTCTAGGAGAGAGGGAGGAGAGGGAGCAGTTGTGGGTCCGGTTGTGCACGCTGCCATTGCAAAGATGGATAGAGTCTATGCCAACCTGAGTGGGCTGACACTAGATGTTCCTGAGTCAAGGGTAAATGAGGTGCCGCGGCCCATGGAGGTACGCACAGTTGGAGCTACTGCGTGCTTCAACGCACTGCTTCGTAGGGTTGTGAGAGTAATTGATTGTTTCCAGACTCAGCAGGCTAGAGTTGCTAGACCTCCTAGGGCTGTACGGGCCAGGAGATAGGCCATATGTTGTTACTGTGTGTATACTAAGAGCTTAGAGGACTCAGATTTTTGTACTACTGAAAGCTACGAGGCTTCATATTTTGTAGAGACTCATTGAAAGCCATTGTGCTTCAGACTTTTGTACCAACACTACCATTTGAGATTATATATATATACAGACATTCTGGCGATTTATACATTATGTGTTTCAAATGAGTGAATGATGTGATTTTGCTTATGTGTTTGCTTATAAAATGAATTAATTACATGTTATGTCTACTTTTAACAGTTCATGAAAATGCTTATGTGTGTGCAATGTACCAATCTAAGTTGAAGTTGGCCATAGAGTCGGCAACTGTGTTAATGTCTCGGGGAATGTGCAGGTACTGAATGGACTTGAAGGACCTTTCCAGAAGACAGACTCGTCGATATAGACTGAGTAAAAATGGGTCACGGATGGCGTAAACTCGGTTAAGATGAGAGACCACTAGTTGAGAGTCCAAATGGATGACAACGTGGTCGATATCCAAATAAATGGCATCAGTTAGGGTTCCAATGACTGCTTGATATTCTGCATGATTGTTGGTTGCGAAAACTAGATACATTCCCCCTGATCTGATAAGCTCGCCCATAGGTGAATAGAGAACCCAGGCTGCCAAAGCAAGGTTGCGGGTATGTCGACTGGCACCGTCCACGAATCCATAACAAGTTTCCATCTGCACACGCAGACAGAACATGGTATAAGAAACGAAATAAGACCTAAACATGCAAGAAATCAAAGCGTCACACCACACAGAAGACACGCACGCATGCCATGTACAGTATATACAGAACTACTCATGTATGAAAGACTCAAGCATAGTACCTCTTCAGGTAGAGCTCGTTGCAGCGCTCACCCAAAGAGATCCCGTCATAGTCTTAAAGCTCATAATCTCCCTTCTCTAAAACGTGTTTTAGTATGTAAGGTCCATGCCACATGGACTCAGACTTGCTTGCCCCCAGCTTATCATGTTTTTGGTCGTATGTAAGGACCAAATCTCCTTCGCTGTAAGCGCGAGGTTATACCGACTTGTCGTACTGCTCTTTGATGCTTTTCTTATGAGCCTCACTGGCAAGAGCGACATCTCGACAAGTCTCGTCGATTTTATCTAGGTAGAGGAAACATTCTTACTCGGCAGTAGTGTTTGGGAGAAGTTCGATGGAGAGCTTGAGAGACGGAATCTCACACTCTATAGGGAGGACTGCCTCCAATCCATACACTAGTTGGAAAGGAGTAAATCCAGTGGCAGTTTTAACGGAATTCCTATAATCCCAAAGTGCAGAGAATAGCATATTATGCTAATTGGACTTATGTGTACCTACCATTCATTGGACCATAGTTTTCAAGACCTTGTTGATGGCCTCGACCTGTCCATTCGACTATGGGTAGTATGGTGTTGAGTTTTCATGGAGAAAACCCAATCTATCACTCAAATCGTCAACCATGTGGTTCATAAAGTGAGAACCATGGTCGGTAACTATCGCTTGAGGAACTCCAAACTGCGCTATTACATGATTGAACATGAAGTGTGCGGTGGTCTTGCCATCGTTTGTGTATGTAGGCATTGCCTCGGCCCACTTTGTAAAGTAGTCCACAGCTACAATGACGTAACTATGCCCCCCGGCCGAGGTAGGCTTACAATGCATGAAAGCTATGCCCCATTTAGCAAAGGGGCCAATGGAAATAACCGAGTGTAACAGGGTGGGGTGGGTACGCTTTTTCATATGAAAGTGTTGACATGGAGGACATTTTTTGACGGCCTCAATACAATCTTTGAAGATAGTAGGCCAATAATATCCTGCGCGCAAAATCTTCTGGGTTGTATCCATCCTAGAGAGGTGACCACCACATGCCCTAGCGTGACAGTCATTTAGAACGTGTTCAGCCTCATCATGAGTGAGACAGCGTCGGAGAATGGAATCGACACCACGATGGTACAAGGTATCACTGATGGTCAAGTAATACTTTGCATGGTGGCATATGCGACAACGGTCGTCACGAGACAGTTGAGGACTGAAATCTTGGGTTTGGAGATACAATGTGATATCTCCATACCATGGGTTAGATGTACTAATAAGAAACAATGACTCATCTGGAAAGGAGTCAATGGGATCAGACTCTTCATCAATACGAGGGAGGTCACAAATGAGCTCGGCGAACACCAATGATTTTTTAGACATTGCCTTTTTGAAAAGAAGATCAAATTCTTGCAATATCACGATCCAACGTGAATACTTGCCCCCAAGCACCTGACGTGTCAGAATGTGGTACATGGGATTCGAATCGGCAATGATGGTGGTGGTGCGGAGCAAAATGTAGTGTCAAAAATTCTGCACGGCTACGACGGCCGCGAGAGCGAGTTTTTCAACATGTGAATACCGGGTTTCAATGTCAATGAGACCTTTGCTAGCATAATATATCACATGTTCCTAGGCATCCTGGTCTTCCTGAACCAAAACCATGGCGGTAGTGGTGTCGGAAGCAGTGAGATATAGAATGTAATCTCGATAGTAATTCATCGGTTGGAGCACGGGGGCATGCATGATGGCATGCTTCAAACTAACAAAAGGTTGTTGAGTGCGGTCGTCCCAAATGAACAAGACGTCTTTCTTCATCAATCTCATGTAAACCTGCTTCTTTAGCACGAAATTACAAACGAAGCGTCGTAAATAAGTCGCTCATCCTTGCAGACTCTGAAGTTCTGTAATATTGTTTGGAGGTGGAAGAGCGACGATGGATTCCAACTTTGAGGGATCAATGCGGATCCCATATTTCGAGACAATAAACCCTAGGAGGCGTCCAGACTCGACACAAAAAATACACTTATGAGGATTCAGATGGATATTGTACCGCCTGCATCTAAGGAAAATAGCCGTCAGATGATCGAAGTGGAACTCACTCCGCTTCGAATGGGTAGGGAGATCATCTAAGTAAGGATGCACAAAGTCCTTCACATCATGGAAAGCATACGACATGGCCCGCTGGAATGTGGCACCAGCGTTTTTAAGACCAAACGGAAGTTTGCGGTATGCAAACGTTTCCCAACGACAGATAAAAGAAGTCTTATGTTGGTCGACAGGGTGAATCTCAATCTAGTTGTACCCAAAAAAGCCATCCATAAATGAAAAGATGACGCTTCCGACACAATTGTCAATAATATGGTTGATAAAGGGAGTCGGGTAGTTATCCTTGGGACAAGCTTTGTTGAGATCACGATAATCCATGCAGACGCGAATAGTACCCTATTTTTTAGTAACAAGTGTTATAGGTCAAAATTGCACCTCTCCGTCCGTGATCACCCTGAGCTGCCGATCACACAAAAGGACAACTTGGATGGAGGAGCATGTTGACCTTGGACCATATGACAACTTGGATGGAGGAGCATGTTGACCTTGGACCATATGACAACTCATCCTATTTCCTGAAAATACTGGAAAACATACAAAATATCATTTTGAAGTATGAGCGCTACTCCACTTAAATAGACTAGCGCCCATACGTGACTCCAGTGTATAATAGTAGTGCCCATATCAATATATACGCTACTCCTTCGTAGCAAAGTAGCGCTCGACATTTAAAACTGAATGAGCGCTAGTTGTTAAATAATAGGGTAGCGCCCTATACGCTACTCCACTGAGTAATAGTCGCGTGTATCTTAAAAGATGATTAAAAATATATATTAATTCATCGAGGAGGATTAGTTGATGGCAGTTTCCTAACTCCCCCAACTTCCTCCATAACTACATCTCGACCTGAACTGCTTCTTTGAACCTATAAATACTTAGAAGGTTAAAGGAGAAGGGTTAGAAATTGGAGATTAGTGAGATTGATTAATGGAAAAACTTTGAAGAAGCTTGCATTGGAGAAGTTGTTGCAGAAGATATCCAAGCCAGAAGAAATCCAGAGCCCAGAATCTAGTTGCAGGAGCCTGCTTCATTATCAGGTATATTTGTACTGCATTCTAATTTTGACAAATAAAGGTTGAAGTGTTTCCTTGTTCCAATCTGAAGGTGTTATGAAATGGCATTTTAAGTTGGATTTATTTTGGTCAATGCTGAATATTAAACATAGTTTTTGTTTATTTCATGCTTTATATATTGCCCAAAATGTTTGAGGAAGGTATTGTTGTTGCAGGTTTGCTGAAGGAAAAGTAGATTTAGAAGCTGGACACGGGATCGAGTCAAGGCTAGGATCAGACTCCGGTTAAAAGGTGTGTTCCCTAAATCTACAATCTATTTCTTTTGTAAAACGTCTCTGTAATAGCATTAATGCACTTACCTGTCACCCCGACCAAGTTGATAGTTTAGTTTCCTGACTATAGGGTAGAAATATCCGCTAACAGACTGGCGACTCCGCTGGGGAATAGAGTTTTTGGCTTTAGGAAACTTTGTTTTTGGGTGTCTCTTTAGTTTGTTTTAACTTCTTTGATGTGTTAAGAACTTTTTTAGGTATCCCTTTTCTGGGTCTTACCTGCTTTCATCAGTTTTTATACCTTCCAAAGTCAGTTTTAAAGCCTTGGAAATATGAGCGCTACTCTGATATATGTACAGTAGCGCCCATACGCTACTGTTATGTATATACAATAGCGCTCGTTTTGGCATGGGCGGGAGTTGCTCTACTACACAGTAGAGTACATTTCCTGAAGCAGTCAATTTTTGGTTTGCTTGTGTTTTAGCCCTGTGGTGATTTGCTGACTGTGCTGTAGGATCCCTTTTATGATTGCATAAGGTTTTTAATTGTTGATTCAAGTCATAGAACCTCTCCTTAAATTTTTTTCCATCTTTTAAACCATTTGTTGACCTTTGGAATTGTTGAGACCTTTTATTGACTTTTTGGAAGACTTAGTGGTGTTTGGTGATGAACACTTTCACTTTTTTCAGACCCTGACTGCTTGTTGACCGTTTACAAACCTGTACACTCCTGTGTCTCTTGTTTGTGGTGAAGTTGTGTGCTCTCCACTACCCCCATCCTTGGTTTAGCTTTTTGGTCTTTGGTAGAGCTTCTAGGGTGTCTTCTTTTAGGTCAAGTTTCGATCTTCCAGGACTTCTTGTCTTCTGCTGGTCACAAGTGCCTCTTAAACAGTTGTAGGCTAGTTTCACCTCTCAGTTTCTTCGTGTTAGTAGGGCAGCCTGCTTGTCTACTTGTACTTGGCTTTGTGGTCTTTCTAGGGTTAGACACTTTAGGTCAGTCCTTGGGTGTTCTCTCCTTTTTTTTCTCCCACTTGGTGTCCAAGTTTATAGGCTTTTTCTTAGTAAAAAACCTGTAGATCAAGTCTTTCTCGAGCTAGGTTTCGATAGCTATAGGCCTAAGAACGTTTGCCATACTTCCACAATTTCTATAAAAAAATTTATTTGGCTTTCCATTTTTTGCACAGTTCTTTTTCGGTTATTGAAAAAGCAAAAAAAAAATTGGTACTTTAAGTTAAAATAGAACTTGTCTTTTCCATTGCAAAATAGCTTAGTATATTTTGTATATTTTAAAAAGAAAACCAAAAAAAAAAAAAAAATTAAAGAAAGTTTGCTTAGATTTTCAGTTTTGAAAAAGAAGTAGATGAAAAAATGAAAAAGTTTTGTTGTAGGAAAGATTGAGTTATATTTGCATTTTGTTTTCTTGTTATAACCACGCTCACACACTCACTATCCCTTTTGCGTAATAAAAGCCCTAAAATTTATTAATAAAATGAACTAGAAACTTTTTCTTTTTAGGGTACACTACACCAACTAGTTTTGGTTAGGGTCTTGGGTTTAAATCACTTTAAACCACCCAAGATCACACATTGCGCAACAATCGTAGTGAGACTATCATAGGCAAACCCACCTCACTCAAAATTTGCCTGGGAGCATATGCAGTAGGTCATTGCGAGATCATTTTGTGGGAATACTCCTCCTACTTGTTGTTCGAGCATACGCCAGGATCGGATTGCGTATTGGGGACTCTTTCGAGTTTCGGGCTTAGCTACCCTGCCCACGCTTTCTGATTCGACCGGTGACTGTTCCCCCAGGAATTTTCGGTGTTGTGGTATCCATAGTATCAGACTTCTAGGTTCTTACACAGGTGACAGCAGAGGGTATATCTGCTGTACCTAAGACAGACGTGGGAGGAAACCCCGTGCAGGTCTTTGGGAGGGCGGTTGGGTGATTCCAGCGCTTGCACCCTTAGTCATTGTATTGTGGACCCCGGGTAACTGTCTTTCTTCCTTCGTTGATCTGTTCTGGGCCCTAATCATCCCAGACTCTTCTCCGGAAGGCACCTTTGTTTGACTGGTTTGTATACTTAGGATTTTTTAGTTGGTGTGTTGTTTGCCCCCTAGTCATAGTGGCCACTAGGTTCTAGTTTATTTTTTATATTTATAATCACGGAGAATCAACAACTCCGTAGATCGAGAAGGATTCAGAACCTTCCACCTGTTAGAACAGAACCTATACAACCAGCTAGATGACAGCGCGTAAACCCCGGCATTTCTTCAGAAATTACCTCTGAAATAGAATTGCTTGAAGAAATACTTATAACAGAAAACCTTGAAATTGAGGTTCCTGAGGAACCACCACCAGGTACCACAGATCAACAACATTTTAGTACTGTTGAGGTGGAAGATCTTACTTCCGCGGAGTGTAGCACTCCTTTCAATCCTCCCTTAACTAATACTAGAATTCCGCTTCTGTCACCTGTTGGTTTCCAGCAGCCCCTTTTCAGTGCAGATTTTTTGTTTCCCGATCATCTGATGTCTAACACAGGAGGTGAACCAGGGGGTCGCCAAACTCCCACTTTAGGTATGAATACCAGCACAGTTAACCCTTCTTTTACTGCTACATCCAGTCAGGCACAAACCACATCTGTGCCTACTCCATCTTTCAGTTTCAACACTAGTACATTAGGAATGCCTAGTTTTACAACAATGGCATCTATTCCCACGTCTACTGTTGGACCTAGCAGTATGGCCAACTGTGCAACACCTTCTACTTCGCAACCGTTATATCAGATCCCTAGTAATTGGGTTTCCACACCTGTGGTAGGACCAAGTGTTTCTACAAACATACCAGTCATGGGCACTATGACTGCACCGTCCACATCAGCTTCTACTGGTTTCAAAACCTTTGTAGGCCCTAACTTGAATCAGGGTAGCATGCCTGCAAATAATGTCCCTTTTTCCTTATTTTCAGGGGGAGGGGGCAACATCTTCAACCAGCAATATGGCGGGGCTAACACCCATCCACAGTGGACGAACCAGCAAAGCACTAATCCGCTCTCGTATGGGTGGGGAAATTTTAATAATTCTTTCTCACAACAACAACAACTGGCAGGGGGCAACCCCTACCAACAAATACTTGGGGGTAACCCCTACCAACAGTTAACTGGGGCTAACCCCTATCAACAGTTGGTAGGTGGAAACTCCTATCAGCACATGGTCGGGGGCAACCCTTATCACCAGATGGCTGGGGGAAACCCCTACCAACAAATCATGGGACAAACGATGGGTGGTTTCCCTTATCAAGCTTCATCTTACCGGCCTCGTCTACCTTTTCTGGCAACTTTGAATTTGCCAGACCTTTCGAAACTGACAAATGATCCTGTGTGTCATAACACCATGTGGCCATCAGTTCCCACCAAATTACCTTCGGATATTCCAAAATTCGAAGGCAAAGCTGGTGAAGACCCTGGTGACCATGTCACTACCTTTCACTTGTGGTGTTCTTCAAATTCGTTGAACGAGGATTCCATCAGATTGAGACTGTTTCAAAGGACCTTAACTGGTCCCGCAGCCAAATGGTACATTGAGTTACCTGCGGCTACTTTCTCTAGTTTTGGGGATCTCGCAATCGTCTTTTTGAACCATTTCCAACTTCATGTTCGGTATGATGCCGGAACAGAACTTTTGTCTACTTTTAGACAAAACAAAGCCACTCATTTATCTGACCACATTCAGGAGTGGCGAAGACGGAAAAGGATCATAAAGTCCAACATCCCTCCATAGTTCCTGCTTGAGTGGTACTTGAAATCACTCCTTCCTTACATTTCTAAGGAAGTAGCGACATCTGGAGTTTCCAATGAAGAAGAAGCCATCTTAAGGACTCAACAGTTAGACCTTGTATACGCACAATCTGGTTTACTGTACGAGATTATACCTGACGCACCGAGATCAAACACTAATCTGAGTAGACCCAAATCTGGACCACATGCTGACGGCATATTGGGTTCAGTTAACTCTGCAGCCTTCGAAGCACTGACCAAACAGGTCCAAGCCTTAACTGTCAAACATTCGACTGCAGACATTGCTTCCATCACAACCTCTCCTTCTATTTCTGAATCTGTTAATCAGGTTCAGAACAATCAAAAGGGCCCTCGGCAGCCCAACAACAAAAAGAAGGGAAAGAAAGGAGAGGGGAACCAACAAAAGCCCAAAAAAGACAATGCTGAAGAGGGTAACAAAGAAGAGAAGAAGGTTAGGTTCCCTTGTAAACTTTGCAAACAAAACCACCTTACTCGTCAATGCCCTCTACTAGAAGAAGCCCAGAAGCTCTTAAGAGAGAAGAAGCCTGCCGTCTTGAAAGATCCATTTCCTAAAGGGCAAGGCTCAACTTCTGGCACCTCCAAAACTGGGGGCACTTCGCACGCCACGGTTGATCAAACATTCATAAATATGGTCAACTCAGATGCACTTTTGCAAACCAGAGCTAAGAACTATACCCCGGAAACGCAGAGAAAGGATAAGGAGATTGATGAATCCTCCACTCCACTCCACATACCTGTGGACCCAATGCCCAAGATTTCGAAAGGTGTCTTGAAGAGGGCATCGCACAATCCTAACACATGGGCTGCTTCCAACTACAATGTGGTTGAATATCTAGCCCAAACCCCTTGTGCCATGTCTACTCTAAGAAGTCTTGCAGAGTTGTCCATTGCAACGAAATGCACTTCTGGCAGCTATTGGGAGTATGGAGTCCTCCAACATGCTTGCGCGTTTTGACATGACTGATGTCAAATACCGGTTTCCATATCACGTTGCCCTCCAGATTGAGGTCGTTCATGGTCCAATGACCATAAGACGAGCTGTAGTAGATGAGGGAGCGTCGACTTGCGTAATGTCGATTTCCTGTTGGAAAGCTCTAGGTTCTCCTGAGTTAGTCCCTTCCAACACAATGCTTACTGCATTTGATGGTAGAACTTTCTGTCCACATGGAGTTTTGCCATCATTTAATGTCACTTTGGCCGGTAAGACAGTTGCTGTTGAGATAGAAGTTCTGGATGCTCCGCTCGATTACAACATGTTATTGGGCAGGAGTTGGACTTATGCCATGCAAGCTATAGCATCGGCAGTTTTTCGAGTGGTCATGTTCCCATTTGAAGGTAAGATCGTTACACTCGATCAACTTTCTTTCACTCAAGGAAAACACCAGACTTCTTCGGAAACTACGGTTCCTATGGTTGATCAAACCGCCCCGGTTAAGGAGAGTTTAGGAGAAGGGCTGTATGGTTCTTTAATAGGCACTTTCGACATCCCCTCCCCTGTTCTTTTTATACGTTTTGATGTGGGTACCGTTACTGAAACATTTACGGTCAGTTTAAGAACTGATCCTTGGATCCTTCCTACCACGTCAGATCCTTTTGTGCCTCCCTCCATTGTAGAAGTGGCCTATATGTAAACTCAACACGCTGCAATGGAACATATCATGACTCCACCAATCTCTGTCGAGTCAGATATGGACTATGCTCCGGCATGGTCACTGAATTCTACTCACTCATTCGATTGTTTAGATACGGTTTTGCCATCTGATGAAGCCATCTTAGAAGTTATGATGGGCCTGGACCAACCCTGGGATCATATGCATCATAGGTCCTACATACTTCCAGATCTAGACAGAATTGAGAGAGGAGAATTCCCTATGAGACCCGGTGGATTGGTTGATTTGTCATCTTCTCCTTCTACTTCAAAAGTTGTTTATGCTGAAGGGAACATGGCTAATATTTCAAGAACAATTCCAATCAACATTTCCACCAAACCCGGGGTCGTGGAAAATATTTTTATTGGTGCAGACTGTTCTCCAGAAGAGATAGCTCTGTATACAAAACTGTTTAAAGAATTCCGCGACATTTTTTCCTGGTCATATGAGGAGATGCCAGGTATTGACCCAACCATTGTGGAGCATGTCATCACGACATACCCTAACGCTAAACCTGTGAGGCAAAAGCTCCGTCCCGTAAACCCTAGAAAAGCAGCCGCCATCAAGGCGGAGGTTGAAAAGTTGCTCAAAGCCGTTTTCATTTATCCGATTGATATGACGGAATGGGTTTCAAACCCCGTTCCGGTTGATAAAAAGCAAGGCACTATTAGAGTTTGTACTGACTTTCGAGATTTGAACAAAGCTTGTCCGAAAGACAACTATCCCACACCATTTATCGATCAAATCATAGATGTGTGTACAGGGCATGAGATGTTCTCTTTTATGGATGGTTTTTCGGGATACAATCAAATAGAGATCAAACCTGAAGATCAGCATAAAACATATTTCATTTGCCCGTGGGGCACCTTTTCTTATCAGAAAATGCCATTTGGTTTGAAGAATGTTGGGGCTACCTTCCAGCGAGCAATGAATTTTGCTTTTCATGACATCAAACACATTGTAGAACCTTACTTGGATGATCTCCCAGCGCGATCTCGAAAGAGACGGGACCATCCGGATCACCTTAGACAAGTGTTTGAAAGATGCAGAAAATATAAGATTCGTTTGAATCCGAACAAATGTAAATTCTGTGTTGAATCGGGATGTTTACTAGGTTTCATTGTCTCTAATCGTGGTATAATGGTTGACCCACTTAAAGTTGAGGCGATATCTACCTCCTCCTCGCACCTTGTGACAACTTCAAAGTCTGCAAGGCATGTCTAATTTCTTACGGCGATTGATAATAAACTACGCCAAAATTACCAAAGGTTTTATGAGGCTACTCAAACAAGATTCCTACTTTGTGTGGGACGAAGCGGCACAATCATCCTTTGAAGCGTTAAAAAAGGCACTTCTTTCAGCACCCTTGTTAAGCCCGCCAGATTACTCAAAAGATTTTCTTTTATACCTGGCAGCGTCTCTTACTACAATTGGTATAGTTTTGGTTCAGGAAGACGATATGTTCCAAGAACATGTTGTCTACTATCTTTCTCACGCATTGATAGCCCCTGAGGTTAAATACTCGCACGTTGAGAAGTTAGCACTTGCTGCGGTCTATGCGGTCCAGAGGCTTCGTCACTATATACTTTTACGAACTACTACAGTGATAGCAGAAGTCAACCCTTTCCAGTACGTTCTCACCCGACGAATCATCGGTGGGAAATACAATAAATGGATTGTGATTCTACAGGAATTCGATTTGGTATTCCAATCAGCCAAATCGAAAAAATCACTAGTATTCGCTGAATTAATCTCAGAATTTCCAAGTGACCTAGAACGCGAGGAGGAAGAAACATCATTCCCTGACGAACATATCTTTCTCATCGCCTCCTCTGACCCATGGTACGGAGATATTTTAATATATCTCCAGACTTTGAGGTGTCCTACCACTTTTTCCCGAGAAGAGCGACGTAAGCTTAAAACCCATGCGAAAAACTACCTTATTATCTTTGATACTTTATATCGGCGTGGGGTAGATTCCATTTTACGAGGTTGCTTAACTAGGGAAGAAGCTGAAGCAGTGTTAAATGATGCCCACAGTGGAGCTTGTGAGGGACATCTTTCTGAGTTGGCAATAGCTCAGAAGATACTGTGTGCCGGATATTTTTGGCCCACGATCTTCAAAGATTGTGTGGAAGCAGTGAAACACTGTCGACCATGTCAGTTTTTCACTAAGAAAATGAGGGCACACCCAGCTCCTCTTCATCCTGTAATTACAGCAGGTCCCTTCACAAAATGGGGAGTTGATTTCATGACATGCAATCCAGTTTCAGCTGGAGGACATCATTACATCATCGTTGTCGTTGACTACTTTACTAAGTGGGCAGAGGCAATGCCTACTGTTAAGGCAGATGGAGAAACTGCCGCTTATTTCGTATTTAATCAGATCATAGCACGGTTTGGCATACCTAAAGAGATAGTGACTGATCATGGTAGTCATTTCCAAAATAGCATGATGACTGAGTTATATAGAATGATTGGTTTTCGACAAGAACATTCGTCCTCATACTATCCTCAGGCGAATGGACAAGTTGAAGCAGTGAATAAAACTTTAAAGGTTATATTACTACGAACTATTAATGCCAGTCGAAATAACTGGCACATCATGCTATATCCGTCTCTTTGGGCTTACCGAGCCAACGTTAAGACTTCTACTGGTTTCTCTCCCTTCCAACTTGTGCATGGGATAGAAGCAGTTGTGCCGATTGAATGCGAGATTCCTTCGCTAAAACTAGTAGTTCAGTTACTACCCGATACTTCAATACTCGAAGAACGTTTGTTACGCTTATAACATCTAGATGAACAGCGCCGGGATGCGCTTACAACAAACGAGGTTCACAAAAAATGAGTCAAAGAACAGTACGACAAATCCATTAAACCTAGAGTTTTCATTGAAGGAGATTTGGTCCTACTTTGGGATCAAGACAAAGAACCTTTAGGACCTGGTAAATTCAAATCCAGGTGGCTCGGACCTTATATCATTTCTAAAGTATTGAAGAAAGGTGCCTACGAACTGGTAGATTACGAAGGTAATAAGTTGGACGAGCCTAGAAATGGGCTCTACCTGAAGAAGTACTACGCCTAGGTTGAAGTACTTTTTCTTGTAATATAGCTGTATGTTTTTGTTTAGTTAGTTTTGTTATGCTCGTTAGGTGATCTTATGTGTGTTTCTCGTTTCGTGTACCAGATGTCAACCGCACATTTCCTAGGATTTGCTGATGGCGCCAGTCGCCACACCTGTCAGTTGGCTGCAACAGCTTGGGTCATTTATTCACCCGCTGACCAACTTGTCTCTTCGGGGGGGGTTTGTTTGGGACCTACCACGAACAATGTGGCTGAATACAGTGCAGTTATAGAACTTCTCCGAGATGCCCTCAGTCATGGCATTTCATACCTGGAGGTAAGGCTTGACTCACAACTAATTGTATTTCAGTTAACAGGTGTCTATCGGATCAGAGATCCAGGATTGCTACGTCAGTTTCTACGAGTTAGATTATTGGAAAGACATTTTCATTCTATCAGATATGAACACATTCCAAGAAATTTAAACAATTTAGCTGATTCATTAGCGAACTATGTGTTAGACTGGCATTTGCATCATACATTGTAAACAACATTCCACACATAAAATTTAAAACGCATACACATGTAAATAACCGATACTATATATATAACTGATACCGTATCAAAAAATATGAGTTTTGAGTTATGAGTCTCTCCAGTCAAGTCATAAAAGTACAAACGCTGGGCATGGTAGCCTCAAAAATATATACATATAATGTTTTTCTTCTCCTACAGAAAAGGAGGAACCTCCTCATCATCTACCGCATTGCGATAGCATATCACTAGTCTAGCAACTCTCCACAGTAATCTAAGCCATGCTGGGGGCACCCCAACAACATCTTCCTGCATGTCAACAGGTATCTGGTCCATGCGGCATGCAGGAATCTCATGAGTCAACCGACTCATTTTCCTCTCCAGGGTTCCCAACATAGCTTCTGCTGCGGTGATATCAGCTGGCCTCACATATATAGTAGGATGGCCCTCGGGACGAACAGGTCCAACATCTGCATTTGACACTTGATTAGAACTCCAAAACTCATTCATAAAAATCAAATACTTGAAAAGTTTGAAAAAATTAAATAAATTCTTAAAAGTAAACATACCAATATCTCCCCAGGCTCCACCTGGCGGAAGCACCAGCTCTGGATCGTGACGGAAATCCAATCTAGCATAGGGAAACTGCTCAAAAGCGGGAACCTGCCTCTCCCACCACCCCCAGAAGTCATCAGTATGGTAACAATAGTGACTCTCCCCACCACCCTGGCGGAGAAAAATGTCACCCCAATGGCCTAGTTTGGGCTCACGGGGATTAACCTGTGGTAATGGCATTCCCAAACTAATAGCAGGCACCCTCTCGAAGAAGAAAGTACACAAGATACTCCCGTACCCGAAATTCTTCATTGTGCCGGATTTGCAACTTGTCAATTGATACTTCATGTTTGCCAACAAGCTAGTAATCCAATCATAAACATGGCCATGCAAGCACTGTACACCGATATGCATTGAATGCCTAGAAGCTAAGTGTTGTGATGCACTACCGGATACCTGGTTGATCATGCTCACTATCACTTTCAGCGGGAGACCATCAATAGTTGAAATCAGGATTTGGCTTCCCGATTTTTCTGCTCCGGCAACACAGTATGTATTTACATATTCTTGCACTGATCGTGCACCCAAACGAGATGTCCCTTTTAGATTGATTACGTCTCCTCTCCTTGAGAGACCGGTAATAAAGTATATATCCTCAACGGTAAGCTCTAGAGTTTGCCCCCGAATGATGAAGGTATTAGTATCGACATCCCAATACTGAATCAACCTTCGAAACAGCTTGTTTAGTGCACGCATGTTTACGGTTCGATAAAATTTCAACAAACCGCATCTACGGAGCGCATGGAGGGTAGCCGGGTCTTGCATGGCTAGTCTATCCATGTCTTCATGCTCCCTTTCCCTCCATTGTAAGACCATCCTGCACAAAAACCCCAAATTTTTGAGTCTCAGCGCTTTAAAATGGCTTTGCAAATATGTACGCTACTGTGTATACTACACAATAGCGTGTAGGCGCTACTCTGTTTGAACAAAGTAGCGCCCATTGCCTTCGTACGCTATTGTTGTGTATACACAGTAGCGCCCATGCATAAAACCTTATGAGCATCGCGTTTCGGGCCATTTTTTGCTCAAAATTTTAAAAATAAACCTTTGAAATGCAAGTTTGGTTGATTTCTACTTACTTGGTGGAAGCAGTTTGGCGATTGGATGCTCCGTTCGATCACGATGGAGATTTGAAATTCGTGAAATGGTGCCCAAGGTTTGCCCTACAACACAAAATGAAAATTGATTTTTTAACAATGAAATTATATATAAAATTGGATTTTAATTTTTACCCATAATTTTTAATTTTCCATAGTTTCAAACACTTTCAAAAACCCTAATTAATTAATTGAAACACAAAATAGGGTTTAACACTGATCCAAGTTCAATTTTCACTCGATTGTTGTCGGATTCATCTCCTAAGCTCAAATTTCTTAATAATAGATCTTGTCAGTTAGCTAAACATTCCAAATTCATACATCATTTAAGATTTTTGCGACATCGACTAATATTTTGTTGAAAACCTAGTTTTTGGCAGGACATGAAGTTACGATCCCAGAAGCTGACCTTTAAGTCATTTTAAGCTATTGTTTGGACTATTTAAACCTAAACAAGCTTGCCGAGCAAACTTGTCCTCTTCGATCCCGTTAAAGTATCCGAAGGCTCATCCACTCAGGTATAGAATTACCCCTTTTCCGGGCCTCAATGGATTAACTACGGAAAAGGTATACTCTAGGTATACTCCTGTATGCGCTAGAAGAGTTCTCCTTTCATTGTTTTATACTTTTTCGGGGGAGGAGACTAACTATACGAAAAAGGACCTTCTGGAGTCTCTCTTTAGGGTTTTCAGACTCTCTAAATATGAAAATACCAGGTGAGCATTCACCTACTCGGGCTCGATGTGAAATCCACGAGAGGGTAAGTAGAGGACTGTTTAAGTTTTTCAACTCTATAAACAAGAAAACACCGCCGAGCACAGACCAATACGGGATGGATATAAAATCCACGGATAGGTGAAAAGAGGATTGTTTAAGTTTTTCAGACTCTATAAACAGGAAAACACCGGCGAGCATTAATATGCTTGGGCTCGATACTAAAATCCACGAGCAGATATGTGGAGTTATTGTTTAAGTTTTTCAGACTCCTTAAAATTGAAAACACCGGCGAGCAAGAACAGATCTCGGCTCGATATTAAAATCCAGAGATCAGTACATAAAGAGTAATCTTCTATCTCTTCTTCGAACTCTCTAAATTATGAAGAAGGTACTGAGTCTTCCTCCCATGGGCTCGTTAAACTATTTACATGGTTGGACCTATTGAGTTTTCATTCTTTCTTGGACTCATTAAATCCACAAGAAGGGTATTCTTTTATCTAAAAAGAATAAGGAACGGGAAAACATATCATATCTTCATTGTTAAAAGCAGTTTCAGTCAAGTCCTATCCTTGAACATAGCACCTACTTGAGTTTATCTTGTCGGTTGGGTTTAGTTTTTGGCCTCAGGGTGAACTTTTCCTCCGAGTTATTTACTCCCCCGGTTGGTTATTCTTCCAACCATATGGAGGGTCTGTTAATGTCTCTTACATTTCAGACTTATTTACCCCATTATGTCAGAAACTTCCTGAGTCACTTTTGTGTCGTGCTCAATGTTCAAGGATATACCCTGTGTCGGCCATTCTGCAGTTTACCTTGACCTCATGTGTCGGCCTTCCTAGTGTCAGTTTTGTCGCATATTATTCCATATCAGCTCTCACCAGCTGAGTGTTTCTCGAGTTGGATGATGGAGGATGCCTTAAGGCCTCCCTTCCAACGGACTTCTTCCCATCGACACCAAATCATTATTCTGGGATTGAAGTTTAGAGTTTCGGTTAGTACCTTGGAGATTGCAGTCACCAGTGGAAATTTTCCTCGCTGTTGAATGATGAGAATACATCAATGTCTCTTCTTCGACAGGATTGCCAAGTGTTCGACTCCAAGTCCAACTATTCACATTTGGCGAATCGTACTTGGTACCTCGGACCCCATCATCATTATCGGTGGAAGTCCTCGCGTTTGTTAACGGTATACATCAATGACCGGTAATCAAACGATGCCCTCCATGTTCGACTGTCAGCTCATCTATTCACATGGTTCGGGTTTGTACCGAGGGTTATTGTCGGATGAAGACCTTGGGATTTTTTGATGACATTACCTCCTTTTGTTATCACCCAAGTTGCGCAAGACTGAGCCTCACTTATATACGGCTCTCCATGAGACATAGATCCAGTTTGTTGTTATGGCTATTATCTCTTAATTTGACATGGATCCACGCTTGTATTTCAAGTGGCCATGCTTTTATATACATCTCCTTGTTATGTATCGGAGATCATGTTGTATCACACTGCACATCTATACGATGTCAACAATGTAATTGCTCTCTGACCTTGATCTTTGTTGCAGGTTTCTTGCGACTTGTTCTGCGGTTCTGTGCTCTTCCTATGGCTTTGGATTGTAATGTATTTCGGCCATCGTTTCCCTCTGACCTCACACATTAGGGGGCATCTGTTATAGGTCAAAATTGCACCTCTCCGTCCGTGATCACCCTGAGCTGCTGATCACACAAAAGGACAACTTGGATGGAGGAGCATGTTGACCTTGGACCATATGACAACTCATCCTATTTCCTGAAAATACTGGAAAACATACAAAATATCATTTTGAAGTATGAGCGCTACTCCACTTAAATAGACTAGCGCCCATACGCGACTCCAGTGTATAATAGTAGCGCCCATATCAATATATACGCTACTCCTTCGTAGCAAAGTAGCACTCGACATTTAAAACTGAATGAGCCCTAGTTGTTAAATAATAGGGTAGCGCCCTATACGCTACTCCACTGAGTAATAGTCGCGTGTATCTTAAAAGATGATTAAAAAATATATTAATTCATCGAGGAGGATTAGTTGATGGCAGTTTCCTAACTCCCCCAACTTCCTCCATAACTACATCTCGACCTGAACTGCTTCTTTGAACCTATAAATACCTAGAAGGTTAAAGGAGAAGGGTTAGAAATTGGAGATTAGTGAGATTGATTAATGGAAAAACTTTGAAGAAGCTTGCATTGGAGAAGTTGTTGCAGAAGATATCCAAGCCAGAAGAAAGCCAGAGCCCAGAATCTAGTTGCAGGAGCCTGCTTCATTATCAGGTATATTTGTACTACATTCTAATTTTGACAAATAAAGGTTGAAGTGTTTCCTTGTTCCAATCTGAAGGTGTTATGAAATGGCATTTTAAGTTGGATTTATTTTGGTCAATGCTGAATATTAAACATAGTTTTTGTTTATTTCATGCTTTATATATTGCCCAAAATGTTTGAGGAAGGTATTGTTGTTGCAGGTTTGCTGAAGGAAAAGTAGATTTAGAAGTTGGACACGGGATCGAGTCAAGGCTAGGATCAAACTCCGGTTAAAAGGTGTGTTCCCTAAATCTACAATCTATTTCTTTTGTAAAGCGTCTCTGTAATAGCATTAATGCACTTACCTGTCACCCCGACCAAGTTGATAGTTTAGTTTCCTGACTATAGGGTAGAAATATCCGCCAACAACAAGGGCGACGTTAGAGACCCACTCTGTCAATGGGACAGGGTAAATGAAGCCGGCCTTCAAGAGTTTCTCAATTTCTACCTTGATTGCCGCAATCTTCCGGGGGTGTACCAGTCGCAACTTTTGGCGGACAGTTTTGATGTTGGGATAGGTTTTGATCTCGTGCAAAACAATGGAGGGGTCTATCCCAGGCATCTCCTCATAGGTCCAAGCAAATACATCACGAAATCGCTTGAATAAGGCCGTAGCAGTAATGACTTCTTCGGGGAACACTTCTGGCCTAACTGAATGTGTTCCACTACACCAGGTTTAACTGAGATGTCGATCAAAGTGGTAGGCTCAATGTTGGCTAAGTTTCCTTCAGAATTCGTTTGACACGCAAGTATCAAAGACTGAGAGCCAGAAAGGAAATCTAATGTAGAGATGGTGCGAATGTTGTTCTCTATAGTATCCAAGATGGGAAGGGAAGACGAACAATGATGGAGGTCTTCCCACGGAGGATCATCCACACTCATGATTTCCATGATGGACTCATCATAATGAAAAGTCCGTAGGAAGGAATCAAATGATGTCCGCTGCAGAGAACTAGAGGTGGAGGTCACGGCTAAGTGATCCTCCAAGGTTGACTGGATAACCTCGTACATAAGTTCGGTGGGTGACAAAGGCATACTGTCTCCAATCAGGTGTGTGGTGGCTTCATCAGGTACAAGCCATGAATCAGTGGAGTTGGGAATGAATGAATTCTACGAGGAGATCATGTTCACCATGGCAACATGGTTGGGGGGATCCAGATTAGGAAAAACACCCATAAGGGATGAATCCTTAAGTCTTCCAACCCCCACACTCTCATACTTCTGTGAAGATTGTCCAATGGAAGGAACTTTATCGCCTGGGTGAGAAGTGGTGTCAGGTGCGCAGAAATCCAGTTGGTCAACTGTGACAATTCGGCCTTGATGGAGGAATTGCACTATACGGAAGACTGATGAGGCAACCGCAGTCACGGCATAAAACCAATTATGACCAAGCAGAATGTTGTAATCTAACGGGGCAACAACTACTTCCACATTAATGGTTGTGGTATTTCCCCCCAAATCGACAGGTAAATATTGTAACATCCTATGAGGTTGAAAGCCACGTCCGTCAAAGGGTCTAAAAGTGGCAGGAGAACGGTTCAACTCGGGAGAGTCAATGTCTCTCCAACCTGAGATCAACATGACTGAAGTGGAGGCACCCTCGTCCAAAATAAAACGATGGATTGTCTTCCCAATGATGTTTGTGGCAACTTGAAATGCCAACTGATGGGAGAGCCTCAGTTTGAAGTATTCCAGCCGGAACATAATAGTATTCAATGAGTTTGGGTCAACTACACCGATGGAAGCGAGGAGAGTTTTGGGATGATTAGGATAGTTTTGCAAAACCTCCAGTGTCAACATAGTGCAAGGAGCTTGCGCAAGGTCGTATACTATGTTGTAGTTTTGAGAAGCCCGAGCATTAGGATTGAAAACTGATTTTATAATCGTGCTCTTGGGTGGACTCAATACTGACTCTACAGAGGGATTCTCTATGGTAAGAGGAGCAGTTGGTACGGTGACTTCAGGCATCGAGGTGGAAGATTTTTCAGTATTACTTCCAACGAGTTCTTTAGCTGGAACAAAGTCATAAAAACGAGAATGGGTGTTCAAGTTGATGGTCTCATTTTGCACCATGAGAACATGTGCGGTGTTGGGTGCTTCTCCTTGGGAAGAAGAAGTGTGAGCGATCGACTGCTGATTTTGAGCAGGGAAAGGATCGTTGAGAACTGCAGGTGTGGGTTTCCCTTAAGAAACTTTTGAACTTCGTCTCTATGGGGGCACCCCTTAGAGAAATGGTCATCACCACAGAGTAGACAATGATACTTTAACTTCCTTTTTTGTTTGGTATCATCAGGGGTGCTCCTCTGCTCCTGCTGGGTGGAAGATTTCTTAGGTTTCCCCTTGTTCTTCTTCTTACCACTATAATTTTGAGGTGAAGCTGATGAAACAGAATTCACTTCTTTGGTGACAGCAGGAGTGGGTGATTTTGTAGTGCCGTGACTAGCCTATGTTGGTGATGGGGAAGAACCCTGGGGGTTTGACGAACCAATGGTTTGAGAAGAAGGATGGGTGGTAAGGGATCCAATGATGCCATCAGTTTGGGGTCCCTTGGGTGGTTTCGCAGGGTCATAAGTGTTGCGAGGTGCGTCAGGAAATATATCAAACAATGTGCCAGACTGAGCATAGACTAAGTCTAGCAAATGGGCACGTGCGATGGCTTGTTCTTCAGTGACGACACTGCCCATGGCAACATCTCGTGCTATGGTGGGTTGGAGAGACTTCGTAAACCAGTCTGCTAGGAATTGATCTGGAATAGGAGCCTTAATAAGACGTCGTCTCCTTTTCCATTCATGTATATGATCCGATATGTGAGTGGCGGTATTCTAACGGAGCGAGGTTAAAATCTCTGTACCAGTTTCGTACCGTATAGGCAGCTGGAAGTAAGTCAAGAAGTTCATAGAAAGAGAACCAAACCAGTAAGAGTCCTTTGAAATAATCTAGGACGGATCGAGTCATCCATTAGGGAGTTATATGAACACCATAAATGGTATGTCATCACATGATTTTTAGGATCCTCACCCGGCTTGCCATCAAATTTCAGGATATCAAACGAAAGTTTCACTGGAATAGGTGGCCAATTAGTTCTGTGGTAAATGGGGTCGTTGGTTAAACAAGACAGGTCGGGTAGGTCCAAAGTAGCCAAAAAGGGCAGCTGTGGATTAGGCTGCGAGTACTGATAGTACAAATAAGGAATATAAGGACCTTGCATTGATTGACCATAAGGTGTACCAGGAGGAAACTGGCTATAGGGGTATGTGTCGCCTGGACCAAATGGAGGTCTGCCGCCATAGTAATGTGGTCCATTACCATAATAAGGTGGCCCATGACCATAAGGTGGTGTCCCTCCACCGCCGCCAGGAGGGATGGGTCACCTCAAATGGTGGTGGTCTGCCACCACTGCTAGGGTAGGATGGACCTCCACCACCTCCGCCAGGAGGAGGTGGTGGTCCGCCACCACTTCCAGAATAGGATGGGCCTCCACCGCCTCCGCCAGGAGGAGGTGGTGGTCCACCACCACCATTTCCAGATGGGTAAGGACCTCCTCTGCTTCCTCCACCATAGTAGGGTGGCGGTCCACCACCAGGATAAGATGGCCCTCCACCTCCTCCTCCAGGATAGGATGGCCCTCCACCACCACCTCTATGGTGGGAATGTCCTCCACCACCACCTCCAAGGTGGGATGGTCCTCCACCACTTCCTCCAGGGGGGTGGTGGGCCATGATGACTAGAATGAGGTGGACCGTTGCCAGAAGTTAGGGGTCCCCCTCCTCCAGAATTATGTGGGGGCCCGTCGACTCCAATGGGAGTTGGGGGTGGACCAAATGTGGGTGGAGGGACTTGAGGGACTGTAAGTGGGGTTCCATGCTGTAAAACATTTTTTTGTACCCCGTAGAGTGCATTTATGGGATTATGTTGACCCGGCACAGGGTTAAAATGGCCTAGATATGCTTGACTCGATGGAGGTTGGGTTACGTTGGACGGTCCCCTAACATGGGATAGTCCAGAAGTGGAAGGTTTGGGAGGTAGGGAAGTTCCAATGGAAGGACCGATAAGAACTCCGGCTGTAGTATTATGGTTTAGAAATGGGCGTTTCCCCCCAGCAACAACTTCCTGACCACTAGCTAAGGGTTGACCCAACATTGGTTGTTGATTATCCGTCGTAGGTTTGACGTTATCTGTAAAAAGGGTAGGGGCTAAAGAGTATCCTCCCCGCGATGTTTGGGGTGGAAGAGGGGCATGTAACATAACCGTGGTGGTCACAAGTGTGTTGGACTGTTGCTGCTCAACAGGGTGGGTAGTAGGAAGTACCAAACTGGTCTCCTGTCTAGGAGGTACATGTGCAGGGATGGATGGTTGACTAGTTCCAGAAGTGGTCACGTGTTGCGTGGATGATTCTGGTGACTCGAAAGATAAAGAGAGACCTAGGATTGCTTGATCGTTGAACCTTATTTGAAAGTTCTGACTTCGAAACTTCTCACCCATGGCACGTAAACGAGCCAATTGCTCACGATAAGGTGTCAAGCGGTCGTTGGGACTAGCCTGACTGGGTGGGGGTACAACGGCAACGACAAAATGGGCCAGTGGGTGACCGGTAGAAGATGTACAATAAGCTGCTGAAAGACCAACAGCTGTTGTGGGGTCGCCCTGGTGTTGATTTATCCATTCCAACGATCCAGGATCTCTCGGAGCAATGAGAGGTAAGTCTCGTGAAGTGGGAATTTGTGCTTCTTCATCCAGCGGGAGATGAGAGGCAGGTGAATCTGGAGGAGTATGAGGAAACAAAATTCCTCCAACATTCAAAGTGGGGTTTTCCACTTCATGTGACTTGAACTTGGCATGTGGATCCATCCTTACCCTCGAAATTACCTCCTGGTTAAGGGGATATTCGGGTGGCAAGTTTTGGATTCTACGGGACCTTCTCCAAGGAAAGTCAGCCAGAGTGACCGAAACAAAAATTTTCTCCTAAGGTAAGCTAAAAGAAAAGAAGACCAGAAAAAACCCTACACAAACTAAGGCCACAAGAAAACTTATGTGATAAGAGTGGATTCAAAGTCTGGATCCTCACAGGATTGTCAAGGCTTCACAACTCGCAATATACTGCAACGTCCAACAATATGACGTGACAAGGAGGATTGGGACCATACCCTTTCCTGCATACCCGATTACCTGGACAGTATGTGCGTAGTAGCTCTCCGAGTGTTATTCTCGGTGTATTGCTCTGCCAAGATAGCCAAAAGGTTAACTTAGTTGGTCTCAGGAAACCTACTGGTGTCTCTTGATATATGCAAGGTACGTGGGAGCTCAAATCCGTAGTGGTGTTGTCTAATGCATAACCGTTCGGCAAGAGACCTTTCGATATAATACCGAGTACATGATACACCCTTCGATATATGCCAATTATTCAAGGTGACTTAGTGGGTACATGAAGGAGCTCGATATACCGATAAGTACGTGGAAGACTACAATACCCCTGGGATACAGTGCTGGCAAATAACGACAACTGCCACGCTTAAAGACGCTGGAACACGTCTCTAACTTACACACAAGTTTCTAAATATTTTACCCTAGTTCTACCATTAATTTTATCTGGACGGTTAGGTGAATGCATGAGGTGAGTACATAATCGGAAACATAATGTAGGCCCTAACTACATGCAAAAAGTATGCTTTTCTTTCGATGAATGCTACCTATGGGAAGGAGAAATCTTCTTTTTATTTCCAACAATTTTACCAAAAATGATGTAATGCAACACAATCCCAAATCCATGAAAAATGATATTGAAATATTCTTTTCCTTTTTCAACGAAACATAAAAAAATTCACAACATTACTAAGCCAAATCAGTACATGTTTTTCTTTTTCTTTTGTCTTTTCAAAACGAAAATGATGTTAAATGATGAAAAGAGAGGATTTCTAAGCAGAGTGTGCAAACTTTTCACTTTCACTACGATGGCCTAAAAGCATAAAAATCAAAATATACAATGCAACTTTCCAAGCATGGGACTACTTTTGTAAAACTTGATGTCTATTCGAATTTTCCAAGAAAATGACCAACTCATAATTCATGAAAAACACAAATAATGCAATTTTCTTTCAACTTTTCCAAAATATTCATAAATGAGACATTCCAATGCATATGCAATTCTTCAAATGATCTTGAAAAACAATGGAAGCGAAGTACTTTTGATCTTTCAATGAGTGCATCAAAATGACAATTTGATAACAACTATGCTTTTAAACATGGGTACTTGAATTGAAAAGATGACTTGCAGCACTCTAACAACTCGGAAAATTCTCAAGAGAACGCAAGCACTCAATGAACTGAAAATACATTCAAGCACTCAAAGTCAAATAGTAACAAGCAACACTAAAGCAAGAAAGACTCACAAATGAAATGCAAAATGAGGTCTGGAACTGATCCAATGCACTTGATCAGATTAGGCTAGGAGAGGAGGGAATGCAAAGGTGAAAAGGATGAAGGTGGGGAAGACCAAAGTATCCACCACTACCAAATCTCATATTTTTCCTAGATGGAAACCCAAAACAACTCCAACGAAACCAAACAACTCAGTCACACAAAGCAAAAGGGATCTCTGACTGGATCATACAGTGTAGAGGGAGTCTGCATACAAACCACACTCAAAACAGAGAGGAGAAAAGGTGCATGTATGGCAAAAAGGGTAGATCGGCACACTCTGTGCTTGTACACAGTGCGACGTCGCGGTTCACCAATTCAGGGAGTGTGAAGTTGTCACAAAAGGACGGTGATAGGGTTGCGACAACAAGCCAACTGACAAAGAACAGAGACCAAGAATGACACAGTGTCGCTCTGTGTATATCACACAGGTGCGACAGGCGAGATCTAAGTTCAAAAAAGAGTCAAATCTCCAAGTAATGAGCAATAAACAGGTTTGGGAATGGGAATGCAGATCCAAAGGAAGTTGATCAAAGTCTTCAAAGTGAAGATCTGATGGTGAAACCAACTTAGGAAGCAAACGACAAATAAAAAGGCTTGGCAAGAAATCAACTGAAAATATCATTCAACTTGACAACTAGAAAGCAATGTCTCTCCCCAGTATGGTCGCCAGATTTGTTTGATGGACAATCCACTCGAGCGGACGTGAGCCGGATCTCCCTAGCTCAATGTGAGTCTAGAACAAATAAAATAGACTACAAATGGATTTCCTAGATCTACTTAAGGATCAAGTGCTAGATGTCTTACCTTTTACTTCGCAATCCTTTCTACTGAGCGTTGCTCCACGTCCAGCGGTCATCAGATCTCAGCTGTAAGACCTGTTAAGACACAAAGAACAACACAACACGAGTAAAGAGCATCTATACAATAAGAGAACTAAGTAAACAGTTAAGCACGTAAACTACTCAATATCGTCACACATTAACAATATTGGTGGAAAGCATTTGTAATACTGTAAATAGGGAAATACATAGTAGAGACATAGAACTACAACCAAGGCTTAACGTTGCAGCCCTTCTCCATCCAAACCATTTTCCATATCCTCCCAAGGAAGTATGAGTCTCCCAATATATGAGTATAGATCTCTCAAGGATGATTTCACCAGCATGTAGACACTATAGAATTCCTCCTTTTGGAGAGGGGTAGAGATTTACTTATATAGGACTAAGTGGTAAGGGTATGGATAGGGTAGGTTAAGGTGTGGTAGGAGAGAGATAGGGGATCCTTCCAAGAGGTTAGGAATCGAATGCCAGCTCCCCCAACAAGTCATGGATAGGGATCTAAGTCAACAATCTTCGAGAATGAGTTCGAAGAAGCTATTTTTTCCATTTAACTGACTTCGTCGCACCCTGTAATGGAGCAAGGTGCGACGTCACAGGTTGCATGAGTGCAGCATGCGACGACCTCTCAAAACCTAGCAGAAGCACAATGATGTCCCTTCCAAGTAAATGACTTAGCCAATGGAACTTCAGGGATGTATACACTGAATCTAATGGTGGTAATATTTTAGGTGTAACACACTCCCGCCACTGTATGTTCAAATGCATAGGAAAAAAATAGGAAATCTTTGGAAAAATTTGGGCTTGCTAATACTGGGGCCTCGGTGATAGCTTTCTTAATGCCCTTGAATGAATCCCTGGCTTCCTTAGTCCATTTTATCTTATTCTCTTTTTTCAACATATTGGTGATACTTCTCATTATCTCTGCAAAACTTGGAATAAACCTCCTTAGGAAACCCACTTGCCCAATGAAGGACTGCACTTCTTTCTTAATTCTTAGCTCCCCAACTTTCTGAATAGCTCTAACCCTTTCAGGGTCAATCTTGATACCTTCCTTAGAGATGATGTGTCCTAGGAGATTAGCCTCTTCCAATGCAAAATGGGACTTCTTTGGGTTAAGAGAGATGCCATATTTCCTGCATTTGATGAAAATCCTTTCCAAATGCTTAAGGCGTTCTTCATCAGACTTGGATTATACTGTTATATCATCCATGTACACCACCACAAACATGTCCTTTTCCTCAGCAAATTCTATTTCCATTCCACGTTGGAAAGTGTCTCCTGCATTCATCAGCCCAAATTTCATCTTTACATACACGAAGGTCCCCCAAGGCGTGGTGAAAGCAGTCTTTTCTTGATCTTCGGGGCATACTTTGACTTGATTGTATCCTGAAAATCCATCCATGGTAGAGATCCTCTCTCCTCCTACCACTTTCTGTAAAATATGTTCCATCTTAGGAAGGGGGTAGTTATCTTTCAATGACACCCTGTTCAAGTTCCTAAAGTCTATGCAGATCCTTATCTCTCCATTCTTCTTCCTGACAGGAACTAGATTGGCTACCCACTTGGAAAATATCAGGGTGAAAATGATTTTGGCATTGAAAAGCTTCTTGACTTCCTTTTATATTACAGGTAGTAACTTAGGGTTG
Source organism: Larix kaempferi (assembly GCA_027924585.1). Lineage (NCBI taxonomy): Eukaryota > Viridiplantae > Streptophyta > Pinopsida > Pinales > Pinaceae > Larix > Larix kaempferi. The sequence continues at coordinate 12,820,040 of BSBM01000484.1, forward strand.
ATCCTTCTTAGCTTCTTCCTGAAAGGTTTCTCTCCAGGCTTGATTGGAATCGAATGTTGTATAATGGAGGTGGCATACTCCTTCAGGTCTTCGTAGCTCCAAGCGAATGCATCAGAATACTTCTTCATTAAATTCACATATTGTTCCTTCCTTCTATCAATAAATTTCTTAGACAGCTTCTCAAGTCAAGGCTCTTCTGTCGTGCCCAGGTTCTGATCTTCTACAACATCACTAGCAGGTTCAACTTTGGGGTTTTTAGCCACATCGTTCTCGTCAAACAGCTTCTCCAAAGGTATCAGGCCTTTGGGGATATGGTTGCTTTTCAATTGGATAATATCTTCCCCCCCGTCATGTTTTTCCATTTCTTACCTCCATCTTCCTCATCTTCGGCCTTCTCTTCACCATCTTGGAGACATTCCATATTTTCATCCTCGGTGTCGATCTGGGTATTCACAAACTCATCAGTCAATTCCATAAATCTTCTTATCTGCAGGTCTTCATTGAACACCTGCCAATATTTGGAATTATCTGGGATTGATGGCCCATTCACAACCTCCACCTCATACTTTGCTTGAGAGTAGATTGGGGTCTTGAAACCCCCAGCTGTAGTGGCTAAGGAATCTGCCACCTGGTTCTCCATCCAGGGTATTACAGTGACCTTGTGCTCTGAAAAGTAGTTACCAAACATATCCGATAATTAGTTTCTATAGGCCCTCATCCTAGGATGCTTTGTTTGATAGCTATCATTTACTTGGTTTATTACCAGCTTTGAGTCTCCAAACACATGTATCCTTTTTGCTCCCATGTCCTTCAAAGCCTACAGGCCCAATAATAAAGCTTCATATTCTGCCACATTGTTGGTGCATTCAAAAGTTAGCTTGTATGACAAGGCCTTAAATTCAAGGTCGGGAGGGATAATCCAGACTCCTGCCCCTGCTCCATTTTTGCTCAAAGACCCATCAAAATACATCTTCCATAAGCCTTCTTCATTTTTCTTCCTTTCTAGGGCCTCATGCCTCGCTGCAAACTCCTTGTCCTCCACCACTTCTAGGTATATAGGGACCTTAGGATTTGTTCTAGGTCCATCATTAAAGAAAATAGATGAGCGTAAATCTATATCAACAGAAAATATGGGATGATTCTCAGGATTGCTTGGACTGCTGACCATATAAGCCAATATTTTCTCCCTGTATAGTCTCTTATTTCCTACAAATAGAGGGATGGTGGCATAGGATAAATCTAGCTGCATGTTCCCTCTCAGCTTCGACGCCTAGGATCTAGATAGTAGCATGCCAAATTTCGCAGGGATGTCAGCCACAACTACGTCCATCATGATTCTTTTTGCTGGGAGTTGTGTCAATGTTACTACCATGTCTTTTATCAACCCCAAGCACTTGACCTTAATGGAGTCAAAAGAGTATAGATCTTTGTAAGGCCTGGTAATTTCTAGACCCAATTCTTCCACCACTGATTTTGGCATTAAGTTGTGGGAAGTACCAAAGTCTATTAGTGCATTGTGTAGAGTCATGTAATGAACATTTAAACTCTAATAGAATGGGGAAACATCTGCATCGTCTTATTCCTCAAGCTTGGGCCCAAAAAAAATAGTTGGAGCATCATCATTTACCTCTAAGATATCCTGCTGACAGTCATCTTGACCACTAACCATTTTGGTGATCTGCTCAGTATATTCATTTTTCTTTAACAACTCATTGAAATGGATAGATATATTTACCTTTGATAGCTCAGTATTCAGACTGAAGGATGATACTTCTTTACAAATGTCTGCATGTTCAGGTTTCCTAGGCTCCTTGGGTTGTTGCTCCCTGCTCTCTGAATTCTTATGTGCGGTGACCTCTTGTTGTTTTTCCTTTGGATTTTATGGGCCCCTCGGTACAACATCTTCTTGTGGTTTCTCTTTCTGCTTATCAGGGCTCTGTTGGGCATTAGAGGGATGGTTCAAATTAGGATTTCCTTTCGTCACATTAACCTCCCTATTTCTTAGCTTCAGTTTCCTTTGGAAGTCGTCTACTACATTTTGATAGCTCGTCTGATACTGCTCTGAATCCAACTCCGGATTTGAAGTGGAAGCTCCCTTGGTGAAAAAATAATGCTCCCTTTAGTCATATATATCTCATGGTCTAAGGTATCAAAAAGATGAATCTGCTCATTCATTGGGTCTTCTGGGCCTTCCTCATCTACCATGTTCTCAGGGAAAGGGGACCTTATTTGCTAGTCATCGGGGTTCCTTTGGTTTCTCTGGAGAGGTGGTCTTCTAAACTTTTGATTCCTCACTTGATTTTCAGGTTGTTCTCTATTAGGAGGTTTGTTGTCTAGGGCCAATCTATCCATTAATTTTTCAATGGTCTTCAACATCATTTCGTGTTGATGTATTTGTAGCTTCATAATGTATTTCATATATGTATATTGTATTCCTATAGAGATGTTATTATTCCTCTATACGGAAGTGTTTGTATTCCGATAGAGATGTTATTATTCCTCTATACGGAAGTGTCGTCATTTATATTGTAAGTGTCGTAACTTATACTTGATGAGTTATTAGACCACCTTGATGGGTTTGGCCCTATATGAGTCATGTGGGTAAAAGGGTTATTAGACCACCCTAGTAGGGGTCATCCCTATCAGCATTATGTTATGTGGTTAAGTTAAGGCCGACCTAGTAAAGGTTATTAGGCAAGTCAATTCAAGTATAAATAGAGTGCGGGAGGCACTCTATTTGATCATTCACTTTCTCACTCACACACTCATTGGAAAGTGGCGCACTAGTGGAGGAGGAGAAGCTGCTGCTAGGAGGACTATCTCTTGTACTTGGGTTGTATCATTTCTCTATCTATCTTTGAGGGAGTTGCGGGGTTTTTCACCTTCTTGGTTTTCCTCGGTGAAACTCTGTGTCTCTTGTGTGCTTGCATTATTGTGTCCATGATTGATATGTTGTAGATATTTGTACATGTTATTCTATAAGTTAAGATCCTAGATTATATTGAAATTTATGAAAAACTAACATGGTATCAAAGCTATCCTGAAAGAAGGCCAGGTATGGCATTTATGACACTTGTTGCACTTGCGAAGCTAGGGCTTGATATAGCAAAAACCAGTCATTGTAGCACTTTTGCTATAAAATTATTTCGGTGAGGTTTTAGGATCTGAAAATATTGCAAGTCAAAGATAAGATCCCCATGTACCTTGCATTCAAAAGAGAGCCTCTAATTCGTTGTACTTTCATATTTATGATCTGTACAATATAGGGTTTTTGCCTCTTCCAAATCTCAGTCATAAACAAGTGACCTAGGAAAAAAGGTCACAAATTGGGCTAGGAAGATCCAAATTAAATTTTGTAAAACGTGGCAGGTAAGGAACGGACTGTAAGTTCATAGGTACGATTTTCAGACGTCGAAATTGAACCAGTGACACGTGGCACTCCATACAAGTTCGCTCTCCTATTTTATCCCATAAACAAGTCACGTTCCAACACTTGGCATAAATCTTTCTCAGAGAATCCATTTGAGGGCAGACCTATGGAGTTGGAAAGATAACAGTTCAGGCTACCACAAAAAGAATTTTCATACCCTATAGATTGGAAATTTCAGAGTTACACCAGAAACAATAAGGTGCATATTTCTGTCAAAACATAATTGGATTTTGAGCACCTTCATTCATGGCTCCGAGAATTTAGGGTTTTGGAGAATGTTGGAATTTTTGTATCAGAGACCACGGCTGGATGCTCCTCATCAAAATTGAAATTTAGAGACCAAGATCAAATTTTTTGGTTGGGAAGAAGGTCGGGCTTGATCAAACCCTAGTTCGGGACTTTGATCGGAAAGGTGAAAAATTAGGGCTTCTTCAAAAATGGGAATTTTTTAAATCTGTGACCATAGCTGGAAGATCCTTGGAAAAATTAAATTTTAGAGCTTTGGATCAAACTATTTGGTTGGGTGAAGCTCCGGGAAACTCAAACCCTAATTTAGGGTCCTCCCCAGTGAATCCAGAAGATTGAAAAGCAAATTTGAGGGGTGAAACTTTGCAGTTTTCAAATTCTTAGTATACCAGGTTGATCAGCTCATCAAGGTGCATCTTCCAATCCTTTCAGAAGTTTGAAATTCAAAGTTTGAACGTTTAGGGTTTCCTTGACAAACCCTAATCCAGCTCTAGATCCAGTTTCTGCAAATCAAGTGGATTGGGCTATTCCTAGAAGAGAATGGATTGGTCACCTGCATAAGTGAAGAAGTTCTTGTTTCAGAGGGAGATGAGGCTAAGGCCTTACATAAGAAGATTACAAGCAATCTCAACAAGTATGACTTATCCAAGTATGTTTCGAGATCTGTTCATGATTAAGTTTATGGTATGTTTGTCTTCATTAAGGTTAGTACAATCTTGATTAATCGTATCACCTTAATAAAATTATGAATGCAGATATTCATTGATTAGGGTTTTGACACTTATGATTGTACTAATGCATTGTGGTGTTGTATGAGGTTGATGTTGTCCGCTAACATGAAAGGTACATCAAGAAAGACAAATCATGTTCTAGTTCAAGAACATATGACCATGGTGACATGAAGACAAAGATTCATCCATTGTCATGGATCACATAGAAGATCTACTTACGAGGTATGTATAATTTGGTTCTACAATGCTTAACCTATGAGATATACAGGGTATTAGCATAAGTCATTGAAGAGAACAAGAAGACATTGCTAGACCTAACTAGCAAATATGATAACCATGTATGTTTCTCCTATATCAAGTTAGAATCCTACCTTGTGTTAGGATCTTATACTGTTGTATGGTTGATAATGATTATTCATGAAGTTAGAAATGTAAGTAATCAAGGGTTTATGCATATTATGTCTCTTACCTTGATTGATGATATGACTAACCAAAAGAGTCCTATGGTCAAATAAGAATACGCATGAGTAAAAGAAGTATTCCCTAAAACCTTGAATACTAATGTTTATTATCTGTGTGATCATGACTATACATGTTTAAGATTATTGTGTTTTGATAGTATTGAGATTATACTAATGAATGTATGATTATGTATGACATCTCGAGGGTAACACAATGATGATACTATTAAGCATGCATAGTGATCGAGGATGGATATAAGTTCAAATACAGGTAATCCAGGAAGCAACGATCAAGAGGGAGCACACTCCAGTAGTTCCTGCAAGGAAGCAAATATTGAGAGGGAGTCCACCCTACAACCAAACAAGGATAAGTATTTGAATTGTCATTTCTTGCATACTTGTTTGTTTAAAAAATATTGTTCAATGATGTATATTCTTATGTTCCTAGACTTAGGGTGTGTATTATGCATATTAGAATAATTGCATTAATGAACAGTATAGTATTAATATGCATGTGATGGGTAAGTGGCCTATGGCACTGTACAACATTCCATTGCTACTTATCTAGAATGAAACCTCTTTGCTGACATGTTGGGAGTTGTGCACACTCTTAACAATGTCCTGGTAGAGATTGGAAGGCATCTAGAAAGTTATGGGATATGGATAAATGTTGTATTGAAGCATTGGCTAAAATAATTGCATGGCTGTATGACATATTTCTTTATGTGTAAGAATTTGTTCTGAAAACTATGAGATGTTTCTAATCATGCAATTTAAATTGTTTTGTAGGAAAGATCGTATACCATCACCTACAAAATAAGGACTACAACATTTGTTCCAACAATGAAGTTCAAACTATTTAATGAAGATATTGAAGAATCTGAAGTTCCCAGGATATGGGATACAATAACAGGATGCCATGGTCGAGAAGTACCAATCGATCATGTTTGGGATGTGGTCCCAAGACCTGAAGGGAAGTTTGTTGTGACTTCCAATTGGATCTATAAGATCAAGCATGCTGCAAATTATAGCATGGATAAATACAAAGCGAGGTTTGTAGCTCGTGGCTTCTCCTAGAAAGAGGGATTGACTATGAAGAAACTTTTGCACCTGTAGCCAGGTACACTTCCATCAGATCAGTACTTGCTCTGGCTGCAGTGATGAAGTGGAAGATACACTAGATGGATGTCAAGATAGATTTCTTGAATGGTGTAGTCGAAGAGGAAGTGTATGTGGAGCAGCCACTCGGTTTTGAGACATATGACAGGGAGTCATATGTCTGTAGATTGAAGAAAGCCTTGTATGGCTTGAAGAAAGCTCCTAGGACTTGGTATTGTAGGATAGACAACTTTCTATCCAGTTTGGGATTTACCAAGAGTAAAGAATATTCCAACATTTACTACAAGGTTGAGGAAGGAAATCCAGTGATACCACTCTTGTATGTGGATGACTTGTTTGTTACAGGTGATGATAGATTGATTGTCAACACGAAGAGGAAGCTTGCTGTCGAGTTCAAGATGAAGGACTTGGGATGATGCACTACTTTCTAGGCATGGAGGTGTGGCAAAGTGCAAATGGGATCTTCCTTGGACAAGGGAAGTATGCAGTAGAGATCCTGAAGAGGTTCGGGATGATGGACTGCAAGGCCATGGCCACACCTATGGCATCGAACGTGAAGCTTCTGTGTGATGCTTCATTTGATCTGGTTGATGTCACGATGTATCGTTAGATGATTGGGTCCTTGATGTCCCTGACAAACATGAGACCAGACATTTGCTTTGCGGTGAACACATTGAGCCAGTTCGTGATGGATCCTAGAGGTGTTCACCTAGTTGTTGTAAAGCATATTCTGAGCATGGTCTTTTTTAACGATTCTAATATTATACTTAAGTATAGTATCCTAGGCGATTATTTTGGATTGAAAAAAACATGTATATAGATAGGTAAGCGAATATTAATTATGAAACATGCAATTTACTACCGAAATGTGTAAATTTTGGCGAATATTATGATAAAAAAACATATTTTATGTAAATATAGGCGATATTAGAGACTAAAAATGACCAAATAGCGAATTTATTTTTTCAAAAAAAGACCGAAAAATAGCCAATTGGCGAAATTTTGCCCTTAAAAATTACCCTAATTCTGAGGTACCTAAAGGGTTGGCTCAAGCATGATGCGAATCAAAAGTTTAACCTACAGGGTTATTGTTGATGTATATGTAACTTCGGAATGTATTTCATCTATGTATTTCATATATATTTATTGTACCATTATAAGAGATGTGTTATTCCTCTATAAGGAAGTGTCGTCATGTGTATTGAGAAGTGTCGCAAGTGTGTGAACTTGCCGATGGTTATTAGACCACCATGTGTGGGGTTGGCCCTATTTTATGTAATATTTAATTGATGTACCTAACTAGACAAGTCGGCCCCATAAGGATATTGGGCAAATAGACTAGTATAAATAGAGATCGAGAGATCTCTATTTGGATCACTCGGAAACTCATACTTCTCTCACTTAGAAAGTGGCGCACTAGTGAGGAGGAGGATCATCTACTACTAGGAGACTATCTCAGTGTATTTTGGTTGTACTTTGGTTGAGCCATTGCTCTCTCTATCTCTGAGGAAGTTGTGGGGTTTTTCACCTTAGGGTTTTCCCCACGGAAACTATGTGTCTCTTGTCTCTCATGCTTTTGATTCTTGTGATGCTTGTCATGCTTATTGTGATTGTTATGCATTGATATACTGTATATGTTATTCTCTCAGTAAAGATCCTAGAGTATTGTGAATTAATGCTCAAAATTTAACATGGTATCAGAGCTAACCTGAGAAGAAGACATTTTGCAGTGGCGAAAACTTGAGTTTCTTGTTTATTGGGTTTCTCTCCACAGATTTTGGAAAAGCAGTATAGTAGATTGACTCTACTCATCAAGGAGAATCTATCTGTCCAATCAGAATTCAATTCTAAGCATTTTCAGATTTGGCACTAAAAATTAGGGTTTCCACAAAAATAGAAATTTCTGAAATCTAAAGACATAGCTGGACGATCCTTGCAAAAATCGAAGTTTAGAGCTTTGGATCGAGATTTTTAGCTGGGTAGATCTCCGGGAAACTCAAACCCTAATTCAGGGCTCTCCCTAGTGAACCCGGGAGGACAAAAAGGCAAATCTGAAGGGTAAATCTTTGTTGATCTCAAATTCTGAATACACTAGGATGATCAACTCATCAAGGCGCATATTTCTATCCTTTCAGAAAGTTGAAATTCACATTTTGAATCTTTAGGGTTTTTTCGACAAACCCTAATCAGGGACCAGATCCAGTTTTTAGCAATCCAAGTGGTAAGACCTAAATATTTTTTATTTCCATTTGAAGTACTCTTTAATATGTCTCACCACACCAAGCTTGAGGATAAGCTTGAAGGGGCTGATAACTTCCAAGCTTGGAAGTATAGGATTGGGTTAATCTTGGAAGAGAATGAGTTGGACTCATATATAAAAGAAGACATCCCTATCCCAGAGGATGAAGAGACTAAGGTATTGCATAAGAAGAACTTGGTCAAGGAAAAGAGAATCATTACTGATTCTATCAAAGACCATCTCATACCCCATGTGTCTTCTCTAAAGATACCCAAGGCTATGTTTGACTCTTTGACCAAGCTATTTGAAGGGAAGAACATAAATCAGAAGATGACCCTGCAGAATCAATTGAAAGGGGTCAAGATGTTGAATGGAGAAACCATTCAATCTTACTTCTCCAAGGTCTCTCAGATCAAGGAACAACTTGAATCTGTGGATGAAGTAGTGGATAATGGTGAAGTTGTTATGACCACTCTGAATGGCCTTCCTAGGTCATGGGACTCATTTATTCAAGGAATCTGTGCAAGAAAGAAATTGATCTCTTTCAGTAAACTATGGGAGGAATTCTCTCAAGAAGAAGCTAGGCTTGTAGCTCGTGAAGAAAAGATGGGAGGTGAAGATCAAGCTCTCGCCGCCCACAGCAAAAGAAGAAAGCCCAAGAAGGAGCACTCTCACCACAAGAGATCCTATCACTACCAACAAAAGAATAAGAAGGATATAAGATGTTTCACATGCAATGAGAAGGGTCACTTTGCTTTAGAATGTCCCAAGAACAAAAGGGATAACATCAACTTCAACAAGAAGAAGAAGGGCAACAAAAGAAAGTTCCATGCTCATGCTACTGAAGATGATGAACCTCCAAAGAAGAAGGCTAGGGCAGAAAGTGATGATAGTGATGATGACTCATCAAGTGAAGAAGAGTATGTTCTAATCTCTGCTCTCACAGGTACTATCTCCCATGGTTTTAATGATTGGTTAATAGACAGTGGAGATTCCAAACACATGATTGGGTTTAAGGAATATTTTGTAAACCTATATGAACATGAATCACCCCATAAGGTGAAACTTGGGGATGATTATCAATACCCAATCAAAGGAAGTGGTGAAGCCTCCTACAACCTAGATTCTGGAAAATATTTGAAGATGAAAGAAGTCCTTTATGTACCTGGGCTCAAGAAGAACTTACTCTCCATCTCTGCATTAGATGCAAAAGGTATGAGCGTTGCATTTGTGGATGGCCAAGTCCTAATGTGGACAAAGGGAAATACCATAGATGATGCAGTAGTGATTGGAGAGCAAGAGGGAGGTTTGTATAAATTGAAAGGACAACCTGAACATGCCATGGTGCATGAATCCATGGAGCCAAGTGAACTTTGGCATAGAAGACTTGCTCATATGCACTATAGGGCACTTCCAATTGCAAGCAAGGCTGTAAAGGGTCTTCCTAAAATCAAGACCAAACATGAAGGTGTTTGAAAAGGATGTCCAAAAGGTAAGAACATTAAGAAGGCTTTCCCAAGCAGTGAAAGCAAGGCTAAAGGTATCCTGGAAATCATCCACTCAGATGTATGTGGTCCTATGTCATCCAGTTCTCTGAGTAGGTATGTTTACTATGTCTCATTTATTGATAACTTCTCTAGGAATACTTGGGTATACTTCTTGAAGAACAAAGATGAGGTGTTTGATAAGTTCAAGGAATTCAAAACCTTGATGGAGAATCAAACTGACAAGAAGATCAAAACATTCAGATCCGACAATGGTGGAGCATTCACCTCAAGTGACTTCAAGAAGCTTTGCAGTGATTCAGGGATTAAGAGGGAGTTGACTGCTCCTTATAATCCTCAACAGAATGGAGTTGCAAAAAGGAAGAACGGAACAATCATGCAAGCAGCAAGGGCAATGCTGCATGACCAGGATCTACCTATGCATCTATGGGCAGAAGCAGCTAGAACAGCTTTATATGTGTAGAACAGAACACCCCACAAGATATTGGACAACAAGACACCAGAAGAGGTCTTTTTTGGTAAGAAACCTGAAGTCATCCATCTCATAATATTTGGTTGTCCAGTATACACTCATGTCCCAAAGGAAAAGAGGACCAAACTAGATCCTTCAGGAAAGAAGGGTATCTTTGTGGGTTACAGTGAAAGCTCGAAGGCTTATAGAATATACTTTCCAGGATTCAAGAAGATTGATGTAAGCAGGGATGTAACATTTGATGAAAACTCAGTATTCATCAAATCAAGGAAGGCACCTATCGAAGTTTATGAAGAACCTAAGGAAACTAGATTTCAAGACACTACCATGACTGAAGCAATTCCAGAAGTTTTTCGTGAGTTTGAAGATCCGCAAGAACCTGTAGATCCACCCCGTGAGGATAACTCTCACAAGAGGAAACTTTCATGGGATAGAGAGCTCATTCAAGATGCAGAAAGATTTGGCATTTCAGAAGAAGAACATAGAGCAAAGAAGAGAACCAGATCACATACCAGCTATGTTGCTTTACTTTGTGACATTATGAACAAAGAACCTTCTAGTTATGAAGAAGCAGCAGAAAAGAAAGAATGGAAGGATGCCATGGTTGAGGAATACCAATAAATAATGAAGAATGATGTTTGGGATGTTGTCCCAAGACCTAAAGAGAAGTCTGTTGTGACTTCCAAATGGATCGACAAAATCAAGCATGTTGCAGATGGCAGTGTAGAGAAATACAAGGCAAGATTCGTAGCTCGTGGCTTCTCTCAAAAGGAGGGAATAGAATATGAAGAAACTTTTGCACCTGTAGCCAGGTATACTTCCATCAGAACAGTACTTTCCCTGGCTGCAGTAATGAAATGGAAAATACAGCAGATGGATGTCAAGACTGCTTTCCTAAATGGTGTAGAAGAATAGGAAGTATATGTGGAGCAGCCACTCAGTTTCGAAATACATGACAAGGAGTCATATGTGTGCAGATTGAAGAAAGCTTTGTATGGCTTGAAGCAAGCCCCCAGAAATTGGTATGGTAGGATGGAAAGTTTCCTATCTAGTTTGGGATTTACAAAGAGTAAAGCGGATTCCAACCTTTACTACAAGGTTGAGGAAGGGAATCCTGTGATTCTACTTTTATATGTGGATGACTTATTTGTAACAGCAAATGACAGATTGATTGCAGATACTAAGAGGAAGCTTGCTGCTAAGTTCGATATGAAAGATTTAGGAATGATGCATTATTTCCTAGGTATGTAGGTGTAATGTCCCTTATTAGGAATTTTATTAAAATTACAATTTTTCACTTTTTTTCCCTAGTTCGACCTTTGACTAGTTTTGATCTCTAGGTCCCAAATTTGCCCCAAATGATCCCAAATCTTCTAAGAAGGTATATTAATTATATTAGAACATAAATATGTGTTTCAGGGATTCCTTTGAATCTTTAAAATACTTCTTCAAATCGTCTTTCAATTCTGATCAATGTAGGTAACTTTACTAGTGATTTTCCTTTGACTAGTATTGGTCTCTAGGTCTCAAATTGACTCCAAATGCCTTCAAATATTCAAGGAAGGTGTGTGAATGATATTATAACTTGAATATGATTTTTATGGATGAAATATGGCCACCAAAAGACCTCTTCAAACTCTCTTAATATTCTGGACCAATTATACAATTTTACTAGTAATTTGGGGTTCAAATCCCCCTGGGGTAAGTACTGAAAATGGCTTCCCAAATGCCTCCAAACCCACTCAAATTTATGAAAAGAGGTATGTAATGTGTTAATTATGTTATTAAAGTCTCATATGCACCATTAATGGATTATTACAACTGTTCTCACCCTCTCCCATTCAATTGCAAAAATCCCCAATTCGACCCTTGGGGAAATGGCACTATTTCACCTCCCAATACAACTAAACTGAGTAAAAATGATTCAAATGCTCAAGTACAGTACATGAAACTTGTAGAAGACATCCATGGCAGTATATTAATCACAAATATATCATAGAATCATCCATTCATTCGAAATAATCATCAATACATTGGTTCACAACAAGGTAGTGGGGAAATGGCATTGTTCTTCCATTAAAAATGAGATTTATACATTTCTACTTGGAATTTAGACCTGAAAATTTCTGGAGATGAAGAACAGAGTATTTAATTCATATTACAAAATAAATGGGGCATTATAATCTCCCCCAAAAAGTACAATAGCTCACCAAAAACGCCCTCCCTCAAGGATCAAGAATATGCCATCAAAACTGGAAATGGTTGAAGGAGTGAGATGCAATAGAAGAAACCATGAGCTGCCCTGTAGCTTACACATGCAAATAAATACTCCATTAAAGCTCCAAATTAAAGGTCTGAATGGCCTTTCCAATTACCAACTTGGATGGGAATCTTTCACCCTCGAAATTGGCTAAGGCAAGAAACTAGTCATCCACTAGGTCTCCCTCTTCACAAATGCAATTGCAAATTCTACAAATGATCAAAATCTAGTTTCATTCTTTGTTATTTACATTTATAAACTTCTAATGTCCTCCATGGGTTGAATTCCTTCCAAGAGACTCATGCCAACTCAAGTTGGGAAGAGATTCCAAATAATGCCACTTGTACAACAATTCCTAGTCTCCCACTTCCACCAAATCACATGTGGAAGCATCTTAGCTTCCCTAACACCCTTGAGCGCCCTCTTGGAGTCTATTTTTAGCCCTGACATGTCATATATGTCATATGTCAGCCTTCAGGTCTGATTTGTGTCATAGGTGTCATAGCATCTTCATCATTGTTGTCATAGAGCTAGGGAATCTAGCCCAAGTGTCTCACTAGCTCCAAATTGCCTCTTCCTCTTTCATGGGAGTTACTCTTCCTCTATATTTCGACCTTGGATGATTCATGCAATGAATAATACCTTTTGGACTACCCCAAGTATGTTACCATTCACCTTGAATTCGAATTGGTGAGAGAATGATGCCAAGTGTAGTGGGGAAATCTAGCCATATGTGGGTCCCACTTCCTCCATGTGTCTTCATGATGAAATGCCACTTTGATTTTCACTTGTATATATTTATTTAGCTCCTTTATTAAATATTTATTCCATTCTAATGTTCAAACATCATTTATTATCCCCATTATTCCAAATCCCAAAGCTTCCACCCCAAACCTGGGAAACTAGTAATTTTCCTCCTTGGCAATTATTTGACCTTTAGCATCAATTTGGCAAACTCTAATGAATAGGGCCATTGTAACCCAATGCCAAATTTGGGACATGACAAATCCTCCCTTCCCAATATTGCTTGTCCTCAAGCAATTTTAAACATGGGTGTTGAAGAACCTGCTTTCTGTATAATTCTTTGAAGTTGCCATTGAATTTCCCAACCTTGAGTCTTTGAGTTTCCATGAAGATTTTAGAGAGGAACCACCATGCTTGATGTTGCACTACTCTGATAAAAATCACTTTATTAAGTGGGGAAATCCATCTCCCATACTGCTTGTTTCCCCAAAAAATTTGAAACCAATGAGATAAAAATTATTCCAGGGTCCCATTGCTTGTATTGCACCCCAATAATTAAGAGTGCTCTCCAACCCACACCATTAGTTAAGAGGATTCCTGGATCCCATTTTCTTGTATGAATTCTTCCAAACATCATGAGTACAAAATATATATCATCAAAGTACATAACTACATAATGAAAATTAATATCAAGGAGGTGCTTCATCAAAGAATCATGAAAGTGCTTATACCTCCAAGCAAGTAGACCACCGTTTTCCAAGTGCATACAAACTTCAAGTGACCAATCAAATCTGCTCCAATGACAAAGGTGAGGATCCCATGTCCTATAAAGCTTCTCCAAAAGGATGTGATATGCATCAAAATATTCAGCCATGTATTCTTTCATCCAAGAAGTGAATGAAGAATCTCCACTAAAATCTGAACCAAATAATGAGCAGAAAAAACAAGGAGACTTCAAATGACTCAAATAAGTCTCACCCATACATCCCTGAATGTGATCATCATAAAGATATAACAAAGTATGTGTCTTCCAACAAAAATGTTCTCCAATCATAAATCTATTCACCCAAGTGTTGGATGAAGTTCCTCCAACATCAAATGAATCAAGTGTTGAGCAAGAGAAACCATGAGTCTTCAAGTGACTCAAATGCATATCATAGGTGCATCCATGTAGATGTGCATCATTATAAAGTAACAAAGAATGATGCTGCAAATGTGAATAAGAATGTGCTCCAACCATATCATCATAAAAAGTAAATCTAGGAGTTCCATACTCCTCATGTGACACCATCAAAAAGAACCCTTTCACCCATACTTCATTAAGACTAATGTTGCAAAACATGGAATTGTAGGATGTAGGAGAATGAACTAACTCACCCAAATGATAAAAAAGTGCAGAAGTTTCATCATGGGAAGGATCCATAGGGGTAGTATCATGTGGCTCCTTCAAAAGTATGAACTCTTTGTCATAGTTTGGTTCCAATGTAGAGGCATCATGCTCTTCTTTAAAAATTGCATAACCTTCATTAAGAGACAATTCAAGTTCCTCTTCCACCACATAAAGTGTTTGGATCTCTTCAAGTTCATCTTCAAACACATCAAGAACATTCAAATTTTCACATTTCTCATGATCCACCATGTCATGAGAATCCTCCAAACAATCTACCATTTGACAATCTGAAACATAGGAGGAAAAACAAGTATCTTGCAACTTTTCAAGAAGTTGCTCTTTTTGAATTGTGAGCTTATGATTATCCTCATTATTCTTCAATTATTCATCATGTAACAATTCATTAAGCTCAAACAAATGGTTTCTATCAAAAAGCAAAGACATGAAATTACCTTTGATGTGGCACATTGCTCTTTGAATATTCTCCATGTCTTCAAGGAAGGATGTTTCCTCCAATGAAGTAGCTCTCCAACAAGAATTTGACACCAATGCTTGAGTGTCATGGAGAATGCTGAGGGACTCTTGGATATTCTTTTCATTCATCTTTAAGGACCCTTCAATAAAATTAGGCTCTTGCAAATGAACCTCCTCATCTTCTTCATTTTTTCTTGGACCAACTTCATGAAGCTCAAGTGGTGATGGGGAAGTTGATATTGGTTCTTCTTCAACTGCTAAAAGGTCTTCATTATCATGCTTAATGAAACTTGTACTTGTAGAAACACTTTCAAAAGTGATCTCTATGTCACCAACATAGAGGTGTGAGCACCCATCAGTAGGTACTCCTTCATAGTTTAAGCATCCATCAGTAGATGCTCTTTGGTTCATGTCTAAGCTAGAAGGTGTCTCAAAATGATCTTTCATATTTTCAATAGAATCTTCTTCATGCTCTTGTGATGTCTCTTCCTTTTTCTCCTTCAAGTAAGCTAATGCAAATTTCCCCTTGTTTTCCTTAGGATCAGTATATTTGGAATCTTTTCTCGAATAAATCTCAAAAGCTCTCCTTAAGGAGGACATCATTTCATGCACACATATATGATACTCGCTCCAAGGGTTTTTACAAGAAGGGCATAAACCTTTCTTCACTAACTCCAAATCTTCATTTTTGGGCCTATTTTCAAAAACATGTTCAGCATAGTACTCAAAAGACATGGCATTTTGTGTATTTTTGCTCGAAGCAAGATATTCTTGATATTGTTTATATTGTTGGGGCAAGGTTTTATATTTTTCTCTCCATCTTTGGAACTCGCTCATAGAATTATCCTTGGTTGGTGTGACACACTCATATTCATTAGATCTAAAGTCATAAGAATAATCTTCATTTCTCTTGAAATTGTATGAAGTGTTGCATGACGGCACCTCTTCCTCGCGCCATTCACATTCTTCTTCATATTGCTCATAAGCATATGCATATTCCTCATCAGAATTGTACTCATAGGATTCATCATAATAGTAAGACATGGCTGCCAATTATTCTTGAATGTATGTACCTAATCCACAGGTGCAAGGACCATGCTCTGATACCACTGTAATGTTCCTTATTAGGAATTTTATTAAAATTACAATTTTCCACTTTTTTTCCCTAGTTCGACCTTTGACTAGTTTTGATCTCTAGGTCCCAAATTTGCCCCAAATGATCCCAAATATTCTGAGAAGGTATATGAATGATATTATAACATAAATATGTGTTTCAGGGATGACTTTGAACCTTTAAAATACTTCTGCAAATCCTCTTTCAATTCTGATCAATGTAGGTAACTTTACTAGTGATTTTCCTTTGACTAGTATTGGTCTCTAGGTCTCAAATTGACTCCAAATGCCTTCAAATCTTCAAGAAAGGTGTGTGAATGATATTATAACTTGAATATGATGTTTATTGATTAAATATGGCCACCAAAAGACCTCTTCAAACTCTCTTAATATTCTGGACCAATTATGCAATTTTACTAGTAATTTGGGGTTCAAATCCCCCTGGGGTAAGTACTGAAAATGGCTTCCCAAATGCCTCCAAACCCACTCAAATTTATGAAAAGAGGTATGTAATGTGTTAATTATGTTATTAAAGTCTCATATGCACCATTAATGTATTATTACAACTGTTCTCACCCTCTCCCATTCAATTGCAAAAATCCTCAATTCGACCCTTGGGGAAATGGCACTATTTCACCTCCCAATACAACTAAACTGAGTAAAAATGCTTCAAATTCTCAAGTACAGTACATGAAACTTGTAGAATACATCCATGGAAGTATATTGATCACAAATATATCATAGAATCATCCATTCATTTGAAATCATCATCAATACATTGGTTCACAACAAGGTAGTGGGGAAATGGCATTGTTCTTCCATTAAAAATGAGATTTATACATTTCTACTTGGAATTTCGACCTGAAAATTTTTGGAGATGAAGAAAAGATTATTTAATTCATATTAAAAAATAAATGGGGCATTAGAATCTCCCCCAAAAAGTACAATAGCTCACCAAAAATGCCCTCCCTCAAGGATCAAGAATATGCCATCAAAACTGGAAACGGTTGAAGGAGTGAGCTGCAATAGAAGAAACCATGAGCTGCTCTATAGTTTACACCTGAAAATAAAGACTCCATTAAAGATCCAAATGAAAGGTCTGAATGGCCTTTCCAATTACCAACTTGGATGGGAATCTTTCACCCTCGAAATTGGCTAAGGCAAGAAACTAGTCATCCACTAGCTCTCCCTCTTCACAAATGCAATTGCAAATTCTACAAATGATCAAAAGCTGGTTTCATTCTTTGTTATTGACATTTATAAACTTCTAATGTCCTCCATGGGTTGAATTCCTTCCAAGAGACTCATGCCAACTCAAGTTGGGAAGAGATTCCAAAGAATGCCACTTGTACAACAATTCCTAGTCTCCCACTTCCACCAAATCACATGTGGAAGCATCTTAGCTGCCCTAACACCCTTGAGCGCCCTCTTGGAGTCTATTTTTAGCCCTGACATGTCATATATGTCATATGTCAGCCTTCAGGTCTGATTTGTGTCATAGGTGTCATAGCATCTTCATCACTGTTGTCATAGAGCTAGGGAATCTAGCCCAAGTGTCTCACTAGCTCCAAATTGCCTCTTCCTCTTCCATGGGAGTTACTCTTCCTCTATATTTTGACCTTGGATGAGTCATGCAATGAATAATACCTTTTGGACTACCCCAAGTATGTTACCATTCACCTTGAATTCGAATTGGTGAGAGAATGATGCCAAGTGTAGTGGGGAAATCTAGCCATATGTGGGTCCCACTTCCTCCATGTGTCTTCATGATGAAATGCCACTTTGATTTTCACTTGTATATATTTATTTAGCTCCTTTATTAAATATTTATGCCATTATAATGTTCAAACATCATTTATTATCCCCATTATTCCAAATCCCAAAGCTTCCACCCCAAACCTAGGAAACTAGTAATTTTCCTCCTTGGCAATTATTTGACCTTTAGCATCAATTTGACAAAATCTAATGAATAGGGCCAATGTGATTAGGCCATTGTGACCCAATGCCAAATTTGGGACATGACAGGAGGTGTGGCAGAGTACAGGTGGGATCTTCCTTGGTCAAGGGAAGTACACAGTAGATATCCTGAAGAGATTCGGAATGATGGATTGCAAGGCCATGGCCACACCTATGGCATCGAATATGAAGCTTCTATGTGATGCTTCATCTGAGCCGGTTGATGTCTACATGTATCGTCGGATGATTGGGTACTTGATGTACCTGACGAACACGAGACCAGATATTTGCTTTGCGGTGAACACATTGAGCCAATTCCTGACGGATCCGAGGAGTGTTCACCTGGTTGCTGTAAAGCATGTTCTGAGGTACCTGAAGGGTACAGTGGATTATGGGCTCAAGTATGAAGTGAATCAAAAGTTTAACCTGCAGGGTGTTGTTGATTCAGATTGGGCTGGCAGTGCTGCAGATAGGAAGAGCACATCTGGATGTTGCTTCAGTATGGGATCAGGTGTGATCTCTTGGTTCAGCAGGAAGTAGTCCTGCGTATCACTGAGTACAGCTGAGGCAGAGTATGTTACAGCCTATTCAGCTAGTTGTGAGGCAGTATGGCTTCGGAAGCTACTATATCAGTTATTTAATCTCCCGTTGGATGCTACTGGTATCTTTTGTGATAACCAGAGTTGTGTGAAGCTATCCAAGAACCCAATGTTTCATGACAGGTCGAAACACATAGAGATCAAATATCACTATATCAGGGATATGGTGCAGAGAGGAGTTGTGAAGCTCCTGTACATTGCGATGGACGAGCAAATTGCAGATGTGCTGACGAAGCCACTAGCCAGGGTGAAGTTTGAGTACTTCAGGGAGAGGCTTGGTGTTCTTCAGATTGATGACACTTCGAGGAAGAAGTGATGGACACATTTGCAGAAGCCATTCCAAGCATGTTGGAAGGAGGATCCTTCACATGGCTATGGATGTAAGCGTTGGATGATGAGCATCAGGACGATGCTCCAATTATTGCTCTGTATATGCATCAGGAGGATGCTTGATATGATCAATTGGATCATTTATATGTATATGTATGTACACATCATGTTGGATGCTAGATATGATCAGTTGGATCATTTATATGTATATGTATGTACGCATCATGTTGGATGCTGGATATGATCAGTAGGATCATTTGTATATGTTTTGTATATGCATCATGTTGGATGCTTGGACCATATATCTGTATATGTATCAGGTGGATACATTGCATGATCAGGTAGATCATGTATGTTGATATGTATCATGTATGATCAGGTGGATCATGTATTTGTATTTGTATCAGATGGATCATGTATGATGATATGTATCAGGTAGATACTTGGTATGCATCAGGTAGATGCATTATATGATCAGGATGATCATGGATGACGAACTTCAGGATGTTGCTCCAGATGACATGCAGCAGGATGTTGCAGTGATGATGATCGGGATGATCATGTATACATCAGGATGATGTATGGTGAGTATCAGGTTGATACTCTATGGTCGTGGACAGGTTGTGTAGATAAGCATATAATAGTGCCCTGGGAGGTTTGCAGACTCTCTTGCTAGGTTTTGCCGCTGGCATATAATAGCTCCTTGGGATATTTGGAAAATGCTCTTTCGAGGTTTTGCTTTGGGAGGACATATAATAGAATCCTAGGAGATCTGCAAATAGTCTTGCAAGGTTTTGCCGTTGGCATATAATAGCTCCCTGGGATATCTGGTAGATTCTCTTTCGAGGTTTTGTCATATAGCATATAATAGCGCCCTGGGAGATCCGATAGGTTGAGTTGTGTGCTCGTAATAAGTCCTGGGATGTCTTGCAAGGTTTTTCCATGACCACATGTAATATCGCCCTAGGAGATCCGATAGGTTGGGATGTGTTCCCGTAATAAGTCTTGGGATGCTCTTGCAAGGTTTTGTGGTGACCACATATAATAGCGCCCTGGGAGATCCAATAGGTTGAGCTGTGTGCTCGTAATCAGTCCTGGGATTCTCTTTCGAGGTTTTGTGGTACAGTCACATGTAATAGCTCCCTGGGAGATCTGATAGGTTGGGTTGTGTGCCCGTAATAAGTCCAGGGATGCTCTTGTAAGGTTTTGTGATGCACGTAATAAGTCCTGAGGATTCCACAGTATGGCCAGTGATGATGAAGACCTGCAGGCAGTGGGCCTACATCCAGTATGAAAAAGGACTAGATCTGTAGAACTTCCTATGACAAGTAGAGTCAGAGATTGGTTGAGATAGAAGCAGCAGTGATGATGATGATGACGATGATCCCGAGAAGAAGACTTGTCTAGCAGAACTGTGTTGAGAAATACCTTCCTAGTTAAGAGGGAGTGTTGATGTATATGTAACTTTGGAATGTATTTCATCTATGTATTTCATATATATTTATTGTACCCTTATAAGAGATGTGTTATTCCTCTATAAGGAAGTGTCGTCATGTGTATTGACAAGTGTCGCAAGTGTGTGAACTTGCCGATGGGTTATTAGACCACCATGTGTGGGGTTGGCCCTATTTTATGTAATATAAAATTGATGTACCTAACTAGACAAGTCATACCCATAAGGATATTAGGAAAACATACTAGTATAAATAGAGATCGAGAGATCTCTATTTGGATCACTCGGAAACTCATACTTCTCTCACTTAGAAAGTGGCACACTAGTGAGGAGGAGGATCATCTGCTACTAGGAGACTATCTCAGTGTATTTTGGTTGTACTTTGGTTGAGCCACTTCTCTCTCTATCTCTGAGGAAGTTGTGGGGTTTTTCAACTTAGGGTTTTCCCCATGGAAACTCTGTGTCTCTTGTCTCTCATGCTTTTGATTCTTGTGATGCTTGTCATGCTTATTGTGATTGTTATACATTGATATACTGTATATGTTATTATCTCAGTAAAGATCCTAGAGTATTGTGAATTAATGCTCAAAATTTAACAGTTATGTTGATTCGGACTAGGCAGGCAATGCTGCAGATAGGAAAAGCACTTATGGGTGTTGCTTTAGTATGGGATCAAGTGTGATCTCTTGGTTTAGCAGGAAGCAGTCCTGCGTAGCACTGAGTATAGCCGAAGCAGAGTATGTTGCAGCTAGTTTGGCTAGTTATGAGGCAGTATGGCTGAGGAAGCTACTGTCTGAGTTATTTGATCTCTTGTTGGAGGCTACTGGTATTTTTTATGACAACCAGAGTTGTGTGAAGTTGTTTGAGAACCTTGTGTTCCACGACAGGTCGAAACACATTGAGATCAAATATCACTATATCAGGGATATGGTGCAGAGAGGAGAAGTGAAGCTCCTATATGTTACGATGGATGATCAAGTTACAGATGTGTTGATGAAACTACTAGCCAGAGTGAAGTTTGAGTACTTCAGAGAGAGGCTTGGTGTTCTTCGGATTGATGACACTTCAAGGAAGAAGTGATGGACACATTTGCAGGATCCATTCCAAGCATGGTAAGAGGAGGATCCTTCCCATGGCTGTGGATGTAAGCATTGGATGATGAGCATCATGACGATGCTCCAGTTACTGCGTTGTATATGCATCATGTTGGATGCTTGTTATGATCATTTGGATCATGTATATGTATATGCATCATGTTGAATGCTTGATATGATCAGTTGGATCATGGATTATTATATGTATCAGGTGGATACATTGTATGATCAGGTAGATCATGTATGATGATATTTACCAGGTGGATACATTGTATGATCAGGTAGATCATGTATGATGATATTTACCAGGTGGATACATTGTATGATCAGGTAGATGATGTATGATGATATGTATTAGGTGGATACATTGTATGATTAGGTAGATCATGTATGATGATATGTATCGGGTAGATACTTGGTATGCATCAGCTGGATGCATTGTATGATCAGGATGATCATGGATGACGAGCTTCAGGATGTTTCTCCATATGATATGCATCAGGATGATGCTATGATGATGATCAAGTTGATCATGTGATGATGTACATCAGGATGATGTATGGTGAGTATCAGGTTGATACTTCGTGGTCGTGGACAAGTTGTGCAAGGGTAGCATGTAATACGTCCTAGAGATCTGGACAGGTTGTGCTAGTCACGTAAAAGGCCTCAGATGCTCTTTAGAGATCTTGCTTGGAAAGACACTCTTTTAAGGTTTTGCTAGAACACAGGTAATACGTCCCGGAGATCTGGATAGGTTGTGCTAGTCACGTAAAAGGCCTTAGATGCTCTCTAGATATCTTGCTTGGCAAGACACTCTTTTAAGGTTTTGTGGGGACCACATGTAATAAGTCCTAGAGATATGGACAGGCTGTGCTAGTCATGTAAAATGCCTCAGATGCTCTTTAGAGATATTGCTTAGCAAGACACTCTTTTAAGGTTTTGTGGTAGGGGTCACATGTAATAAGTCCTGGAGATCCGGACAGGTTGTGCTAGACACGTAAAAGGCCTCAGATTCTCTTTAGAGATCTTGTTGGGCAAGACAATCTTTTAAAGTTTTGTGACAGTCACATGTAAAAGATCCTGGGAGATCCGATAGGTTGAGCTGTGTGCTCGTAAAATTCCTGGGATGCTCTTTCAAGGTTTTGTTGACGCACGTAATAAGTCCTGAGGATTCCACAGTATGGCCAGTGATGATAAAGACCAATAGGTAGTGGGCCTACATCTAGTATGAAAAAGGATTGGCTTTGTAGAACTTCCTATGATGAGTAGAACGGAGATTGATTGAAATAGCAGCAACAGTGACGATGATGATGATCCAGTGACAATGATCCAGAGAAGAAGACTTGTGCTAGAAGACCTGTGTCGAGAAATACCTTCCTAGTTAAGAGGGAGTGTTGATGTATTTGTAACTTCGGAATGTATTTCATATATGTATATTGTATTCCTATAGAGATGTTATTATTCCTCTATATGGAAGTGATTGTATTCCTATAGAGATGTTATTATTCCTCTATACGGAAGTGTTGTCATTTATATTGTAAGTGTCGTAACTTATACTTGATGGGTTATTAGACCACCTTGATGGGGTCGGCCCTATATGAGTCATGTGGGTCAAAGGGTTATTAAACCACCCTAGTGGGGGTCAGCCCTGTCAGCATTATGTTATGTGGTTAAGTTAAGGCCGACCTAGTAAAGGTTATTAGGCAAGTCAAGTCAAGTATAAATAGAGTGCAGGAGGCACTCTATTTTATCATTCACTTTCTCACTCACACACTCATTGGAGAGTGGCGCACTAGTGGAGGAGGAGAAGCTTCTGCTAGGAGGACTATCTCTTGTACTTGGGTTGTCTCATTGCTCTATCTATCTCTGAGGAAGTTGCGGGGTTTTTCACCTTCTTGGTTTTCCCCGGTGAAACTCTGTGTCTCTTGTGTGCTTTCATTATTGTGTCCATGATTGATATGTTGTAGATATGTTGTACATGTTATTCTCTCAGTTAAGATCCTAGATCAGATTGAAATTTCTGAAAAACTAACATTTCAAACTTCACATCATTAGCAGAGGAGGAGGTGGAAGTAGAGGTATGGATTTCTATTTTCTTCTTCTCCACTTATGCTTTACCTTTCAACTTTCCTGAATCCATCATGTTTGCTTATACTTCTATGTCATCCTTTAACATAACAGGTAGGGAGGGTGATTTCCTTTCTCTCAGCATGCATGAAAAATCTCCCTCAAATGAATATGCATAATGGAGCTTTGCTGCACGTACTAAGGGTCGTATATCATCTGGGATAGAGTTGTATGCCCTCGTAAATCTAGCAGAAAACTCATGGAAGGACTCAAAGTTCCCTTTATTTAAATGGTTATACTGGGACAAAGCCAGTGAGGGGCTCCTTATCGTTTCCCACCTTTCTAAGAACATTTCCTTAAAGGCTGCAAAATCAGGGATGGAAGAATTTGGAAACTGCCTGAACCATTTCTTAGGTTCTCTGAACAAGCTCTGGACAAACATCCCCATCTTTGCATCATCATGATCCACTTCCTCCAAATCGGCAAAATCCTCAAATCTTTCTACATGCTGCTTGGCCGAAAATTCTCCCTCTCCATCATAAGAGATGATCCTCTGGGAATAGTTCTCAGGGAGGTCATGCAAAATAGCTGGTAGGTTTAATGGTGCGAATCTAGCAGCCATGGGTATAGGTGGATTTTGTGCAAGGGGCGGATATTCTGAGCAGGGTTATTTGCAGGTTTTATGGTATGGGACTGAGAGATCTGAAAACAAGGCTTAGTTCTTTCAACCTTGGTAGTATTCTGTAATTCACACCATATGGAATCTAACAGATATGACTCAGGAGTATTCAAACTTTCTTCGCCTAGGTTTAGATATGATTCAGAATTTGTCCTTAGCAAAGGCCTCCTAATTCCTATCTCTATATCTAAATCATGAAAAACAGATGGTTCTTATTTAGATATGGCTCTTTCAATCTTAGAAGTACTAGCCTTATCTTTTCCAGTCATATGTCTAAGTAAAATTTCTGGATTATCCACCCCTAGCAGGATTTCGGAAAAAGGGTTACCTCGGGTATGGATATTTCTAGGGGAAAATATGTCATTCAAAACTTCTTTATAAATGGATTTTGGCTCATTGATCTCCCCTAGTGGAGTCTCCCTTGAATACAAATCTCAATGAGTGGAGTCGCCATGGGAAAAACACACAACCTTCTCAAAAATATGGAAATCTCTGTTTGCCCACATGGATTTCTCTTTCCTTTGAAACTCAGACTTCTTTGTCATTCTCCCAAGGATGATAGAACACTTGGTCCTCGGCAGTGGCGCCAATTTGTTAACACCCAAAACGTACCCTAAGGTTGTGGAGAGGCAGAATTGGGGCAACAGCAAAACCACTTTAGACTTATGTTAGTGAACCAGCACAGTCAGAGAGGGATCTCTCTTGAGAAAGGACTGAAAATATTCAAAAAGAAACGTAGAGCCTTAATGCTCAAAATGATCATACACAGTTCATTCAGAAGGTCAGATTTCTGGTGGGATGCTTGGGTTTTTTAAAGTTGTTGGTTGAAAGCAGTGTGGATCTCTATTGGGTAATGGATTCAAATTAAACAATACATGAATATCATTAACAAATGCTTTGCAAATACATTCACACAGGGGAAAGGTAGCCACCATCTTACAGTCAAAGAGATTTTAGTTGGGTGATTTAGAAGAAAAATGAACAGTCCACCAATATAAAGCATGGAAACATGAATTCTAAATTCTATATTGATTTTGGCAGAAGAATAATTGTGGAATACTTGGTATGATAAGAATAGAGCATAAAGACTATGAATTCTATTCAAATGCCACACTGAACCAAGCATGAAAAAGCATTACAGAATGGATTAACAATAAAAGGAAACACAAATCACATAGGAAAAGAGAAGAAACAAACTGCAAGAATGATCACACAGGAATCCCTGAAAAATGCCCACTCGGCTCTGTCAACTTTATTAACACAATTCAAAATACACAACACAGAGAAATATGATAGGCTCCAAAAGTTTTCCAACCCTTCTTCATTCAATTACATGGAGTTTATAGGTTCCCAGAGCTTCATGCTTGACCCATTGAAACCAAAAAATAGTTATAATTTTGAGTGACACCTAACCGAGCACATTCACCACCACCATTACAATACAAAAATGGGCGAGACAGGAATAACCACGTTTTTACATTCACCAGTACTTTTTACTAAATGACACTTGACTCATACAAAAAGACAAAAATTGCCCCTGAAGATGCTCTCCCAGTTGGCTTCTCCCATTAACTGACTGCCCCCACTAGCTTCGAACTCTTCATTTGACGTAGGATCCAACAACTATTTTGAAGCACGAAGTGTGTACTTAATCTTCCCGTATTTCTCCACGCTAGTCCACTGAGCAGTAGTTGGATGATCGTAACTGGCCATTTCTTTTACCATGACTCTCATTTCAACATGATCTGCATAAGAAATCTATGGGATTCTTTCATCAATTGAGACCAACTTATTTAGAATATCAAAGTCTTCTGCAATATTTTCCATCAAAATCTTCCTTGTAAGCAAGGAATTTAAATGCTGAAATTTCACGTGATCCATTCTTATATCGAACAATAATTTCTTATATTCATTCCGGGAAATCAACTCCTGACTTTCATCCCAGAAAGAGGGTAAAAATGTTTCGATCAACTTCTCAAATTGTTTTTTGAACCCCACAACCTGTCTCTTCATTGCTTCAGCTTTAGCTTCAACATTCTCGACGTGTGCATGCTTTCCTAAACTTCTCTATGCCCACGTAATGACTGTAATTCTATCTTAAATATCCAGGGTATGCAAATCTTCAATTGTCAAACTATTCAGAAAGGTAAATGCATTTTGTGCGGTTTCCTTGGGCTTTCTATTTATATTTTCTCTGACCGCAATACAACTTTCCAAAGCATCTTTGATCACCTTTTCTTTCACTCTCATGAAATCTAAATATGGTCTAATCTTTTCAGCTTCATTAATGATTAAGTCCCATACCATGTGCTTGCACCCTTGCATAGCTGCTTTCCCTGTTACTTGGTGTGCCAATTTTTTAATAGTTTCAATCAATTTCTTATACTTGTCTTGTAAGGATTTTGCTTCTTCGTCCTTTTTCTCGCCTTCTTCTTTCAATCTCTGAGCTTCTTCTCTTAATTCCTCTATTTCAACATCTTTTAAACTAATATGGGACATAGCCTATAAAATACTATCAACATCATTTCCATCTCCATTTGAACCTGTACCTCCTTGCTACACGCTCAAATTTGACAAATTATTTTTCAAATCTTCAATCTGATTTCTCAAGCTTATCTTTTCTTTTTCCCAACTGGATTCTCTTTCAGCAAATTTTAATAATTCAGCTTTGCTATCATTAACTTCTTTAGACAAAGCCTCTTTTTCTTGCTCTAGCTTGGTTTCTTCTGGAACTTGAATCAGCTGAGTCTTTGAGATCTACATCTTTTTCTGTAACTTTTAAATCAAATTATCCTTTTCTATTAACAATTGTTTGTTGGCTTTACCTCCACCGTCACTTTCAACTAAGTCAAATTGTAATTTTTTTACTTGTTGGAAAGCTTTATTCTCTAGTCTTTCTTGTTTCAATTGACCTTCCATTTTATTTATAGTATTTTCCAATTTAGTGACTTTCAATGTCGCTTCCACAAAATCTTCATATATCACCTCTCCCATTTGCCTATGCATTTGGATCTTGTCTGGTACTGGTATTTACTTCAAATTTAATTTCATTTAGGTCACTTTGTCTTCTGTAGACACAGCTAAGTTTAAAGTGTTATCTTTTATATCTATGCTTGTTATTAGAGAAATCTCTTAATTTGACAAATTTTTGACTATCGGCATCAAATTAAAAAGCCTTTGGGAAGAGGCTTGCTTATATTTTCCATAATGTTTATACATGTCAAGCCTCGATTGGAATTTATTTACATCGCCAATTTCCTTAACTTTTTGGAATTCATACTCTTGTATTTGAACTTCTAGGACTGAAGACTCTTCTTCTTCACATATTTCGTCGTCTGCTGAAATGACCAATTCGCATGGTGCTTCCATCCTAAGCCTTTTTCCTTCATCTCCCCCTTCACCATCTGCATCCATAATCTCTTGCAAATCCCTTTTTCTTCCAATTTCCCTAGCATCTGGCAACTGATCGGCCTCCGTGGTTAATTCTGTTAGAATCAGATCGCCTACTTGCAAATCTTTGATTTCTTCCTCATCAAGTTCATAATGAAATAAATTCCGTCCCTTTAATAATCGTTTTGTTTCTTGATGTTCAAAAGCTTTCAGATTATTTTTCTTCTTTCTTTCAGATATGATATGTAAAGGATCATATTCAATTTCCATGTCTTTCTTGAATTCCATACCCTCCAACAAATTTGTTATATCTGAAAGGAATTCTTTGCTTTTTATAATGAACGGACCTACTCTCCATGGGTATTTCAAGTCATAACCCTTTTTAAACTTTAAGAATTGCTCATCTTCTAGAGTAAATTTATGCCTGACGAATTCGAGAGCGAAAATCATTAGAGTCAAAAAGGAAGGTAGTATATAAGGTTCATGCACAAAGCCGTATAACCTGATCATGGTGGAATCCTTAAATAAAAACCAATCACCCACTGCTACTTCATCTTTCAACTGCATCAAAGACTCCATTTCCGGTAAAACCCTTGGTAATTCTTCTCCAAAAATTACTTTATACACCGCAGACACAATATAATTCATGTAGTTAAATACATTATCTTCTAAGGTATCTGTATAGAGTATTTGTGAAAACTGTAAATATTCTATACTACTAAACATAACCATTATCATTAACTGTGTCTGAAATCTAAAATGTCTGGTATTGGAGAAATTGCTCAACTATGAATGAATTCTTTCTGATAAAAAATATTCGAATCTGAGGGACGACACTGCATCATTTTCAGTTCCTGGTGAACTGACACTAATTCGGAATAAAAGACTCAATTGTAACTCAGTCACCCATATATCTGTATCCATGCCTAGAAACTGATCTATCAAAGAAAGAACCAATTGTGTAATTTCATTAAAGAAATTTATATCCAAAGGGTATGGGGTATTCTCAACTTCTAGGTCAGGTTTGAGACAAGCGGTCAAAAACGTTTGCTTGCTCTCAGGGGAAGACTGTCTAAATGCAGTAATAACAGATTCTTTGGTAAAACTCTTAGGCTCGGGCGCTCGGGACGTAGGGATTCCAAAAGAACTACTAACGAATGAAGAATTTAGGGCGCAAACAATCATAGATTTCTGGGAATTCATAATAGCTCATTGGGGTTCAGAATAGTTATAGGCACACCATGAGATAAACTCAGGAAAGGGCATAATTTGGTCAATGCAGAAAAGGATGAAAGACGACCGAAAGACTCTATGCACATCTAGACCTTGTTCAAACAAAACCTTCAATCTTTTCTTAATTTCAGGTATAGGAAGCCGAACTTCTGTATCAAATATATCAGAATCCCTATCTTCCATAGAAATCTTAACGCTAGTATTGCTAGAAACTAGTTCTCCATCAATTTTCCTTATATAAGTAGACTTGGATTACAAATGGCAGTGGTTATAAGGTCCTACCTGTCACCAAGAAGCTTTGAGAGGGACCCTTCCTGTCATCTCCTTCGTCTTCCACACGTCCAGAAGATTCTGAATCCAACAGGTCTGAGGAACAAATGTCAACTTCACATGCCGACTCTTATATATATAACCTTTTTTCTCTTTAAACTTCAGTCTTCTCTACCAGCTGTCTGTCTTCTATATTCGTCAATCTCTTATGCAATGATCTTGGTCGTTCAGATCTGATCCCTTTTTATTGATTTGACATCCTTTCTCCACCCACCATCGGATCATCCTTTATGCTCTAATCTCCACCGTCCATTTATTATCACCATATACCAACAAAGTGGTGTCGCATCTCCCTAAACCAATTTTCATTACCGCTCATCCCCCTTGCGACAAGTCCTGGTGCTGCCATCTGTTAGGTGATATATTTTGTTGCAACCACCTATATCTTCTTACTGTCTCGCATCTTCACGATACGTCAATCCTCTAGGACCATTGATCCTTTCCGGATTTGCATCCATGGTGGAGATATGCAACATGTTTAAGTCTTCAATGCCTCCCGCTAGTGGGGTCCATACCACTATCTTACGTGTACTTTCAACTTTCATCGCCGTTGATTTTGATTTTCTCCGCAACCCAAGCCATTGATCCACGAGACTTTTGCAATGAATACAACTCTTATCCCGAACCCTCGGATCTTCGATCACGAATATCAACCGTTGATCTGAACATATTTTCTTCCGCTACAGTGGTCTCGCATTGCGCCAAGATGGTTTTGCTTACCACCTTCCTTGCTTGTGACACTATCTGTATGTGACACGTAGCATCCGGTTTTCCCCATCGCAACCGCCTGCACCCCTTTTCTCCCGCACAGTTTGGCTATGTGACAATCAACGAAATCCATTGATCTCCAATCCGCACATGATCAACGGTGCTATCTGCATGACAGTTAGCCTTTATGCCATTTTGGCTTCGGACTATAGTCCTTTGGCTCATTTTTTATCATTTTGGTCGCATTTTTGCATTTTCTTTTGGAATTTCTTTAGGTTTATTTATATTTAACACCCCCAAGTCAATTTTTCTCATATCTTAGCACCTGTCCATGAAAAAAAAAGCAATTTTAAGCTCTGTTCAAGGAATTCCTTAGCTCTCCACCCATTACACCTTAGTATCTATGTTGTAAAAATTAGGTGCTAACAGATAGTTTTCTTGAACTTCGTTGCTAGAACAAATGTTGTAGTCCTTCTTTTGTAGGTGATTATACACGATCTTTCCTAGACTTGGCACCGTCTCTGAGACTTCGAGGCACTATGTGGGGGGTCCCCTAGCTGAAAACAGGTGTCCCAGATCCATCGGAATCAATGAATTCACGATCGGAGTTACGGTTTGGGTGCAACGGTCATTTTTGTCGAGCACCCTGTGGCCATTCAAGGACACTTTGAGGATTTTCTCTAGGGCCACGGAACCCAAACCGGCGAGCAGAATTGGATTTCGTCGGCTCCAATGGGTGCACATGACCATTGTTGATGTGTTCATGATGGCCACTCATGCTTGGGATCCTTCAGATGAGAAATGGCCCCCTTGAGCGAATTTGGAATGGCCCTCACTAAGTAAAACCCTAGCTCCGGAGATGGCACATTGGAACCATTTTTGAGACTTCGAGGCACGGTTTGGGGCTTCCCCTAGCTGACACTCTGTGTTCTGGATCCATCGGAATCAAAATATTCACAATCGTTGGCACGGTTTGGGAAACTATCATTTTCCTCAGGCAACTTTGGGCCATTCAGGGACACTTTGAGGATTTTCCCGGGGCCACGGAACCCAAACCTGCGAGCGAACTTGGATTCCATCGGCTCCCACATAGGCTCATTTCCATTGTGGACATTTCCACATAGGCCACACATGCCTGGGAGCCTTCGGATGAGAAATGACCCCCTTGAGCGAAATTGGAATGGCCCTCACTGAACAAAACCATAGATCCGGAGATGGCACAATAGCACCATTTATGACACTTTTTGAGGCATGGTGTGGGGGGGTCCCCTAGTTGAAATCCAATGTCCCAGATCCATCAGAATCGATGGATTCACGCTCAGAGTCATGGTTTGGGTGCAATGGGCATTTTCGTCGAGCACCGCATGGCCATTCAAGGAAACTTTGAGGATTTGCTTCGGGGCCACATAACCCAAACCGACAAGCGTACTTGTATTCCGTCGGCTCCCACAGGTTCACGTGGTCGTTGTGGACGTGTTCACGATGGCCACACATACCCAGGATCCTTCAAATGAGAAATGGCCCCCTTGAGCGAAATTGAAATGGCCTTCACTGAGCAAAACCCTAGCTCCGGAGATGGCACATTGGCACCATTTCAAGAATTCAAGGCACTGTTTAGGGGGTCTCCTAACTAAAACCCAATGTCTCGGATCCATTGAAATCGACGTATTTGCGATCGGAGTCACGTTTAGGGTGCAACGAGCATTTTTGTTGATCACCTCATGCCATTCAAGGACACTTTGAGGATTTGCCTCGGGGCCACGAAACCCAAACCGATTAACAGACTTGGATTCCGTTGGAACCCATAGGTGCACATGGACATTGTGGATGTGTTCACAATGGCCACGCATGCACGAGAGCCTTCGGATGGGAAATGACCCCCTTGGGCAAAATTGGAATGGCCTCACTAAGAAAAATCCTAGCTCTGGAAATGGCACATTGGCACCGTTTCTGATACTTAGTGGTACGGTGTGGGTTGTCCCCTAGCTGAAACCTGACATCACGAATCCATCAGAATTGAAGGATTCACGATCAGAGTCATGGTTTGGGTGCAACGGGCATTTTCGTCGGGCACCCCGTGGCCATTCAGGGACACTTTGAGGATTTTCTCTGGTGCCACGGAACCCAAACCGGTGAGCGAACTTGGATTACGTCAAATCCCACAGTTCCATGTGGCCATTGTGGACGTGTTTATGATGGCCACAAATGCTGGGGAGCCTTCGGATGAGAAATGCCCCCCTTGAGCGAAATTTGAATGGCCCTCACTTAGCAAAACCCTAGCTCCAGAGATGGCACATTGGCATTGTTTCCAAGAATTTGAGGCATGGTGTGGGGGGTCCCCTAGCTGAAAACCGACGTCCCGGATCCATCAGAATCAATGGATTCGCGATCAAAGTTACGGTTTGGGTGCAATGGTCATTTTCATCGAGCACCCTGTGTCCATTCAGGGACACTTTGAGGATTTTCTCTAGGGCCATGGAACCCAAACCAGCAAGCGTAATTGGATTCTATCGGCTCTGACAGGTGCATGTGGCCATTTTTTATGTGTTCACGATGGCCACGCCTTCCTGGGAGCCTTCGGATGAGAAATGGCCCCCTTGAGCGAAATTGGAATGGCCCTCACTAAGCAAAACCATAGCTCCGAAGATTGCACATTGGCACCGTTTTCGAGACTTCGAGGCACAGTTTGGGGGTTCCCAAAGCTGACACTCTATGTTCCAAATCCATCGGAATCGAAAGATTCACGATCGGTGTCACGTTTTGGGTGCAATGGGCATTTTCCTTAGGCACCTCAGGGCCATTCAGGGACACTTTGAGGATTTTCTCTGGGGCCACGGAACCCAAACCAGCGAGCAGACTTGGATTCCGTCGAATCCCACACATGTGTATTTCCATTATGGATGTTTCCATGTAGGCCACGCACGCTCGGGAGCCTTTGTATGAGAAATGACCCCCTTGAGCAAAATTGGAATGGCCCTCACTGAGCAAAACCCCAGCTCCGGAGATGGCACAATAGCACCGTTTCCGACATTTTGAGGCACGGTGTGGGGGGTCCCTAGCTGAAACTTGATGTCCCATATCCATCAAAATCGATGGATTCACAATCAGAGTCACGGTTTGGGTGCAACGGGAATTTTCGTTAGGCACCCCATGGCCATTCAGGGATACTTTGAGGATTTGCTCTGGGGCCACGAAACCCAAACCGGCGAGCAGACTTGGATTCCAGCGGCTCCCACAGGTGCACGTGGCCATTATGGATGTGTTCACGATGGCTACGCATGCCCAGGAGCCTTCAGATGAGAAATGGCCCCCTTGAGCGAAATTGGACTGGCCTTCACTAAGCAAAACCCTAGCTCCAGAGATGGCACATTCGCACTATTTTTGGGTGTTGGAGGAATAGTGTGGGGGGGTCCTAACTGAAAAATGGCATTTCAAATCTATCATAATCGATGGATTAACTACCGGAGTCATGGTTTTGTTGCTACGGGCATTTTTTATAGGCACACCGTGGCCATTCAAGGACACCTTGAGGATTTGCTCTGGGGCCACGAAACCCAAACCGACAAGCAGACTTGGATTCCGTTGGCTCCGACAGGTGCCCGTGGCCATTATGGACATGTTCATATGGCCACACATGCCCAGGAGCCCTCGGATGAGAAATTCCCCCCTTGAGAAAAATTGGAATGTCCTTCACTGAGCAAAACCCTAGCTCCAGAGATGGCACATTGGTACCGTTTTTGGGCGTTGGAGGCACGGTGTTGGGGGACCCTAGATGAAACCTGGTGTTCAAAATCCATATAAATTGACGGATTCACTAGCGGAGTCATGGTTTTGGTGCTACATGTATTTTTTCCAGGCACCGCATGGCCATTCAAGGACACTTTGATGATTTGCTCCAGGGCCACGGAACTCAAATGGACAAGTGGACTTGGATTCTATTGGATCCCACAGGTGTGCATGGCCATTGTTGTTAATTTTTGAGCATTAATTCAACATACTCTAAGATCTTTACTGAGAGAATAACATGTACAACATATCAATCATAGCAATGCATATCAATCACACCAAGCAATCACATGAGACAATAGACACACGGAGTTTCACTGGGGAATACCATAAAGGTGAAAAACCCCACAACTTCCTCAGAGATAGAAAGAGAAATGATACAACCAAAGTACACAGAGATAGTCCTCCTATGTTAGGAACCCATGTCTTTACTTTGTTAGTATATTGTTGTTGGACGCATATGCTTTGTAAGTCATCCCGTAGTATTTGTTGATCAATAGTTTGTGTTATTGTTGTTGGCGCATATGCTTTGTAAGTCGCCCGTAGTATTGTTGATCCATAGTTTGTAGTGGCCCGTGGTTTTGTCCCATAGTATTGGCGCCTAGACTTAGTATATAAGTGTGTGTTGGGACCTATGAAGGCACTGTGAAGTTATTTGTATTGAGCTTGCTCATAGGAGGTTTGTTAGGAGCCTATGTCAACCCTTCTCTTTACTATGTTAGTATATTGTTGTTGGACGCATATGCTTTGTAAGTCGTCCCGTAGTATTTGTTGATCCGTAGTTTATATTAGCCCATAGTATTGACCCATAGTATTGGACGCATGTGCTTTTTAAGTCGTCCCGTAGTATTATATGTCCCATGGTTTTGACTCATAGTATTGGGCATAGAATTAGTATATAAGTTTGTGTTGAGGTCATTGAAGGCACCGTGAAGTTAATTGTATTGAGCTTGCTCAAAGGAGGTTGCCCCCTCGAAGTGGCCCGTGATCAATATAAAAGTGATTTTGTTCTATTATTTCAGCTATTTCGCATATTCTTATTAATTAATTGTTGCAGGTGCATCACATCTAGTATCAGAGCACTTTCTTGGGCTCGCTGGGTGAAATTTTTGCCAATTTTTTTTTTCACATCTGTTGCAGGTTCGGATTTGGGAATAATCCCTATCCGCTTAACTATGGGAAGTACTTGGGCATAAGCCCTAAAACTCATTGTGAGGAGTACCACAGGAACCCCGAAGTAGTTGGCCCATTGAGAGGACCTGCCAGCGAAAAGGGCAACGACTCCTACCTGATTGACTAGTTCCCACCCGTGAGGTAAACCAAGAGCTGTCGTTTGTGGCAAAGCGGTTATCAGTTTTACCTGAGCCGTGGAGTGAGGGGTACTGCCCCAATACGCAAGCCGTTAGACAGCATTGGTGGTCGAGTGAAACCCCTGAACTGTTAGGAAACCGCACATACCTGGGGTCCATATCTATTTTCAGTTGAACTGTTGCCGATCACTTCCTCTCCAGATCCAACTGTCTCAGATCTATTCTGAAAGTCGTTCCAGATCCAGTCGCCATTCCAGATCCATCCATTTTCGATCCATTCCACGCCGTTGCAGATCCATATGTTGCGAATCCCTTCCGCGCCGCTGTTGCCGATCCGTTTCTAAAAATAAAAATAAAAAATCCCTTCCGCGCCGCTGTTGCCGATCCATTTTTGAAAAAAAAAATAAAAATCAGTTTTTTCTCCATATCTCCCTTGTTTTCAGTCTGTTTCCCTTGAAATTTTTGGGGAACCCCTGTCATTCCATTCTGCATCTTTCATTCCTGAGGACCCTATCCCCAATTCCCCTTCCCAAAGCCCGAAATCCCACATTTGTCTATTTTTAGGGTTTGCCATAACTTCCTCAGATTTCACCCAATCACCTTCAAATTTTACCACAGAATTCCTTTATGAATTCTGCTTCTTTGTCCCTCTCTGCCAAAATTTCTCATTCTATCACCCTGCTTTTTGAAATCCTCCTTTTTGCTTTCTTGTCCTTTCGACAGTGTCCAAAATCTAGTCAAACCCCAATTACCCATCAGATTGTTTCCCCAATCCAAATTTCCCTTTACTAAATCAGCTTCTGTTTGTGTTTTTCTACCCATTCCAAAAAAAAAAACCTGGTTATGGTTGTCACCTGTGCAGGAGAAAACACCATGGAGGAAGCACTTGCAGCCATCCAAACCAAACTCCAAGATCTGGATGAAAATTTTCTCAGCCTCCATCTTCAGCATTCAGCCATGAACAATAACCGACAACCAGAATCTTTTGCAGCCACCGGGTTCTCTTCTTCCAACAATTTTCGTGGGCCGAAGCTTGATTTTTTTCACTTCAATGGTACTGATCCGACTGGATGGATATACCGAGAAGAACAATATTTCATTCTACATAATACTTTTGATGTCCAAAAAGTTCCACTTGCATCCTTTCATTTGGAACAAGAAGCCCTTCAATGGTACCGTTGGTACATCAAAGCTCATCCCGAGCCAAACTGGACAGATTTTTGCCAACTCATTTTGCCACGATTTGGTCCTAGTGCTTTTGATGATTTCACAGGAGCACTCACTAAACTTC
Source organism: Larix kaempferi (assembly GCA_027924585.1). Lineage (NCBI taxonomy): Eukaryota > Viridiplantae > Streptophyta > Pinopsida > Pinales > Pinaceae > Larix > Larix kaempferi. The sequence goes on from BSBM01000484.1 coordinate 12,856,450, forward strand.
ACCAAATTGGCACAATGAGAGAGTATGAGATAGAATTTGAGAAATTGGCCAATCACACAGAAGGATTGTCTGATGAATTCTACAGGAGTTGTTTTATTAGTGGTCTCAAGGATGAAATTCGCTCAGAGGTCAAAATGTTTTGTCCCAACACAATGATGGAAGTCCTAGGGTTGGCTAAGCTAGCCGAGGACAAGATTGCAGCTCAACAACGCTCCAAACCCACCTTTGTTCCCTTCAGAAATATGGGTTCCCAACAACCTCCCGTCACGCCTTCTCCTCAACCAACTCCTATCAAGCATTTGTCTGAGATAGAAATGCAGGCACGCTGAGAAAAGGGGCTTTGCTATAATTGTGATGATAAATTCACTCGGGGACATAGATGTGTTCAAAAAAAGCTCTATCTCTTGGATGTGGATTCTCCACCTGCCTTAGAAATTGGTGAAGAAGCTACAGATATAGTAGATGATCAGGTCGACATTCAACACCCACCTATTGACACCCCATCTCAGGACGACCCACCCGAGATCTCTCTCCATGCTGTAACCGGCGTCACCACCCCACAAACAATGCGGGTCAGGGGATACTTCAAGAAGCTCCCTCTTACCATACTCATTGATTCGGGTAGCACTCATAACTTCATTGACCCTCGGATTGCCAAACAAGCTGATTGTTTTGTCCATCCTTGCTCCAACTTTGAAGTCATGGTTGCCAATGGGGGCACCTTACCTTGCAAGGGGAAGTGTCACAATGTGCGTATCTCTATGGAATATTATAACCTACGCTCTGACATGTTTGCCTTGTCCTTAGGCGGATGTGATGTGGTTTTGGGCGTTCAATGGTTACGCACACTTGGCCCCATCTTATAGGATTTTGCTGAACTTTGGATGCAGTTTAAAGTCAACGGGGCACAACACAAATTTATGGGCTTACAACCAGGGTCTCTCTGCATCATCAGTTCACATCGCCTGGAAAAAATCCTTAAGAAGAATTCACATGGTGTCATCGCTCAGCTCAATTCCATTCAGATGCACCCATCAACAGTCTCCACTACTTCCTTGGATAGATATGCAGGTATCTTTGCTGAACCAATGCGCATGCTGCCTTCACGAGACCTTTCCGGTAAGAATTTAGCCCCATCTACCTGTTAGCAGGAAATGATGGCTATTTTGCATGCAGTACAGACGTGGCAGCCTACTTACTAGGGAATTATTTCTGCATCAAGACTGATCTTCCGAGTCTGGAAAATTTTCTAGAACAATGGGTCTCCTCCCCAACACACCTGAAATGGGTTATCCAACTCATGGATTATCCCTATGTGATCACTTACAAGAAGGGTAAGGACAATATGGTGGAAGATTCTCCTTTTTGCACAATTGATGAACCAGTTTCTCTTACAGCTCTTTCTCTTCTTGTTCGCAATTGGTTGCAATATGTTCAACAGGGCTCTCTCTTCTATGAACTCCATGCTTCTTCATCAACAGGGCACTCTGGGTTCTGCAACATGTATGACCGGGAAAAATGTACCTTCTTTTGGCAGGGAATAAAAATTACAATTCAACAGATGGTGGCTGACGATGATACTTTCCCAGTCAACAAGGGTGAAACAACACTCCTTTCGGGATTTCTCAAACCCTTGCCCATCCCTGCACAGCTTTGGCCAACTATTTCTATGGATTTCCTAGCAGCGCTCTGGTGGTACAATACCACATCTCAAAGGACACCATATGAAGCAGTCTATGGAAAAACACCACCAGTTCTTCTTCCATACACCCTTATCAGCTCCCCAGTTCAGGCAATTGACTCGGTTCTTCGAAACTGCGATCAGATTCTTCTCATTCTGCAGGACAATCTTCACATGGCCAGAATTCGCCTGAAACAACAAGTCGATCAGCACCGTTCTGAGCGCATTTTCCACGTAGCTGACAGGGTTCTTCTTCATCTACAGCCTTCCAAGCCATCCTCCTTGACACTCCAATGGCGTCAGTGGCCTGAAATGCAACCCGAGGATGCTACCAGGGAACCACTCCTTCAGCTTCTGCAACAATTTCTCCAACCAAAGCTTTGAGGACAAAGCTTTTTCTAAGGGAGAGGGGATGTTAGGAGCCTATGTCAACCCTTCTCTTTACTATGTTAGTATATTGTTGTTGGACGCATATGCTTTGTAAGTCGTCCCGTAGTATTTGTTGATCCGTAGTTTATATTAGCCCATAGTATTGACCCATAGTATTGGACGCATATGCTTTGTAAGTCGTCCCGTAGTATTATATGTCCCATGGTTTTGACTCATAGTATTGGGCATAGACTTAGTATATAAGTTTGTGTTGAGGTCATTGAAGGCACCGTGAAGTTAATTGTATTGAGCTTGCTCAAAGGAGGTTGCCCCCTCGAAGTGGCACGTGATCAATATAAAAGTGATTCTGTTCTATTATTTATGCTATTTCGCATATTCTTATTAATTAATTGTTGCAGGTGCATCACAAGGTTGCCCCCTCGAAGTGGCCTGTGATCAATATGAAAGTGATTCTGAGTTCTGTCAATTCTGCTATTTCGCATATTCTTATTAATTAATTGTTGCAGGTGCTTCACATCTGGTATCAAAGCACTTTCTTGGGCTCACTGGGTGAAATTTATGCCAAATTTTTTTCGCATCTGTTGCAGGTTCGGATTTGGGAATAATCCCTATCCGCTTAACTGTGGGAATTACTTGGGCAGAAGCCCTAAAACTCATTGTGAGGAGAACCACAGGAACCCCGAAGTAGCTGGCCCATTGAGAGGACCTGCCAGCGAAAAGGGCAACGACCCCTACCTGATTGACTAGTTCCCACCCGTGAGGTAAACCAAGAGCTGTCGTTTGTGGCAAAGCGGTTATCAGTTTTACTTGAGCCGTGGAGTGAGGGGTACTACCCCAATACGCAAGCTGTCAGACAGCATTGGTGACCAAGTGAAACCCCTGAACTGTTAGGAAGTTGCACATACATGGGGTCCGTATCTATTTTCACTGTTGTCGATCACTGCTGCGTCGTTTCAGATCCAGCCGTTCATATCCATTCTGCAAGCCATTCCATATCCATCCATTTTCAATCCATTCGGCGTCGTTTCAATTCCCTCTATTTCCGCTCCCTTCTGGGCCGTTGCAGATTTATCTGTTCCAGATCCCTTCTGAGCCATAGCCGCTCCAGTTTGGAAAAAAAAAATAGTTTTTTCTCCATATCTCCCTTGTTTTCACTCTATTTCCCTTGAAATTTTTGGGGAACCCCTATCATCCCATTCTTCATATTTCATTCCTGAGGACCCTATCCCTAATTCCCCTTCCCAAAGCCCAAAATCCCACATTTGTCTATTTTTAAGGTTTGCCATAACTTCCTCAAATTTCACCCAATCACCTTCAAATTTTACCACAGAGTTCCTTTCTGAATTCTGCTTCTTTGTCCCCCTCTGCCAAATTTTCCCATTCTTTCACCCCGCTTCTGAAATCCTCATTTTTGATTCCCTGTCTATTCGACAGTGTCCAAAACCTAGTCAAACCCCAATTACCCTTCAAATTTTTTCCCAAGTCCAGATTTTCCTTTACTGAAGCAGTTTCTGTTTTTGTTTTCCTACCCAGTCAACCAAAAAAAAAAAAACTCCTAGTTATGGTTGTCACTCGTGCAGGAGCAAAAACCATGGAAGACACACTTGCAGCCATCCAAGCCAAACTCCAAGATCTGGATGAAAAATTTCTCGGCCTCCATCTTGAACATTCAGCTATGAACAACAAATGGCAGTCCGAGTCTTCATCAGACAATGGGTTCTCTTCTTCCAGCAATTTCCGTGGTCCGAAGCTTGATTTTCATCGCTTCAATGGTACTGATCCAACTCGATGGATCTATCGTGCATAACAGTATTTCAGTTTGCATAATACTTTTGATGTCAACAAAGTTCCGTTGGCATCCTTTCATTTGGAACAGGAAGCTCTTCAATGGTACCGTTTGTACATCAAGGCTCATGAAGAGCCAAAATGGCCAGACTTTTTCCAGCTCCTTTTGCAACGATTTGGTCCTAGTGCTTTTGATGACTTCACAGGATCCCTCACTAAAATTCACCAAATTGGCATTGTGAGAGAGTATCAAACCGAATTTGAGAAACTAGCCAACCACACCGAAGGATTGTCTGATGACTTTTACTGGAGTTGTTTTATCAGTGGTATAAAGGATGCCATCCGCTCTGAGGTCAAAATGTTCTATCCCAACACAATGATGGAAGCCCTAGGGTTGGCTAAGTTGGAAGAAGAAAAGATTGCAGCCCAACAACGCTCCAAGCCCACTTTTGTTCCCTTTCGAAATATGGGTTCTCAACGACCACCTATACCGCAGGCTCCTCGACCAACTCCTATCAAGTGTTTTTCTGAAACAGAGATGCAAGCACGTAGAGAAAAGGGGCTTTGCTATAATGTGATGAAAAATTCACTCGGGGACATCGATGTGTTCAGCAAAAGCTCGAGCTCTTGGATGTAGATTCTCCGCCTGCCTCTAAAATTGGTGACGAAGATCCAGAAACACTAGATGCTCCGGTCGACATTCAGGAACCGCCTATTGACCCTCCGTCTCAGGATGACCAGCCAAAGATATCTCTCCATGCTTTAGCTAGAATCACCACCCCCCAAACAATGCGGGTCAGGGGTTACTTCAAGAAGCTTCCTCTTACAATACTCATTGATTCGGGTAGCACTCATAATTTCATTGACCCTCAGATCGCCAAACAAGCTGATTGTTTTATCCATCCTTGCTCTAACTTTGAAGTCATGGTTTCCAATGGGGGCACCTTACCTTGCAAAGGGAAGTGTCGAAATGTGCGTATCTCTATGGGAGATTATACCTTGATCTCTGACATGTTTGCCTTGACCTTAGGCAGATGTGATGTGGTTTTGGGCACTCAATGGCTACGCACACTTGGCCCTATCTTATGGGATTTTGTTGAACTTTGGATGCAGTTTTCCCTCAATGGACAAAAACACACATTGACAGGATTACAACCAGGTTCTCTCAGCATCATCAGTTCACATCGCATGGAAAAACTCCTCAAGAAGAATTCACATGGTGTCATCGCTCAGATCCATTCCATTCAGATGCAACCATCAGCAGTCTCCACTACTCCTTTGGATATACAACAAATTCTGGATCGATATACAGGTGTCTTTGTTGAACCAGTGGGATTGCCACCTTCCAGGCTAGAAGACCATCGTATTCAGCTCCTTCCTGGCAGCGTTCCTCCCAACATCAGGCCCTATCGCTACCCATTTCACCAAAAAACAGATATTGAAATGCTCGTTCGGGACTTATTGAAGCAAGGTATTATTCACCCAAGCACTAGTTCCTTTTCTTCTCCAATTATTCTTGTCCGCAAAAAAGTGGGTCATGGTGCCTCTGCATTGACTTTTGAGCACTTAATCACCTCACCATCAAGGATAAGTTTCCAATTCTTGTTGTTGATGAGCTTCATGGGGCTCCCTTTTTCTCCAAGTTTGATCTTCGTTCTGGGTATCATCAAATTCGAGTTCATGAGGATGATATCCCTAAAACAGCTTTCCGCACACATGATGGCCATTATGAGTTTTTGGTCATGCCCTTTGGCCTCACTAATGCTCCTTCCACATTCCAAGCCTTAATGAATAAAATATTTCGACCCTACTTGCATAAATTCATTCTGTTATTCTTTGATGATATCCTCATCTACAGTAAAACATGGGATGAACATCTCCAGCATCTGTATCTTGTCATGAAACTTTTCTCTGACCATCATCTCCATGCCAAGCAGTCTAAATTTGTTTTTGGACAGAAGGAAGTTGAGTATCTCGGGCACATTATCTCAGCACAAGGGGTTCGCGTGGATCCTACCAAAATGGATGCCATGAACAATTGGCCGCATCCTCAGACACTCAAGAGACTTCGTGGTTTTTTGGCATTGACTGGCTACTACCGCAAGTTTTTCAAGTATTATGGGAATATTGTAGCTCCATTAACTGCTCTATTGAAAAAGGATGCTTTTACATGGACACATGCTGCTCAGTGTGCATTTGATAAACTAAAACAAGCTATGTATACTACACCTGTTCTAGCTATGCCCGATTTTTCCAAGCCCTTCACTATTGAGAGTGATGCTTGCAGCAATGGACTTGGTGTTGTTCTCCTTCAAGATGAGCACCCCATTGCGTTCACCAGCAAAGCCCTTTCAGGTAAGAATTTAGCTGCCTCTACCTATGAGAAGGAAATGATGGCTATTTTGCATGCAGTACAGAAGTGGTGCCCATACCTATTAGGGAATCATTTCTATATCAAGACTGATCACCAGAGTCTGAAATAGTTCTTGGAACAGCATGTCTCCTGCCCGGCACAACAGAAATGGGTTAGCAAACTCATGGGTTATGACTATGAGATCACTTACAAGAAGGGTAAAGACAATATTGTGGCAGATGCTCTTTCTTGCACATTTGATGCCCAAGGTTCTCTTTCATCTATTTCTATGCTTGTTCCAAATTGGTTCCAATCTGTTCAACGGGGTTATGTCAATGACTCTTCCTTATCTCAAATCATCCAAAACTTGACCAACAACCCTTCTGTTGTACCACATTACTCTTGGGATGGTGCTTCTCTGAGATACAAGGGTCGTCTGGTGCTTCCCCAAAGCACATATCTTCAACAAGCTGTCTTCTATGAACTCCATGCTTCTCCATCGGCAGGGCACTCTGGGTTCCTCAAAACATATGAACGGGCACGGCGTAACTTCTTTTGGCAGGGCATGAAAAGGACAATTCAATAGATGGTGGTCGAATGTGATACCTACTAGCACAATAAGGGTGAAACAACACTCCTTCCAGGATTGCTCAAACCCTTGCCCATACCTACACGGATTTGGACAGATATTTCTATGGATTTCATTGAAGGGCTCCCTAAATCTAGCAGGAAGACAGTGATTCTCATTGTGGTTGATCGCCTCTCCAAATATAGTCATTTTTGTGCTCTCAGCCATCCCTATACAGCCTCCTCAGTCGCTCAAATTTCCCTGGACCAGATCTTTCTTCTTCATGGCATCCCTTCTTCCATTGTCTCAGATTGTGATGCGACTTTCACTAGTCATTTTTGGACAGAACTATTTCACCACACTGGAACCAAACTGAAGATGAGTTCGTGGTATCACCCACAAACAAATGGTCAGACTGAAATTATCAATAAATGCTTGGAAACTTATCTTCATTGCTTCACCTCTGAACAACAACATCAATGGGCAAAGTGGCTCCCTCTCGCTGAATTGTGGTACAATACCTCTTACCACACTGCCTCTAAAATGACCCCATATGAAGCACTCTATGGTCAGGAACCTCTAGTTCTTATTCCATACACCCCCACCAGTTCACCAGTTCAGGAAGTTGACACGGTCCTTCGAAACCGCAATCAGATTCTTTGCATTTTGTGGGACAATATTCACATGGCACGTAATCGCATGAAGCAACAAGCTGATCAGCACCGTTCTGAGCGCACTTTTCAAGTCGGTGATATGGTTTTTCTTTGTCTCCATCCGTACAAGCAATCCTCCCTGAAACTCAAAGGGCGTCATAATCTCGCTCCAAAGTTCTATGGGCCATATCGGATTCTTCAGAAGATTGGGTCCATTGCTTATAAATTGGAACTTCCTCCTTCTTCCAGCATTCATCCAGTCTTTCATGTCTCTTGTCTGAAGAAAGTGCTTGGAACCAACATCAGTGGAAAAACGATTTTACCCGAACTGGAGAATGAAGGATCCATCCTTTTGGAGCCGGATGCCATCCTCAATTGGCGCACTCGTTAGTGTCGCTCTCGCTCTATCATAGAGGTCTTAATTCAATGGCACGGCATGCAACCAGAGGATGCTACATGGGAACCACTCCTTCAGATTCAACAACAATTTCCACATCTAAAGCTTTGAGGACAAAGCTTTTTTTAAGGGGGAGTGGATGTTAGGAACCCATGTCTTTACTTTGTTAGTATATTGTTGTTGGACGCATATGCTTTGTAAGTCGTCCCGTAGTATTTGTTGATCAATAGTTTTTGTTATTGTTGTTGGCGCATATGCTTTGTAAGTCGCCCATAGTATTGTTGATCCATAGTTTGTAGTGGCCCATGGTTTTGACCCATAGTATTGGCGCCTAGACTTAGTATATAAGTGTGTGTTGAGACCTATGAAGGCACCATGAAGTTATTTGTATTGAGCTTGCTCATAGGAGGTTTCCCCCTCGAAGTGTCCTATGATCAATATAAAAGTGATTATGAGTTCTGTCAATTCTGCTATTTCGCATATTCTTATTAATTAATGTTGCAGGTGCTTCACATCCTAGCAGCTGAACCTCCTCCTCCACTAATGCACCACTTTCCGAGTAGTGTAGAAGTGAATAATGAGATGATCAAATAGAGTTCCTCCCACACTCTATTTATACATGACCTGACCTGCCTAATAACCTAGCAGGGCCGACTTGTCTAACTCAGTCTAATAACCCATGGTTATATTAATCCGGGTCGACCCCACACTTGGTGGTCTAATAACCCATCACTTGCAAGTTGCGACACTTGTCAATTCAAATGACAACACTTCCGTATAGATGTATAATAACATCTCTATAGGAGTACAATATACATAGGTGAAATACATTCCGAAGTTACAATTACATCAACACTCCCTCTTAACTAGGAAGGTATTTCTCGACACAGATCTACTAGCACAAGTCTTCTTCTCTGGGTCATTGTCATCGAATCATCGTCATCGTCACTACTACTGCTATCTCAATCAATATCCAATATACTTGTCATAGGAAGTTCTATAGAGCCAGTCCTTTTTCATACTGGATGTACGCCCACCACCTGCAGGTCTTCATCATCACTGGCCATATTGTGGAATCCTCAGGACTGATTACATGCGTCAACAAAACCTCGAAAGAGAATCCCAGGACTGATTACGAGCTTACTGCTCAACCTATCGGATCTCCCAGGATCTTTTACATTTTGACCTTCACAAAACCTACTCAGAGAATCCCAGGATATTACGAGCACATTGCTCTACCTGTCTGGATATCGATAGAGCATCCCAGTTTGTTACGAGCACACCGCTCTACCTATCCAGATTTTAAAGGATCTTTTTTATGTGAACTTTTGCAAAACCTACTCAGAGCATCCCAGAATGTTATGAGCACACCACTCTACCTGCCTGGATCTTGATAGAGCATCCCAGGATGTTACAAGCACACCACTCTACCCGTCCATATTTTAAAGGATCTTTTCTATGCGAAACCGTAGCAAAACCTACTCAGAGCATCCTAGGATGTTACGAGCACACCGATCTACCTGTCTGGATCTCGATAGAGCATCCTAGGCTATTATGAGCACACCGCTATACCTGTCCATATTTTAAAGGATATTTTCTATGCTACCTGCACAACCTGTCCATGGCCACAGAGTATCAACCAGATACTCACCATACATCATTTTGATGTACATCATCACATGATCAACCTGATCATTATCATAGCATCAACCTGATGTGTATCATCTGGAGAAACATCCTGAAGCTCGTCATATGTGATCATCCTAATTATCATCATAGCATCAACCTGATGCATATCATCTGGAGCAGCATCCTAAAGCTCGTCATCAGTGATCATCCTGATCATCATTATAGCATCAACCTAATGCATATCATCTGGAGCAACATCCTGAAGTTCGTCATCTGTGATCATCCTGATCAAACAATGCATCCACCTGATGCATACCAAGTATCTACCTGATACATATCAACATACATGATCAACCTGATCATACAGGTATCCACCTAATACATATGCAAATACATGTTCCACCTAATCATACAATGTAGCTACCTGATACATATCATCATACATGATGTACCTGATCATACAAGTATCCACCTGATACATATGCAAATACATGATCCACCTGATCATACAATGTATCTACCTGATACATATCATCATACATGAACTACCTAATCATACAAGTATCCCCCTGATACATATGAAAATACATGATCCACCTGATCATACAATGTATCTACCTGATACATATCATCATACATGATCTACCCGATCATACATATACAAATACATGATCCACCTGATTATATCAATGCATCCACCTGATACATATACAAGTACATGATCCACCTGATCATATCAATGCATCCACCTGATACATACATAAATACATGATCCACCTGATCATATCAAGCATCCAACATGATGCATATACAAATATATCAAGCATCCAACATGATGCATATACAAATATATGATATAACTGATCAAAGCATCCAACTAATGCATATACAGAGCGGTAACTGGAGCATCATCCTAATGCTCATCATCCAGCACTTACATCCACAGCCATGGGAATGATCCTCCTCTCACCATGCTTGGAATGGCTCCTGCAAATGTTTCCATCACTTCTTCCTCGAAGTGTCGTCAATCTAAAGAACACCAAGCCTCTCTTTGAAGTACTCAAACTTCACACTGGCTAGTGGTTTTGTCAACACATCTACAACCTGCTCATCCGTCGCAATATACAAGAGCTTCACTGCTCCTCTCTGCACCATATACTTGATATAGTGATATTTGATCTCAATGTGTTTCGACCTATCATGGAACACTAATTTCTCATATAGCTTCACACAACTTTGGTTGTCACAAAACATACCAGTAGCATCCAATGGGAGATCAAATAACTCGGACAGTAGCTTCCAGAGCCATACTGCCTCACAACTGGCCGAATAAGCTGCAACATACTCTGCTTCGGTTGTACTCAGTGCTATGCAGGATTGCTTCCTGCTAAACCAAGAGATCACACTTGATCCCATACTGAAGCAACACCCATATGTGCTCTTCCTATCTGCAGTACTGCCTGCCCAGTCTGAATCAACATAACCCTGCAGGTCAAACTTTTGATTCGCATCATACTTGAGCCCATAATAAATTGTACCCTTCAGGTACCTCAAAATATGATTTACAGCAACTAGGTGAAAACCTCTGGGATCCATCAAGAACTGGCTCAATGTGTTCACCACAAAGCAAATATCTGGTCTAGTGTTCATGAGGTACATCAAGGACCCAATCATCTGACGATACATAGTGACATCAACCGGATCATATGAGGCATCACACATAAGCTTCAGGTTTGATGCCATAGGTGTGGACATGGCCTTGCAGTCCATCATCCCGAACCTCTTCAGGATCTCTACTGCATACTTCCCTTGTCCAAGGAAGATTCCATCCGCACTCTGCCACACCTCCATGCCTAGAAAATAGTGCATCATCCCCAAGTCCTTCATCTCGAACTCGGAAGCAAGCTTCCTCTTGTTATCGGCAATAAATCCATCCTCACCTGTTACAAACAGGTCATCCACATACAAAAGTAGTATCATTGGATTTCCTTCCTCAACCTTGTAGTAAAGGTTGGAATCTGCTTTACTCTTGGTAAAGACCAAACTAGATAGAAAGTTGTCTATCCTACCATACCAAGTCCTGGGTGCCTGTTTCAAACCATATAGGGCTTTCTTCAGTTTGCACACGTGAGTCCCTCTGTCATGTGTCTCAAAACCGAGTGGCTGCTCCACATACACTTCCTCTTCGACTACAACATTCAAGAAAGCAGTCTTGACATCCATCTGGTGTATATTCCATTTCATCACTGCAACAAGGGAAAGTACTAATATGATAGAAGTGTACCTGGATACAGGAGAAAAAGTCTCTTCATAGTCTATCCCCTCTTTCTGGGAGAAGCCACGAGCTACAAATCTCGCTTTGTACTTTTATATGTTTCCATCTGTAGCATGCTTGATATTTTAGATCCATTTGGAAGTCACAACCGACTTCCCTTCAGGTCTTGGTACTATATCCCAAACATCATTCTTCATGATTGACTAGTATTCCTCGACCATGGCATCCTTCCATTCTTTCTTTTCCACTGCTTCTTCATAACTGGAAGGTTCTTTGTTCATAATATCACAGAGTAGGGAAACATAACTGGTATGTGATCTAGTCCTCTTCCTTTCTCTGTGTTCTTCTTCTGGAATGCCATACCTTTCTACATCTTGAATGAGCTCTCTATCCCATGCAAGTTTCCTCTTGTGAGAGTTCTTCTCACGGGGTGTATCTACAAGTATTTGTGGATCTTCAACTTCACGATCTTCTTCTGGAATTGATTCAGTCATGGTGATGTCTTGAAATCTGTTTTCCTTTGATTCTTCATGATCTTCAACAGGTGTCTTCCTTGATTTGATAAAGGCTGAGTTTTCATCAAATGTTACATCCCTGCTGACATCAATCTTCTTGAACCCTGGAAAGTATATTATGTAAGCTTTCGAGCTTTCACTGTACCCCACAAAGATGCCCTTCTTTCCTAAAGGATCTAGATTTGTCCTCGTTTCCTTTGGAACATGTGTATATACTAGACAACCAAATATTCTGAGATGGCTGACTTCAAGTTCTTACAAAAGAATACCTCTTCTGGTGTCTTGTTGTCCAATATCTTGTGAGGTGTTTTGTTCTGCACATATACAGCTATCCTAGCTACTTCTGCCCGAAGATGCATAGGTAGATCCTGGTCATGCAGCATTGCTCGTGTTGCTTCCATGATTGTTCTTTTTTTCCTTTCTGCAACTCCATTTTGTTGTGGATTGTAGGGAGAAATCAACTCCCTCTTAATTCTTGAATCACTGCATAGCTTCTTGAAATCACCTAAAATAAATTCTCCACCATTGTCGGATTTGAAGGTCTTGATCTTCTTATCAGTTTGATTTTCCATCAAGGCTTTGAATTCCTTGAACTTATCAAACACTTCATCTTTGCTCTTCAAGAAATAAACCCAAGTCTTGTAATATCCTAATCAATATATGACCAAGATATTGTCTTCCACTTCAGAGTTTAATAAAATTTTACTTGCAATTTTTAAGGCAAATTCTCGAACTGGACATGATGTATGTGATGGGGATTGAAACTCTAGATGGGGATGGTAGGAATGAGATTAGGTTTTTGAATTTAGGTGGATGAGTTTGCAGCAGTATCAAATTAATTTATGAGTATAAGTCCTTGACACAAGGTACTAGAGCCATTCACTTTTCAGCAATAGAGTAACTCCATTGCCTACTTCGAGGCTTCCTAGGCTTCTAGCATATGCCAACAAGGCTGGGTAAAGGTTATCAGAGTTTAGGACAGAGCTATATCAGTCATGTAACTCATAAAATAGGATGGAATGAAGACTAGGTGAACTTGGAAAAGTTTGGAGTGATTTGGGGCTTAATTGCACACTGTGGACTATTGAGCTAGTCAAATTACAAGATTTCCAAAACAAAGTTAAAAGCATTCAAATTCTTATTACAGGGACTGATATGGATATTATACTGAACTAAAAACCTCCCCCAACTGACAGAATGCAAAATGGATCCTCAGAAAAGATTCAGCAACAAATATGGTGAAACTAGTCTAGATTAAGCACCAAACTAGCTAGTCTTGCATTTTACTCCATTAAATTGCTCCAATAAATCATAAACTCTACTATGACATTAAATAATGTTCTTATATAACATACTAAATAGATTCAAGTCGAAAATAACATATCAGAATCCTTCTTTTATTGATTTAACTGTCTCCCAAAACAATAGTGCCTCACAGGCTAAATATTCATTACAATTGATGGAGAATGAAGAGAAGAAGTAGAATATTACTATGGTTCTACTATGGAGATAGGATCAGGTCATATACAGGTCATATGACTGTAAATGGCTGCTTACTGGGCTTTTGAACTTGTCTGGAGTGCATTCACTAAGTCATCCCTCTCCTTCAAGGAAAACTCCTCTAGATTTAGCTGTGAGTGGAGAATGAGTGAGAAGAGAAGTATGGATCTGATCTGAAGTTGGTTACTAATCTTGAACACCTCTGATGCCTGCAACAATGCCTGCATCAAATCTCCTTCATCCCCTGGGTGCACTCCCAAGTTCTATCTTCTTCAATGGATGGATCTTCACCAAAACTACCTAGAGAATCACTGTTGGAGGAACCTATTCTCCCGAATGACTCTAGATCTTCAATGGAGGCTGGAAGCATATGTTGCTAGCTGCAATATCTTGACATAGACCTGCACAACATTCTCTGGAAACTAAGGGCCTTGGGGCACATCACCCAAGAAGCACAGCTGAGGCACATCACTCAACTAAAGAAGCATCAAAGCTCTCATGAGAAAACATAAATGATCAAAAGTTCTTCATTGGAGTTGGTTGGATTCTTTTATAAGCTTTATGATGACCTGCTGAGTAAGTTACTTAGCTTGACCTGTGAGAGTAGGTTACCCACTTTCCCATTCTACTCCAAAGCCATGAGGGTGCCTTTCTTGAGGAGAATAACAACTTATGAGCTTTCAAAACTTTCTTTCCTTCACCTCCTTCATTGAATTTGGGCAAGTGTGCTTTAGGTAGATTTTTTGGATGTTGCTATTTTATTTTAGAAAGCTTTTCTAAATCTTTCCACTTTCTTTACTTTCCTCTTTCCTTCTTTTGTCTGATTTTTCCAGCTTTTGTAAGTTTCCTTTCTGGGTTCACCTTGCCAACTTGTCTCCACTAGATTCCTTAGATTTTCTGAGACTTTAACACTTAGGAAAGTTTGGCTCACTTACCAATTCGAATTTCCTAGCCATATTATCACCACTGGCCAATATTTATTAGGAATATTTATTAATAAAAATATTCCAACTCAAAATTAATTCCAAATTCAACATTTAAGCAATTAATTAATAATTAATTAATTCTTGTGGTATAATTGCCTCAAAATTAACCCCTACTCCATTTTGGCAACATCTTCCACATGGGTGCCCTCTTGGCCCACTTGCTCATTATCCATTAATTTTATTTATCAAAATTACCTTTAATAAATAAATTTGCCAACTTGGGAGACTTCAGCCAAAATTAATTCTAAGCAAATAGAACTAATACCATTTAATTTCCTTAGGGGTTGATTTTGTCCCCTTTCACCCATGGTACTGGATGAACCAAAATTGGGGACATGACAGTCCTCCCTTCCCAAGATTGCTTGTCCTCAAGCAATGTTAGGATTCCACCAAGCTTCTGATGCACCACTCTGATTTTATTTGTGCCCGTCCACTGAACAATCTGAAAATTAAACTTGGGGCCTTAAAAAAATCTAAGTAAAAAGTAATATGACTAAACTGCACTGTAAACTCTATCTGTACTAAATTATGAACAAAAATCTTAACCCAGTTAAAATAATTGAGTAGAATTCCCGGATCCCACTGCTTCCTCCTCAAGGACCCATAATTTTTTGTCACCTCTAGAAAGTTATCACTCCAAGGAATTCCCGGATCCCAAAGTATCAAATACATTTTCCCAATCTCCAACCATGTGGATTCCCTCCACATAGGCCAACTTCTGCAAGTAATCCTTAATTTATCTTGGCAAGTTTCCTGCTTAGCTGCCTTCCCTTGACCATACGCAGAAACATTTTTGCCAGGAGATTTCATGTCTGTCAGGTAATCTTTCACCCAATCCATATGCGGATGAGTGACATCGGATGGCTGCAAATTATGCCTTTTCTGCTGCTTGCAAATCATATAAAAATCAACAATGATGAAAACAATTTTCTTGCAACAAAACATAAGATTCTTACCTTCTGGGTTTTCCCTTTCAGTGATGCCTCTATCCATCCAACCAATGGATGGAAAAACACCTTTATCTGCTGAATCATATGGAATGTGATCAGCCATATGTCTGTCCTCTTCAGATAAAGATAACTCATGATTTCTACGGAACTCCATAGGTGTTCCCCTCTTCATCCAATGGCTCAACTCTCTGCCATTGATCCAAGGGTGCCAAACTCCATCACATGACCCACATGCTGAAAGTAAGTGTGGATCTGATGCCTCCTTGTCAAAAGTGGCTGCACACACATGCATGGGCTGCCTCCACTGCTGCAGGTTAAGGAACATGTCATCTAACTCAAATTTAGGATCTTTCTGCTCATCATGTGACACAAAAAAATAGAATCCTTTTACCCAATTTTCATTCCCAAGGTTTGTGGCTGAATGTGAAGTGGGGAATGAAGGGTGGTGAGCCATGCTTCTAAACATTTCATCTACTAAAGTTGTGGATGTATCCTCTCTATTGATGGTTGAACCATCTATGGTGAAATCAACTACACCTTCCTTGGAAGAAAGACCTTCTTCAATGATCCTCTCATGTTCATTCTGGAAAAAATCATGCACTTGCTTTTCACCCACTTTTTCTGCACATTCTTCAAGCACATGCCGCATAGACTGCTCATCATGGTCCACCCACTCATGATGTTCCTTCATGTAATATTTTATTTCATTGACCCAAAAGGGATGACTCTTAGGAAAAATTGAGGATTCAGTCAATTCTTTCCACTCTTGCTGGAATTGTTCTATCTTCATTTGGGATTCTAAGAGAGCACTTTGAGTGTATCTCAAAGAATCTTGGGTGGCCAACAACTCACTTTTGAGCTTGTAGTTCTCTTCTTCATATCTGCAAATATTTTCTTCATCATGCAATGATGCATCCCGCAAAAATTCAACAAGCTCACACATGTAATTTTTATCTGAAAGCAACTGTGAGAAATTACCTTTGATTGTGGACATTGCTTTTTGGATATTCTCCATGGCTGCAAAGAAATATCGATTTTCCCTTAAAGCAGCTTCCCAACACAACCTCGACACTGAAGAATGAGTGTCATGGATAATTTTCAGGGCCTCTTGGATTTTTCTCTCACTCATTTTCAATGATCCAACCAGAGAAAGAAGTTCCAACTGGTGAACCTCTTCTTCTTCTTGCAATTCAACCTTCTCCCAATTCTGAATTCTGACACTAGAAGGCTTTTCTAATCCATCATTCTCACTGGAAGTGGCTTCCCTATTGGGCTGCAACAAAGGCATGCAAAAATCAGAATTGCAGCCATACCTTTGTGCCCAAATTTCCTCCTCATGTGGTGTTTTAATGGCAGTATGCTTCTTTCCCAAATTCCTAGGTTCACACCCAGCTGATTCGGGCTTGTCTTCCACCTCAACCTAAAGTTCCAATGATGATTTCAGATATGATTGATGTTCTTCTTTCGGATGGGATACAAAATATTTCCTACCATCATCACTCTTCACCATCTCTTCTGCACTTATCTTGAAATCACCCACGAAGATCTTGGGAGTGATTTCACCTTCCACATTTCCAACAATCGAATGCTTGACTGCTGGACCTTCAGTTGTGCATTGACCTTCTTCATTCACTTCTTGGAGTAATGGGGCAGCAGCAAGGTATTATTGGTCATTTCTTTCCAAGAAACTTGATGTCTCTCCACATTGTGTGGTGCTCAGATCACAACCTGTGGACTTCCTTCTTGAAGGAAAACCAAACAATCTCACAATGCTTGGCCCTGCCAATGGCCTTGATGAAACTTCCTTCTTGATTCCTTTTTCCTGAGATTGGGATGGATTCATATGTAGGACTGCAACTTCATTTTTATTTTTTCCTAATTCTTCTCCACCCAAAGAACTAGGTGCCTCTTGGTTTCCTCCCTCGGTTTTTCCTGGATGTGAGGACACATCTTTATCCCTCCTATCCATCTTAGCTCCTAGGGGTAAAAATATTGGCTCGACTTCCTTGCACACACCATCAACCATATGTGCAATCCTTATTCTACTATCACTATTGTAGGGGTCTTTGAATAAACTCTAAATCTCTAAATCACAATAGTCTCTAAAGGTCAGGGACTTCTAAACCTCCTTCTTCAAGGCAGAGTACTCCATGAAGTACTCATAGGATTTCTTAGGGTTCCCTCCTTTGAGTATTAATTCATAATCCCAGTTAGTCATAGGTAGGTCTGTTCCTACGCTCTCTTCAAACATATGTTCAACAAGGGAATCATATTCAACTTTCTGCACATAGAAATTTCCAATAGGGGTCGACTCCTCTTCATATGGTTCAACACATTCATCGTCATATTGCTCATAAAAAACATCATCTGAGTAAAAGTCTTCTTCACTGAATATTGACATGACTGCAAATTCATTAACTTAAGAGTCTTCTTTCCACTGAGATTTAATTTCCACAGGCTAAGCCAAGGAAAGAGCTCTGATACAACTGTAATATACTAATCAATATATGACCAAGATATTGTCTTCCACTTCAATGTTTAATAAAATTTTACTTGCAATTTTTAAGGCAAATTCTCGAACTAGACATGATGTAAGTGACAGAGATTGCAACTCTGAATGGGGATGGTAGGAATGAGATTAGGTTCTAGAATTTAGGTGGATGAGTGTGCAGCAGTATCAAAATTAAGTTCTGAGTATAAGTCCTTGACACAAGGTACTAGAGCCATTCACTTTTTAGCAATAGAGTAACTCTATTGCCTACTTCGAGGCTTTCTGGGCTTCTAGCATATGCCAACAAGACTGGGTAAAGGTTATCAGAGTTTAGGACAGATCTATATCAGTCATGTAACTCATAAAATAGGCTGGAATGAAGACGAGGTGAACTTGGAAAAGTTTGGAGTGATTTGGGGCTTAATTGCACACTGTGGACTATTGAGCTAGTCAAATTACAGCCTTTCCAAAATGAAGTTAAAAGCATTCAAATTCTTATTACAGGGACTGATATGGATATTATATTGAAATAAAAACCTCCCCCAACTGACAGAATGCAAAATGGATCCTTAGAAAAGATTCAGCAGCAAATATGGTGAAACTAGTCTAGATTAAGCACCAAACTAGATAGTCTTGCATTTTACTCCATTAAAGTGCTCCAATAAATGATAAACTCTGCTATGACATTAAATAATGTTCTGATATAACATACTAAATAGATGTAGGTCGAAAATAACATATCAGAATCCTTCTTTTATTGATTTAACTGTCTCCCAAAACAACAATGCCTCACAGGCTAAATATTCATTACATTTGATGGAGAATGAAGAGAAGAAGTAGAATATTACTGTGGTTCTGCTATGGAGATAGGATCAGGTCATATAAAATTCATATGACTGTAAATGGCTTCTTACTAGGCTTCTGAACTTTTCTAGAGCACATTCACTAAGTCAACCCTCTCCTTCAGGGAAAACTCCTCTAGATTTAGTTGTGAATGGAGAACGAGTGAGAAGAGAAGTATGGATCTGATCTGAAGCTGGTTACTGATCTTGAACACCTCTAATATCTGCAACAATGGCTGCACCAACTCTCCTTTAGCCCCTGGGCGCACTCCCAAGTTCTATCTTCTTCAATGGATGGATCTTCACCAAAACTAGCTGGAGAATCACTGTTGGAGGAACCTGTTCTCCCGAATGACTCTAGATATTCAATGGAGGCTGGAAGCATATGTTACTGGTTGCAATATCTTGACATAGACCTACACAACACTCTCTAAAAACTAAGGTCCTTGGGGCACATCAGCCAAGAATCACAGCTGAGGCACATCACTCAACTAGAGAAGCATCAAAGCTCTCATGAGAAAACATAAATGATCAAAAGTTCTTCATTGGAGTTGGTTGGATTCTTTTATAAACTTTATGATGACCTGCTGAGTAATTTACTTAGCTTTGGTGACCTATGAGAGTAGGTTACCCACTTGCCCATTCTACTCCAAAGCCATGAGGGCGCCTTTCTTGAGGAGAATAGCAACTTCTGAGCTTTCAAAACTTTCTTTCCTTCACCTCCTTCATTGAATTTGGGAAAGTGTGCTTTCGGTAGATTTTCTGGTTGTTGCTATTTTATTTTAGAAAGCTTTTCAAAATCTTTCCACTTTCTTCACTTTCCTCTTTCTTGCTTTTGTCTGATTTTGCTAGCTTTTGTCAGTTTCCTTTCTGGGTTCATCTTGCCAACTTGTCTCCACTAGATTCCTTAGCTTTTCTGAGACTTTACCACTTAGGAAAGTTTGGCTCACTTACCAATTCGAATTTCCTAGCCATATTATCACCACTTGCAAATATTTATTAGCAATATTTATTAATAAAAATATTCCAACTCAAAATTAATTCCAAATTCAATATTTAAGCAATTAATTAATTCATGTGGTATAACTGCCTCAAAATTAACCCCTACTCCATTTTGGAAACATCTTCCACATGGGTGCCCTCTTGGCCCACTTTCTCATTATCCATTAATTTTATTTATCACAATTACCTTTAATAAATAAATTTGCCAACTTGGGATACTTAGGCCAAAATTAATTCTAAGCAAATAGAACTAATACCATTTAATTCCCTTAGGGGTTGATTTTGTCCCCATTCACCCATGGTACTGAATGAACCAAAATTGGGGACATGACAAGTGTTCCTAGAGAAATCATCAATGAAAGAGACATAGTATACATACCCACTCAGAAAACTGGATGACATCGGACCGCATATATCGTAGTGGATAATTTCCAAGATTCCTTTAGCTTTTCTTTCACTGCTTGGAAATGCCTTCTTAATGTTCTTTCCTTTTGCACATCCTTTGCAAACACCTTCATGCCTTGTATTGATTTTAGGAATACCCTCTACAGCTTTACTTGCAATTGGTAGTGCTCTATAGTGCACATGTGAAAGCCTTCTATGCCAAAGTTCACTTGGCTCCATGGATTCATGTACCATGGCATGTTTAGGTTGTCCCTTCAATTTGTACAATCCTCCCTCTTGCTCTCCAATCACTACTGTGTAACGTCCCCTCCTATCATACCAGCATGATAGAGAGGATCGTGATGCTAAAAACCGGGCATCTAGCCCCATGAGCTTTTAAATAAGCATTCACATAATATAAAAGACATATGGAGTGTATAATTATAAGAAAAGCACAACGGAAATAATATCAATAGCACATCCATCATACATTCAAGATATTCATCAAATAATAATTGCAAAGTTAACACAAGAGAATACTTATCTTAACAAAGTAGTCCTAAGCAACCAACTATGCATCTGCAACGTTCCACCCAACCATAGGCCAGTTGTGCTTATCAACCTCTTGATGCAACTGCCACCCCCGAGCTGGGCATGATCTCTATAAGGAATCAGGGAACAGCAGACTCCCACATAGCCAAGCATACACCAATATGAGCCAAGCCAATCTACAATTGGGTTTATCAGGCTGCTAGGAAATGGAAAGGAATAGTAGCTAAGCTAGTGAGCTCAAGCACAGAGCCAGGGGTAACCTTACAAGATCTATCTAGCTTGGCACCCACAATACCTACACACCCAGCACAAGGAAGTATTCTTTTCACTGTTGTGCAGTCCCTCAAGCCATACCTTCCCCATCTAGTGCTCTCAGGGTGTGCATAGAAGAGTATCCAAAGCCCCCCTTGATCTTCTTGAGAGGTTATCTTCCCCCCCACTAGGTTTATCAAGCCAATTCTGTCCACTACCACTCCAAGTTTCTTGCTCACAGATTCAAATAAAAACAGGGATGCACATAACAGCAAAAGTATCAGTGCTGGGCATGAAGAAACTTTTTTACAGTGAGATGCCCAAAATTGGGGTTTTCATTAGCTTCAGAAAAATGTGGGAAACCCAAAAATGAAACTGGAAGATGGGGAATAACCCTGGGAAGCCAAATCCGTTTTCAGAAAAAACGTCCATAGACATTCTAGGGCAAAAACGGCCTCCATAACAGTCCCAAATCGTGGTCCTCCTTCCCCAGCCACTGTGTAACACAAAAATGAGCTCCCAGCCATGGAAGAATGCAGGAAAATGATAAAAAATGTGATGAGGAAAGACCCATTAGTTCATACTGCGTGAGAGAGGAAAGACCGTGGGTTCATAATGGATTTGGGCACCATTTCGTGGGTTTTTTCTTGCCCAAGGAGACAAAATACAATTTCCCAGGTTGATGGCTTGCCCATGCACGAAATTGGCTGCCATACCTCTTCATTCCCAAGGCATTAACTACCTCAACCAATTTCTGGAAGAATTAAATGATTGGGTCCATAACCCAAAATGGGTAGTTGGTAGTTTATGGGTTTTCTCATTGACACATGGATTAACACCATTGGCTCAAGGGTTTGAATAATTTCTTTCCCTATTCCTTGTAGAATCATGCCCCCATATCTTTGTTGCATTGCATAGCTAGTTGTGGGTATTTTCATTAAAATTCATATTTACATGATGTCTTATTTACATTGTGCCTATCTAGCACAAGAACCATAGGCATCTATTTTTAATTGTCGATACATAAAATGCTAAATCAATGGTGGCGCCTTGGCCTTGAGCTCCTCACCATGATTAAATTACAATATTTACATCATTTACAATTTAATGCAAAGGGGGTCAAAATGGGGACATTACATACTGCATCATCTATAGTTTTACCCTTTGGCCACATTAGGACTTGGCCATCTACAAATGAAACCCTCATGCCTTTTGCATCCAATGCAGATATGGAGAGTATATTCTTTTTCACCCCAGGTACATATAGAACATCTTTCATATTCAAAGACTTGCCAGAGTCTAAGTTGTAGGAGGCTTCACCACTTCCTTTGATAGGATATTGTAATGTCCCTTATTAGGAATTTTATTAAAATTGCAATTTTCCACTTTTTTTCCCTAGTTCGACCTTTGACTAGTTTGGATCTCTAGGTCCCAAATTTGCCCCAAATGATCCCAAATCTTCTGAGAAGGTATATGAATGATATTAGAACATAAATATGTGTTTCAGGGATTCCTTTGGACCTTTAAAATACTTCTGCAAATCCTCTTTCAATTCTGATCAATGTAGGTAACTTTACTAGTGATTTTCCTTTGACTAGTATTGGCCTCTAGGTCTCAAATTGACTCCAAATGCCTTCAAATATTCAAGGAAGGTGTATGAATGATATTAGAACTTGAATATGATGTTTATGGATGACATATGTCCACCAAAAGACCTCTGCAAACTCTCTTAATATTCTGGACCAATTATGCAATTTTACTAGTGATTTGGGGTTCAAATCCCCCTTGGGTAAGTACTGAAAATGGCTTCCCAAATGCCTCCAAACCCACTCAAATTTATGAACAGAGGTATGTAATGTGTTAATTATTTTTTTAAAGTATCATATGCACCATTAATGGATTATTACAACTGTTCTCACCCTCTCCCATTCAACTGCAAAAATCCCCAATTCGACCCTTGGGGAAATGGCACTATTTCACCTCCCAATAGAACTAAACTGAGTAAAAATGCTTCAAATGCTCAAGTACAGTACATGAAGCTTGTAGAAGACATCCATGGCAGTATATTGATCACAAATATATCAGAGAATCATCCATTCATTCGAAATCATCATCAATACATTGGTTCACAACAAGGTAGTGGGGAAATGGCATTGTTCTTCCATTAAAAATGAGATTTATACATTTCTACTTGGAATTTCGACCTGAAACTTTTTGGAGATGAATAACAGAGTATTTACTTCATATTACAAAATAAATGGAGCATTAAAAGCTTCCCCAAAGAGTACAATAGCTCACCAAAAACGCCCTCCCTCAAGGATCAAGAATATGCCATCAAAACTGGAAATAGTTGAAGGAGTGAGCTGCAATAGAAGAAACCATGAGCTTCCCTGTAGCTTACACCTGCAAATAAAGACTCCATTAAAGCTCCAAATGAAAGGTCTGAATGGCCTTTCCAATTACCAACTTGGATGGGAATCTTTCACCCTCGAAATTGGCTAAGGCAAGAAACTAGTCATCCACTAGCTCTCCCTCTTCACAAATGCAATTGCAAATTCTAAAAATGATCAAAAGCTGGTTTCCTTCTTTGTTATTGACATTTATAAACTTCTAATGTCCTCCATGGGTCGAATTCCTTCCAAGAGACTCATGCCAACTCAAGTTGGGAAGAGATTCCAAAGAACGCCACTTGTACAACAATTCCTAGTCTCCCACTTCCACCAAATCACATGTGGAAGCATCTTAGCTGCCCTAACACCCTTGAGCGCCCTCTTGGAGTCTATTTTTAGCCCTGACATGTCATATATGTCATATGTCAGCCTTCAGGTCTTATTTGTGTCATAGGTGTCATAGCATCTTCATCATTGTTGTCATAGAGCTAGGGAATCTAGCCCAAGTGTCTCACTAGCTCCAAATTGCCTCTTCCTCTTCCATGGGAGTTACTCTTCCTCTATATTTCGACCTTGGATGAGTCATGCAATGAATAATACCTTTTGGACTCCCCCAAGTATGTTACCATTCACCTTGAATTCGAATTGGTGAGAGAATGATGCCAAATGTAGTGGGGAAATCTAGCCATATGTGGGTCCCACTTCCTCCATGTGTCTTCATCATGAAATGCCACTTTGATTTTCACTTGTATATATTTATTTAGCTCCTTTATTAAATATTTATTCCATTCTAATGTTCAAACATCATTTATTATCCCCATTATTCCAAATACCAAGCTTCCACCCCAAACCTAGGAAACTAGTAATTTTCCTCCTTGGCAATTATTTGACCTTTAGCATCAATTTGACAAACTCTAATGAATAGGGCTAACGTGATTAGGCCATTGTGACCCAATGCCAAATTTGGGACATGACAAATCCTCCCTTCCCAATATTGCTTGTCCTCAAGCAATTTTAAACATGGGTGTTGAAGAACCTGCTTTCTGTATAATTCTTTGAAGTTGCCATTGAATTTCCCAACCTTGAGTCTTTGAGTTTCCATGAAGATTTTAGAGAGGAACCACCATGCTTGCTGCTGCACTACTCTGATAAAAATAACTTTATTAAGTGGGGAAATCCATCTCCCATACTGCTTGTTTCCCAAAAAAAAATTTGAAAGCAATGAGATAAAAAATATTCCAGGGTCCCATTGCTTGTATTGCACCCCAATAATTAAGAGTGCTCTCCAACCCACACCATTAGTTAAGAGGATTCCTGGATCCCATTTTCTTGTATGCATCCTTCCAAACATCATGAGTACCAAATATATATCATCAAAGTACATAACAACATAATGAAAATGTACATCAAGGATATGCTTCATCAAAGAGTCATGAAAGTGCTTATACCTCCAAGCAAGTAGACCACCATTTTCCAAGTGCATACAAGCTTCAAGTGACCAATCAAATCTGCTCCAATGACATAGGTGAGGATCCCATGTCCTATAATGCTGCTCCAAAAGGATGTGATATGCATCAAAATATTCAACCATGTATTCTTTCATCCAAGAAGTGAATGAAGAATCTCCACTAAAATCTGAACCAAATAGTGAGCAGAAAAAACAAGGAGACTTCAAATGACTCAAAGAAGTCTCACCCATACATCCCTGAATGTGAGAGTCATAAAGATATAACAAAGTATGTGTCTTGCAACAAAAATGTTCTCCAATCATAAATCTATTCTTCCAAGTGTTGGATGAAGTTCGTCCAACATCAAATGAATCAAGTGTTGAGTAAGAAAAACCATGAGTCTTCAAGTGACTCAAATGCATATCATAGGTGCATCCATGTAGATTTGCATCATCATAAAGTGACAAATAATGTTGCTTCAAATGTGAAGAAGAATGTGCTCCAACCATGTCATCATAAAAAGTAAATCTAGGAGTTCCATACTCCTCATGTGGCACCATCAAAAAGAACCCTTTCACCCATACTTCATTGAGACTAATGTTGCAAAACATGGAATTGTAGGATGTAGGAGAATGAACCAAATCACCCAAATGATCAAAAAGTACAGAAGTTTCATCATGGGAAGGATCCATATGGGTAGTATCATGCAGCTCCTTCAAAAGTATGAACTCTTTGTCATAGTTTGGTTCCAATGTAGAGGAATCATGCTTTTCTTTAAAAATTGCATAACCTTCATCAAGAGACAATTCAAGTTCCTCTTCCACCACATCAAGTGTTTGGATCTCTTCAAGTTCATCTTCAAACACATTAAGCACATTCAAATTCCCACATTTCTCATGATCCACCATGTCATGAGAATCCTCCAAACAATCTACCATTTGAAAATCTGAAACATAGGAGGAAAAACAAGTATCTTGCAACTTTTCAAGAAGTTGCTCATTTTGAATTGTGAGCTTATGAATATCCTCATTATTCTTCAAATATGCATCATGTAACAATTCATTAAGCTCAAACAAATGGTTTCTATCAAAAAGCAAAGACATGAAATTACCTTTGATATGGCACATTGCTCTTTGAATCTTTTCCATGTCTTCAAGGAAAGATGTTTCCTCCAATGATGTAGCTCTCCAACAAGAATTTGACACCAATGCTTGAGTGTCATGGAGAATTATGAGGGACTCTTGGATCTTATTTTCATTCATCTTTAAGGACCCTTCAAGAAAATGAGGCTCTTGCAAATGAACCTTCTCATCTTCTTCAATTTTGCTTGGACCAACTTCATGAAGCTCAAGTGGTGATGGGGAAGTTGATCTTGGTTCTTCTCCAACTGCTACAAGGTATTCATTCTCATGCTTAATGGAACTTGGGCTTGCAGCAACACTTTCAAAAGTGATCTCTATGTCACCAACATAGAGGTGTGAGCACACATCAGTAGGTACTCCTTCATAGTTTAAGCATCCATCAGTAGATGCTCTTTGGTTCATGTCTAAGCTAGAAGGTGTCTCAAAATGATCTTCCATATTTTCAATAGAATCTTCTTCATGATCTTGTGATGTCTCTTCCTTTTGCTCCTTCAAGCAAGCTGATGCATTTTTCCCCTTGGTTTCCTTAAAATCAATAATTTTTTCCACAAGTTCGATAGAAAACAATTCGAATCCTTCCTTAAGTTGCTTGGTCATATCTTCAAATATTGTTTTCATAATTTTTATATGCTCCTCACCATCATATGAGGCTCCCTTTTCATCCCTAGTCATAGTTTCCTCAAAACATTTGCTCTTCTTCTCCTACCTTTTTTTTTTTTTTCTTCAACAAAAGCACTTTTGGTTTCAATATCTAATGGTGGTACCTGAATTATTGTCCTCATGAATATTATACCACATAAGGTGCCAAGATAATGCTCTGATACCACTGTAATGTCCCTTATTAGGAATTTTATTAAAATTGCAATTTTCCACTTTTTTTCCCTAGTTCGACCTTTGACTAGTTTGGATCTCTAGGTCCCAAATTTGCCCCAAATGATCCCAAATCTTCTGAGAAGGTATATGAATGATATTAGAACATAAATATGTGTTTCAGGGATTCCTTTGGACCTTTAAAATACTTCTGCAAATCCTCTTTCAATTCTGATCAATGTAGGTAACTTTACTAGTGATTTTCCTTTGACTAGTATTGGCCTCTAGGTCTCAAATTGACTCCAAATGCCTTCAAATATTCAAGGAAGGTGTATGAATGATATTAGAACTTGAATATGATGTTTATGGATGACATATGTCCACCAAAAGACCTCTGCAAACTCTCTTAATATTCTGGACCAATTATGCAATTTTACTAGTGATTTGGGGTTCAAATCCCCCTTGGGTAAGTACTGAAAATGGCTTCCCAAATGCCTCCAAACCCACTCAAATTTATGAACAGAGGTATGTAATGTGTTAATTATTTTTTTAAAGTATCATATGCACCATTAATGGATTATTACAACTGTTCTCACCCTCTCCCATTCAACTGCAAAAATCCCCAATTCGACCCTTGGGGAAATGGCACTATTTCACCTCCCAATAGAACTAAACTGAGTAAAAATGCTTCAAATGCTCAAGTACAGTACATGAAGCTTGTAGAAGACATCCATGGCAGTATATTGATCACAAATATATCAGAGAATCATCCATTCATTCGAAATCATCATCAATACATTGGTTCACAACAAGGTAGTGGGGAAATGGCATTGTTCTTCCATTAAAAATGAGATTTATACATTTCTACTTGGAATTTCGACCTGAAACTTTTTGGAGATGAATAACAGAGTATTTACTTCATATTACAAAATAAATGGAGCATTAAAAGCTTCCCCAAAGAGTACAATAGCTCACCAAAAACGCCCTCCCTCAAGGATCAAGAATATGCCATCAAAACTGGAAATAGTTGAAGGAGTGAGCTGCAATAGAAGAAACCATGAGCTTCCCTGTAGCTTACACCTGCAAATAAAGACTCCATTAAAGCTCCAAATGAAAGGTCTGAATGGCCTTTCCAATTACCAACTTGGATGGGAATCTTTCACCCTCGAAATTGGCTAAGGCAAGAAACTAGTCATCCACTAGCTCTCCCTCTTCACAAATGCAATTGCAAATTCTAAAAATGATCAAAAGCTGGTTTCCTTCTTTGTTATTGACATTTATAAACTTCTAATGTCCTCCATGGGTCGAATTCCTTCCAAGAGACTCATGCCAACTCAAGTTGGGAAGAGATTCCAAAGAACGCCACTTGTACAACAATTCCTAGTCTCCCACTTCCACCAAATCACATGTGGAAGCATCTTAGCTGCCCTAACACCCTTGAGCGCCCTCTTGGAGTCTATTTTTAGCCCTGACATGTCATATATGTCATATGTCAGCCTTCAGGTCTTATTTGTGTCATAGGTGTCATAGCATCTTCATCATTGTTGTCATAGAGCTAGGGAATCTAGCCCAAGTGTCTCACTAGCTCCAAATTGCCTCTTCCTCTTCCATGGGAGTTACTCTTCCTCTATATTTCGACCTTGGATGAGTCATGCAATGAATAATACCTTTTGGACTCCCCCAAGTATGTTACCATTCACCTTGAATTCGAATTGGTGAGAGAATGATGCCAAATGTAGTGGGGAAATCTAGCCATATGTGGGTCCCACTTCCTCCATGTGTCTTCATCATGAAATGCCACTTTGATTTTCACTTGTATATATTTATTTAGCTCCTTTATTAAATATTTATTCCATTCTAATGTTCAAACATCATTTATTATCCCCATTATTCCAAATACCAAGCTTCCACCCCAAACCTAGGAAACTAGTAATTTTCCTCCTTGGCAATTATTTGACCTTTAGCATCAATTTGACAAACTCTAATGAATAGGGCTAACGTGATTAGGCCATTGTGACCCAATGCCAAATTTGGGACATGACAGATATTGATAGTCATCGCCAAGTTTCACCTTATGGGGTGACTCATGTTCAGATAGATTTGCAAAAGATTCTTTAAATGCAGTCGTGTGTTTGGAAACCCCACTATCAATAAGCCAATCATTACATCCATGAGAGATAGTACCTGTGAGAGTAGATATTAGAACATATTCATCTTCACTTGATGAAGTATCACTTTCTTCCCTAGCTTTCTTCTTGGGAGGTTCATCATCCTCAGCAGCATGAGCATGAAACCTATTCTTGTTGTTGTTGTCTTTCTTCTTCTTGGGACAATTTGAAGCAAAGTGTCCTATTTCATTACAATCGAAACATCGAACATGAGAGAGATCTTTCTTCTTATGATGAGGGTGAGAGTGTTTCTTATTATGAGATCTCTCCCTCTTAAACTTGCTTCCCTTGGTGTGTGTTGTGAGAGCTTGATATTCATTCCCCATCTTTTCTTCTCGGGCCACAAGCCTTGCTTCTTCTTGTGAGCATTCCTCCCATAGTCTACTGAATGAGATCAACTTCCTCCTTGCACATATTCCTTGGATGAAGGAGTCCCATGACCTAAGTAGGCCATTCAATGTGGTCATGACAACTTCACCATTGTCCACTACTTCATAGATAGCTTCAAGTTGTTCCTTGATCTGAGAGACCTTAGAGAAATAGGATTGAATGGTCTCCCTATTCTGAAGCTTTACCCCTTTCAATTGGTTCCGCAGAGTCATCTTCCGATTTATGTTCTCCCCTTCAAATAGCTTGGTTAGGGAATCAAACATTTCCTTGGGTGTCTTTAGAGATGACACATGTGGCATGAGATGGTCTTTGATAGAATCAACAATTATCCTCTTTGCCTTGACCAAGTTCTTCTTATGTAAGGCCTTAGCCTCTTCTCCCTCTGGGATAGAGACCTCTTCACTTATGTAAGTGTCCAATTCATTTTCTTCCAAGATTAACCCAATCCTATACTTCCATGCTCGGAAGTTATCAACCCCTTCAAGCTTATCCTCAAGATTGGTGTGGTGAGACATTTTAATGAGAAACTCAAATGGAAATAAAAGATTTAGGTCTTACCACTTGATTTGTAGAAATCTGGATCTGGTGTTGAGTTAGGGTTTGTTAGAGAAACCCTAAAAATTCAAAATGTGAATTTCAACTTTCTAAAAGGATAGAAAGATGTGCCTTGATGAGCTTATCAGCCTGGTGTATTTAGAATTTGAAATCTGCAAAGTTTCACCCTTCAGAAATACCTTTCAATATCCTGGATTCACTAGGGAGGACCCTGAATTAGGGTTTGAGTTTCCCAGAGCTTCACCCAACCAAAAATCTCGATCCAAAGCTCTAAACTTCGATTTTTCCAAGGAGCTTCCAGCTATGTCCTCAGAATTCAAAGATTCCTATTTTTGTGGAAACCCTAATTTTTAGGGCCAAAAATGAAAGTGCTCAGAATTGAATTATGATTGGACAGGAAGATGAGCCTTGTTGAGGAGAGTCAAAATACCCTACTGCCTTTCAAGATCTGTGGAGAGAAACCCAATAAACATGAAACCCTAGTTTCCACAACTGCACAGTGTCTTCTTCTCAGGTTAGCTCTGATACAATGTTAATTTTTTAGCATTAATTCAACATACTCTAGGATATTTATTGAGAGAATAACATGTACATCATATCAATCATAGCAATGCATATCAATCACACCAAGCAATCACATGAGACAATAGACACACAGAGTTTCACTTAGGAAAACCATAAAGGTGAAAAACCCCACAACTTCCTCATAGATAGAAAGAGCAATGATACAACCAAAGTACACAAAGATAGTCCTCCTAGCTGTTGAACCTCCTCCTCCACTAGTGCGCCACTTTTCGAGTAGTGTAGAAGTGAATAATGAGATGATCAAATAGAGTGCCTCCCGCACTCTATTTATACATGACCTGACCTGCCTAATAACCTAGCAGGGCTGACTTGTCTAACTCGGTCTGATAACCCATGGTTATATTAATCCAGGCCGACCCCACACTCGGTGGTCTAATAACCCATCACTTGCAAGTTGCGACACTTGTCAATACAAATGACGACACTTCCATATAGAGGAATAATAACATCTCTATAGGAGTAAAATATACATAGGTGAAATACATTCCGAAGTTACAATTACATCAACAATTGTGGACGTGTTCACGATGGCCACGCCTTCTCGAGAGCCTTCAGATGAGAAATGGCTCCCTTGAGTGAAATTGGAATGGCCTTCACTGAGAAAAACCCTATCTCCAGAGATGGCACATTGCCACCATTTTCGGGCATTGGAGGCACAATGTGGGGGGGGGGCTAGCTGAAACCCAACATTCAGAATCCATCAGAATTGACGGATTCGCTACTGGAGTCACGGTTTTGGTGCTATGGGCATTTTTTACAGGCACCCCGTGGCCATTCAAGGACACTTTGAGGATTTGCTCCAGGGCCACGGAACCCAAACCGGCGAGCGAACTTGGATTCTGTCGGCTCACATAGGTGCACATGGCCATTGTGGACATTTTCACGATGGCTACGCATGCCCTGGAGCCTTTGGATGAGAAATACCCCCCTTGAGCGAAATTGGAATGGCCTTCACTAAGGAAAACCCTAGCTCCAGAGATGGAACATTGGAACCGTTTCTGGGCATTGGAGGCATGGTGTGGGGGACCCCTAGCTGAAAACCGATGTCCAAAATCCATTGGAATTGATGGATTCACTACCGGAGTCACAGTTATGGTGCTATGGGCATTTTTTCCAGGAACCCCGTGGCCATTCAGGGACACTTTGAGGATTTGCTCCGGGGTCATGGAATCCAAACCGACAAGCTAAATTGGATTCCGTCGACTCCCACAGGTGCACGTGGCCATTGTGGATGTGTTCACAATTGCCACACATGCCTGGGATCCTTCGGATGAGAAATTCCCCCTTTGAGTGAAATTGGAATGGACTTCACTAAGCAAAACCCTATCTTCAGAGATGGCACATTGCCACCGTTTTCGGGTGTTGGAGGAACGGTGTGGGGGGGGCCTAGCTAAAACCCAAAGTCCATAATCCATAAGAATCGACGGATTCGCTACCGGAGTCACAGTTTTGGTGCTACAGGCATTTTTTCTAGGCACCCCGTGGCCATTCAGGGACACTTTGAGGATTTGCTTAGGGGCCACAGAACCCAAATCGACGAGCGAAATTGGATTCCGTCGGCTCCCACACATGAGTATTTCCATTGTGGACTGTTGAGATATTGTAACTTCAAAGAATATTATAATTGTACTTTATTATTCCAGAGATGTTTCATTCCTCCTTGAAGATCTTATTGTATATCCGGAGATGTTTATTCCTCCGTCGGAATGTGGTAACTTGGGTTATTAGACTTCCCTAGGGGGGTTGGCCCTATATGTGTTATGTGGGTCAAAGGTTTATTAGACCACCCTAGAGGGGTCGTCCCAGTCAGTCGTAGTGGGGTATTTAACCCATTGGTTAAATACGAGCCTACATGTCTTGTGTAAAAGACAAGTTGGAGTAGTGTATAAATAGAGGAGGTGTATTCCTCATTTAACACACACTCACTCACTTGAGAGTGGCGCACTTGTGGAGGAGAGGTCTGCTATGGAGAAGGAGGAGCTTATGCTCAGGGTTTTCATCTTTGTATATTGCTGGTCATCTATATTGAGGAAGCATTATTGGGTTTTCTACCCCATGAGGGTTTCCCAGGATAAATCTGTGTCTCTTGTGTTTATGTTGTGCTTGTTGTTTCTTCAGTGATCCTGTATATGCTATTATTGTGAAATGGAATGTAATGCTGCTATTTTCTGTCTTAGCATATTAAATCTTAACATGGTATCAGATCTAACCTGAAGGAAGGCAATGTATGGCACTTACGACACTTGCTTTACTTACGACAATTTGAAGGTTAGGGTTTTATATAGCAAAAACCAGTCATTGTGGAACTTTTGCCATAAATCCATTTTGGTGAAGGTTCAGGATCTGAAACCTTTATAGGTCGTAGATAACATCGCCAGGTATCTTGTGTCCAAAGGGAACCCTCATATTCGTTGTACTTTGTAAGTTATGATCAGTACAAGTTAGGGTTTCTGCCTCTTCCAGATCTCAGTCAAAATCAGGTGACCTAGGAAAAAAGGTCATAACTTGGGCTAGGAAGCTCCAAATGAAATTTCGCAAAAAGTGACAGGTATTAAACAGATTTCAATATCTCAAGAAACTTTTTGAGAGGCCGAAGTTGAACCAGTGACACATGGCACGCCGTACAACTTTGCTCTCCTGTTTTATCCCATAAACAGGTCACGTTGCGACACTTGGCATAACTTGGGCTAGGAAGCTCCAAATGAAATTTTGTAAAAAGTGACAGGTATTACATAGAATGTACTATCTCAAGAAACTTGTTCAGAGGCCGAATTTGAACCAGTGACACGTGGAATTTCGTACATGTCCGCTCTTCTGTTTTATCCCATAAACAGGTCACGTTGCGACACTTGGCATAACTCTCTCTCAGAAAATCCAATTGAGGTCAGACCTATTGCGTTGGAAATATGACAGGTCAGGCTACCACAAAAAAAGTATTCAGACCCTGTGGAGCGAAAATTTCAGAGTTACAGCAGAAACAATCAGGTACATATTTCTATCAAAACAAAATTATTTTTGGAGCACCTTCATTCATGGCTTCCGAAATTTAGGGTTTCAGAGAAAGTTAGAATCTTTGGAATCAGAATCCACGGCTGAATGCTACTCAGTAAAATAGAAATTTAGAGACCAAGATCGAATTTTTTGGTTGGGTAGAAGACCGGGCTTGATCAAACCCTAGTTCGGGATTTTTATCGGAAAGATGGAAAATTAGGGCTTCAGCAAAAGTTGGAATTTTTGAAGTCTGTAACCATGGCTGGAAGATTCTTAGAAAAATAAGAGTTTAGAGCCTTGTATCAAACCTTTTGATTGGGAAGAAGGGTGGGCTTCATCAAACCCTAGTTCGGGTTCCTGTCTAGAAGATCCAGAAGTTTTGAAGGCAATTTTGAGGGGTCAAATTTTGGAGATTTTAAAATTGAAGTATGCTAGTTTGATCAGCTTAGCAAAGACACATCCTTCCATCCATTCAAAAGTGTGAAAGTCAAAGATTGAATTTTTAGGGTTTCTCTAGCAAACCCTAATCAAGCTCCAGATCAAGTTTCAGGGGGAGTTAAGGCTAAGGCCTTACATAAGAAGACTACAAGAAGTCTCGATAGGTATGACTTAAGGAGTTCAGGTATGTCTTGAAATCTGATTCTTGATTAAGTTCATAATGTGTTTGTCTTCATATTATTTATTAGTACAATGTTGATTAATGTTAGAATTTTCTTATCACCCTAGTAACAATATGAATGCATGTGAATGATCGAAGACATTCATTAATTAGGGCTCTATGATTGTACTAATGCATTATGGTGTTGTGTGAGGTTGATGTTGTCTGCTAACAAGATACAGGTACATCACAAAAGACAAATCAAGTACCATGACCATGACAACATGAAGACAAAGACTCATCCATAATCTTTGTTCTACTTACGAGGTATGTATGACTTTGTTATATTATGCTTAACCTATGAGACATGCAAATTCTAGGTCAAGATCTCTAAATCAATGAAGAGATTGTGTAGGTATGTTGTACATAACTAAGCAGGTATACTAATCCAGGTATGTTTTCTTATGTCAAGTTAAAATCTTACCTTGTGTTAGGATCCCTTATATAAGTATACTTGGTATGATTGGTTATGCTTATTCATAAAGTTAGTAATCAAGGGTTTATGCATATTATGTCTCTTGTCTTGCTGATTTAATTAACCAGAAGAGTACTATGATCAAACAAGAATATGCATGAGTAAAAGAAGACTTCCTTGAAACCCTGAATACTAATGATCATGACTATACATATTCAAGATTATTTAGAATTAGAATGTTTTGATAATATTGAGAATATACTAATGAATGTATGTTTGTGTATGAGATCATGAGGATGACACTAGTGCACACTTCAGCATGCACAGTGGTACAAAATGAATAGAAGTTCAAAAGACATATAGAAGATAAAGCGGGAGGCAACCACACAAACATAAAAGATAAGTATTTGAGTTGTTATTTGAAATAGTAAATGATATTGTCTGTAATAGGTTGTATGCATATTTGTATTCCTATAATATATCATGCTGAGTGTAAACATTCATAGAGCATTGAACAGTATACTACTAATATGCATATGATTGGTAAGTTGGACAAACATTCCATTGTTGCTTGTCTAGAATGAAACCTCTTTACTGACATGCTGAGAGCTGTGCACACTCTCGATAGTATGTTCTGGTAGAGATGGAAGGCATCTAGATAGCCACTGTATGCATACAGGATATGAAAAAGTGTTGTGCCAAAGTATTGGTCAAGATAGTTGCATAACTATGTATCTGTATGCATAATAGGTTATCATGTCAATATGATTTGATGATTATGAAGTATTACTAATCATGTACTTAATTTTGATTTGTAGGAAAGATCATGATGAATGATGAACACTGAAGAAGCGATGGATGTTCAACAAAAGATTTACAAATCAAACACACTATAGAAGGCTTGTGGCTAGAAGATTCTCTTAGAAAGAGGAAGAGAATCATGATGAGATGTTTGCTCCAAGTGGCTAGATAAGACCATTCTCTTAATGGTGTAATTAAAGAAGAAGTGTGAATCAGGTTCTGTATGGGTTCCCAGGATCGATAATCAATTGATGAGCTTAATGATCACCATGGGTGATGAGGATCTCAACCTTTGCTACAAGGTTGAATATTGTTTCTATACACAGATGACATGGATGCAAGAAGGAACTCACCACAGAGTTCAAATGATATTGAGGCTCATATCAGTAGACCCATCTAACGAGAGATGGCACGGATAGATATGCAGAAGATCATTCAATGCAAAGTGTGAATGATGTTCAGTCACAAAGGGAGAATTGACAGTTTCTTGATAAGCTTGGGCTTTACCAAAAGTAAAGTTGTTCCTAACCTTTACCTTAAGGTTGTGGATGATGAACCTGTCATACCATTATTGTATGATGATGATCTCTTTCTGACAAAGAATGAGAAACAGATCATGAAGAGAAAGAAGAAGATGGCTGCAGAAATGAAAATGAAAGATCTCAGATTGATGCATTACTTCCTAGGTCTGGAAGTATGGCAAGGCTTAGAAGGAATATTTCTCAACCAAGGAAAGTATGCTGAGAAATATTAAAAGGACTCGATGTGTTGGTATGGCCACTCTTGAATTTTTTAGCAGATGACTCATCAGATTTAGTGGATAGAACTCTGTACAGACAAAATACTGAGTCATTGATATGTCTAACGAATACTAGGTCAGATATATGAACACCTTGAGTCAGTATCTAGTCAAAACTAGATGTGTTCACCTGATAAGATGCAAATCATGTGATACGATACCTAAAGGATACAATAGACTTTGATCTATGTTATCTTGGAGATCATGACTTCAGATGGCTACACAGATGTTGATTGGGCAGGAATTGTATCAGACAGGAAGAGCACATCGAGAGGATGTTATTGTCTGGGATCAGCCATGATCTCGTGGTTGAGCAGGAAATAATCTAGTGTGGCTCTTAGCACACGCAGAATATATGGATTCTTTCTCTGCTAAGTTATGAAGAAGTATGGCTTCAGGATTGTTTGACTTAGAGATAGACCCAACTATGATCCTATGTGACAAACAGAGTTGTATCAAGATGGCAGAGAATCTAGTGTTCCAAGATATGGTGCAGAAAGGAACCAAAAGTTCAAATTTGTAACAAGTTACCAATGTACTAACCAAACTTCTACCGATTCGATGTACTAACCAAACCTCTACCTCAAGTAAATTTTTTCGAGACAAACTTAATATAGTTCAGAAGGACCCTCCTCGAAAGGGAGAGTGATGTGATAACTCATGATGAGATTGCCTGCATCGACAGTGAGGTCGATGATGAGGATACCTATATTAGTGATGTCGATAGAGAGGTTGGTGGATGGTCCTTGACAGGGTCTAAGGTGACAAGGGGATTGCATCATCCTTGAACATATGTTCTAAAGAGATCCGTAGACGTATGTCTTCGAGAATGAAGTCCTTGGTGGACATGATAGGATTTAATCATCCTCAAGAGAGCCGTAGATGTATGTCTTCGAGAATGAAGTCCTTGGTGGACATGATAGGATTGCATCATCCTCAAGAGAGCCGTAGACGTATGTCTTCGAGAATGAAGTCCTTGGTGGACATGATAGGATTGCATCATCCTCAAGAGAGCCGTAGACAAGTGTCTCCGAGAAAGAAGAGGGATTGTATCATCCTTGAACACTTGTTCTAAAGAGAGCCATAGATGTATGTCTTCGAAAATGAAGTCCTTGGTGGACATGAGAGGATTGGATCATCCCTGGACTTCAATCCTAAAGAGAGCTGTAGAAATGATGTCTCCGAGAATGAAGTCTTGAATGAACAGGTAGGGGATTGCATCTTCCCCGGACCTCGGTCCCAGAATTGAGCCGTAGACTGATGTCTCCAAAAAATTGAAGATAGGACTGCATCGTCCCTGAACTAGGTTCAAAATGTACGTGAGGACTGCATCGTCCATGAACTGGGTTCAAAATGTACGTGAGGACTGCATCGTCCCTGAACTGGGTTCAAAATGTACATGAGGACTGCATCGTCCATGAACTGGGTTGAAAATGTACGTGAGGACTGCATCGTCCATGAACTGGGTTCAAAATGTACGTGAGGACTGCATCGTCCATGAACTGGGTTCAAAATGTACGTGAGGACTGCATCGTCCATGAACTGGGTTCAAAATGTACGTCATGGGATTGCATCATCCCTAGACATGAGACTTGTCTTAAAGTGATAAGGACTGATCATCCTGGAACTTGATCGGGATTGTATCATCCATGGACCTATGTCCTAAAGAGAGCGGGATTGATCATCCTGTAATATGATCGTGTGTGTTGCAGGGTATGCTGCTATGTTTTGATGATAGATGTATTAGTGAGAATACATGCTTTTGATGATAGATGTATTAGTGAGAATACATGCTTTTGATGATAGATGTATTAGTGAGAATACATGTTTTGATGATAGATGTATCAGTGTGGATACTAATGCAGATGATCGAGATGTTGTAGATCGAGATGATCCAGATGCTGTAGATCGTGATGATCCAGATGTTGTAGATTGAGATGATCCAGATGTTGTAGATCGAGATGATCCAGATGTTGTAGATCGAGATGATCCAGATGCTGTAGATCGAGATGATCCAGATGCTGATGTTGTAGATCGTGATGATCCAGATGCTGTATCTCGTGATGATCCAGATGCTGTAGATTGAGATGATCCATATGTTGTAGATCGAGATGATCCAGATGTTGTAGATCAAGATGATTTAGATGATTTAGATGTTGTAGATCGAGATGATCCAGATGCTGATGCTGTAGATCGTGATGATCCAGATGCTGTAGATTGAGATGATCCAGATCCTGTAGATCGAGATGATCCAGATGATGTAGATCGTGATGATCCAGATGTTGTAGATCGTGATGATCCAGATGTTGTAGATCGAGATGATCCAGATGTTGTAGATTGAGATGATACCGATGCTGATGATCGTATGATGATGATGCTGATGATCGTGAGGATCCATATGTTGATGTTGTTGTAGTTGTTCGAAATGCTACAGAAGATAAAGACTCGGTACTGAAGATGTTGATGTTCTAGTATTGAAGATGTTCCAGTAACTGCTCGAGTTACTGATGATGATTGAGAAATCTTCCAATGATTTATAGATGTATCATGTATGATGTTGATGACTCCTTGCTCACGCAGATGCTGTTATAATATCCTTCTCGTTAAGGGGGAGTGTTGAGATATTGTAACTTCAAAGAATATTATAATTGTACTTTATTATTCCGGAGATGTTTCATTCCTCCTTGAAGATCTTATTGTATATCCGGAGATGTTTATTCCTCCGTCGGAATGTGGTAACTTGGGTTATTAGACTTCCCTAGGGGGGTCGGCCCTATATGTGTTATGTGGGTCAAAGGGTTATTAGACCACCCTAGAGGGGTCGGCCCAGTCAGTCGTAGTGGGGTATTTAACCCATTGGTTAAATACGAGCCTACATGTCTTGTGTAAAAGACAAGTCGGAGTAGTGTATAAATAGAGGAGGTGTATTCCTCATTTAACACACACTCACTCACTTGAGAGTGGCGCACTTGTGGAGGAGAGGTCTGCTATGGAGAAGGAGGAGCTTATGCTCAGGGTTTTCATCTTTGTATATTGCTGGTCATCTATATTGAGGAAGCTTTGCTGGGTTTTCTACCCCATGAGGGTTTCCCAGGATAAATCTGTGTCTCTTGTGTTTATGTTGTGCTTGTTGTTTCTTCAGTGATCCTGTATATGCTATTATTGTGAAATGGAATGTAATGCTGCTATTTTCTGTCTTAGCATATTAAATCTTAAGTGTCCACAGTGACCATGCACACCCAGGATCCTTCGGATGAGAAATGGCCCCCTTGAGTGAATTTGGAATGGCCTTCACTGAACAAAACCCTCGCTCTGGAGATGGCACATTGGCACCATCTCCGGGCATTGGAGGCACTATGTGGGGGGGCCCTAGCTGAAACCCAACGTCTGGAATCCATCGGATACGACAGATTCGCTACCAGAGTCACGGTTTTGGTTCTATGAGCATTTTTTCCAGGCACCCTGTGGCCATTCAGGGACACTTTGAGGATTTGCTCCGACGACACGGAACCCAAAACGGCTAGCAGACTTGGATTCCATTAGCTCCCACACATGCGTATTAGAATTGTGGACGTGTTCACGGTGGCCACGCATGCCCGGGAGCCTTCAGATGAGAAATGGCCCCCTTGAGCGAATTTGGAATGGCCTTCACTGAACAAAACCCTCGCTCTGGAGATGACACATTGGCACCATTTCTGGGCGTTGGAGGCACGATGTAAGGGGTGCCTAGCTGAAACCCGGCGTCCGGAATCGATTAGATACGACGGATTCACTACCGGAGTCACAGTTTTGGTGCTACGAGCATTTTTTCCAGGCACCCAATGGCCATTCAGGGACACTTTGAGGATTTTCTCTGGGGACACGAAACCTAAACCGGCGAGCAGACTTGGATTACATAGGCTCCCACACGTGCGTATTGGAATTGTGGACATGTTCACGGTGGCCACACACGCCTGGGAGCCTTTGGATGAGAAATTCCCCCCTTGAGTGAAATTGGAATGGCCTTCACTGATAAAAACCCTAGCTCTGTAGATGGCACATTGGCACCGTTTTTGGGCGTTGGAGGCACGGTGTGGGGTTCCCCTGGCCAAAAAACAGCGTCTGAAATCCATCGGAATCGACGGATTCACTACCGGAGTCATCGTTCTGGTTCTACGGGCATTTTTTCCAGGCACCCTAGGGCCATTC
Source organism: Larix kaempferi (assembly GCA_027924585.1). NCBI lineage: Eukaryota > Viridiplantae > Streptophyta > Pinopsida > Pinales > Pinaceae > Larix > Larix kaempferi. The sequence continues at coordinate 12,896,995 of BSBM01000484.1, forward strand.
AGGGACACTATGAGGATGTCAAAGGATCTGGACCTATAATAATTCAATCTTAGTGTTCTTACTTGATTTGATAAGTTGATTTCTTTGCTACTAAACTATGCAATTTCCTTCAAAATTTTGTTCATTGACATAATGGATACATGGAACTTAATTAAATTTTGTATCTACTGTCATTTGTAAAAACTAAGATAGCTAAATTAGATTTGCTTTTCAGCGTATTCAATTCCCTTGTCGTATTAGTTTTTCAATGGAAAAGACAAAAAAAAAAAAGCAAAGTCAAATATGGTTAATATATCATTACGGCAAAGCAACACAAAGTATGCAGTTTCCTTTACACTGCCATTCATTGACACAATGGATAAATAGAACTTAATCATATTTTTCTTATATATTTTGCAAAAACTAAGATAGATGCATTAAATTTTCTTTTCATCCTATTCAATTTGCTTGTGAATACTATGTCTTGCATTGTTGTATTGATATATTAATGAATTTTGAATTTTCCTTGTTTTTCTCTTGTCATTGACAAATTAATAGGCATGCATTAATAACTGAGTTTAGAAGGCTGATTTGAAGTGACATATTGATGTGTATGTTGGATGTTGTGTGTATGTGTGTATGTGAATTTGCTTGATGTGTGAAGATTGATACATTCTTCTTTGAGCAAGGTTTGATAAGAAGTAAAAGTGACCCTCATTGGTATATCAAGAAGGATGAAGATGGGCCTATTGCTTTGATTTCTTTGTATGCAGATGATCTAATGATAAAAGGAAGTTCTACTATGTTTATTGAAGAAATGAAAAGAAGTTTTTCACAGGAATTTGAGATGAAGGACCTCGGGGAGTTGTATTATTGTATAGGCCTTGAAGAAGTATGGAGGGATGATGGTGTGTAGTTGATCACACAAAGCAACTATACAAATGAGATCATCATGAGGTTCAATATGAATAAATGCAAGCTAGTGTATTGGAACAAAACGTGAAGCTCAATAGTGAAGATGAAACAAAAAAATATGAATGACACTTTGTATCTAGAGTTGGTGGGAAGTGTAAATTATGTTACATCAACTAGACCAGATAGTGAGTTCATGGCTAAGGAGAACCAACAACCATCAAATGAGATAGCCAAAGTTCCATCAAATTGACAATTAATCCAACTTATCATGGCAGTTCCAAGATTATTGAAATGTTGCATCATTTTCATAACGAGAAGATATAATGAAAGGAATCTAGTATTTGGTCTACTATTATACATATGAGAATGTGGATGGCATCTTCATTAATTCTTTGGAAAAGAAAAAATTGAAAATGTGTAGAGATAATTTGTGTGTTTGGAAAAACTCTTCTTTTTTGAAATAATGAATGAATGAGTTGTTCTTGAGTTCATTCCCGGAACCATAATAATTCATTGTGACATTTCTAAGCTAATAAAATACATTATAGTGTGATATGAGTGAGACATTGATCTCATTGTTTAGGGAATTTTATTGTTCCTTTTTTACTTTCTTATTCTTAGAACATGCACAATGCAAACTATTGATATATAGGTTTTCATTTTACACTTTAATGCGATGTAATAAGTATATGAGAGAATGATTTTATACACACTGCAAACTATGCCAAAATGCATTTGCATTTTACACTCAATAACTACCTTGATCCATGTGCTTGATGTGTGAAAAAGTGTAAGATGAAAGACCCATTCAAATACAAGGGACTCATATTGAGGTCACTTGGTGTCTAGAAATAACATCTATATGTATGTGAAAACTTTTCCATAACATTGTTATTGAAGACAAAATCATGTATGCAAAAATGTAATCGAAGACAAATTCATATAGACAAGTGTAGATCCATCTATTAATATGCAAAAATGATCCAATCATGTACACTTTTTGGAAAAATGGAACATCATTCCCAACTTCTATATAATGGCAACTCATGCCCTGTACAAAATATGGCAACTCATGCCCTATAAAAAATATGGCAACTCATTCCCTATACAAAATATGGCAACTCGTGCCCAAAATTCCACATCATGGATAGTGTACATAGGAGGGTCTCTCAATCCTCCTACCCACCCTCGGAGCTCCTAGGTGCATCTACAAAATCGATCTTCCTCTTCTTCATGCTAGAAGAATCTGGGTCCTTCTGGAGACTTGGACCACGTCCCCCTGTGCCCTAAAACGAAAACAATAATATGTCAACTTTTTCTGGCAATTATACAAGTATAAAACATAATTTAAAAATAAAAATAGTTTTCAAATCTTAAATAACTCACTGCATGCGAGACTGTAAGTCATGAGGGGGTCTCTCTCCTCCATGCTCCAAGTCTCTCGACAATGCCACCCTACAACATTTAGAACAATCATATAAATGATGAAATTAGATGCATATAGTAATTTTCATTAAAATTGAACGAGATTTTCATAAACTAGTCAATCTCACCGTGAACACAACCGGCTGGTCTTTAGGGCTGGCGGATGGAGTTATCGGCTGGACAACCTAGTCTGATGCTAGGGTGAAAGGTATAGGGGCGGATGTAGCCACATTGACGATGGCTACAGCACTGGGGGGCACAATGGAAGAAGGAGGCATGGACTGGTGTTGGCAAAGTGGAGATGCATGTCTAGGGCGATAAACCCCAACTGGCTCTAATATGGATGGGGCCACCATGGAAGGGGAAGTGGGTGTGGTGGGGGAATGTGGGGGGGGGAGAGGTCTGTGTTTTGGTGGAGGGATGGGTGAATGTGGATGGGTGGTATATCATGGTCAGATGGGGGAGGGTGGAAACTTGGGAAATTGTAACGGAGGTGGTGGAAAGGTTGGGATGGGGTGATGGGATGCAGGATATGAAACAAAAGGGGGAGCTAGATGGAAGTGTGGTGATGGATAAGAGGGGGGGGTTGGATCAAAGGGGGTGGGGATGGATGCATTGAAGGGGTCATGTATTCCAGGGGATACAACTAGCATATACGATGGGCGAAAGGCTAGGGAGGGAGGAATAACGACACTGGAAGGCCGAGGTGCTTGCACCTGCATACACATTTATAACCTCATAGTTTAATATAAAAAAATATAAATATACACATACAAGTCATAATATTTGAAATTAAATTTATACTTTAATACACATGATACCTGCATACATGGAGATCTGCTGATCCCCGGTAGGGATGGGTGGTCGCTAGAGCCTGCGAACACTACAATTTTTAGATTGAATTTATAAAAAAAGTATTACCAATATTAGACACAATGCAAATGAGAATAACAATGATAGTACTTAAAAAAAATGACTGCAATTAATTTAGATTCAAGTTAGATGATTACCAGAGACAAACAATTACTTCCTTAATAGCGGTAAAAGCATAGTATACAACGATAGGGAGTAGATGATCACATAAGATAATGATTACCTTGTTATGAGAGTTATGTGTGATTGTCTTATAGGTTTAAATGTTAATCCAAATATGATATGATTATACTAGTAGTAGAAATATCACCTCAAGTTTAGTTTTGGATTGAAGTAAGTGTGTTTGTGGTATGTAAGAAGCAGAGTAAAGTTGTAGGACAAGATTATGGTATGGCTTTAGGCTTGATGGTATAGGGACAACTCATATCTAATATACATTTGCACCAGGTGAGATGGTTTGTTTAGGATGGAATTGTGCCAAGTATACCAATTTGGTAGGGTAGGTAGACTTAGGAGATGAAATGGCAAGGTGATTTAGGTGTAAGAAGAGAGTATTGTGGGACAATTAGTGATTGATTAATTGTAGTATCTCTGTGAATTGGATTAGATCCCAAATATAATAAGTGAATTAACGTTGTGATATGGTAGAGTTAATTCTTTTTCTTGGGTTTATCAATCATTTCTTATATTCAAAAACTAGGTTCCACCAACCTAAAAATGATATCAATGACTTGAGAATCCACACTAAAACACACAACAATTAGAGCTTTAAATCAATCGCCACAATAACAACAACAGAGATAAGCACATAGGGGCAATAAGTGTAGGGGGTATTTTCAAGCACAAAGTAAAACAATGTTGAATATGGTTGTCATTGATGACAAGCCATTAATGACAAAGGAGTAAAAATTCCCGCTAGTTGTAATGGAAAATGTACGCAGGCATTGTAGCCACATATGTGGCGGTTTGATGGGATTTGGGTATTATATAAATTTTTTATTGTATTGGTGCAATCCATTTGTTCAAGACTTGGTAAAGAACATAGTTGTGGGGATCATGTCCTTTGACCCACAATGGATTGGGCCCATGATAGGAACAAATGACCCATTCTGTGGTCATTCATTGAAGATAATGTGGCAATGAAGATTGACAATTTATGCTTGAAGGGTTGACATGGCAAGAAATCCCCTTCCCATATTTTGAAAGAGTTCTTTCCTTGTATCAAGGAATGGTCATTTTGAAGAATTTAGAGATTAGGAATGTTTTGATTTTAGGGGACTCTTCTCTCATCATTGCTCAAGTAAGAATGACAGATTTTGGAAATTTCTCTCCCATTTCTATAATCATTAGAGGTATTAATGGTAGTGCTACAAAGTTTGAATTTATTGAATATTTTCATATTCTTTGTTCATGTGATACCAAATTTACATAAACCATGGTGAATGTGATGGTGAAATTGGAAAAAGGAGTGTTATAACTCACTTAATTCCTTCATGAAATACATTAGCAATCACACTTACTGGTATTTATGTCATAAATGGCAATGGATGCGGTCGAGGAAATCACTTTTAAGTCCTCCTCATTCAAGTAATCAATGCACACTTGAACTTCGATTATTCTGTAGTGGGAGTTTTAATTTGGTTCGGATGGAAAATCTTTGTGCGTGTAGGATATCTCTGACTATTAATGCCAAGAAAATTCATCATATGGTACGTTTGGGTTGAGCCAAAATTTGGTTTTGGGTTACTTCATAATTTCTAGGGGTGGTGGTGAAAGTTGTTGGGTAGTGAAGAGGATGGGAATACTTTTGTTTGGTTTGTTTCTTTGCTAAGAATTGGACTATGACATGATTATTTTAATTGGAAATGTTGGTTTGTGGATGAAAACTTGAACTCTTGTTTTTTAGGAAATCCTTTTTTGGTTTATTATCTAGGTGATATCAATGGAGACTTGGGCAATTTATTTGAAATTTAGGTTATTTATCCAAGCACCCTTTCTCTTGTACTTTATGTTGGTACTATAGAAGAAAACAACCAAAATGATGAGTGTGTTCATTGTGGATTTACATATCTTCACAACGTCCTGAGGTGCTTATCACCACAGATGAACACCTTACAAGAGGTAATTTTGCATATTAATCAAAGTATATGTAGTCATCATGAAGACCAATTTGCTAGGCTTTTGGATATGGAAAAGAGAATGGCAGCACAGAGTCAAAGGTTAGAGAAGTTGGCTACAGATTTAGAAATGCCTCGTAACATTACACCCTATAGTTTCCATAGGTTCAGTGAATGGTATTCGTCCAAAAGAATTGCAATTCAACGGGATTTTGGTGATTATGAAGACACAGAATAAGCACAAGTAGCATCATAAATGAAAGAAGTTGAAAATGGAGAAGCAAAGGATGCCTAAAGTGAACATGAACACATGTCTAGTTTTCTTAGGTTTTCATGTTTTATAAGGTTTCATTTTGTTTGGTTGGATTATATGAATTTATAGCTCTCAAATAATTTAGACAATATGATAAACACAAGTGTAAAATCTGATGATAATATGATAGACATGTTTTGTGAGAATTATTCATTTTATTTTTAGTTTTAAACGATGATAATATAAAAAATAGTTACTCAGTGCTAATTAATTTGTAATTACTGAACACAAATTACTCATAACTGGATCTAATTATTCAAAGTAAAGAAGTTACCTGTGTGTATGGTGCTGCAATCTCCTCTGTTGCTGCCATGGCTCGGTCTAGGTCGAAGGAACCGATGTACTCCCACCTGGAGGATGGAGACTCGGCACTGAATAACTGTACATTAAAACAAATAAAGTCAACAATGTGTAATTCAAAGTTAAATATATTAAAAAATACGTATCAAATAAAATACAATAAATACTTGATGTGTACAACTCTTGTATTAGCCACACATAAGTTCACAAAAATATTTAGTGTGGAATGTGTTTCCTTAGGGAATGTCATTGGTGTAGTTTTAATGCAAGAAGGAAAGTACCTTTCCTTTGAAAGTTTCCAAATCAAAGGAACAAAACTCACTCAAGCCAATTTATGAAAAGGAAATGTTGTTCATACTACATGCAGTTAAGAAACAACACCCTCACTTAATAGGAAGACACTTCAAGGTAAGAATATATCATGATAGTCTTAAGTACTTCTTGGAACAATGATTATATTAAAGAGAGCAACAAAAATGGGTTATGGGTAACAAATATGCTAGGTTATGACTTTAAAATTATATATACAAAAAAGGAAAATAGAATGTGGTAGAAGATGCAACTATTTTCCATACCAAGTCAGTTTTGGCAATAAGTATCAATGATTTTATCACAAGTCCACCAAAGTGAATCAAATTGGGTGAATCCATGAAGCTTAGTGACCCATTTTGGAAAGCTAGGAACATGAATATGGAATATGCAAACCCTCGTTTGAGGTTCACCTTGATCGATGTTTTAAGCAATCATCAAGAGTTTTAGAGAAAAATCATCTCTTTATGTCAAAAATACTTGGATCACAGATTTCAAAATTATACTTCAATTGGAGTTGTTTAGAGTCCTTCATCAAAGTCTAAAACTACACTAGGCTCTTGAATTTTAATAATCCTACCCCATATTTGCAGGTTTTCATGGAGTTGCAACATACAATTTGTGAAATCCCTTAATCTTTTTCATGGAAGGTGATGAAATTAGTTCCTATAGATTCATAATTAGATCCTATATCCAATACTCACAGGGGGTGAAATTTTAGATATAATTCAAGAGCAAGCACCCATAAGGTAAAAGTGTTCATTGATTTTGGTAGTACCCATGCCTTGATTAATTGCAAATTAGCTAAACTTATCAATTTATTTATATATCCAGCACCAAAATATAAATTAATGGTTGGATATGGAGGTACCATGATTTTTTCACGCAAGTGCCATAGTAATAAGATTAATGGGGGGTTATTTATTGGATAGTCCAATCATTTCAATCCAAATAGGTGGTGTTAATGTTTTACTAGGGGTATAGTGACTCTTATTTTCAGGAACTTTTCATGAAATTATCCTCAGAATGAAAGGAAATTGAACTCAAAGGTATTCCATGGAAACCCTCTAAAGTGATAATATCTAACAGCATGACAAAATTGCTTAAAAAGGTACGTCTTGTTGTAATGCACAATTATGCTCACTAGGTGTTCAAGAATCTATACCCTTTATTCCAATGGATCTCCAAGAAGTTATTAATGAGTATTTAGAGATATTTTTAAAGGTATTCCAACTACTCTAGATCATGACCATGTTATTCACTTGCAACCATGAAGTGTACCACCTAACATCATACCCTATAGGTACCCATATGCACAAAAGATTGATATTGAGAATATTTTTCAAGAAATGTTATATGTAGGCATCATTAAACCTAGACAAATTTATCTCTCTGCACCAGTGATGATGGTTCGCAAAAAGGAAGGAGCATGGAATATGTGTCCATATTATAGAGAGATTAATAAGATGACCATTAAAGATAAGTTTTTTATTCTTGTCATTGGTGAATTATTAGATGATTTATAAGGAGATTTTTTCTTTAACAAGTTGGATCTTCATTCAAGATATTATCAAATCAGAATGAGGAAAGAAGGGATTTTGAAAGAATCCTTTAGAACACATGAAGGTCATTATGAATTTTTTATGACGCCATTTGGCCTTACCAATGCACCTTCCACATTTCAAATCTTGATGAATTCTAATTTTAAATCCTTCCTCAAAAATTTTGTGTTAGTATTTTTTATGATATGCTAATCTATAGCAAATATTGGGAAGAGCATGTACAACATGGTGACATGGTATTTAAACTATTGGAGGACCATCAACTTATCCCAATTCTTATAAGTGTTCCTTTGGGGTTCAGTAAGTTGAATATTTGGTTCATATTGTATCTCATGAAGGTTTCAAAGTAGAGCCTAACAAAATTAAAGATATCATGGAATGGACAATTCCTAAAACTTTGAATAATCTCAGAGGATTTTTAGGATTGGCAGTCTACTACTAAAATTTTGTCAAGAATTATGATCAAATAGAAGAACCTATAAAATGGTTATTGAAAAACTAGGCATTCTTTGAATGACTCAACATGAAACCAAAGGTTTTGAAAAACTTAAACTGGCTATGTGTAGAAATCCTATATTAGCCACACCTAACTTCACAAAAATATTTAGTGTGGAATGTGAAGCCTCGGGTCATGTCATTGGTATAGAGTTAATACAAGAAGGAAACCAATTTCCTTTGAAAGTTTCCAACTTAAAGGGAAAAAACTTACTCAAACCAATTTATGAAAAGGAAACACTGTTCATACTACTGGAAGTTAAGAAATGGTACCCTCGCCTAATAGGAAGACACTTCAAGGTAAGAATAGATCATGATAGTCTTAAGTACTTCTTGGAACAATGATTATATTCAGAAGACCAACAAAAAAGGGTTATGGGATACAAATATGCTAGGTTATGACTTTGAAATTATCTAACAAGAGGAAAATAGAATGTGGTGTAAGATGCACCTCCAAGAAACAAGATGACACAGAGGGATTACTTTTTGTTATTTCCCTTATGAAATCTAATTGGGTAGAAGAAGCAAGGGATGAATGGAAAAAGGATTAGTACACATTTAATATAACTGAACAGCTACAAGAGGACCCTAGTTCATTAGATTTTGTTTTCTGGAAGAATGATTAACACTGTGGTTTAGGATCGTGTATATTTATATAAGGATTCTTAACTCAAACATAAGGTCCTTTTGAAATTCCACACTTATCCTATATGAGGGAATCAAAGGTTCATGAAAACTTACCACAAAATCAAGAAAAATAATTTTGGGGAAGATATTAAAAACAGATGTCCAAAATTTTGTGTTAAAATGTTTGGTTTTCCAATAGAATAAGGGAGAGAAAATCAAGACACGGAGTCTTCTACAACAATATCCCATACCAAGTCAATGTTGGAAATATCTCTCAATGGATTTTATCACAAGTCTACCAAAGTCAAAAGTAATTAATGTCATCATCATGTAGTAGTGGATCAACTCACAAAGTATGCTCTTTTTTGCTATTTTATTTTAAATAAAGTACAATAGATGCAACATTCATGGAAACAATTCAAAATCTACATGGAATCCTTAATATTATTGAAAAAGTGAGAGACATCTAATTTTCATTGGTAACTTTTGGAAGGAAGTATTTTATTTTTCTAGCACTCAATTAACTCACAACTCCTCTTACCATCATTAGTCCAATGGGAAAAATGAGATTGTGAATAAATGACTAGAAGGGTATCTTCATTGCTTTGCATCTGATAAACAAACATGATGAGTCAAGTGGTTGGCCTTAGAAGTGTTGGATGTGTTATAGTATTTATAGGTTCCTAAAGAAAGGGGGGTCCAAGTGGGGATGATTAGCCTCCTATCTAGGGGGCATAGGGGGCCAACACCCACCCCCTGCCTCCATTAAAAAAATGGGTTTATTTTCGTCTATACTTTTGAGATGTTTCTACCCCATGGTTTATAGCCCATTGTAATTTAATTACAATCAATAAATTCAGGTTGTAATGATATTTGGGTTAAAGGATTAGGGTTTTAAATGCTATAATATTGCATAGTAAAGAAAATACAATGAGATAGGGAGTGGATAAACTCTCAAGAACGCTAGTTTTTCCAATTTTGGGTTTCTAGGGAAAATATTTGTGTGATGTGTTTGTGAACCATTGTTAATTATTGTGTTTTGTATTCCATTTGGTATTGTTTTCCTTTACACAATTTTATCAAATTTCTTGATCTAGTATTAGCGTGAGGATATTAGCTTCAAGGGGATGACTTTGATGCTAAGGATTAGCTCTAATACCAATCCCCCCTTTAAAATTGACTTGGAGTAATCACCAACCCCCCTAAAAGTTTTAACCGAGGAATATTGCATGCCCCCATATCATCTAAGTTAACATGACTTTACTAGTGAATTACTAGGGGTTCCCTCCTTATCACCTAAGCCTACATGAATTTTACAGTGAGTTACCAGGGGTACACATACCTAGCAGGTCTTACAGCTATATTCCCATTTACATGCAATACAATTTTCAACTCCATTATAATAAAACAAAATTATCTTGTTCATGGTGTCTCGTGGTGAGTTCACCATCACCATCCGTTGTTGCATTCTCTCACTTTTCCATGCTCATCTTCTTATGCCTTGCCATTGCTCGTTATTTTCCATGCCCCTCATTCTTTCCATGCTTGTCTTTGCTACACCCTTTTATACTACTAAATTGCAATGTTGTTTATGCTAATCTGAAACTCACCAACTAAGGGTTTCTTGTCTTTGTCTGCATTATAATATTTTCTTTGATATTCATGTGCAAATTTTTCAAATTAGTCAATTCTAACAAACTTTGCACACACATTGAGTTGAATGGGATCAATATGTTTCTTACTAACTCCAAGAGTTTATAAAATATGCAAAGACACTTAGACCATATACCAACAAATATCTCTTGAGTTTCCCTACATTGACATCGTTGGCACATGCAGACCTTTGCATGCATCCTCATCTTGAAAGAGCCATCCACATCCTTTCCTTATGCACACATCTCTCCTCTGCAACAAGATTCACATTGTTATTATAACCTCAATCCCGTAACTCATGAAACAAATCCATGTTCTTAGATCCGAGGCGCTCGTTCTCCTCATGTGAGGTTCTCTTCCTTTTAGTTGCATCCTCTAGTTCCTTCATGCATGGGATATCACCATGAGCTGTGACCTTTGTCTTCATTCATGTGGTTAGATTTTCTTCCACCTTCACGCCCTACCCTGAGCTAGCTTCTTCAATCTCACTTATGGATTGTGATTCCACAACTGTGTCTATTTTCTTCCACACATGGTGTTGATGTATATGTAACTTCGGAATGTATTTCACATATATGTATATTGTATTCCTATAGAGATGGTATTATTCCTCTATAAGGAAGTGTCGTCATTTATATTGTAAGTGTCGTAACTTATACTTGATGGGTTATTAGACCACCTTATTTGGGGTCGGCCCTGTATAAGTCATGTGGGTCAAAGGGTTATTAGACCACCCTATTGGGGGTCGGCCCACTCAGCATTATGTTATGTGGTTAAGTTCGAGCCTACATGAGTTAGGTAAAAAGGCAAGTCAAGTCAAGTATAAATAGAGTGCGGGAGGCACTCTATTTACTCACTCACTTCTCACACATGCACTCAAGGAGGAGTGGCGCACTTATGGAGGAGGAGGATCTGCTGCTAGGTTATGGCTATCTCTCTTGGTTGGTTGTATCATTGCTCTATCTATCTCTGAGGAAGTTATTGGGGTTTTTCACCTTTATGGTTTTCCCCAAGTAAATCTTTGTGTCTCTTGTGTGCTTGCATTATTGTCTCCATGATTGATATGCTGTAGATATGCTATACATGTTGTTCTCTCAGTTAAGATCCTAGATCATATTGAAGTAAATTCAGAAAATTTAACACATGGCCCGACTTTTCTCTCATGCCTCTCAGATCATGGATCATATATTCACGAATATTTTCATAGTTCCAGAATGGTGGCTCTCTTTATATATCCATGTGGACTTCTTCCTGTTTCTTTTTCCACACAGATTTAATCAATGGAATTTTCCTTTTTCCATGTGGGATTCTTTGTCGGTTCAATATTATATCCCATGGCCAACTGATTCCTTTGCAGGAGTGACATGTCTTCCATGTGCGATAATTTATTCTTCTACTTGGGGTTCTCTTTAGTGGGAAATTCCCTCACACCTCCATCTTTCTCTTAGAGCAGTGATCGTACTCTCCACATAATGCTCCTTCACACAGATAGGGTTTCTCTCTACGGCCAAGTGGAGGGCATTCTCTTCTTCAGCTTTACAATTCAGTTTTTCTCTTACTCGCAGGTCAACCACATCCTACGACAATTGCCCCATAGGCTTCTACATATGCACAACTATGCAGATTCACTTCTTCTCATGCAATCAATCACTGTAACTCTTCCATTGCAACCATGATATCCTCAATAATACAATAGAATATATAGTCCGCACTCACTATCCAGGAACAGGGATACACTGGAGCACATTTTCTTTCCCCGATACATCTTCAATACTCAACACAAAACAAAACAAATGATCCCCCCCTTTTGTTCACTAACTGGAAATCCAAACACCATGGCTCTTATACTAGTTATTAAGTTTTAGAGAGAATACAATAATAATAAGAGAGAATAACCATAGAAACATAACAACATTGAATACACCATAATTTACCCTGGAAAACCCCATGAGTGGAAAAAAAGAAACAATGGATAGCTTCATCATCCTTGGCCAAAACCAGCCAACTGAGCCAAGTGAGTTCACCCACTCACCTCAAGGCCACATTACAATAGAATATGCCAAGACCTTTATAGGATTCATTACATGCAATATATTGGGCCAATACCATGGGCTACAAAATATAGAGTGAAAGAGAGATAGAGAGAGAGATTGTGGGTTAGGAGTTGAGAGAGAGATATATTGGGGGTTGCGGGTTTAGAGTGAGAGAGAGAGAGAGAGAGAGAGAGAGAGAGATTGTCGGATGTGAAAGAGTGTGAAGTCTTGAAGGAAATATGTAGAAGCTGACCAATATCTACTATTAAGTTTTGGATGCCCCGAAGAGAGAGAGAGAGAGAGAGAGAGATGAAAGAGTGTGAAGTATTAAATGGGTTTAGAGAGAGAGATTGAGGGTTAGGGGTTTAGAGAGAGAGAGAGAATGGAGGTTAGGGGTTTAGAGAGAGAGAGAGAGAGGGAGATTGTAGGTTAGGGAGATACAAAGAGATAAAGATTGATAAAGAGAGGAAGGGTTAGGAATTTAGAAAGAGAGAGAGAAAGAAAGCGAGAGATTGGGGATTAGGGATTCAGAGAGAGAGAGAGAGAGAGATATTGGGGGTTAGGGGCTTAGAGAGAGAGAGATATTGGGGGTTAGGGGCTTAGAGAGAGAGAGATATTGGGGGTTAGAGGTTTAGAAAGGGGGAGATTGTGGGTTAGGGGATTAGAGATATAGAGATTTAGGGTTAAGGGTTTAGACAGAGAGAGAGAAAGAGAGATATTGGGGGTTAGGGGTTTAGAGAGAGAGAGAGAGAGAGAGAGAGAGAGAGATTGTGGATTGGGGGTTGAGAGAGATAGAGATTGGGGGTTATGGATTTGTATTTATAGTGAGTGAGAAATAGCGAGATCAAAAGAGAGAGCGTGAGTGGGTGGATAAGGGTAGGGGGAGAGGTATATGTGTGTGTGTGTGTAGAGAGAGAGAGAGAGGTGGTCAGTGGTTTAAAGAGAGAGAGAGAGCGGGGAGGTGGTTGGTGGTAGGAGTAGTTGAGATACTAATAGAAAGAGAGAGAGAGAAACCGATAAAAATAGAGAGAGTGGGTGGTTAAGGGTAAGGGGGAGTAAGGGAAGAAGGATATATAGAGAGAGTGAGAGGGATGGAGAAATGGTTAGTGGTAGGGGGGAGAGGGAGAGATAGAGAAAGGGGGGTAGAGGTATAGAGGTCAAGGGTGGGGGTTTGGGGGAGAGAGAGAGAGAGAGAGAGAGATCAGGGGGTGATGATTAGTGGTAGGTCTAAGTGATAGATCAAAAGAGAGAGAGAGAGTGGGTGGCTAGGGGTAAGGGGGAGAGGCATATAGTGAGTCAGTGGTTATGGGTAGGGGTCAAAGGGATATATATATATCACGCGAGAGAGAGGGGGGGGGTGGTCAGTGGTGTAGGAGAGAGAGAGAGAGAGAGAGAGAGAGAGAGAGAGCAAGGTTAGTGTTAGCGAGATTAGGAGAAAGAGGGGGGTGGTTTAGAGATAGAGGGAATGTTGGGTGATGGGTCAAGGGGAGAAAGAGAGAGATAGGAAACTAGAAGAGGAGAGAGGGAGGGTAAGAGAAATAAAGAAAGGAGGGGGTTAGGGTTTAGTATAACAGAGATATGGGGGGATTATGAATTATGGTATAGGGAGATATAGGGGGATTATACCTTATGGTACAGGGATAGATGGGGCCCTGAGAGAGCGAGAGGCAGGGTGGGGTTATAAAGAGGGAGGGGGCGTGGGATTATATTGAGAAAGGGAGATATAGCTAGACGGAGGGAGAAATAGTGTGTGTGTGTGTGTGTGTTATTAGTGCGCACGTGTTAATAGTGTGTGTGTGTGTTATTAGTGCGCATGTGTTATTAATGCATGCCCTCCAAAAAAAAAAAAAATTGTGCATTTACCTTTTTCCATTCCATGTGTAATGACTTGGAAGGTTTGTCTCTAGGTTTGGATTACCAAATCTTATGCCTTGGAATGCATTATAGAAAAACACATTGTGTTCTATAACTTCATGTTTTTCAACCTTGAATCTGTATATGCTCCACTTGTCCACTACTAATGAAACTGCACACACTTATAGAATTCTTTGTGCAGATTCCAAATATCTATTTTTTGAATAAATCTGTTTGTATTTTCTATTTTTAATTCATTTTTGTTTGCAATCATGTCATATTTACAGAAAACATAAGTCATGTATTTCAGCTATAACATTTTACTGGCTCGCCTATTTCGAAAACTGAAAAGAATATGTGCAGACCTATGCACTAAAAAAATAGAGTAAATTGACTATGTTAAGCTATGATACAGGGGCCTAACGCTTGACCTTGTCATTTTAGGGATTCACTGACTTCCTTAATTTTGAAAAAATATAAAATTGTCTTGGAAAATTTTGAAAAAATATAAAATTATCTTGGAAAATTTTGAAAAAATAGCATTGTACTAGAAAGGCATGTTATCTACAACTCTACATGATTTTTTTTTACAAATTTGGACAATTTACAAAAAAATAACATACCAATCTTAGAAGAACGTCATTTTTGGGGAAGTTATACCTATTTTCCATATATAAAAGTTATATATTCTAGAAGGTGATCCGATTGTCTACGTTTCATCTTTTTACACCATATTATAAAAAGTTAATGGTCAGATTTCTATTTTTCAGGAAGTCCAGTGCAACTAATGCCTCATAAGTGGGTATCATTACCTTGCACAAGCTCCTTAACAACCTTTTAGTTACTTTATGGTTGTAAGGTGGTTGTGAGTAAATCTTGTATAAATGTAATATTTGTGAATATGAAATGAGAATTTTTCGTCATTTTGGTCTTCTTGGTTTTTTTGCGTATCTAATTTATATCATCACATAAGTCAAACGTCTTAAGCAACTGCTAACACAAATAAATCATAGATCAAAACCCATTTTTTACATGGTTAAAACCCTTAGAGAGGGAAACAATCCTACATGGTTAAAACCTTTAGAAAGGGAAATAGTCCAGTGCCCCAACCAAATAGCTACTTGAGGCAACATATTCTACTACTTGTTTAAATAGAAATCATAAAAATTTAGAACATATTGAATACAAATGCATATTAATATATACTAAAGAAACATACTTTAACTAACTAAAAACACAATAGACCAAATTTATCTTATCTAACCCCTAATGTTTAAATATATTAACATCCCCATTTATTAACTAGTAAAATAAACATTACATTGTTCCACAAACAAATTTCTATTTTCACAAGATTCCAATGTTGAATTTTGGCGAGGAGCTCATTTAAATTCTTTTCTTGTGTAGATTTTAAGGACCATTTATTTGTTTTTATCTCTTTCATATGTAATAGTAGAGATTTATAGCATAGGAAAATGTTTTAAAAAGTATTTACCGTGCAAAGTGTGTATACGACATCCAACACTTATTGGACAAAGAGTTGACATGCTAGTTGTAAACAAAGTAAAATTCAGGATTTTGTAAACAAAAACCTGTCACCTTGGACCTATAGTGCGAAATCTATGTCACCTTGTCTGCAGTGCCAAATCTTTTGTCTCCGAGCTTGTTATCATTATAGAATTGTTTCTATTGCAATGATCAATGATATAATGTTGAACATTATTTGTTTTCTCCGTTATGCGTGACCTCTACAATCAAAATTCATAGCCATATCCAAAACTATGGCTCGGCTCTCACAATATTTTGTATGTGATATCTCTAAAACATTTTTGATAATCAAGGCATGTGATCTCTCTTGAATATATTTGTGAGAATTATGGTTATGAGAGGTTTGACTGAATTAATTTTAAGCATTTTTGTGAACTTAGAATTGGATAACTTTAAGAGATATCATTATATACGGTCTAAAATCTTGATATAAAGAAACTTTGATCTTATTTAATTGAAAATATTTTTGTTGTAAGCTTTATGAAGAAATTATATTAGTGTACAAAAAGTAGTAAATACAAGCACATGAGTAGCAGGTGGTTTATCATCCCATCCCGACTGTTCATAGATCTAGAGTTGCTAAATTTGAAACAAAAATACCTAGCCTATGCATGGAGCATCATTATAAACCTGTCAATTTTCATCTTCCATGCATGGGTGACCAAAAAACTATCAGGCTTATGCCTGAGTACATTTTCAAAATAAATAAATTGTCCAAATGGCCTCTATGGACATGAAAGTTTAACAAAAAGACTATTAGCTCCATAAACTAGGATTTCTCTGATACTATAAATAACAAAAAAACAGAGAGAAAAACGCAGAGTTTACTCAGCATTTAGGTCTTCTTCAGCATCTTCGGGCTTCTCTTCAACGTTGTCCATGGCCTCTTTGACTGGGTGTGCTTTTCTTCCTTTTACCATCATTGGTGGAGGCAATATTACTTTTATACAGGGCCATGATGGGATCCTTGTCATTTTTGAAGGGAAAAAGGGGCATGCGCAATCAATTAAAAATTTACTATGCAATACATTAATATTTTCTTTTCTTTTTGCTAAGTACATGCGCTAGACCTAGAAAATACTATGCTTTAATTTTTCTTCCACTTACTTCATAAAACACTTTACTTCACAATCTAATTGCGCGAAGAATTAATGCGCAATTCACCTTTTTACCGTGCACAAATTAACTGTGTGATTCAACCTTTTATTGCGCAAAGATTAACTGTGCAATTCTACTTTCTACTACGCAGTTGAACTTTGCGCAAATGTACAAAAATTAACTTTGCGCAATATTTTACTTTGCATGAATTGTGCACTTCTCTAACTTTGCGGAACTTGACTTTGCGCACTTCATACAAATTACTTTTGCACACACTTTTCACTTTTACAAAGATTAACTGCGCGGTTAACTTTGTATACCTATCTAAGTGCGCACAACTCAAACTTAAATAAACTTTATCTTAAAACATGAAACTTACATATATTGCTGCAGTAGAACAAAGTAACTGTGCTGCACTTACAGAGAGATGGATTTACTTCAAACTTTCACCATTTACACAGAGCTTGGGCTCTTGAGATATTTCACGGGATTTACTTCTCCTCTTCTTCAATTATCTCTATCTCTTCATCTCTTACTAATCTTCTGTGGGAGATATCTATTTATACAAAAACTTAGGTTTAGCTTCTCTTCAAAGTTACAGGGTTGCAATAAACATTGAAATTAATTTCTACCTAAGAAATATGATCTTGTCGAATACAAGAGCGGCTACTTAAATACTAACTTGTCGTTACTGGGATTGGCTACAAACTGACTGACTGTCAGACATTGCAGACTGACAAAATGACCGACTTGGAGTCTGACAGAGTCAGCACATATCTGATATGCTATCATCTCATTAATCATGATATTTCCAACACTCCCCCTTAATTATGAGCGGATGGGGATCTTTAAACAAAAATACAATATTACAAAATATTTCAGAGCTGAAACCATGGGGGCTTCACTCAATAAACCGCTATCATAGCACGTTCGTTCAAGGCATATGAACCAATACCCCTAATTTCATTAAATATTGGAAAATACCTTCCAAAATCATTTTTTTAACCCCCTCCCAATATGCCTTCCCAATTTTAAAAAAACACCTATTTTCACTAGATATTGTATGTATCAATTTTTTAATTAACATTTTTTATACCCCTTTATATTTATACCTAGTATATTGATATGATACCCCTCTTATGACCCCACATGCATTCTACAATGCACCTTGCTTCTTTCAATGTATATTGTGGATGCACATTACTTCACCCACAATGCAATTACTCAACCACATATCATTATGATTTGCAACATCTAATGGTCTAATGAAGAGATAGGATATCACTTCTTGTATGTCACTAGAGCCAATGCACATAGTACAACATTTACATTGCATTTTGCAGTTCCCTAATCACTAACTAAGCATGTTGTGGGCTAGGTATCCAAGCCCCCGGGGCCTGTAACAACTTCTAGGAGGCTGACTAAACCACCCAAGGACTGTAATAGGCACGAGTGGCTTGGTATTCAATCCCCCAAGGCCTATCGAGGGCCTATAACAGGTCCTGGAGGCTTAGAGCCTCCCAAGGCTATTTGTAACAATTGGCTGAGTGATATTGGTAACAATTGGCTTTCAATGACCACTGTCTCTCGACTATGATCGACTGGAAACCCACTTCACCACAAAACTTGTGGCCTCAAGCATGTCTCAAGATGCAATTTCCCTACGTACTCGTAAGACCGAGCCTTGCCTCAACCCGATTTCTCATCCGACAGTGATCCTGCCATCTCCTTTTGGCGGATATTTGTCAGCCTACCCATATAAAAAAGACCCCAAAGTATTTTTTTATTGTTATATTAAATAAAAAAAACCCTTTGCCCCTTAATATATAAGTAATATAATTTTTAGGTTTTCATGAATATTTAATACCGCAATATGAATGAACGTGATATTATAATGCCTTTTAATGAAGCCCCTGTTTCTGAAACATGCTCTGTTCATGACATAGTTCATTGTGCAGAACTTGTCACTCCCAAACAACTTCACAGAAATTGGAATGGGTCCTTTGCCAATGGTTTTGTAATTATGTATGCAACTTGATCTTCAGACCTGCAAAATTCTAAATAGATTTTCTTGTTGTTTATCAATTCTATGATGAAGTGATACCTTGTGTCGATGTGCTTGGTTCTCTTTTGAAACACATGATTCTTTGACAGTGCGATAGCGGAATTGTTATCACAGTAAATGACTGTGGGTTCTTGCATGTTCTATGATAGATCACTTAACATTCTGCACATCCAAACTGCTTGACATGCTGCGCTTGTAGCTACAACATACTTTGGTTCTGTTGAAGAGAGAGTTACTATGGGTTGTTTCTTTGAATCCCATGATCCAACACCTGTTCCTACATGAAATGTATTTCCAGATGTGCTTTTCCTGTCATCCATGTTGCCTCCATTATCGCTGTCAGTGTATCCAATGAGTTTGAAATTTTCTGAGGTTGAATACAAAATACCAAAGTCTTTTGTTCCACTTACATACCTCATAATTCTTTTACCTACTTTCCAATGCAATTCTTTTGGTGACTCCATGAATCTTGAGATTAAACTGACACCATACATGATGTCTGGCCTTGTTGTTGTCAGATACATAAGGCTGCCAACGAGCCTTTTAAACAGAGTAGGATCTACATTGGATCCATCATCATACTTGCTCAATTTCAAACCTTTTATTCCTAGTGTTGGAGTTGTCTTGCAATTTAACATCTTAAACCTGCTCAAGACATCACTTGCATACTTGGACTATGATATAAATATACCATTTTCAGTTTTCTGGAATTCAATGCCTAGAAAATACTTCATAAGCCCCAAATTAGTCATTTCGAATTCACTTTCCATGACTGTTCTGAATTCTTCAATGCCAAAATCACTAGTAAATATTAAATCATCTACATACAGGTAGACAATTAACTTATTACCTTACTTGTTGATCTTTGTGTACAGTGTTGGTTCACATTCACTTCTGTGAAATCCATTTTGAATGAGGTATGAGTCAATGCGACTGTACCAAGCTCTAGGAGCTTGCTTCAAACCATACAGTGTCTTTTTCAGTCTATATACTCTGTGTCCTTGTCCTGGAACTTCATAGCCTTGTGGCTGCTCTACGTATACTTCTTCCTCCAAATAACCATTTAAAAATGCAGACTTGACATCCATTTGATAAACAGGCCATTTCTTTTGTGCTGCGATGGCCAAGACTGTTCTAATAGTGTCCATTCGCGCTACAGGTGCAAGAGTTTCATTGAAGTCAATGTCGGGCTGCTGAGTGAACCCTCTTGCTACCAATCTTGCCTTGTGCTTCTACACATTTCCATCAGCATCTTTCTTGGTCTTATAAATCCATTTGACGCTGATCACATCATTGTCCTTAGGAACATCAACCAGTTCCCATGTTTGATTCTTCTCAATGCATGCTATTTCTTCATCCATGGCTTGCGCCCAAAATTTCTCTTCAATAGATTCTTCAAATGTTAGTGGATCATCAACTTGAGAAAATAATGCAAAACATGAGAATGAATTAGGTGTACCAATCTCATATATCTCGCACAGACTTCTTGTGCTCGGCAGAGTTGCTGGTGTTGAGCTGCACAAACTGCTTGATGGAGTAGCTTGAGTTGCGCCTTGTGTTGCAGTTGCTTGTGCTGGAGCATGCTGCGCAATCCTTGGAGTAGACGAAGTTGCGCAATTCTGATTTACATGCGGTGTCTCATCCACATCTTCTATGCTGTCATCATGTTCAACATGTGACACGATTTTAACATTATTTTCTATAGTTCCATCCCATGCTTCATTTTCCAAAAACTGAACATCGCGTCTGATAATGACTTTCCTTGCAATAGGATCATACAAATTGTATTCTTTTGTGTCTTTGGAATATCCAATAAAGATGCATTTCTGTCCTTTATTGTCTAATTTCCTTCTTAGATCATCTCGAACATGTGCGTATGCTACACAACCAAAAACTTTCAAATGCAACACTATGTTTCATACCTATCCAAGCTTCTTGCAGAACTTTGTTCTTCACACTCTTCGTCAAACATCGATTCATGATGTATACTGTAGTTGCCACTGCTTCAGCCCAGTATTCATTTGACAGATGCGTAGCTGCCAACATGTTGCGCACCATCTCCATAATGGTTCTGTTCTTCCTTTCTGGGATACCATTCTGCTGCGGTGTATACCGTGCAGTGAACTACTTCTGTATGCCATGATTTTTGCAAAAATTCAAGAAATCATTTGAAACATACTTACCACCTCTATCTGTTCTCAATATCTTGATGTTGTACCCACTCTACTTCTCCACGAGTGCCTTGAACTACTGAAAACAATCAAATGCATCAGATTTTTGTTTTAGAAAATAAAACCATGTTTTTCTTGTAAAATCATCAATGAATGTGAGAAGATAAGTGCATCCTCCCATGGACGGTGTTTGCATCGGTCCACAAATATCAAAATGCACAATTTCAAGTGGTGCGCGCACTCTGCATGACTTTCCAACTGGAAAATTTTCTCTGTGCTGTTTGCCAAAAATACAGCCTTCACAAATTCTCTCTGGTCTTTCGATCAATGGTAATCCTTTCACCATGTCCTTCATGTGCAATAGCTTCAATCCACCAAAATTCAGATGTCCAAATTTGAAATGCCATAACCAGGATTCATCCTTCACTTCTGTCTAAAACGTTGCTTGCATTGCGTTGTCCTCCTCTTCTACTGTGCAATGAATTTCTGCTCCTTTTCTCTCTCCACGGAGCGACGCGGAGCGCAATTCCAGAATTCTCATTTTGACTTGCATGAACAACTTGAGTTGTTTTTCCTCTTATGATGGGTCGTATCCTCAAAGGAAACAAGCGATTGCTTGTCATCTGTACTTCGGCAATTAATTGATTTCTGGGATATATGTCCTTGATCACACAACGCTTGCCTACCATGTGAACTCTGTAACCTTTTTCCATCAGTTGACCAATGCTCATCAGGTTGTGCTTCAAACCTTGAACATAATAAACATCAGGCATGAATTTATGCTCCCCTTGTTTTGTTAGAATATAACCAGTACCCTTACCCAAAACAGTGACTTGAAAATTGTTTCCAAGTGTTACATTAGTTTGAACTGATTTATCTAGATTGGAAAATAAACTTAAATTACCAGTCATATGATTGCTACAGCCTAAGTTTAAATACCGTATGTCATTTGGACTTTATTGGATAGCATTGCATTCCAGTGGATATGCGCATGCTAAGAACAGTGAGCTATTCGGAGCGTTGTTGTTGCTTGATTGCACTCCACCTTGCTTTCCTTGGTCATACTGCTTCTTCCTGCATTCATATGCGAAGTGTCCATACTCCTTGCAGTAATGACATTGAATTTTTTATTTATCATACCTTTGTCCACTTGATTGAGTGGGATTTTGATTATGTCCTCTACCAGCCATGCGCAGGGCTGTTGCTATGACCTCCTTTGAAAGAACTTCGTCCTCTACCTCTTGAGTTTGATCTTCCTCTGCCTCTTCCATGGCTGATGGATGACTGTGCTGCGATTGCACCTTCCAACGATGTATCTGAACCATTGATTCTATGTTCATGATTGAGTAATGAGGCTTGCAACTCATCAATAGTAAATGTGGACAGATCTTTGTTTTCCTCCAGGGTTACAAACAAAGATTCAAATTTCTTTGGTAGAACTCTAAGAAATTTCTCAACAATTCTTTGGTCAGTTAGAGTTTCTCCATGATACTTTATTTGATTAACCAGACCAATAACAAGAGTATAGAATGAGTCTACTGACTCTGTGTTTTTCATAGACAGAGATTCAAAATCTCTTCTAAGAATCTAAAGTTTAGCAGTCTTTACCTTGTTCAAACCTTGATATGTTGTTTCCAGCATGTCCCACGCTTCCTTTGTTGACTACCTTGTTGCTACTCTTGGGAGTATGGACTCATGTGTTGCTTGATGTATGTGGAACAACGCCTTTCCATCTTTCTTCCTCTGTTCCCTCAGAACATCCTTCTCAGCTTGTGTGAGATTGTTGTATGTTGCTGCATTTGTTGGTTCTGCATAACCAGTCTGGACTATGTCCCATACATCTTGACCTCTAAACAAAGCCTTCATAGTTAGAGACCAATATTCATAATTTTTACCATAAAATATTGGGGTTTGCATATCTGAAGTGGAAGCCATACTTAATCACTTTTCCCTTATGTAAATACAATTTCTACTTTCCGTAAACCAAACTCTGATACTAGATGAAGGGAAAAAGGGGCATGCACAGTCAATTAAAAATTTACTGTGCAATACATTAATATTTTCTTTTCTTTTTGCTAAGTACATGCGCTAGACCTAGCAAATACTATGCTTTAATTTTTCTTCCACTTACTTCATAAAACACTTTAATTCACAAACTAATTGCACGGAGATTGAATGCCCAATTCACCTTTTTACCACGCCCAGATTAACTGCGCGATTCAACCTTTTACTGGGAAAATATTAACTGCGTGATTCTACTTTCTAGTGCGCAGTTGAACTTTGCGCGAATGAACAAAACTTAACTTTGCGCAATATTTTACCTTGCATGAATTGGGCACTTCTCTAACTTTGCGGAACTTGACTTCGCGCACTTCATACAAATTACTTTTGCACACACTTTTCACTTTTACAAATATTAACTGCGCGGTTAACTTTGTATACCTATCTAAGTGCGCACAGCTCAAACTTAAATAAACTTTATCTTAAAACATGAAACTTACTGCGCAGTTACTCTTTGTTAAAATAGAACTTTCACCACAGTGAAATACTTAGAAATCTTGATTTCTTTTACTGCGCATAAATGTAAACAATCATTCACACTAGTAAATATGAAATAGATGCGCGGCATGCATAAACCAACATTCTTGAGAATGGATACATAAAAATTAAGAACTTATATATTGTTGTAGTAGAACAGAGTAACTATGCTGCACTTACAGAGAGATGGATTTACTTCAAACTTTCACCATTTACACAGAGCTTGGGTTCTTGAGATACTTCATGGGATTTACTTCTCCTCTTCTTCACTTATCTCTATCTCTTCATCTCTTACTAATATTCTTCACTGGTTGGGAGATCAGTGAGGGACTTGGAGAGGAGGAGGAGTGGATAGCTGAAGCCGAAGAAGGGGAAGGTGTAGAATTATGGTCTCTGCTAACATCATGAGCCTGCAAAAGAACCTGAGCCAGGTAGTGCCTTCGACTGGTTGATGGCCTACTAGAACAATTCCTCTTCCCAGTCGTCCGAGAGGTTTCTTATATGGGCAGGAACAAACTCCCATAACCTCTCTCAGGAGAGTCTCTAGTTTCTATGCAGCTAGAACGCCCTCTACTAGACATTTATCTTTGCTTTAAAAATATATATTACCACCAAAAAGGTTATTTTAATATATATATATATGATATAAAAATCCGTACCTCATTGAAGCTTTCATAATCGTTGGGTGTGAGGTGATCTCATGAACAATAATTTATGAGTAAATTCTGTGAAGGATAAGATAACACAACTCTGACCATTAATGACTGAACATAAAAGATCTATACTTTTGTTCTTTTTATATTGCATTTAATAATCCAACAAGTACATCTAATATTCAAACACACTTATATTCTGTGTAGAGCCTTACAGGTAGTGTCGGTTCTACTGTAGGGAGGAAACACAGTTGAGAACAAGAGATAACAGAGATTCTATGTAGTGATTGGAGATATAACTTCTACCTACTATAGTTTAGAGATAAACTTCAAACTTTTCGAAACAAAGGACTGCGGGGGTTCGAGTATGACAGGAGCAGCGGCTTTAGTGGTGGTGTTGTGGTGGAGGATCCATGCGCCTTTGTGTCCAATATGTTAACTGTGAACTGGCCTGCTTTGAATACGTCCTCCAGAGCCATAATTTATTGTATTATCTTCCAAGTATATCAGCAACCTGCAACATAACAGAGGCATTACCTGAGCTTGCACCCTACAAAACAGCAAAGGAGCATTGCAAATACATACTTTCCTACATACTTGTTGCTTTGTCTTCAATGAAAGCTATTGTGACTCTTCATAACAACACTCTTTATAAATAGTGAGCTCATGATTAATTAATAATCTCTTAAGAAATAGCTAGCCAGTGATTTATTTATTAATACATCGTACATCTATTATTTCTAATACTTTATCCTCATATATCTTTATTAATTTTATACCCTTACCACAACCAAATTTCCAACTAATAGAACAAACACCTTATCCTCCTATGCCCCAATCAAAATTAATAATACAAAAACCTTATCATCATATACGGCCTTCACCACAACTCTAATTAATATTTAATATTTTCAACTAGCCACTTATAATCAACTTCGTCTTAGCCACAATTAATATCAATACAAAACCTTATCATCAT
Organism: Larix kaempferi; assembly: GCA_027924585.1. Classification (NCBI taxonomy): domain Eukaryota; kingdom Viridiplantae; phylum Streptophyta; class Pinopsida; order Pinales; family Pinaceae; genus Larix; species Larix kaempferi. Next base: position 12,922,502 of record BSBM01000484.1, read on the forward strand.
ATACCTTTACCACAATCACAATTAATATTTAATATTTCCAACTAACCAATTTGTATGGGCCACTTGTAATCAACTTCACAATATTATCATATACCTTTACCACAACCACAATTGATATTTAATGTTTTCAAGTGCTTAATGTGTATAGATAACCACAATTGATATTTAATGTTTTCAAGTGCTTAGTGCTTAATGTGTATAGATAAGTACACTACAATTAATGACTTTGGGAAACAATTTAACAAGTATATTGGATGAGTCCATGAAGTTTAGTCACATTTTTTCCACATGATGGTATTATTGATTAAAATATTCAATATTATACAATTTATCTTCACTACATGTGACACTTTCAATGGCCAATTGTCTTTCCACATGATGATAATGTTGATTAAAATATTCAATATTATACAACTTCCCTTCACTACATATCACACTTTCAATGAACAATTCTCTTTCCATGTCATGGTATTATTGATTAAAATATTCAATATTATACAATGTCCCTTCACTTCATGTGACACTTTCAATCAACAACTGTCTTATGCCTCCAAGCCTAGAAAGGGTACCATGAATTAGGAAACAATTTAACAGGCAAATTGGGTGAAGTCGGGAAGCTTAATCACATTTTTTTCCATATGATGATATTGTTGATTAAAATATTCAATATTATACAATTCCCTTCACTAGTTGTGACACTTTCAATGAACAATCTGTCTTCTTGTGCCTCCAGTCCTAGCAAGCATCTCGTGACTTTGGGAAACAATTTAATAGTCAAATTGGGTGAATCCATGAAGCTTAGTGACTTTTTTTGGCAAGCTAGGAACATGAATATGGCCTATGCAAACCCTCGTTTAAGGTTTCACCTTGATCGAGGTTTTAAGCACGCATCAACAGTTTTACAGAAAAATCAACTCTTTATGTCAAAACACTTGGATCATATATTTTGAAATTATACTTCGATTGCGGTTATTTAGAGTCCTTCATCAAAGTCTAAACCTCGTCCAGATTCTTGAATGTTAATAATCCTACCCCACTTTTTTAGGTTTTCAAGGAGTTGCAACATATAGTTAGTGAAATCCCTTTATCTCTTCCATGAAATGTGACAAAATTAGTTCCTCATATAGCCAAGTACACTACAATTAATATTAAATGTTTCTAACTACTCACTTTGTATAGGTCGCTACATTACAATTAATATTTAATGTTTTCGACTACTCACTTTGTATAGGTAGCTACACTACATGCGCTATTTTTAATGAATAATTTGTCCTTTTATGCATCCAAGCCTAGCAAGGGTCCCATGACTTTGGGAAACAATTTAACAAGTATATTGGATGAGTCCATGAATCTTAGTCACATTTTTTCCACATGATGATATTACTGATTAACTACTCACTTTGTATAGGTAGCTACACTACATGTCACATTTTTAATGAATAATTTGTCCTTTTATGCATCCAAGCCTAGAAAGGGTCCCATGACTTTGGGAAACAATTTAACAAGTATATTGGATGAGTCCATGAAGCTTAGTCACGTTTTTTCCACATGATGATATTACTGATTAAAATATTCAATATTATACAATTTCCCTTCAATACATGTGACACTTTCAATGACCAATTGTATTTGCACATGATGATAATGTTGATTAAAATATTCAATATTATACAATTTCCCTTCACTACATATGACACTTTCAATGAACAATTATCTTTCCACGTGATGATATTATTGATTAAAATATTCAATATTATACAATGTCCCTTCACTTCATGTGACACTTTCAATGAATAGTTGTCTTATGCCTCCAAGCCTAGCAAGGGTACCATGAATTGGGAAACAATTTAGCAAGCAAATTGGGTGAACCCATGAAGCGTAGTCACATATTTTTCCATATGATCATATTGTTGATTAAAATATTCAATATTATACAATTCCCTTCAATAGTTGTGATACTTTCAATAAACAATTTGTCTTCTTGTGCCTCCAGTCCTAGCAAGCATCCCATGACTTTGGGAAACAATTTAATAATCAAATTGGGTGAATCCATGAAGCTTAGTGACTTTTTTTGGCAAGCTAGGAACATGAATATGGCCTATACAAACCCTCGTTTGAGGTTTCACCTTGATCAAGGTTTTAAGAATGCATCATGAGTTTTAGAGAAAAACCAACTCTTTATGTCAAAAGACTTGTATCAGAGATTTTGAAATTATACTTCTATTGCAGTTATTTAGAGTCCTTCATCAAAGTCTAAACCTTGTCCAGGTTCTTGAATGTTAATAATCCTACCCCACTTTTGTAGGAGTTGCAACATATAGTTAGTGAAATCCCTTTATCTCTTCCATGGAAGGTGAGAAAATTAGTTCCTCATATAGGCAAGTACACTACAATTAATATTAAATGTTTCTAACTACTCACTGTGTATAGGTAGCTACACTACAATTAATATTTAATATTTTTGACTACTCACTTTGTATAGGTAGCTACACTACATGTGATATTTTTAATGAATAATTTGTCCTTTTATGCATCGAAGCCTAGCAAGGGTCCCGTGACTTTGGGAAACAATTTAACAAATATATTGGATGATTCCATGAAGCTTAGTCGCATTTTTTCCACATGATGATATTACTAATTAACTACTCACTTTGTATAGGTAGCTACACTACATGTCACATTTTTAATGAATAATTTGTCCTTTTATGCATCCAAGCCTAGCAAGGGTCCCATGACTTTGGCAAACAATTTAACAAGTATATTGGATGAGTCCATGAATCTTAGTCGCGTTTTTTCCACATGATGATATTACTGATTAAAATATTCAATATTATACAATTTCCCTTCACTACACGTGACACTTTCAATGACCAATTGTCTTTCCACATGATGATAATGTTGATTAAAATATTCAATATTATACAGTTTCCCTTCACTACATATCACACTTTCAATGAACAATTCTCTTTCCACGTGATGATATTATTGAATAAAATATTCAATATTATACAATGTCCCTTCACTTCATGTTATACTTTCAATGAACAATTGTCTTATGCATCCAATCCTAGAAAGGGTACCATGAATTGGGAAACAATTTAACAAGCAAATTGGGTGAACCCATGAAGCGTAGTCACATTTTTTTTCCATATGATCATATTGTTGATTAAAATATTCAATATTATACAATTCCCTTCACTAGTTGTGACACTTTCAATGAACAATTTGTCTTCTTGTGCCTCCAGTCCTAGCAAGCATCCCATGACTTTGGGAAACAATTTAATAATCAACTTGGGTGAATCCATGAAGCTTAGTGACTTTTTTTGGCAAGCTAGGAACATGAATATGGCCTATGCAAACCCTCGTTTGAGGTTTCACCTTGATCAAGGTTTTAAGCATGCATCAAGAGTTTTAGAGAAAAATCAACTCTTTATGTCAAAACACTTGGATCAAATATTTTGAAATTATACTTCGATTGCAGTTATTTAGAGTCCTTCATCAAAGTCTAAACCTCGTACATGTTCTTGAATGTTAATAATCCTACCCCACTTTTGTGGGTTTTCATGGAGTTGCAACATATAGTTAGTGAAATCCCTTTCTCTCTTCCATGGAAGGTGACAGAATTAGTTCCTATATATTTTCCATTAAATCCTATATCCAATACTCATAGGGGATGACATTTTAGATATAATTCAAGAGCAAGTACCCATAAGGTAAAGGTGTTGATTGATTTTGATAGTACCCATAACTTGATTAATTGCAAATTAGCCAAAATTATCAATTTCTTTGTATATAACACCAAAATTACAAGTAATGGTTGGAGATGGAGGTACCACGAATTTTTCAAGGAAGTGCCATATTATTAATCTTACTATGGGGGGTATTTATTGGATATTCCAATTATTTCAATCCAAATAGATGGTGTTAATGTCTTACTAGGGGTCCAATGGCTCTTAATTTTTATGAAATTTTCATGAAATTCTCCTTGGAAAGAAAGTAAATTGAACTCATAGGTATTACAGGGAAACCCTCTAAAGTGATAATCTCTAATAGCAAGAAAAATTGCTTAAAAAGGGACATCATGGTGTAATGCACAATTGTGCTCACTAGATCTTCAAGAATATATACCCTTTATTTTAATGGATCTCTAAGAAGTTATTAACAATCATTCTAAGGTCTTTAGAGATATTTCTAAAGGTATTCCACCTACTCTATATCATGACCATGTTATTCACTTGTAACCAATAAGTGTACCACGTAACACCATACCCTATAGGTACCCATATGGACAAAAGAGTGGTATTGAGAATATTGTTCAAGAAATATTATATGTAGGAATCATTAAACCTATCCACAGTGCTCTCTCTACACTAGTGGTGATGGTTTACAAAAATGGAAGGATCATGTCATGTGTATCCATATTATAGAGAGCTCAATACGATAACCATTAAAGATAAGTTTCTTATGCATGTCATTGATGAACTATAGATGATTTACAACAAGAATTTTTTTGTTACCAAGTTGGATCTTCAATCGGGATATTATCAAATTTGAATGAGGAAAGAAGGCATTTTGAAAGCATCCTTTAGAACACATGAAGGTCATTATGAATTTTTTATGACACCATTTGGCCTTACCAATGCACCTTCTACATTTCAAAGCTTGATGAATTCTATTTTTAAATCCTTCATAAAAAATATTGTGTTATTATTTTAAATGATATACTGATCTATAGAAATTACTGGGAAGAGCATGTACAACGTGTTGACATGGTATAAAACTATTGGAGGAGCACCAACTATATGCCAAGCCTTCTAAGTGTTCCTTTGGGGTTTAAGAAGGGGAATATTTAGGTTATATTGTATCTCATGAAGGTGTCAAAGTAGACCCTAACAAAATTAAAGATATCATGGAATGGCCAATTCCTAAAACTTTGAATAATATTAGAGGATTTTTAGGATTGACAGGCTACTACCAAAATTTTGTCATGAATTATGATAAAATAGAAGCACCTCTAAAAAGGTTATTAAAAAAATAGGCATTCTCTTAGACTCAACAAGAAACCAAAGATTTTGAAAAACTTAAAGTGGCTATGTGTACAACTCCTGTATTAGCCACACCTAAGTTCACAAAAATATTTAGTGTGGAATGTGTTCCCTTATGGAATTTCATTGGTGTAGTGTTAATGCAAGAAGGAAAGTACCTTTCCTTTGAAAGTTTCCAACTTAAAGGAACAAAACTCACTCCAGCCAATTTATGAAAAGGAAATTTTGTTCATACTGCATGCAGTTAAGAAATGGTGCCCTCACTTAATAGGAAGACACTTCAAGGTAAGAACATATCATGATAGTCTTAAGTACTTTTGGAACAATGATTATATTAAAGAGAGTAACAAAAATGGGTTATGGGTTACAAATATGCTAGGTTATGACTTTAAAATTATATATACAAAAAAGGAAAATAGAATGTGGTGGAAGATGCACCTTCAAGAAAGTAGATGACATAGAGGGATTACTTTATGGTATTTCCCTTATGCAATCTAACTATGTAGAAGAAGCAAGGGAAGAATGGAAAAAGGATCAGTAGGACTTTAAGCTAATTAAACAACTACAAGAGGACCGTGGTTCATTATATTTTTTTTGTGGAAGAATGATTCACTATGGCATAGGATCGCCTATATTTATGTAAGAATTTTTAACTCAAGCATAAGGTCCTTTTGGAATTTCGAACTTCTCTTATAGGAGGGCATTCAAGGTTCTTGAAAACTTACCACAAAATCAAGAAGTATTTTTTTGAGGATGATATTAAAATGGATTTCCAAAATTTTGTGGAAAAATGATTGGTTTACAAAAGAATAAGGGAGAGAAAATCAAGATGCAGTGTCTTTTACAACTATTTTCCATACCAAGTCATTTTTGGAAATAAGTATCAATGGATTTTATCACAAGTCTACCAAAGTGAATCAAATTGGGTGAATCCATGAAGCTTAGTGACCCGTTTTGGAAATCTAGGAACATGAATATGGACTATGGAAACCCTCGTTTGAGGTTCACCTTGATCGAGGTTTTAAGCAATCATCAAGAGTTTTAGAGAAAAAATCAACTCTTTATGTCAAAAATACTTGGATCACAGATTTCAAAATTATACTTCAATTGGAGTTGTTTAGAGTCCTTCATCAAAGTCTAAACCTCAACTAGGCTCTTGAATCAGGAAAGAAGGCATTTGAAAGAATCCTTTAGAAGACATGAAGGTCATTATGAATTTTGTATGACGCCATTTGGACTTACCAATGCACCTTCCACATTTCAAATCTTGATGAATTCTATTTTTAAATCATTCCTCAAAAATATTGTGATAGTATTTTTTATTATATGCTAATCTATAGAAAATATTGGGAAGAGCAAGTACAAAATGTTGACATGGTATTAAAACTATTGGAGGGGCACCAAATTATGCCAATCCTTCTAAGTGTGCCTTTGGGGTTTAGGAAGTTGAATATTTGGGTCATATTGTATCTCATGAAGGTTTCAAAGTAGAGCCTAACAAAATTAAAGATATCATGGAATGGCCAATTCCTAAAACTTTGAAGAATCTTAGAGGATTTTTAGGATTGACTGGCTACAAGTGAAAGTTTGTCAAGAATTATGATCAGATAGAAGAACCTCTCAAATAGTTATTGAAAAACTAGGCATTATCTTAGACTCGAGAAGAAACTGAAGGTTTTGAAAAACTTAAGGTGGCCATGTGTAGAACTCCTATATTAGCCACACCTAACTTCACAAAAATATTTAGTGTGGAATGTGAAGCCTCAGGGCATGTCATTGGTGAAGAGTCAATGCAAGAAGTTAAATTTGTTTCCTTTGAAAGTTTCCAACTTAAAGGAAAAAACCTCACTCAAACCAATTTATGAAAAGGAGACATTGTCCATATTGCTTACAGTTATGAAATGGTTCACTCACCTAATAGGAAGACAATTCAAGGTAAGAACGGATCATGATAGTCTTAAGTAATTCTTGGAACAATGATTATATTCAAAAGAGAAACAAAAGTGGGTTATGGGATGTAAAGATGCTAGGTTATGAAATTTAAATTATTTGCAAAAAAAAGAAAATAGAATGTGGTGGAAGATGCACCTCCAAGAAATAAGATAACACAGAGGGATCACTTTGTGTTATTTCCCTTATGAAATCTAACTGGGTGAAAGAGGAAAGGGAGGAATGGAAAAAGGATGATTAGGATTTTAAGATAATTCAAAAACTACAAGAGGAACCTAGTTCATTAGATAATTTTCTTTGGAAGAATGATTAACTCTGTGGTATAGGATCGCCTATATTTGTGTAAGAATTCTTCACTCAAACATAAGGTCCTTTCAAATTCCACACTTATCCTATATGAGGTAATTAAAGGTTCTTGGAAACTTACCGCAAAATCAAGAAGAATATTCTTGGGGAATATATTAAAAACAGATGTCCAAAATTTTGTGGAAAAATGTTTAGTTTTCGAATATAATAAGGGAGAGAAAATCAAGACATGGTGTCTTCTACAACTATTTTCCATACCAAGTCAGTGTTGGCAATAGGTCTCAATGGATTTTATCGCAAGCCTACCAAATTTAAAAGGAATTAATGTCATCATAATGTATTAGTGGATCTACTCACAAAGTATGCCCATTTATGTTATTTTCCCCATCATTTTACATAAAGTAAAATAGTTGGAGCATTGATGGAAGCAATTCAAAATCTACATGGAAGCAATTCAAAATCTAGTGGATCTACTCACAAAGTATGCCCATTTATGTTATTTTCCCCATCATTTTACATAAAGTAAAATAGTTGGAGCATTGATGGAAGCAATTCAAAATCTACATGGAAGCAATTCAAAATCTACATGGAATCCTGAAGATTATTGTAAGTGACAGACATCTAATTTTCATTAGTAAAATTTGGAAGGAAATATTTTGTTTTTTTTGGCACTCAATTAGATCACAACTCCACTTGCCATCATCACTCCAATGGGAAATGTGAGATTGTGAATAAATGACTAGAAGGGCATCTTCATTGCTTTGCATCTAATAAACAAACACAATGAGTCAAGTGGTTGGCCTTAGAAGTATTGGATGTGTTGTAGTATTTATAGGTTCCTAGAGAAAGGGGGGTCCAAGGGGGTTTATTATCCCCCTAGCTAGGGGGCACAAGGGGAAAACACCCCCCACCCCTCCAGAAAAATGGGTCGATTTTTTGTCCACCCCTCCAGAAAAATGGGTCGATTTTTCGTCTATACTTTTGAGACATTTCTGCCCTATGGTTTTGTATCCCATTGTAAGCTAATTCCAATCAAGAAATTCAGGTTGTAATATTATATCGGTTAAAGTATTAGGTTTTAGATTCTATAATATGCATAGTAAACAAAATACAATGAGATAGGGAGTGGAGAAACTCTCAAGACTGCTAGTTTTTCTAATTTTGGGTTTCGAGGGTAAATCTTTGTGTAATGTGTGTGTGATCCATCGTTAATTATTGTGTTTCAAATTCTGTTTGGTATTTTTTTTCTTTACACAATTTTATCAAATTTCTTTATCTGGTATTAGCATGAGGATATTAGCTTCAAGGGGACACCTTTGTTTCAATGGATTCGCTCCAATACCAATCCCCCCTTTAAAATTGACATGGAGTAATCACCAACCCCCCTCAAAGTTTTAACTAAGGAATTTCACATACCCCCCTATCATCTAGGTCAACATGAATTTATCGATGAGTTACCAAGGGTTCACTCCCTATCAACTAGGTCCACATGACTTTACCATTGTTAACAATCAAATTAACACCCTTAACAAGTGAAAATGGAAGCACATTTTACCATTCGCCCACAACATGAAGACTAAAAATTTGGAACAATTGAGAACTTCAATCTCTCATCTGACCATCGCTTCTGCAAAGGAAGAAGTTTGTGAATACAAAGATTTCCCTAAAGAGGCCAAGTCTTGGACCACTCAAAGGGACAAAACCCAACTTCTACAACTCCTGGAGTGGATAGAATACATCAAAGGTGTATTAATTGTCCTAAAAATCCTGGAAATTAATGTCAAAAGCCTGAAAATAATGGAAAAGTGATTTTTTGAGTGAAAATATTCAAAAATCAAGAAAAGGTATTATCCCACATTGAAAGTTGAATCATGAATTCCTATTTCCCAATGCTATAAAAGACGGGTAGTTGGGGCATGGTAAGATACATAAACTGAGAGTAAAGGCATGTTGGAAGGATTTTAAGGTTGGAAAGCTCATCTTCAACAAAGCTCTTGAAGGATCAAAGTCAAGGATGGAGAAGGTTGGCTCAAAGCAAAGGAGGAAGGATTCACCTCAAGCAACAAGGTTGTAAGTATTTATTTTCCTCAATTCAATATGATGCAATTCATCCCACCCCCCCCCCCCCATTTGTGTTTGAATTTAGGTTTTAGATCTAGTTTTGAATTCAAGTATGTCAGATAGATTTCAACTTTTGCAAAAATTTTCAAGTTCTTAGAGATAGAAGCTAGAGGTAAGAACTTAGCAAGCTACTGCAAATGGAGTTCTAAAGGCCATGGATGCTCAAGCAAGGGGATCTTCTTCAAGTGGCTAGATTCAAGAGGTATTCTACTCTCTTCCTCCCTTCTATTTTCTTGAAAATTACTTAGAAATATAAAAGGAATGAATGAGTATTGCAGGTATTTTTGACATTGAATCTCACCAAGTTCATAGTAATATAGTTAATTTGTGTATACGCATCCCTACTACTATTGCTATCAACAAATTGGTGACTCTGGTGGGGAGAATCTGAAAATTTATTCAAAATTTTGGTGTTTCAACCTTAAATATCTAATTAAATATTTCCATAAAACTCTTATAGGACCTATGTACCAAGTTTAAATACCCTTAGAAGCTCAAAAATTACCTTAATAAACAGTAAAAAAGCCAAAAATCATGAAAATTGGGCTCGACTCTCCATGTTTCTTGATCTTGAAATGTTGGCGCACTCTGTTTGTGCCCACAGAGAACCATCCTTAGGGTGATGCACCCTACCAGTGGAAAAATTGCGCCACTGACTCAACCTACCTATGTACAAAGTGCGTCATCCTCAGAAAGCTGCACAGCTCTGCATTCTGTACTTGCGTAGTTCGTGGGTTTTGAATTTTTGGAGCTAGTTTCCTCACTTTTTTCTGGTTTTTTGTGATTTGTTTTGCATGGATTGGATTAGGAATCCATTAATGTAGATTTTGGACCTTACATGGACCCTAATTAGCTAATATTTGGAATAATTTTAAATATTTTTAAAGCTTTTTGGTCAAATTTGCAAAAATTGTCAAGACTAGTTGTGAGATTTTACTATTTTAGGGCCACTTTAGGCATAATATTTGTGCTTGTATACCTTCACATGACATTAAAAACATTTTAGGATCAATTTAACACTGATTTGGAAAATTTTGGGAGAATTTTCTTTGAAATCTTTAAATTTTAAATTTCCCTCCAAAACCCTTAAGGATGGCCTAATTTGGCATTTTTTTCAAACTTTTTCTTATAATTTGTTGTAGATTTGATTGCTTGAGGTCATATTTTGCTTTTAGATCCCTGATTTGATGAGATTATAATTGATCCCTAAATAATTTTGATTCAATTAATAGTTTGCAAATGATAAAAATTGAAAAAGCATAAACAATTGTTTAAAGAACCTTTAGGCCCTTTAATTTTTGAATCCCATACACTTGCTTATCTGAAACAAGAAACCAAAGCACAGTCATGACACATGAAAATATCATTTGAAAACATTTCACAAAGAGATTTCCATTAAAAAACAAAAATTGAACATTACAAATAGAGATAATTTGAAAAACAATTCCCTCCAAAACTGAAAAAAACAACTTTAATTAGTCAAATTTTGTTTTGGATCTACAATATTTCATTTTTCTCATGCACAATTACAGAAATTTATAGATTTAGTCCTCAATTTTCTTGAGATAATTTGTGTCTGAGCCACCGTATCCTCTTCACTTGGTATTTTGAGTGATCTTGTGAACGAGAAAGTTGATCTCATTTGTAATAGTTTAGAATTTGATTTTTCAAGCAATTTCTTTTCGAGCCACCTTATCCTCTTCACTTGGGCTTTCGGGCGATCTTGTGAATGAGAAAGTGGATCTCACTTGTAACATGGTAGATTTGAAATTTCACATTTAGTTCTCGAGCTATTGTATCCTCTTCACTTGGGATTTTGAGCGATCTTTTGAACAAGAAAGTAGATCTCACGCATAAAAATTTACTTCATAATTCTTCAAAGGCTATGTGTATCCTCTTTTCATGCACTTTCTGGTGACCCTACAAACGAGAAACAAAGATCCCCGTGTAATAGAATTAGATTAATTTTCAGTGAGATATTTGTTTGGTTTACATTGATTTTCGAAATCAGTAATTAACGATATTTCAGAAGAACTGTTCCTAAATATCAAAGAGTCTACCAAAACATTTTGCATCACCAAATCTCTATTAGATTTGGAAACACATTCAAACATTTGGAAAGAGTTTTATGCAAGTTGTAATTTTTTTTCTTTTAATTCTATTTTTCAACTTGCATGTTTGAAAGACCCACATGAACCTCTAACTTTTCATTAATTTAGAACATTTATCGAATTGAAAGGTATAGTAGTGAGCATATTGCATTGTTTGGTTCATTTTTTCAAGTCAACACACCACCAGTTTCACTTCCATTCCTGAAACTAAGCAAAGTACCCCTAAAATTGGCACTTAATCTAAAACTAAACAATATTTGATTTTCATATCACCAACAAGGTTAGGGTAGTTCCCTGGATTAGGTTTGGAGAGTTAATTCTCCCGGGCTACAAAAATTTTGAGACTATCATTGATTATTGAGAGTTTAAATCCATTAGTAGCAAAAAATTCTTGTCGGGAAAACAAATCTAACACATGCGTCAAGCACGAGGTCAATCTGGATAAGTAAGGGTGGTACCCCCCCTCTTGCTTGTTTAGTGGGAGATGAGCTCATCACAGAATTCTATGCAAATGGCAAGTCCTCGGGATGACATCGCTTTTCTAGAATACTTGGTTATGAGAGTTGTCCTATACTTACAATTGTTTCTCTTGATCGTCGATTGTGAAGTGGTAACCTTAGTTTCTATTCCTAGGATATCACAGAGGCTATTGTGAGTGGGGGGCAATTTCAGTACCTAAAACAGAATTTGAAGCTTTTAATCCTTGGGAGGGTGATTTGTCAAGAATCAATACTTGCACCCCTGGCGATTAAAGTTTATTGTAATTGTTTCTCATACCTTCTCTATTAGTAATTGTTTGATGCTTGGTATCCCTTAGCATATACTAGTTTTGGAAGGACCTCTAATCCATCTTTTTCACTGAGCTTTGATTCTTTTGAAAAGTAGACTGCTTGCCTCGATTCATAGGATTTTTTTACTATGTGGACACTTTTTCTTTTTGTTGAGTATAGAGTGCCTTAGGATTATTTGATTCTATTTTGTGATTAAGAATACCATTTTAAACAAATCCTTTTATCAAATTATTCAAAGTGGATACTATCCCGATCTTCCAGTCACGGGGGCAGCGAGGTGAGTCACCCAAAATTTAAGGCCCCACTACATTGCAGAGATGGATACAAAAAGAACAACCTTGTGACTTGGAAACTAAACAACTTCTAGATTCAATTAACAACAATAGAGAGGAACAACATCAAACAAATACTAAAACTTCACCTAACAAAGAAAACATAGACATTCTTGATAATCGTGCTCCATTTGAAATTGAAACACTAGAGAACAACACAACTACTCACGTAAAAAAACCTTTGACAAATATTTGAGACCTAGTGGTACTTCACATCAGTGAGTCATTGGATTACATCAATCCTCTTTTCAGTTATTGGACTAATATGCAAAATTCAATAATTGACCCTATGGCTTCATTAGGAGCACAAGGGACTACATCATCGTAACCTCAAACAATTGTTGGAGGTAGCAATACTTCTAATTTGGCCTCTACATCAATCCCAATAGTTAGTATACTTGTTATTAGCAGAATTTCAACCATCACTTCAATTCCAGTTTGTACAGTTTCGGGTTCCAATCCCGGAAGTACATCCACTTCGTTTGCACTGATCCCTACTAGGGGGTGTGCCTTACCAAATATGGGTTTTCCATATGGTTAGGGTAATCAAGGTCAAAACAATCAATGAGTAAACCAAAATCCTCTTGGTATACCTAAAATTATTCCAAGTTCTACTTTTGGGGGAAACCCTTCACCATGGAATCTTAATATTCATAATGGAACGAATGGACCATGGAACAGTAATGTCGATTTGGGTTATGCTCCACAGATTAGTGGAAATGATTTGGGAATTCATCCTCCAATTTTTCCTAGCACAAATCCTGGGGGAAATCCCATACCCCCAACAGGTAGCACACCAAGGGGAAATCCACCTATCAACCCCATTCCTCAATGGAGTGGTTAATTTCTAGGAAGTAACCAAAATTCTTGGGAACCACCCCCACAAGGGGGAAATCAACCTTGGAATGCTTATCAAAACCAAGGAAATAATCAATGGAGTGGTAAGATTCTGACAAGTAACCAATCTTATTGGGGCCCACCTCCACAAGGGGGGAATCCACCCATTAATCCTATCCCGCAATGGAATGGTCATGTTCCACCAAGTAAACAATCTTATTGGAACATACCTCCACAAGGGGGAAATGCATACATGCATCCTGTTCCACAATTCAATGGACAACATTCAATAAGTAACCAATCTTTTTGGATGCAACCTCTGCAAGGAGGAAACCTTTGTGGAGTGTAGGCCACCATAGTCCTACTCTTAATACCTTCTGTGCAATTTCTCTTCCTGCATAGTGACCTCCAGACACTCCTGAGTGTGCTTCATCCAAGATAAATGGATTTTCATGTTCGAGCACACATATGCGCAGCACTTCTTCCGGTCCTAATTTGTATAGCTACCCTACGATGATGGTGAAGTATGTTGCTTTAATTACCACCTGCTTCTTCTACTACGTAGTAAACTCTGTGGGTTCCAACCTTGTAGTCAAGAATTCTACAATGTATTTATAATAATCATCTGGAATTTGGATGGGAAATAACTACGCGTCAGGTAAATTGTCTTCAAGATTTGTAGGTTCTTCGCCTGACTCAATTCTTGAAAGATGGTCAGGTCCTAGGTTCAGTTTTCATGGCTTAACAATAATTTCAAAGTCATACTCCTAAAAGAGTAGCAAACATATTCATATTCTCCCCCCTAACACTGGCTTATTTACCAGGTACTTTAAAGCTGAATGATCAGTGTACATGCAGAAGTGCACACCCAGCAAATAGTGCCCAAATTTTTGCAGTGCGTATACCATATCTAGACCTTCTCTTTCGGTGGTGGTGTAATTCTTTTCGGCTGAAGACAGCTTCCTGCTATAGAATGCTATAGGATGGTCAATGCCTCCATCACCTGGATGTGCTAGCACCACACCAAGTGCGATGGATGAAGCATCAACATGTACATTGAATTGTTTGCTCCAATCCAGGAATACTAAGATAGGCGCAATTACCATTTTCTCTTTTAATGTATCCAATCCTTTTTGATAGTCATCGGTCCATAAGAAATTCACTTATTTCCTTAGAATTTTCTCCATCAACGCGGTTATCTGCACATAACCCTTGATGAACTTTTTGTAGTATCATGTATGTCCCAATGTAGTGCGAAGTTGCTTTACTAAATTTGGTGCCGGTAGATTCACAATGACTGCGATCTTGGCAAGATCAACCATCAGACCTTGCTTGCACACAATGTGTCCCAGTAGAATCCCATAGGGAACACAGAAAACACTTTTCTTCAAGTTCAACGAGATTTGATGTTGTCTACACTTTGCTAACATCATTCTGAGGTTTTCGTAATGGTTCTTCAGTAAACCAAATACAATCCAATCATCAAAGTATACTTCTAGGAACTTGTGAATAAAATCCTTGAATGCAGCAACAACAACTCTTGAAAATATAGCAGGTGCATTCTTCAAACCAAATGGCATAACTGTGTATTGGAAGGATCCCCATTCAGTAGCAAATGTAGTCTTATGTCTGTATGTTGAGTCAATTCTGATCTTATGGTATCCATAGAATCCATCAATGAAGGAGTAGGCCTCATTTCCTCCAACATTATCTAGAACTTCATCTGTGAATGGAGTAGGAAATGGGTCATGTAGCGAAGCATCATTGAGCTTCCTAAGGTCCACACAAATTCTGATTTCCCCTTTTGTTTTCTTATCCTGGATAACCATAGGGCTTATCCATTTTGATTCTTCCACTAGCTCAATGATCCCTGCATCAAGCATTTTATCGAGCTCTGCCTTCACTCTTTCCTTGTATCTGGGATTCAGTCGATAAGGTATCTGCTTGATGGGTTTGTGCTTGGCTTGAGAGGTATCTTCATGACTCCTAAGTCGCCCAAAATGTCTTTCATTTGAGATAAATTTGTTGGAAACAAATCCTCATACTCGCGCAGAAGGTCTGCGATTTGCGTGACCATTTCTTCATCCAGTAATCCCCAATAGATGCGAACTTTGGTTCTTCACTTGCGCCAATGTTAACTTTTCTTCTTTTGACAGGGCTGCTCAGATCTGGAATTTCTAATGTAGGTCCTTCTACCTCGTGCGCTCCCTCTAATTCAGGTATATTGATATTGTGTGGATCCTCATCATTGCTTTCCTCTTGATCGTCTTCATCTATGGTGAGGTTATAACATTCAAGGGCATATTCTATCTGTCTTTCCCATTCTGGTTGTTGGTAAACAGGTATCTGTATGTCTTCAAATATCTTATCTTTGATAATGTGAAGAGCCTCATTTATGCTTGGACAGTCATCTTTGATGCTGAAAGTTATTTGGAAGTTCGCAGTCATGATAGATCAGTTTATTGTTCCTCTGCGAAGCTCTGTGTCTATATACCAGTTCTTTGGGATCTGTTCTAATGTGTGTACAAATAAATGGATCCACTCTGCTTGAGGTCTATGTTCCCATGTTTTTGAACAAATATCTATGTGATCTCTTAGATTCGTTTGTCCATTATACTTTACTATTGTCAGTGCAGCTTGCTCTGTGAATATGATTGCCATCATGTGCTTGCATTGTTCCCATGTTTTTAGATTGTCCTTATGCACGTCCCACCATCTAGAAGGTGTAGTAGGAAGTGCTGAATCTAATGCTGATAGCTTATATTCATCTGGAATCACGGTATATTCTTGAAAAAATGAATGAATGTTACTCTAACCATCATAGGTAGGGATTGGACTTATCTCTGCTCCAGCCCAGCGTAGTGATTTTGTGATCTGCACACATCACCTGGAAGATACTTTGTGCATTCTGCTTTGCCAATTCTCCAATCCTCCATCGGATTTTGATATGCAAGAGTTGTTGCAGCGCCAAATCAACGTTCCATCAGTTGTAGGATTGATGTAGTCAGCCTGATTCGCAGTCATCTTGTATATGCGATCAAGGTCATGTGCTCTGCATTCTTCTCATATTGGTTCACTGTATCTTGGCCCTTATGAAGGGTCCAAGGGTATGATGACCCTGATATCTTCCCCTTCAAATATAATTTGTTTCTTCTTCAAGTCGATGATCGCGAGGTTATCCATCGCCCAGTCTATCCCCAATAATGCAGGACATGGGTTACTATCGTCGATGATCTCAATAACCTCTAAGTTTGCTGAACTTCTTACTCCATCAATGTCCACAGGTACATTTGAGAGTCTTCCAAATGGAATAACTTTATATTGATTAGCTAGTCTCATTTGGATATGTGACCATGATAACCTTGGTTTCCCCATATGTTCCCATGTATGCTTAGTCAAGACATTCACTTCTGATCCCAAGTCAAGGATGATCTAGTCCATTTCATAGTCTCCAATTTGTGCACTTAGCCTCATTTCTCGGCATGTTCTCTTATGACTTTTTATATGGTGAACTGCTCTATGAAAAGTACTCGTGCAACTGCGTTGTTCATATTGGTTTAGTAAGTTTTGCAATTCGACTAAGGCATCTTCGCTTTTCAGTAACTTCATACAGCTCCGTAGGAACTGTGCAACAGAAGTCCTTGTTTCTACTGCGGTACATGTTTTAGCATATGTTGCTGGCATATCCTTCATATGTGTTGTTTCATCACAGTTTAATTCTTGGTGTCACAGGTTCTGATTCTCTGAAGGTCTCCCTTGCTTCTACAAAGACTTCTTTGTTTCGGTCCAGATTGAAAGAAGGTGCTTTCCCAATTTTTTTTCTTATCCAGACCCCTTCAGTAGGTAGTGGTCTTCAGAAGTCAAGGCTTATGGTTCTTTATCTCTTCCCGTTGTAGCGCCACTTCGCGTCACAACATTAATGTTTGGGTCTCTAGTTCTTTTCTCTACTGCAATCATCTGAACGTTCGGGTTTGGTGCTTTTGTTCTCCTCTCTTGCATCTTTGCTTGCAACACAGAGCATGCCTCAATGACATGATCAAAATACTTACAGTATCTACAGGTAGTACAAGCATTGGTACAATCTCTAAATAGATGACCTGGCTAAGCACAGTTATAACATATCATCTGACCTCTTCCTCTTCCTTGGCCGGTATTTCTTCCTCTTCCTTGGAATCCACCACGTCCTCTATATGCGCCTTGATCATACTACGCATTATCATTGTGTTGTGGTGTTTCTTCTTGAACTCGGTAAACATCATGCTTTCTTTCCATCATTAGTTCATATGCTCTACAGTTGGAATCATCATGGCCAACTGATTTACATAATGTGGAGTATAAGTTCTTGGGTGTTCGCACATACTTCTGAATCAAATAACAATCCTCCAAGCGATGTCCTCTACATCAAAAAATTTCACACCACGGTCCTTGCTGCTGATTTAGTGGATTTGGTGCTCCACTATCAATGTAATCTTTGAATACTGGAAAGTGTTATTTCGGGTGTCCTTCTGCTTTACATTTTGTACACTAGACTTCTTCTCTGATTTATTTTCCTTTATTAATGTCTTATAGTTGTAACGTTAGAGTTTCTAGCTGGTTCTGTATTTGGATCATTCCTTGGCTAGTCTCTCCTATTGGAGAAGCCTCTAGTTTCATTGCAATCTCTAGAGCCTCTGTCTATGAAGCAACCTTCTGTTGCATCAATGGCAGTCTGATATGTGGCAACAACACAGCTATGAACCACTCTTGGTGTTGTTGCGGTGCGATGTGAAAGCTTACTTGATCTAACAATGCTTTGAATTTCTAGTCAAATTCCCATACTGACTCAGTCATTTTCTGCTTAATCTCTTTTAGTTTTGTGATACATTGTGATTCAGACTTAGGTTTCTTGAATTCTCTTAAGAGGGAAGCCTTGATATCCAGTAGAGTTCTATTATGTCCGACAAAATATTTCATAAACTAATTCAAGGCTCTGTCCCTGAATGTAGTGACAAGTTGTGCTTGCTTAACAGCATCATCCTGGACTTGCTTAATGTTCCACATGGCTTCACAAAGAAATCGATGTTGCTCAGGGTCTTCTAGACCCGTTCCTTTGAATATCAACAGTTTATATCGTCTTCCATTCTCCTTCTCAAAGGCGCAGTGTTCTGTGCGGTGTTAGGGATATTACTACATGGAATGTTGAGTACTCACTCCTGCAGTGTTACTACTACTGACGTTCTGAGGGTTAGCAGTACTGTCAAATGGAGGATTCTGTGGAGTGATGGGATGATAGGTAGCTACTGGAGGTTCTATCTGGCTATCAGTTTCAACTTGGAACTCAGTGTCTATGCAAATTTCATGTTCACTAGACCTCTTTGCTGCACTATACTTATATCTTTTACCAATTCTTAGTGTATGAATGTATTCTTCTGTATAACTGTCGTTAGCTCTGAACATTACAAACTCAAAAAAACTAGGTATCTTACTACATTCTTAAAACACCTTTCTCCGCTAACAACATTTTAATGTATAGGCTAAGATTGTTTAGGTACTTACCTCTGAATCCTTTGAAGAAATCTGCCTCTGCTGCGCTATAGCACTTCAGTGTGTCCACAACAAATTCTGTCACATATCCTTCTAATATGCTATCCAACCAGAAGTCTACTGCTCTTGAGATCGGGCTATCCACCATTTTAAGCCTCTAGATCAGTTATGGAGTCCACGCCGTGGGTTCTCCTCCTTGATAGCAGGTTTTCTGTTCTGCTAGTCTCAACAACCACACTCGTATAGATCATTATTGAATGTTGCGAAGAAAATTCCGTAACTATCAAAATATAGGTATCTCTGCAACAATTCTTCGTCAAAGAAGCGCAAATGTTTGTTCTCCTTTCTTGCAAACTCTTTCTCTATATTGTCTACCCAGTTCTGTATTTCTATCCTCTTGGGATGCCAATATTCTGAACACATCACCAGTTCAAGCGTGGAAATGGAACCATTTGTTGGATCAAATACTATTCTTTATCTTTTCAAGATAGACCCAGGTTCTGCACGGTTCAGGGAACCAACAAAACCCATTTTCACCGGCCCTTTTGGAAACAGTCTGAGAGCAGACTGAGGTCTCACCCAAGTCAAATTTATGGGGAGGTTGTGGAATCGAGTTTCCACAACCAGGTGATGCGCGGTTCGACAGAATGTGAGATTCTGCGAAGTTCACCTACTTTGCGGATGTTACTTATATGATAGCGCGCACAGGTACTACACGGATTAGAACATCGACTTAACAATGGGACAGCACAACTGGAGACTACGCTTCCTCTTTAACAATCATATATCTTCGACAGACTTTACTTAATGTAAGTTATGCATTCAACAAACATACTGAGCTGTGTATTCTGCGGACTTATATAATTCAATGAACTACGATGCAACTGTGCACTTTCAGTGCTGCGCTTTGAGGGAATTACACTTACACAGACTGTGCTGACTTAGTGTTTACCCAATGCTCATGCATTCATCTTATTCAGAAATACTTACACATTTAACATTCACACATACATGTTCAACACTTAACATATTATTCCCATCATTCATTCTTATGGAGAATACATATAAAAGTGAAGATACATTTACTCATAAACAAGAACATAACCATTATCATAAGCAAACACACATTCAATCACACAACACATGATATAACGTGGTTCACCCCTAGGATTGGAGATACGTCCACAGGAATTGTTGTTTATTATATATGGGAAGGGTTCAATATTTCCAGCCTGTGCACTCAGCTACAGACTCTCTTCTCTCTTCAATGGGTCTCTGCGCACACAGCTGCAGAGCCTCTTTACAATAGTCTCTCAACAGAGATCTACAAAAACACTTAGAGGTAAAAAAATCCCCCCCATAAATAAAAAACAACCCTTTCCCTTACAAAATATGCCCCTTATATAGATCGTGCCCTTAGGTCACATATTTACATTCATGGTGGGCTAAAGCAAACCCTAAGGTACCCAAAATGGTGCGGTTACCCCGCTAACCAAAATCTGTTAGGCTATGATAGAGACTTCATCATCGTGGCCATCCTTTTGTATTGCCTTTGGCTTCTGGCATCTTCTGATTGCGCATGGTCACGTCGCTTTCATCATGTTGTTCCTTTTCTGACAGTTTTGTGTGCCCGATTTGCTTAGAGCCACCTTTGCTCGTTTGACCGGTCGCTTTCCTTCTTCGCCACTCCTTACCCACCTCCCGGGAATCTCAGAGTATCTTAACCAAAATAGATCGTCGATCGATCTTATCAGAACCTTTACCATTTTCCTTCCAAAACTCTGCCATGTTGGGTATTCACAAAGCTGGAACTTCGTGGTGCTGTGACTCTTACTTTGCCGATACTGCACTGCGTTGTTACTTCGCAGCTCCAAAACTGACTTGACTTGGGCTGCACCCAACAACTCCATGCCATCATTTGATCACCTTAAAGAGAAAACAACAACTGCCCCAGTTCTCCAAGGACCAAAATGGAAGCTACAATTTCACATCCACTCAGATGCATTAGACAAAGCTATTGGAGCATTCCTCGGGCAAGAGGAAGAGAAAAAACCATATGCAATCTACTACATCAGTAAAAACTTGGTAGGGGAAGAACTCAACTATAAAGTAACAGAGAAGGAATTTTTTGGTTGTTGTACATGCCATAAACAAGTTTAGGCACTACATCACAGGGTACCCAGTCTTTGTTCACACAAATCATTCTGCAATCAGGTACCTCTTGAACAAACCCAATACAAGTGCTAGGATTATTAGATGGTTTCTTCTCTTACAAGAGTTCGACTTAACAACCCTTAACAAGCCAGGAAAACATAATGTGGTAGCATATTTTATGTCTAGGCTAACCCATGTACAGGACAGTGAATTGTTAAATGGCCACTTCCCCGATGAACACCTCTTTTCAATCTCGACGCAAATCCCATGGTTTGCCGATATATCAAACTACTTGGTATTCATCAAGTTTCCACCTCATTATAGCTATAAACAGAAGTGTAGGATCATCAGGAAAAGTGCAACTTATACTTGGATACAAGGGACACTTTTTAAACAAGGACCAGAACAAATATTAAGAAGATGCATCTGAGAAGATGAATTCCTTGACATACTCCACGCTAATCACAATGATCCTTATGGAGGCCATTGTGCAGCAAAGAGTACAACTTATAAAATTCTACATACTGGATACTACTGGCCAACACTACACAAGGGCTCCCACGAATATGTGTCACATTGTGATGAATGTCAACGAATGGGAAAGTCTACACAAAGAGAAGAGATTCGTATACACCCTCAAATTTCGCGGGAACCTTTTGAAAAATGGGGATTTGACTTCGTCATCCCATTCAATCCACCTTCAAATCAGAAAAAACTACATTCTAGTTTGTACGGACTAACTAACTAAATGGGATGAATTTGCAACACTCACAACAACCAATGAAACAAGTGTAGCAAATTTCTTCACAGAATAGGTATTCCAGAGATTTGGATTTCCCAGAGAATTATTTTATGACCAAGGAAAACAATTTACATCAAACCTCATTGAGGACCTACTCAGAAGAAATAAAATAAAGCATCGAAGGTCCTTATCCTACCAATATCCACAAGCCAATGGACAAGCTGAAGTTACAAACAGAGAACTTGAGAAGATTCTAGCAAAGACAATTCAATTGCATAAAAGGGATTGGGCAAACAGGTTAAATGAAGCAGTCTGGGCTTATAACACAACTTGGAAAACAACAACGGGTTTTACCCCCTATGATCTAGTATATGGGAAAATATTGATGCTCCCTATTGAATTTGAGATCAAGACATTAACAATAGCATCCCATTTAAACATGCAACTTTCATCAATCCAAGAAGAGCGTATGCTCCAATTAAACCAGCTGGATGAGCACTGCCAACAAGCTCTAGCTCCCACTGCAATCATTCAATAGCAAAGGAAGCAATGGCACGAAAAAAATATAAAAGAAAAGAAATTCACAGAATGGGATTGGCCATTGTTATATGATTCTATATTTCAGAAATTCCAAGGGAAACTTACAACACGATGCTGGGACCATACATCATTGATGCAATCTACGAAAATGGAGCAGTCATAATCAAAACCATAGACCAGACAGAATTTCCAATGATGGTAAATGGGCATAGGCTCATATTATATAGGAAACCATAGTCTAGGGAGGAATTCACTCAAACCCTTTATCAGAAAAATCTGATGCTAATAGAGGACGTAAACGTCCTCCAATAAAACTAAAAAAATATACATACATAAAAAAAGGAAGAGAGAAAAAAATCGTGAAAATTTAATCATGAAAAAAAGAGAAACGACAGAAAATATCATAACAAAATAAAATGAAAATGAAAAATAAACTGAAGCAGAAGGGATTATCAAGCACAGAGGTTATCAAACGAGCCAACAAATCAACTGAAGCAACAAAAGTTATCAAGCGAGCCAATAAAACAACTAAACCAACAAAAATATCAAGCGAGCCATCACATAAAGGGGGAAGAAGCAGTTCAACCAAGCACAAGCAAATATCAAGCAAGTCAACACAAAAGATAGGAACAACAGTTCAACCAAGCACAAGCAAATATCAAGCAAGCCAGCATAAAAAAGAACCAATGCGAGCATTTCTAAAGAAACGTCTCGCAGGCATGAAGCAAAAAAAAGACATCATAGGAGCGCAACTACAGAACTGACAAATACAACTAGAGACAAAGACATAACCAACTACAGAACTCTGATTTCTTGCAAGAGCCTCCATGTCAGCAACCAAGGTATGCTAAGCACAAGAGGTAATCACTAAATTCTTTGTTTGCATTTTCAATCAAATCATTCTCCCTACAAAAGGAATAATTCAGAGCTGAGGACAACTTTTTAGAAAAAATGACGGCACGGTTCAGAGTAACCATGCTGGGTAATGATGGCCAACCCACATTAAGAAATGACGACCTCCGTATCCCACCACGTCCTTTCCCAAATTAAGAAATGACGACCTTTGTATCCCTCCATATCCTTTGATATCAAGCACCAACATGGCATGAAATGATAAAATTTAATGCATAAATAGCAAATAAGATGGAGAGGGATAAGTAAGAAAATATAACCGGCATATACAAAGCTTTATTAGCAAAGGGGGCATAGCAAGAAGGATTCAGTACTCAGCCAACAAACCAGCGATCGATCCCGAGCAAGCAAGTAATTCATTTGATCCGCCACCCTAAATTTTTATGCTATTCAGTAATTTCAGAAGATGACAAAGGAGTTTAATAAAAGTGAACCAGATGACCATCCCCCTATCTATGAAAAACTCGAAGTATTGTTGATACTCCGCACAATGGGGTGGATGCCATTCATCACTGGGCTAAGAGGCCATGAAACTGAAGTAGCCTTAGAATTCGCCAAAAACTTGAAGCATTTAAAAGAAGAGCAATATGTTACTAGGGTGAAGGGGTTACGCATCCGTTTAAATGAGGAAACAATTGCATCATACATGGGCATGCCCAAGGGGCTACATTGGGGGAAAGACAATAGGGAATCCAATATTAGTGAAAAACTGTCTTTCTTTGGGCATGGTGAGCGGTATGGATAAGTCAAGAACGGCATAAAAATAAAATCCATGCCAAAACCATGAGATGAAGTGACCATGGTTGTCCTCAAATACATTACCTGCACAGGGAGACTCAGCTATATACCTACCTTCCATTCAGAATACTTGATCTCCTGAGGAACATGGGGCATGTAAAACACAAAAACAATATCAACATACCTTTCTACCTATTGCAATCCATTTGGGAGATGAGTAGGAAGGTAACACAGGGAAAGGGGGATGCATTAGCTCATCACGGGTCAATCAAGATAATCATATGTGAAGAATTGAAGGCCCAAGTCCCTGAACTCTCCTAGGAAGAGTTCATCCATATCTATGCTGAGGATGTCTAGAGAATGAGGGGTGGGCCAAGCATGGGCACAACCTTTGTCTCAGAGCAGAAAGATGAAAAATCAACCACCCAGTCAGGGGTGAAAAGTAAAATTGACTTTGACAGGGACGAAAATGAGGTTGTAGCCGAGACTCTAGTAAAGATAAAACATTCCAGAGATGCCTCCCGTCAGAAACCTACAGGGACATTGCGTGGGTTTACGGGACAGAGCAGAAGGATGAGGAAACAAAAAAAATCCAAGGAGTAAAAGAAAAAGGAAAACAAAAACAAAAAAGAAGAGGGAGAGGAAGCAAGCCCCATACCCCAAGACCAGTCATACTACAAGGATAATTGGGCAGAGCAAGGAGACCCTTTTACACCAGTAGAAGGAGACACACTACTCCAGAACCTTGCAAATGAATAAATGCAAATTAAAGAGGATGACCGGCTGGCTGAGGCACTGTCTGAATTAGCAAGAGTTAGGGAAGAGCTAGCAACCATAAATATTGAGGAACGAATCCATAAATCCCAGGACACGTCATCAGTTTCACCCCCATTCATGAATGATAAAACTCTGATTTTGAAGATGCAACACACTGGCCAATTAAATCAAGTAGAAAAACAAAACCAGGTACTGTAAGAAAAATTGAGCAAAACCCAAGAATTGTTGGCACAAAAGGACCAACATATCTTACATTTAGAAAACACTCTTGTCACTACCGCCAAGTTATATGAAGAGATTGTTGGGACTAGAACTCCATCCCGAATTTATGCCAATTTATGCAGTATACCTTAAGGAGAAGTGGTGTCGTTTTCAGTTACACATATTAAAACATCACTTAACCATGGAAATAACCATTCCAAATAAATTTGTAGATGCTTCCCTAGAGAGCACAGGTTTTGAGAAGGATCAACTATGTGAGTTCTTTCTTCACAACCTGGTCATGCCCAATTCACCAAATTGGTGACTTACAGCTCAAAGCATTGTGTTCATGGATGAACCACGATATAGAGAGGTCACAAGACACTCACCCCTACCAAATGGAGGAATGGGAGAACGCACTTTGGATAAGAGTCGAAGGCACACACCCAAAGAAGTTGGTCCAGGATCATCATGCCATAATATCGGATGAGGACCTGATTCCCATCCTCCTTGAAAAACAACAAGAATCCATTGATCATTTTTACAAGACCATACAGGGCACACTCGACGAAGTACATGAGGTCATAAGCGATATATGGAAGAGAGTTTCAGGAGACCTAAAGAAGCGTGAACCTCATTCGCTTCTCATACTGGAAGTCGCGCTAAGCAGGGCAAGGATGTATAGGGAATTCTTGATGAAGAACAAACTCAGATGGATAAGGATGAAGCTGAGCCTGTCATTCTTCCTTCCCCTGATAATTAAAGAGGACATTGATGAGGATGAAGAAAGAAGGGATTGAACCAAAGAAGAACAGAGCCTAGGATATCACCAACACGCAGGAGCTCTTAGGGTTTTTGCCTAGGAAATCAGAGAAGCCATTGTACCTAAGGATGGGTAACATCTTCAAGTTCGGGGGAGATGATGATTCCATGATATAGGTATTCCATAGACTCCATTATGCCACACATAAGAGAAGAAATGATCAACAAAAGCACTCGTTTCTGGAGGGAATAATGCACTTTGATTGATAATTAAACGAAGTGATTTGGTAATTATATTTTCTTGTGTTTTAGCATCTTTTATTTACTAATCATGTGAATAAAGCCATGTGTGGACATAGGGAATGTAAACAGTAAGAGTGGCAATGTCGAGCTCCAGATTGAAGATCACAAGAGACGCAATGATCTTGTTTTATCCTAATTTGTAGGAAAGGTTCCTTTTATTTAGGATCGTGATTTTCAATGTAAAACTAGGGTAGAAGTTTGTAATAAATATAGACACCTGAGTAACAGGGGGTCTAACGCACATCTTTGGAAACAATCTTTGGCAATTTTCAATTTGGATACTCAATTTACAATTTCTACAACTATAATGGAACTTATTAATTTATAATGAAGACTCGGTGTTATTATCAATCTGTGAGTTTATAAGTTTTATCCTCCTCCTGTGATACGCATTGGGGAGGGCCCCCTCAGTGTATAGCTCAGGATTTTTGTATCTTTGTTTTCCATATTTTCATGCATTTTGTTGTTCATCCTGAATATATGTATGCGCAAATTAATTTTAATACTTATTTGATGATCAAATTTAATATTGCGCATAAAACGTCTTTCTTCTGTAGTTATTTAACACTGCTTCGATAGTTCTGATACACTGCATCTGTAGTCTTGTAGCTACCATCCATGCCTGCAATTCCCAGATTTATATTGCCATTGTTTTATATAGTGTTCGTAGACTAGATTAGATCTATACTATTGAATTATGATTTCATGTTCCAACTCAAAAAGATCTATGGTTTTATTAGGTCAGATTCATATGCTTTAGAAAAGATGTACTTTGGATTTCTTAGATTTAGTAAATGATTTCTTAGATTAAAGTTTCCTGCTTTCATAGATTCAGTTTCCTGCTTTCTAGATTAATTTTATTGCTTTCTAGATTAAGTTTCCTGCTTTCATAGATTTAGTTTCCTGCTTTCTAGATTAAGTTTCTTGCTTTCTAGAATAAGTTTCATGCTTTCTAGATTAAGTTTCTTTCTTTCTAGATTACGTTTCCTGCCTTTTTGGATTAAGTAAATTCTTTCATAGATTAAGTTCTATGCTTTAATTATTACTTTTTGATTTTGATAAATCTTTAGTTGCTTCATTCTCATTATAATAAATCCCCATCATTACTTAGGACATAACAAACACCCAACGATAAAGATCCTCTCAACTTAGTGCGCATATAGTGCTTCGCACCTTTGAAGTTTTTACTTTCCCTGGTCGATATTTAAAGTGAACCTCTTAAACGAATACCTGTAAAAAGGTAGACATTTATGGATCCCACCAAGAAGAGAAGGCCCAAACAAGTACCATTGGAATTAAGATCAATAGGCTAGATATCAATCCTCCTAAGGGTTGATCCATGAAGTTGATTCACGATTTTTGGCGAGCAAAGTGCCAAAAATTTGTGTTGCGGACCCTCGATCGAGGTATTTTAAATCCCTCGATCGAGGTATTAAAACCTTGATCGAGGGTTTTAAAAGACCTCGATTGAGGGATTTAAAAGACCTCGATTGAGCTATTAAAACCTCGATCGAAGTTTGAAACAAGACCTCAATCTAGCTTTTCAATAGCTCGATCTAGCTTTTGAAAAAAATAAAAAAAGCCCACGACTTGTTTTTTAGGCCTTTGATTGAGCAATTTGCTTGATCGAGGGCTTGAACATACCTCGATCGAGGTCTATGTAAGAACCTCGATTGAGGTCATATTTAACCCTCGATTGAGGTATTGAAAATACCTCGATCGAGCAAATAACTCAATCGAGGGCCTAAAAAACAGGCCGAGAGCCCTTTTCACTGCAGAAAGAAAGTTATGTCTGCCTTTCAGAGGCTTAAACTATGTCATTAAATGCACATTAATGGGAGGACTTGATACCATTGGATTAGTCAATGAATCCTCTATCCATATACATAAAATTTATGAATTTTTATCTTCGTATGTATTTTGTTTTTAAATTTATACTAAAACTGGACTAAAAAATGCTGACAACTTCGATTGAGCTCAAAGATAAACCAACAACATTCAAAATACACATCCAAAAAAATTGAAAAAATATACAAGCACTAGATAAGTGCATCCTCTTCAAAAGGGTATTTTTATTTTTACAAATTATGTAAACAATCAAAATATCTGGTGCACACACACACATGTGTGCAAAATGCGGCTGAAATATTCATTGGTCAGTTTCGAAAAATAATAATAAATCTATTTTTTCGAGAAAAATTAAAAGAAAAATATGTAAGCACTAGTGCATTCTTTCTAGTTCATGCTCACATATTTCATTTTTAAAAATTATTACTTTAACATTAAATTATTGTGCACACACACAAACTACTTGTTAATTGCTCTTCAAATTTTTAAGTACACACGTTTCATTAAATGAAAATTTGACACGATAAATGACATTGGTATATTTCAAAAAAAATATCATTGGAAAGCCAACATAATTCTCTACATTTCGTTTGTTAACTGCATGTCAAAATTCATGTGGCAAATATGAGTTCCGAGGGCTTTAATTTAATACATGGGTAAAATTTTTGTTTTTCATCATATTTGGCCAAAAATAGTTACCCATCTTCATGGAATCACCCCTTGTTAAAATTCAATATGCTAAGACAGAAAATAGCAGCATTACATTCCATTTCACAATAATAGCATATGCAGGATCACTGAAGAAACAACAAGCACAGCATAAACACAAGAGACAGAGATTTATCATGGGAAACCCTCATGGGGTAGAAAACCCAGCAAAGCTTCCTCAATATAGATGACCAGCAATATACAAAGATGAAACCCCGAGACATGATCTCCTCCTCCACAATAGCAGACCTCTCCTTCACAAGTGCGCTATCCTTAAGTGAGTGAGTGTGTGTGTAATGAGGAACACACCTCCTCTATTTATACACTACTCTGATATGTATTTTACACAAGTACATGTAGGCTCGTATTTAACCATTAGGTTAAATACCCCATTATAACTGATTGGGCCGACCCCTCTAGGGTGGTCTAATAACCCTTTGACCCACATAACACATACAGGGCCGACCCCCACTAGGGAAGTCTAATAACCCGAGTTACCACATTCCGACGGAGGAATAAACATCTCCGGATATACAATAAGATCTTCACGGAGGAATGAATCATCTCCAGAATAATAAAGTACAAATATAATATTCTTTGAAGTTACAATATCTCAACACTCCCCCTTAACGAGAAGGATATTATAACATCATCTGCCCGAGCAATGAGTCATCAACATCATACATGATACATCTATAAATCATTGGAAGCTTTCTCAACATCATCAGTAACTCAAGCAGTTACTGGAACATCTTCAATACTGGAACATCGACATCTTCAGTATTGAGTCTTTATCTTCTGTAGCACTTGAACAGCTACAACAATATCATCATCTGGATCCTCACGATTATCGTCATCACACGATCATCAGTATCGTCATCACACGATCATCGGCATCGTCATCACACGATCATCAGCATCGTCATCTCACGATCATCAACATCGTCATCACACGATCATTAGCATCGTCATCACACGATCATCAGCATCGTCATCACACGATCATCAGCATCTTCATCACACGATCATCAGCATCGTCATTACACGATCATCATCATTGTCATCACACGATCATCAGCATCGTCATCTCACGATCATCAGCATCGTCATCACACTATCAACAGCATCATCATCATACGATGATCAGCATCGTCATCACACGATCATCAGCATTGTCATCACACGATCATCAGCATCGTAATCACACGATCATCAACATCGTCATCAATACAGGTATCCATAACAATACAAGTATCCACATCATTAGTTCAAGTATTCATGCCAATACAAGTATACATATCATCAATACAAGTATCCATACTGATACAAGTAATCACATCATCAATACAAGTATCCTACCGATACAAGTAACCACATCATCAATACAAGTATCCTACCGATACAAGTAACCACATCATCAATACAAGTATCCTACCGATACAAGTAACCACATCATCAATACAAGTATCCATACCGATACAAGTAACCACATCATCAATACAAGTAACCATACCGATACAAGTAACCACATCATCAATACAAGTATCCATACCGATACAAGTAACCATATCATAATAAAAAATCACTTTCTCGGAGACCATTGGTCTACGGATCAATTCAGGGACCAAAGTCCGAGGATGATACAATCCCCACTTCTCGGAGACCACACGTCTACGGATCAATTCAGGGACCGAAGTCCGGGGATGATACAATCCCCACTTCTCGGAGACCACACGTCTACGGATCAATTCAGGGACCAAAGTCCGGGGATGATACAATCCCCACTTCTCAGAGACCACACATCTACGGATCAATTCAGGGACCAAAGTCTGGGGATGATACAATCCCCACTTCTCAGAGACCACACGTCTACGGATCAATTCAGGGACCGAAGTCCGGGGATGATACAATCCCCACTTCTCGGAGACCACACGTCTACGGATCAATTCAAGGACCGAAGTCTGGGGATGATACAATCCCCACTTCTCGGAGACCACACATCTACGGATCAATTCAGGGACCGAAGTCCAGGGATGATACAATCCCCACTTCTCAGAGACCACACGTCTACGGATCAATTCAGGGACCGAAGTCCGGGGATGATACAATCCCCACTTCTCAGATACCATACGTCTACGGCTCTCTTTAGGACTGAAAGTACAGGGATGATCCAATCCCCTCAACTGTCCACTAAGGACTTCATTCTCGGAGACCTCACGTCTACGGCTCTCTTTAGGAATGAAATTCCAGGGATGATCCAATCCCCTCAACTGTCCACTAAGGACTTCATTCTCGGAGACCTCATGTCTACGGCTCTCTTTAGGACTGAAAGTCCAGGGATGATCCAATCCCCTCAACTGTCCACTAAGGACTTCATTCTCGGATACCTCACGTCTACGGATCAATTCAGGGACCGAAGTCCAGGGATGATACAATCCCTACCTGTCCACTAAGGACTTCATTTTCAGAGACCTCACGTCTACGGCTCTCTTTAGGACTGAAAGTCCAGGGATGATCCAATCCCCTCAACTGTCCACTAAGGACTTCATTCTCGGAGACCTCACGTCTACGGCTCTCTTTAGGACTGAAAGTCCAGGGATGATCCAATCCCCTCAACTGTCCACTAAGGACTTCATTCTCGGAGACCTCACGTCTACGGCTCTCTTTAGGACTGAAAGTCCAGGGATGATCCAATCCCCTCAACTGTCCACTAAGGACTTCATTCTCGGAGACCTCACTTCTACGGCTCTCTTTAGGACTGAAAGTCCAGGGATGATCCAATCCCCTCAACTGTCCACTAAGGACTTCATTCTCGGAGACCTCACGTCTACGGATCAATTCAGGGACCGAAGTCCAGGGATGATACAATCCCTACCTATCCACTAAGGACTTCATTTTCGGAGACCTCACGTCTACGGCTCTCTTTAGGACTGAAAGTCCAGGAATGATCCAATCCCCTCAACTGTCCACTAAGAACTTCATTCTCGGAGACCTCACGTCTACGGCTCTCTTTAGGACTGAAAGTCCAGGGATGATCCAATCCTCACATGTATTCTCATCAATACATCTATCATCAAAAGCATGTATTCTTACTAATACATCTAACATCAAAAGCATGTATAAGTAAAATTAAGTATTCTAAGCACAAGAGTCCTAAATCTAAATATTTCTAAGTATCTAGGTGTAGAGAACAGGTTACCTCATTATCAACCTTGTTGTTCGATGAGACAATCTCATCATCAGTGACTACTCCCCCTTTTGAGGAGAGTCCTTTTGAACTACACCAAGCTTGTCTCGGAAGTATTCAAATTTCACTCGAGACAGAGGTTTGGTTAGTATGATGGTAACTTCTTCACTTGAGGTAGAGGTTTGGTTAGTACATCGGTAACCTGTTACAAATTCAAACTTTATAGTTCCTTTCTGCGTCATATCTTGTTAGATCCCTATGTTCTTTGACTTATCATGGAACACTAGATTCTATGTCATCTTGATACAACTCTATTTGTCACATAGGATCACAGTTGGTTCTATCTCTAAGTCAAACAATCCTGAAGCCAAACTTCTTCACAACTAGCAGAGCAAGCAGCCATATATTCTGCTTGTGCTGAGAGCCACACTAGACTACTTCCAGCTAAACCACAAGATCATGGCTAATCCCAGACAATAACATCCTCTTGATGTGTTCTTCCTATCTGATACACTTTCTACCCAATCAGCATCTGAGTAGCCATCTGAAGTCATGATCTCCAAGATAGCATAGATCAAAGTCTATCATATCCTTTAGGTGCTTCATCACATGCTTTGCAACTATTAGGTGAACACATCTAGTTTTCACTAGATACTGACTCAAGGTGTTCACAACAAAGCATATATCTAACCTAGTATATGTTAGATACATCAATGACCCAATAATTTGACTGTACAGAGTTATATCCACTAACTCTGATGAGTCATCCCCTAATAGCTTCAAGTTGGAATCCATAAGAGTGTCCATTCCAACATATCAAGTCTTCTCAAGATTTCTCAGCATACTTTCTCTGGTTTAGAAATATTCCTTCTGAGACTTTCCATACTTTTAGACCTAGAAAGTAATGCATCAATCTGAGATCTTTCAATTTCATTTCTTTTATGCAGCCATCTATCTGTGCCATCTTTCGTTAGATGGGTTTACTGGTATGAACCTAAACATCATTCGAACTCTGAGGTGAGTTCCTTCTTGTATCCATGTCATCTATGTATAGAAACCATATTCAACCTTGTAGCAAAGGTTGAGATCCACATCACCCATGGTGATCATTAATCTCATCAATTGATTATCGATCCTGGGAACCTATACAGAACCTGATTCACACTTCTTCTTTAATTACACCATTAAGAGAATGGTCTTATCTAGCCACTTGGAGCAAAACATCTCATCATGATTCTCTTCCTCTTTCTAAGAGAATCTTCTAGCCACAAGCCTTCTATAGTGTGTTTGATTTGTAAATATTTTGTTGAACATCCATCGCTTGTTCAGTGTTCATCATTCATCATGATCTTTCCTACAAATCAAAATTAAGTACAGGATTAGTAATACTTCATAATCATCAAATCATATTGACATGATAACCTATTATGCATACAGATATCATTTACATAGTTATGCAACTATTTTGACCAATACTTTGGCACAACACTTTCCCATATCCTGTATGCATACAGTGGATATCTAGATACCTTCCATCTCTACCAGAACATACTATCGAGAGTGTGCACAGCTCTCAGCATGTCAGCAAAGAGGTTTCATTCTAGACAAGTAACAATGGAATGTTTGTCCAACTTACTAATCATATGCATATTAGTAGTATACTGTTCAATGCTCTATGAATGTTTACACTCAGCATGATATATTCTAGGAATACAAATATGCATACAAGCAATATCATTTACTATAACAACTCAAATACTTATCTTTTATGTTTGTGTGGTTGCCTCCCGCTTGATCTTCTGTATGTCTTCTGAACTTCTATTCATCCTGTACCACTGTGCATGCTCAAGTGTGCACTAGTGTCATCCTCATGATCTCATACACAAACATACATTCATTAGTGTATTCTCAATATTATCAAAACATTCTATTTCTTGAAATGTATAGTCATGATCATTAGTATTCAGGGTTTCAAGGAAGTCTTGTTTTACTCATGCATATTCTTGTTTGATCTAGATAGTTAAATCATCAATCAAGATAAGAGACACAATATGCATAAACCCTTGATTACTAACTTTATGAATAAGCATAACCAATCATACCAAGTATACTTATATAGGGGATCCTAACACAAGGTAAGATTCTAACTTGACATAGGAAAACATACCTGGATTAGTATACCTGCTTAGTTATGTACAACATACCTAAACAATCTCTTCAATGATTTAGAGATCTTGAGCTAGAACCTGCATGTCTCATAGGTTAAGCATAATATATCAAAGTCATACATACCTCGTAAGTTAGAACAAATATTATGGATGAGTCTTTGTCTTCATGTGGAACTTGATTTGTCTTTCGCGATGTACCTGAATCTTGTTAGTAGACAACATCAACCTCACACAACACCATAATGCATTAGTACAATCATATAGCCCTAATCAATGAATGTCTTCGATCATTCACATGCATTCATATTGTTACTAGGGTGATAAGATAAGTTTAACATTAATCAAGATTGTACTAACAAATAATATGAAAACAAACACATTATGAATTTAATCAGGAATCAGATTTCAAGACATACCTAAACCTCCTTGAGTCATACCTGTCCAGACTTCTTGTAGTCTTCTTATGTAAGGCCTTAGCCTCAACTCCCCCTGAAACTTGATTTGGAGCTTGATTGGGTTTTGCTAGAGAAACCCTAAAAATTCAATCTTTGACTTTCACACTTCTGAATGGATGGAAGGATGTGTCTTGCTAAGCTGATCAAACTAGCATACTTCAATTTTGAAATCTCCAAAATTTGACCGCTCAAAATTGCCTTCGAAACTTCTGGATCTTCTGTACATGAACCCGAACTAGGGTTTGATGAAGCC
Source organism: Larix kaempferi (assembly GCA_027924585.1). Classification (NCBI taxonomy): domain Eukaryota; kingdom Viridiplantae; phylum Streptophyta; class Pinopsida; order Pinales; family Pinaceae; genus Larix; species Larix kaempferi. The sequence goes on from BSBM01000484.1 coordinate 12,957,266, forward strand.
CACCTTTTTGTCCAATCAAAAGGTTTGATCCAAGGCTCTAAACTCTTATTTTTCTGAGGAGCTTCCAGCCGTGGTTACAGACTTCAAAAATTCCAACTTTTGCTGAAGCCCTAATTTTCCATTTTTCTGATCAAAATCCCGAGCTAGGGTTTAATCAAGCCCGGTCTTCTACCCAACCAAAAAATTCGATCTTGGTCTCTAAATTTTGATTTTCCTGAGTAGCATTCAGCCATGGATTCCGATTCCAAAAATTCTAACTTTCTCTGAAACCCTAAATTCCGGAAGCCATGAATAAAGGTGCTCCAAAAATAATTATGTTTTGACAGAAATATGTACCTGATTGTTTCTACTATAACTCTAAAATTTTCGCTCCACGGGGTCTGAAAACTTTTTTTGCAGTAGCCTGACCTGTCATCTTTCCATCCTGACAGGTCTGACCTCAATTGGATTTTCTGAGAGAGAGTTATGCCAAATGTCGCAACGTGACCTGTTTTGGGATAATACAGGAGAGCGAACTTGTACGGCGTGCCACGTGTCACTGTTTGAACTTCGGCTTCTGAAAACTTTTCCTAAGATAGCTCACCCTGTTATATTTCCATCCTGATAGGTCTGACCTCAATTGGACTCTCTGAGAGAGATTTATGCCAAATGTCGCAACGTGACCTGTTTATGGGATAAAACAGGAGAGCGAACTTGTACGGCGTGCCACGTGTCACTGGTTCACCTTCGGCCTCTAAAAAAGTTTGCTGAGATAGTACAGTCTGTGTACTACCTGTCACTTTTTAGTAAATTTCATTTGGAGCTTCCTAGCCCAAGTTATGACCTTTTTTCCAAGGTCACCTGATTTTGACTGAGATCTGGAAGAGGCAAAAACCCTAACTTGTACTGATCATAACTCATAAAGTACAACGAATATGAGGGTGCCCTTTGGACACAAGGTACCTGGGAATGTTATCTTCGACCTGTAAACTTTTCAGACCCTGAACCTTCGCATAAATGTATTTATAGCGAAAGTTCCACGATGACTGGTTTTTGCTATGTAAAACCCTAACCTTCAAATTGTCGTAAGTAAAGCAAGTGTCGTAAGTGCCATACCTTGTCTTCCTTCAGGTTAGCTCTGATACAATGTTAAAATTCAATATGCTAAGACAGAAAATAGCAGCATTACATTCCATTTCACAATAATAGCATATACAGGATCACTGAAGAAACAACAAGCACAGCATAAACACAAGAGACAGAGATTTATCCTGGGAAACCCTCATGGGGTAGAAAACCCAGCAAAGCTTCCTCAATATAGATGACCATCAATATACAAAGATGAAACCCCGAGACATGATCTCCTCCTCCACAATAGCAGACCTCTTTTTCACAAGTGCGTTATCCTCAGGTGAGTGAGTGTGTGTGTAATGACGAACACACCTCCTCTATTTATACACTACTCTGATATGTATTTTACACAAGTACATGTAGGCTCGTATTTAACCATTAGGTTAAATACCCCATTATAACTGACTGGGCCGACCCCTCTAGGGTGGTCTAATAACCCTTTGACCCACATAACACATACAGGGCCGACCCCCACTAGGGAAGTCTAATAACCCGAGTTACCACATTCCGACGGAGGAATAAACATCTCCGGATATACAATAAGATCTTCACGAAGGAATGAATCATCTCCGGAATAATAAAGTACAAATATAATATTCTTTGAAGTTACAATATCTCAACACCCCTAAACTGGAATTCAAAGATAAAGAGGCCATTGTAGGCCAGAAAATTGATTTCCCCCTTAGGGTGAGCTATTTCAAAAAATTAAAGAGGAAGATTATCCCAAAGTATTTTTCCAATTGACCTATCTTTGAGAGATGCAGGGTTCATCAACATTAGAATCTTACATCTTCACAATGTAGCTTTTGGAACCCCTATTCTTCCATAAAGTGAGAGAGGGGGTTAGTAACGGTTAGGGGTAGGAGGGCATAGAGATAAAGTGAGAGAGGGGTTAACAATGGTTAGGGGAAGGAGGGACAAGAGAGAGAGAGACAAAGGATGGGGGGTTAGTAAGGGTTAGGGGGAGGAGGGGGAGAGAGAGAGAGGAGAGTGGTAGTGGTAAGGGGGAGAGAGAGAGAGACATGGGGATGATTAGTGTTAGGGGGAGGGGGATTAGAATATATAGATAAAATTGGGGAGTTAGGGGTAGGCATAGAGAGAGAGAGAGATGGTAAGGGTAGGAGGGTGAGGAATGGGGTGGTTGGGGGGGGGGAGAGAGAGAGAGAGAGAGAGAGAGAGAGAGAGAGAGAGAGAGAGATTACATGATTGGTTAGTGGTAGGGGGAGTGGGATTAGGAGAGACAAAGAGGATGGGATTAGGAGAGGCAAAGAGGGTGGTGGTAAGTGGGAGTAGGAATAGGAGAGAGAAAGGGGGTTAGTGATAGAGAGAGAGGGGGGGGGATATTAAGGGTAAGGGGAGGAGTAGGGGGAGAAGGAGAGAGAGAAATGGATGGGGGGTTGTTAGTGGTAGGGGGAGGGAGATTGAGATAGAGAGATGGAGGTGTTAGGGGGTTGGAGGAGAGAGAGAGAGAGAGAGAGAGAGAGAGGTAGTTAGTAAGTATTAGGGGAAGGAGGGGAGAAAAAGAGAGAAGAAGGGGGTTAGTGGTAGTGAGAGGATTATAGAGAGAGAGATATGGGGGGTATTTAGTGGTAGTAGAATAGGGATTAGGAGAGACAAAGAGAGAGGGGGGGTTAGGTGTAGGAGGATTAGGATGAATATGGCACAAGTGTTGAATTAGATTTGTTGGATGAGAGATTTTAATCAAATTTAACAGTTCTTTGAATATTAATGTCATTGGAATTAGGTTGAAGAAGACTACAACCTTTTACTTCATTAGAATATCCAACAAAAATACACTTCTCACTCTTAGGTTGGAAGGATTTCTATGTTTCATTAGGAATGAAAGTCCATTCTTCACTACCAAAAGCATGAAAGTGGCCTACATCTAGTTTGATTTTACTCCATGCTACTTTTGGTGTTATATATTTTAAAGCCTTTGTGGGAGTGTGATTGACTATTGAATTGGCATAATTAATGGCTTTTGCCTAAAAATGAGGACTTAATCCCTTAAATTGGATCATACATTTCACCATTTATTAGCAACAACATTTTGTTGTAGTATGTATGGAACAATATGTTGCATTTGAATGCTCTGTGTAGTGAAGTAATTTGTACATTTATTGTTTACATTCTCACCCGCATTATATTCTTTTAAATTGTGTATTTGATGTCTAGTTTGTTTTCCTGCAAGGGCATTGTATGCCAAAAACATTTCAAAAAATCCCCTCTTAATATTTAAAAATTAAACCCAAGTGTGTCTTGAGAAGTCATCAATGAAAGTTAAGAACTACTTGGAGCCAAAGTCAAAAGAAGAATAAGGAAATGGACCAACAAATCACGATGAACAAGCTGCAAGGGGGTCAAGGCATGCCAGAAGACATTTTTTTCAAAACTACATTGATGATTTTTTTCAAGAGAACACATAATACAGACATCATCTCTGGAAGCAACGTGATGAAGACTAGTCACAATTTTATGGATACATAGTTGTTGCAATGAGCGACAGGTTAGATGAAAAAATCACTCATGCAAAATTTTTCTCAAGTCATCGCCATGAAAAGTAAAAACTGATGGAAAATATGATGAATGGTGTTGTCACATCTATAAAATATGAAAATATCATCAATAATTATATATACTAGGCCATGTGTTTATGATACTTTAAATCCTTAATTACGACTTAATGAGGTGAAAACTTTGTAATATTACCTTCATCGGAATAAGTGATATGATATATTGATAATAGATTGCAAGAAATACTTGGAACAAAAAATACCTTTTTGAAATAACCATTAACTAGATGGATTGTTCCATACCCTACAAAATTAAGAAATCTTTCATCAACAACAAATATTTGTTTGGTGTTAAATTCATTTAGACCAGAAGAATGCGATTTTATCCTTATCCATATGATAAGATGCTCTATAATCAATGATCCATTCATTAGAAGTAGATGATACATTAAAGGAAAAACAAAAACAAAAAAAGTACGTGTCCATGAGAAGAAGAGTTCGAAGAAGAATCAAGATTGATGTTGTGATTCTTCATTGTTGCTTCCAAGGTTTCCATTTTCTTAAAACACTTAGATTCCACATGACTATCTCACCCACGCAAATTGCAATGTCATTCAACCTTCTTACCCTGCAATTTATTTCATTTATCACCATTAGTAGTAGAAACTTGATAAGAGGTTTTGGGACCCTTGTTTTTCTTATTGATGCAAGGGTGTTTCTTCTTTGCATGCTTGGATTTATCCTTTTGTTGCGCAACTAAGGATTTACTAGAAGTACCTACAATGTTGATCACTCCAAGATGCGGGAGCATATCTTGTTCTCTAATAAAAAATCGCAAAAAAACTTCAAGATTGGGCTCTATAAAAGTAGACCCTAGACCTTCTCTTATTGAGTGAAAAGTAGATAATAAAAAAAAGAATGAGGGACAAGATTAACACTTGAATAACATAGATACATTACTTTTATGGCTTTGGTATCTTGTATTCTTCAACTAAGAGTCTTAGGGTTTTGAATTGAGATAGATGGTCTTCAATGCAAGAGAAATCACTTGGACATTAACTAACCAACTGATTTTCAAGCTAGTGACCTTGAATCTCATTGTGGTGACCAAATATGGTTTCCAATTTTAGCTAAGTCACATCTCAATTCCTTAGAAGTAGAATCATAAATCATTGGAGATGGACATCCTAATTAATCCACATGCTTCGTCATTTTTACTACCCCATTTTACTTTCTTTTAACAAGGGCATTTTCTTTTCTCAAAGTAATCCAATAAAGTCATTTACTTAGTAGGACATCCTCCATATGTGTTCTGGATGAGAAGTTGTTGGTACTGGTAAGTAAAATATCACTTGGACTAGCCTTATTATAATGTGTAGGAAATATGGCTTCAAATATAGAAACCTATGGTCTATATGCAAAGATCTAAAAAAAATAGTTAGTTTAAAAAAATGTCACCAAAAATAATCTCAAGATGGCAAAGTTATGTATTTTTTAGATAAGATGGAACTAGAGCCACATGGAAGGAAAACATTGAAACATGCGGTGATGGTTACTCAATGCAATAAATAATTTCTTCCCTTACTAACTTTACCTATAAGCACATTTTTACAAATAAGTTACTTTTTAAAATAAATGACCCACTCATAAGCACTTTTACAATTGAGTTACTTTATAACTTAAAGTTACATGAACTTATTTTAAAGTAACAAAAATAAGTTATTTGTAACTTCAAGTTATATGAACTTTGTTTCCAAAGTAAAGTTACTTTTAACTTAAAGACCTCTTAGTTCATAAGGTAACTTTTAACCAAGTGAGTTAAACAATATATAATAATATTATGAAGGAATCAATGGGGTTGTGCTTTTGTTGTGCAAGACACTTTTACATGGTGACACAAAAACAAAAAAATGAAATTTTGAAACAAAACTTCTCATGTATATACATCTCGATCAATAATGGGAAGAGGTCTTCATAAGTGCTTTGATATCATGTTCAACTAAAACAATGTATTTCTACATGTTAGCAACTTAACCCTAATCATAAAGTCCTAATCTCACCTTAACAACCTTTTAGTTACTTTACAGTTGGAAAGTGGTTGTGAGTACATCTTGTATAAATGTAATATTCCTGAATATGAAATGAGTATTAGATAAGGCCTTCTTTCCACCATTTTGGTTTCTTGGTCTTCTTGGTTTTCTTGTTTACCTAGTTTCTATAAGTGGTAGTAGACTGGTTAGAATTTCAAAGGTTTGTTTGCTCTATAGTAATTAGCTATGTGGAAAGAATAGTTGCATGAATGAAGAGAAAAAAAATTAGTTTGTTGATGTTGAAGAGCTATTGGATTGAAATTCATCCAAGATGAATGGACGAAATATATGAGTTGCTTCTTGATGGCAATAGTGTAAAGGAATCCCATAATATTGGTTCTAAAGAAGAATATGCATCTCCACCTATTGTAAAGAATCCTTTTCTCCATCATTCCCTTGAACCTTATTTTCATCCCTCAAGAATGCTCTTGCAAGCTCCAAACCCTAAGAGAGATATTTGTTTGTTCATAAGTGGTGACTACATTGGACCGCGTGAAGGGAATGACGAACCGCGTGAAGGGTTCAATCGAACAACCAACTGCATGAAGGGTAATATTACTAAATCTTGAAATTAGTGAAGTTGAATTCAAACCAAAAGGTTTTCTTTCATGTCAAATGCATTAAAAAATAATGCCTACGTAGGAGAGAATATTGCACACCCCAGCAAATTGATGAAATATTGTACGTTTCCATGAATCTTTCCACGCTCGGGACCATGTCTTTCAGGGAAGTCGTCAAGGATTTTAAACTGGCAATCAATCTTTGTGCATTCCGGCTCATAATATTTTGAATAAATTACAGCACGGATATAGGCCTTCTCCAATTTCTCCATAGTTATACGATTGCCAATAGGTCTGTGAAATTATCATATATTTCATGGTCACATTATTGGTTCTATAAGTTTACCTCCCATATCACTACAAAACCATACTAGATTATAGGCCAAGCTCTGGATGCCGTGAAAACATTAACTCCAAGTTGAACTGTTGTAGACCGAATTTGCAAAGACGATAGTCGTATGTGTTGATTGAAGGTATTATTGTTGTTTAGAGGTTTGTTGTGAAGGTCTGGTAGATTTAAATGCATTATGTTATATTTATCTGGCAATATAGTTTGGGAGTTTGAACTTTTCGGGTTAGTTGAGTGTGAACAATATTTAGTCTATTGTAGGTCATTTAATGTAGTTGTAGCAGTTCTGTCATGTAATGTAGTTGCAACACGTCTATTAATAGGCCTGCTGCAATTGTATTAAATAGCCTACAGCAAGCTGAAAATTGTTAACAATTAGTATATTGAAAAATCTGTGCATGCCCACTGTGCATTTGTGCCAGCTTTGAATATTCACCAACGATATACTCATGGCCCGTAATTTTTTATTTTTACAAAATGGCATTTTCCTCAAATGAAATGTAGTCATATTTGGTTTGTGCTTGGATTTCAAGTAGTGGTAAAAAGGGTATTTTTACATACTTAAATTAAATTCACTGCAAATCTAAATCTTTGCTTTCAAATTTGTACCAAGGTTAAAAGGTGCTTGCAATTTTGAATTTAAGGAGCTATAAGATGTATATATCTTTTTTTAAACTTATAAAGGTGGTATAAGTGACAAAGTTGTACATTTTTTACAAATGTTTGGGAAGGAGGTTGGAAAAGAGGTTAAATACTTTTTTTATATATTTCTAAAGAGTTATAAGATGTTGGTTCGAAGTTAGAAGGGCTCATGTTGTTTAATAAAATTGTATCTTTTATTAGACCCACTTAAAATTGAATAAAGGGGTTTAAGGAACTTTGTATGTGTTGGGGTGATTTGTGGTGGATTTTGAGTTGGATTTTTCTCATAAAGTATTTTTATTTTTCAAAGGAAATTAAAGAACAGAAGCTTGAAATAAATAAATAAATTGAACAAGAAACAAGGTAAAGAACTTTGCGGCACCAACAATAGATAAAACATCATTTTTCACTTGATGTTAGATTGGCTCAAAACATCATACAAAAGATGTTTTTCACTTATAATTTGTAAAGTATTTTGTGCAAGAGTTTGGAGTGTATTTTTACATTTTGAATTGTGTACTTTGTAAAACCCTCCTGAAATTGAATAAGGGGTTCTAATAAGTCTTCATTTTTTTTAAGTTTTCCAGCCTTTGCACTTAATGTCTCGCATTGAATAATTTTTCAAAAAGGTATACACATTGATCACCACTACTCTAGAATCTAAAATTTGTATGAAAAAACAACAATTACACTTGTTCTTACTTGCTTACATGTAATGAACAAGAAGGTGGATCTACATAAAACACAAACAAAGTTATTATATGATTCAAAAGTTGAATTGACTTCAAGGAAACATCAAGGAATAAAAAAATAAAGTTTCACTTGATGATTGTGAGTTTAAATTATTTTATTTTGATGACATTGAAGTTACTGCAACATTGAAGGAAAGCTTGGATAATTAACTTAAACATAAAGAAGAAGAGTTGGATGAAGCCATTGTGACAACAACTACTAATAGCATCAACACATATGAGGATAAATCAATTAATATCATTAGACCATAGGAATATTTGGAGTTTAAATGAAATAGATATGGCTTAGGGTATGTAGAGGACCATGATAACTTATTTCATATTCCTAATTATAGAAAACCGATTACATTTGTCAGTGGAGGTTTCCTTAATGATGTTGATTGGACGAGGGAACATGATGATCATGATAAGAAATAGGAACAAAATATTGTTGTTGTTCGAAATGATAAAGCTAATGATGTAGATAAAGATGTTGATGCAACTGAGGATGATCAATATGATGATCACATAGTTCAAGATTATGAAAATGTTGTAGTTAAGGAAAATATTGATAATGTCAATGTAGTTGTCGAGGATTGGCATTGATCCAGGTATTGTGATTTTTCTAGGTGATGATGATCTATTGGATGAAGAACTTGTACAATGCCAACATTATTAGTGATTTGGCCATGATGAATCAAGTTGTTTTGATCTTCATCCATGTAGTTTTTTTGGTAAGACAAATCATTTCTCAAGCAAGTGTTAGAAGAAGAAGAAGAAATACACTTTGGGTGGATGAATACTTGGTGTTGGATTTTGGAAGCCAAGTTATTAGAAATATATTATTGACAGGTTCATTCACATGTTCAAACATGTTTGCGAGGAGAAGTCTCTACAACAGATGCTTACGATTGTTTTTTATTTTTTTTATTTCAAGGCATGATCAAGGCCCACATGATGTGTATTTCAAGTTGAAGATCTAGTTTTTTTACTCCACTCAAAGGCAATGTGTAATGTCCCTAAAAATGTAAAAATTTAATTTTTTTCCCGTGTGGGATAATATAGTCATTCAGAACCTAATGTTTATACAAAATTAACTTCAGCACTGTGTTTTTATAACTGTGAGTGATACATGTATCTGGTTTAGAAGATTCTTTGTTGTGTAGATGGTATTTAAGAATTGTGTACTCTTACTAATCTGATCCTGCTGGTTAAAGATGTATGATAATGTTTATATTATCTATACTACTAATCTGCCTTGGCTAGTTTAGAGTTAATGGATTCGTCTTTATGATTTGAATGTAACGTTTGAGAAGATACCTAGGCCTCTTGTTTTAATTCTTATGATACTTGTTTAAATAATGGGTGTATGCTCTAATCCTGATCTTCTATTTGTATGAGTTTATGTGTTTACATTTTACTGGAATGTATGCTTGTAAATGATGTAACCGGTAGGATTCCGAGAAGGTTGAAGAAGGTAATGTTAGCCCTGGGTTTACTTAGCTAAATGCTAAAGCATACCTCTACTTTTGTTTGCAGGTGTCCTCAAGAGATTCTATACTAGCCCTTAAGGTTTGCAACCTAAAAGTCTAAGAAAAGGTAAAGAAAAAGGGATAAACCTAGGCTATGGTCATGCTCATGAAATCGAAACTTGTAAATAAAGTGTCTCCTCCACTATAGAAAGTGGGTAAAAGAATTGCGATGGTAGTGGTGGTAGATGGTAATTAAAGTGACCCATGTGATGGCCACATGGTCAAGGTGCCAGCTGGAGCATGGGTAAAAGTATCAGGTTCAAGTGACCAGATTACTTTTCATTGTTTTGTGAATGGAGAGCAGAGCTCTCGCTTCCTCCATGCCCATCGGGGCCCTACGCTTGACCTGAGCTTTCGCTCATGGTCTGCGTTTGTCCTAGAGTCGTGGATTTCATAACACATTGCCAAGGTAACTCTGCAAACTCGATTCGTGGTTTAACTCTTTTGTTTTGGTTTATTTATAATCTAATGCTAACACTTCAACTCTTAGATTCATTGACAGGGTTTTAACAAGGAGGTAGCAAATCCCTGCGTTGGATGGGTGCCAAGGCAGAGGGTTTTAATGGTGTGAATATCCTGGTAAGCCCAGGTCTTTCACGACCTTCCTCTTCCTTGTTGATGTAGATATGTTGAGTAAGTTGAAAGTTGTTCTTTTGTATGTTTTTGTCCTTCGGGCTTTTGATTGGGAGAGTATTATCATACTATGTTTGAGAAAGATGGTCCGCTCAATTATCTGGATATTTATGGGTAGGCTATGGTGTAAGAGCGAAGTTGCCCAATATTCCATATGTATAAGTTTATTTAACTTTTGAGCCTGTGAAGGCGTTTTGACAGTGGAGTTTCATTATCATTTTTGGTAGATTTGGAGTTTTGTTGAAATTTATTATTTCGTGAGACCATTGGAAAAATATTTCTCCTTCCCTTACATAGATTTCATCAAAAGAAAAAGTGCATTTTCATGTAGTTAGGGTGCATTATGTTTACATTTATGTACTCACCTCATGCATTCACCTAACCATCCAGATAAAATTTACCGGTAGAACTAGGTTAAAATTTACTAGTAACTTGTGTGTTAAGTTAGATACGTGTTCCGGCGTCGTAAAACGTGGCAGCTATCGTTACTTTCCTGCACTTCATCCCGGGGGCACTGTAGTTCTTCCACGTACCAACTGGTATATCGAAGGCTCTTTCATGTACCTTAGGGTATATCGAAAGGCACTTCACGTACTCGATAGTATATAGGAAGGCTCTTTTTGTACGGTTGTGCATTAGACAGCACCACTACGGATTTGAGCTCCCACGTACCTTGAGTATATCGGGAGACACTCCTAGGATTTCTGAGACCAACTAAGCTAACCATTTGGCCGTCTTGGCAGAGCAATACACCGAGAACAACACTCGGGGAGCTACTACGCACGTACTATCAGTTAGTTGGGTTATATGGTCAGGGGTACGATCCTAATCCTCCCTGGTTAGTGCTCTGAAATATTGGGACAAGTATAACTGTTGGACCCATGAGTACATCGCGAGTTGCGAAGCCTTGACAATCCTGTGAGGTTCCAGACTTTTGAATCCACACCTATCATCCAAGTTTTCTTGCGGCCTTAGTTTGTGTAGATTTTTATGGATTGCTTTTCTTTTGTTTAGAATACACTTAGGAGAAATTCTGGTTCATTCATTCTGGTTGAACAACCTTTGAGAAGGTCCCACATAATTTTAAACTTATCGCCCGAATATCCCCTTAATCAGGAGGTAATTTCGAGGGTAATCCTGGACCCACAAGTTATGGTCGTGTCACCTGAATCAGAAAACTCTACTATGGAGTCGGGAATGAATTTTCCACTCCCTTCCAGTCCATTAGTCACTGATCCTCCAGGGTCTGCGACCATGGATCCTTCTACTTCACAAGACACATCCTTCCATCGTGTGGTTGAAGGAGAACCTGGGTCTATAGATTGGTTAAATCCATCCTTGGATGACCCTGTATCCGTAACATTTGGTCCTTCTGCATCCTTTTGGGACACCTCTCTAGGCCAACAATGGGCCCAACTGGCTTTAGAGATAGAGCTAGAAACCACCCCATTTCGTTGGGCTCCCCACGCTCAGCATTTCGCTCTAGTCTATTGGTCCAACTACACCAACGTGGTGACGAACTTCAGCGCCAGAGTCTCACATGAAGAAGAAACACTTCAGAGACACCCATGTTTCAATATACTCCCATTCGTTCGTTATCTCTCGCTTCACCGGAGACACCCATACACAACATGACCACTTACGAACCTGGTCAACCTTCATTTCCTGCGAGTACACATCTCGGTCAAGAGACCAGTTCCATACCTCAAGTGACTCAGAACATTGAAGGAAAAAAGTCCAACACTCCTCCTACTACGACTGGAACATTACCTATCCCACCCTAAAATTCGAGGGGAGACTACTCTCTACCTCCTAATTTCTTTACAAGTACTCTTCCTCTGTCAGTAATTCAACATCAACATATCATGAGTCAACCATCCACTAGTGTTCAACACGTTGTCACTGAGGGGAAACCCCTATTTTATAGCCCTAATATGAGTGGAGGACTACCAATTGGTCATTCCCTTGGCAGCTCCTTACTCATTGTGGGATCCACCATGGGATTACATCATGGTGGGGGACCGTCCAACCCAACCCAACCACCATGGAGTCACACGTATCCAGGTCACTTTGATCCTATGTCAGGACATTTTAATCCTGTAAACGTACTCCACAGGATACCTTATCCCAGAAACCCATACACTCCATAGGGACATTTCAACATTTCACTGATTGGACCCCCACCAACTTTTCCTCATGCCCCACCACCCCCACCATTGTTTGGTCCACCTCCTTCTGGAGCGGGCGGACCTCCACCTTCTGGCAGAGGTGGAGGCCCTCCCCATTCCGGGGGTGGAGGGCCACCCCATTCCGGTGGAGGTGGAGAACCACCACCTTCCGGTAGTGGCGGACCCCCAGCTTATGGAGGAGGCCCACCTTATTCTGGAGGCGGTGTCCCACCCTATTCCGGCAGTGGAGGCAGTGGCCCACCTCATTCCGACGCCGACGGAGGACCACCACCTTCTGGTAGTGCCAGACCCCCACCTTATTCTGTAGGCGATGGCCCACATTATTCCGAAGGTGGAGGCGGTGTCCCACCCTATTCTGGTGGTGGAGGCGATGAACCCCCTTATTTTGGAAGTGGTGGAGGACCCCCACCTTTTGGTGGAGGTCCATCTTATTCCGGCGGTGGAGGACCCCCACCTTTCGATGGTGGACCTCCATATGGTCCACCACCCAATTATGGCGTCCCACCCCCTTATGGACAATTCCCGATGGGAACACCTTACAATCAGTCGATTCAAGGTCCTACTAGTCCATATATGCCATATCAATACTATGAGTATCCGCAACCGAACCAACAGCTACCATTTTTTCCTACTTTGGACCTACCCGACCTGTCTCTTCTGACCAATGATCCCATCCTACACGGTTATAATTGGCCACCCATTCCGGTCAAGCTACCCTCTGACATTCCCAAATTTGATGGAAAACCCGGTGAGGACCCGAAAAATCATGTGATGACTTACCATCTGTGGTGCTCATCCAATTCCTTAATGGACGACTCGATCCGTCTAAGGATTTTTCAAAGGACCCTCACTGTCCCAACTGGCAAGTGGTATATTGAATTACCACTACACTCATTTCCCTATTTCTGCTCTCTTGCTATGTCCTTCCTGACTAATTTCCAGTTACCCATACGCTGCGAAACTGGTACGAACCTACTGACTTCACTCCGTCAAACCACCGCAACTCATATTTCTGATCATATCCATGAGTGGAGGAGGAGATGACGTCTCATTAAGGCTCCCATTCCAGAGCAACTCTTAGCTAACTGGTTCATGAAGTCTCTTTTACCCACCATAGCTCGAGACGTGGCCATGGGAGGGGCCATCACCGAGGAACAGGCTATCGCTTGTGCCCACTACTTAGACCTTGTCTATGCTCAATCTGGCATGTTATATGACATTGTTCCTGATGCACCCCACCCTACATACGACCCTGAAAAACCACCTAAGGGACCTTAGGCCGACGGCATTATCGGTTCCCTTAAATCCCAGCCTTCTACTCAAACCGGTGGATCCTTGAACCATCATGGTTCTTCTCCACCCTCGCCACAGGCTGACAGCAACACCACCAAGTCACCTACTCCTTCTCGCATCGAGGAAGTGAATTATGTTCAATCAGCTTCACCTCAGAAGTCCGATGGCAAGAAGAAAAACAAAGTTAAACCCAAGAAATATTCCACCCAGCAGGAGCACAAGAACCCCTCTGAAGACACCAAACAGATGCGGAAGCTAAAGTATCCTTGTTCACTATGTGGTGGTGACCATTTCTCCAAAGAATGTCCCCACCGAGACGAAGTGAAGAAGTTTCTTAAGGGAAAATCCACACTTGCAGTTCTCAATGATCCCTTCCCCACCCAGAATCAACAAATGATTGCTCAACCCTCTCCTTCTCAAGGAGACACATCTTCCACCACGCATGTTATCATGATGCGTAGTGAGACGATTAAACTGACACGCGATCGCGCTCATACAACTCAGTCCCTCCGAAGGAACCCGTTAGAAGTAATACTAGAAAAAATTCCACCTCCATTCCATACATTACCGTACCACCAGCTTCTCTCACCATCGAGAAGCCTTCTTTATATTCAATGCTGCGTCCACCTAAGAGCACGATTCGGAAAGCAGTTTTCAATCCTAATGCTCAGGCAACTCAAAACTACCACATTGTAGAGGACTTGGCACAAGCCCCTTGTGCCATTTCGATGCTAGAGGTTTTGAAGAATTTTCCCAATCAACCCAAGACTCTTCTTGCTGCCATTGGCGTGGTAGATCCAGATTCCTCGAATACCATCATGTTTCGGCTTGAGTATTTTAAACAGAGGCTTTCCCACCAGCTGGCATTCCAATTTTCTATGAAATTTGTTGGAAAGACAGTCCATCATACCGTACTAGATGAAGGCTCTTCTACCTCGATCATGTCGCTATCTTGCTGGAGAGCCATTGGTTCTCCTAAGTTAAACCGTTCCCCCACTACCCTGAAAGCATTCGACGGTCGTGGCTTTCAACCCCATGGGTTATTACCAGCCTAAGCAGTAGAGTTGGGGGGTAAGACTGCAACCATTAACATGGAAGTAGTCGCAGCCCCTTTGGATTATAATCTCTTACTTAGTCGTAATTGGTTTTATGCCATGACTGCAGTCGCGTCATCTGTTTTTCGCATCGTGCAATTCCCTCACCAAGGCCGAATTGTCACTGTCGACCAATTGGACTTCTGTACACCGGACACCGTTACTCATCCTGGCAATAATGTCCCATTATTCAGACAATCTTCGCAGCTATACGATAGCATGGGGGTCGGCCTCATAAAATATTCATCTCTTATGGGTGTCTTCCCAACCCTGGATCCCCCTAACCATGTTGCCACGGCGAACATGATCTCCTCCGTGATTCCATCTTTTCCCAACTCTACCGATCAATGGCTTGTACCCGATGAAGCCACCATGTCACATACTCCAATTTTGCAAAAAAATAATGTAATTATTTTTTTAATATTCCTGAGACATTATGTTAAATTTAATGCTAAGTAGGAATTGATGACTCAGCAGAGTCACCAGAAATGGAATGTAAATTCTGAATATTTTATTATTAATAAATAAATTATGGAGACAACAGCATGGGAGAGCTGTTAAAAGAGGTTACTGGTCTAACTGGTGGATGGAACTAGGTGGAAAGACAAAAGACAAGTGGCAGCATCCTCAAACACTTCCTAAGTTGCAGGTGGCAACTTCCCTATATTTTGGGGTCATGATTCCCCAAGAAAGTGGAATCTGAGCAGGTGGCTCATTAATGACAGTTAACCCAACTAAGACCTAGGCAATCTTTTAAATAGTACTCAATGAACTGAGTTGGGGGTTGAGCATTGTTCTAGAGGGAGAATACATTCAGGTGAATGCTATTCAGGAGTCCCATTGAGGAAGAGGGAAAAACAGTAAGGAAGTGTTTTGAGATAGGAAGTTGCAGTAACTTGGTTCCAGTGTAGCTGCTTTGGCTGAGGGAATTGTTGGCTGTACCTAGTTCCAGCCAGTTAGACCAGAGCAAGCTCGGGGGTCCTGAGAAGTGCTGTTTGGGCACTCTCCAGGAGTTGGTAGGGAGGAACAGCCTCCCATTGCTGTTGTTGTCTACTATTAACACAGGTTCTGCCACTTATTCCTGCTATTATTTGAGTAAATTTCAATATAGGATATGGCTATCTCATCTATGTTTGAACAGAATTTCATTCAGTAGAGTTAGCATCTCTGTATTGTCAATAGATAGAATTTGCAGAGCTATTATGTTTTAGAAATTTCCTATCGTCATTATCAACTACAGTCTAGTAAAAGTTGTACACATAATATGTTTTGTTATTATTATAAATAATAGAATATTATTGCGATTTGTTTTCTTTATTTATTTTTCATTAGTTAAATAGACAGTATAGATTAATGATACCGTAGATATTATGGAAATATACTCATTTAAAACAATTATAGGAACAGAATCATAGACAACTTTATAATCACAGTGAACTTTTTTTTCATAGATAGTTTAACAGGTTTAAAACATAGCTGAACAAGTATACCGATCAGGTTACTATCTGTACCAAGGATAGGTGAACAAATTTTTGTTTAGTAAGTTTATTTAATTACTGTCAGAACATAGTTGAACTGTTATTGACTCTCCATAGAATTCGAATAGCAGTATAGCCACATCTTTAAACTTATTGCCTATGATCTTCTTTCAACAAAATCTTAGCCAAAACAAACAATTAAATTTTATAATCAAAGATCGTGGCGAAAGATGTTTTATTCAAAACCTATCTCTATCGTTATTACAACCAAGAAACTCATAGCAGAGTTTGACCGAGCTACTAACCTTAGGGCAGAAGGAATTTAAAGACAAATATAATAATTAGCTCGAGGCTGAGTTTTTACAATACAGTAATTTTATTATCTTTTGTCGAAATCTTTCCATCATCACAAGTATAGTTTCTGCTCATTATCGAGCTCCTTCTTCATGTAATACACAACATCGTTAGGGTTCTACCATGACAAAAGTTTAAACATCATAGTACTCACAGAGTTATCATTTGAACCTAGCCATTGTTGGCATTTCGAGATCAAACCCTACTTTAATTATTTAAAATGAGAAATTTATTACAGTAGGTAAACATCAAAATGTTTTTACAACAACTCGTTCCCAGCGACAAAAGAGATCAACAGAGCTTGCACACATTTCATATTTTTTTTCTTCTATATATTTTAACCTGGGTGAGAACCCCAATTAGCCAGAGTTATCAACACATTGAATGGCCTATCACTGTAAAGATTACTGAACCCTATCGCTATCAGTCAACACACAAAAACCAAAGAAAACGCAGAGAAATAAGACGGTGCCATCACCTACAGCCGAGTTATTGTTTCTCTGAAAGTATCTTAGAAACTGAAAAATTTTCCTGTAATTGTACATTGTGTTCATTTAAGGGAAACGCAGACAGTATACGGCCACTTTGCAGGCAAACATTCATTATTCATTTAACTTCTACAGAGTTGGGTGATAACCCTATTCTTTCCAAAACACAATGATAAATAAAAACCCCAAGGCCGTCATGACAAACTCAGCCATAGCATGTTCCTCTTATACATGACTTCGTATACAAACCCTATCTACTGTAAGCAAACAAGAATATTACATATGACCGCAATCATGTTCATAAACGTGACAACAACCAGTCACAAAGGTAGTCTTCCCGGACACAACCCTAACCAACCAAACTATCAAAGGGAGAAACAGCCATGGTATAACCAGGCTTACCCGGAAGGAGCCCAGCGCTAGAGGTTGAGCCTCGTACACCTTCAGGAGAGATCAAAGCCTGCACATTACAAGTTGACGAGTAGTGGTCAACTTTTATTTAGAATAAACAATCTCTTTCAAACTGAAAATAACGAAATAATTGATAACTCTTACGAGCGATTGTTGGAGGAAGCAAACCCAGTGAACGAAGCCACGAGTTGAGCAAAGTAGAAAAACCTCATCATGATCACCAGAAGGATGGGCCAGAAAAACTCCAAGTTTCCTTCTACAATGATAGTCGTGACCAGGTAACATACAGTACAATACCCTCACGCCATGGATGAACCAGTTTGGGAAGCACGAATAAAAACCCCAGGACTTGACCACCTCATGGATAACGACAGTAGGAAATCCCTGACTCTAAATCAACACAAGTAATAAGTATGAGGGCTGTGAGCAGCATGTGACTGATAATTTCAGTAATACCAGAACGATAACCGAGATGCCCAATGAACCTTGAGGACGCCTTTAGCAGAGTTTACAGACTTACAAACCACACGAGGAATATACTCCATGACTATAGCCATATGAGAAGCTACAACTTACAGTACCAGGAGGAGCCAACTCAGACCAGAAGGGTTTCCTCATGTAACCGAGCCCGCAGGCAGAGGGAATGACCAGGTAGGGTTTCGGACAAGCCATTTATATCATCAAAAACAAGGACGAGAGCTATCCACGTAGCAGTCTAAATTTTCTTCCTGCTATGGGTCGAGACTCCATAGTTTCTTTCCAACTTGTTAAAACGATTAAAAATCATATCAACGATATCCAATTATGTTGATAAACCATAATTATAAACTTGTCAACCTTTCCATGTTAAACATATACCTCGAATTTGTTTTGGAACGCCATAGTTTGGACCTACAAACAAGTATTGGTAATGATAATTTCTATGATTAATGATCTTAATGATATCCTTATCATTGTTGAAAGTCAAACACTCATAACATATATATTTTAAAAACATTAGGGTAAGATCCTCACAATGAGTAATACCAATTTTAACAAACAAAACCTAGGATGATGTCTCAACACCTTGTATCATGTTCAACAGAAACTTGAAGTCCCTTCTACCATTAGTACATAATGAGTTCAATCATTTATTGGAAACAAAGGACTAGAATTAAACAAGTTTATGGCTTGTTCCGAATATCACATATGAAACAGTAATTAGCATGATAGAAGTCATTCGGGAAATGATGTAATTAAAACTATAATTGGTCAGAATAATATATCACCATTGTATCATAACCTCGGTCTCATGAGAAGAGACAAAAAGTTACATCTATCTATAGAACATATAACTGACAAACAGTAAAACAATGCTAGCATTAAGTAATGTTTACGATGAAGTATTTCAAATCCTTTATAGGAGGAAAATTAAAAGATACAGTATTATTAAGACAATTACAAAAGATATGAATAACATGACCCAGTGACTTTATACAGCATTAAATAAGAGACATGGTTACAGCGCAATGATAATACAAAGGGACATTACTTCACAGGAGTGCTTAGCTCATTTTATCCGGAACAATAGTTATCACATTTCATGTAAACCATCAACTCTCTATCAAGCAAGATTTTCATGAATATTACAGGAAGGGAATTCCACCTTCTTACACGTAACAACCTGTAAGAATATTTAAGTCCTTACCGAGCTTTATGGTTCAGTAAAAAGAATTTTTATGCTTATTAAAAACATTGACAACGATCCATACTTTACCTGTATACCTATGGAAAAGAACGGATTATGCATTAGCTCGAAAGCTAAGTAAGCCAGTCAGCTATGGCAATCTCTCCCTTTGAGGTTTAAGAACAAAGAAAATCAATAACTGCATTTTTTAAAAATTCACATTAAAATACAATAACAGATTAGTTTAGACAAAAAAATCATGATCATTTAATTAATACAAGCATATCAGGAAAAGCAGTTAATAAAATTTATTGCTATCATAAAAATTTTAAATTTTTTCGGAAATTTCGGGTCTTGACATGTGGTATCAGAGCCAGGTTCAGACACTAGGCCTTCTTATGGCTCCACTAGTTTCCGCAGAACAGTGCAAACAACAATAAAAATTTTATGTTATGTACTAACTTATACTCTATGTTTCGTAAAGACAAACAAAGCAGAAAATATCCTTTCTGAACTTAACAGGCAAATATGGAAAAACTGGGAGAATATGCTGAGGAGGAATCTCCAAACACTGCGACAAGACAGATGTCGAGAGAACCTGAGAAAGAGGAGGTAATTGCTCATTCCACGGAACTGATGCAGACCATAAAAGGATTAAAGACAGAGATAGAAACAGTCAAGAAAGATAATGAAAGGATTCTGAAAACACAAGAGCAGTTAAATCAATTATTATTAGAAAAATTTCAGACAGAAGGAAGGAGAAAACGAGCTGGATCAGAAGAATTTAGTCATCAAAGAGGGTCTAAAAGGATGAAACCAGCTAAATCTAACAGCAGTTCATCCTCTGAAGAAAGAAAGGAACAACACAGTTATCGCACTAGTAGTGATAGCAGTGAAGCTGAGTTGCACAACAGAAAGAAAAAGTACAGACCTTATGAAGAGATTTCCGGGGAGTTTAAGAAAATAAAACCCCCAACTTTCAATGGAGAATCTGAGACAGGAGAAGAGGCAGAATCCTGGTTATCCGGGATGAGAAAATATTTTCAGATCTACAATTACTCAAATCAGCTGAAGGCACGAATGGCCATCTACAACCTTTCTGGAAAGGCGGACATATGGTGGCAAGATCTGAAAAGGATCAAGGGGATTAAAGAAAAAGAAGTTAATTGGAGTACCTTTAAAAGATATTTCAAGAAGAAATTTCTGTCTGAACAGTACTATGAGGAGAGGGCCAAGGAATTTTATGAACTGAAGCTAGGATCTATGACGATGAAGGACTTAAACAGTAAGTTCTTAATTCTGTTAAGGTATGTGCCGTATTTTGTTGAAGAGAAACCAAAAATACAGCGGTTTCTTAGCTGTCTGCCATACCATATCAAGGACAGAATTGAATATGACAACCCCAAAACTCTGGAGGAAGCTATGCGAAAGGCTAATTTCTGTTACGAACAGAATAAAAAGAAAGAAGGGATAGCTAGCTGGAAAGCTAAAAAGAACAGCAATCAGCCTGAGTACAGGAAAAAGGAGTTCGTACCCCAGAAAAACTTCAAAAATAACAAGAACGGAAACCATTTTAATGGTAAAAGCTTCCAGGGAAACAAGAATGGAGCTGCTAATCATTCCAACAATTTCAAAAGCAGCAAGGAGGCTCCTAGTAATCATGGAAACTACACTAAGAATTTTGAACGTAAAGAACCTGTTAAGTGTTGGGAATGCAATGGCCCACACTATGCTTCAGTTTGCCCAAACTGAAAGAAACCAAACAGCAACATTCACACCATACAAGATGAAATGACTATTGGAGACTTTGCAGGGACTATGCCCCGAATCAACGCAGCGTTGGAGAACCGCCAAGCTGACTATCAAACTTCCATGGTGGAAGTAGGAGGTATGATTAACAAAATCCCTGTAACTATTTTAATAGATCCGGGTGCTAGTCTTAGTTATATTTCACCCCAGCTAGTAGAAAAATGTAATTTGACTGTTGAAATATTTGATAATTCTTGGTCTGTACAACTAGCTACTGGGGCAAAAAGGAAAGTAAATTGTTATGTTAAGGAGTGTATCTTAGATATGAATGATTTTAAGACTACAGTTAAATTGAATGTCTTGCCACTCGGCTCTTATGACATACTTATCGAAATGGACTGGTTGGAACAGCATAGGGTAGTTTTAAACTGTTTTGACAAAACTTTTAGATGTGTAAACAGTAATGGACAGCCTGTAACTGTTAGGGGTATTCCTAGGGAAAACAGTAGTCAGGCAGATTTCTGCTTTACAACTTAAAAGGGTAGTCAGAAAAGGATGTAAAGCCTATGCTGTAACCATTACCGATGAGACAGATAAGTCTGAGGGCAGCAAAGTAACAGTAGAGGACATCCCTGTAGTAAATGAATTTATAGATGTTTTTCCTGAGGAAATCCCAGAATTACCTCCCAAGAGGGAGCTAGACTTTACAATTGAGCTGATACCAGGTGCTATACCCAGTTCAAAAGCCCCGTATCGCATGAATATTTTGGAGCTTAACGAATTGAAAACTCAGTTAAAGGAGTTAATAGACAAGAATTACATTCGACCCAGTGTATCCCCTTGGGGAGCACCAGTAATTTTTGTTAAAAAGAAGGACGGAACTATGCGACTTTGCATAGATTACCGTCAACTGAACAAAATGACGATTAAAAACAGATATCCGTTGCCTCGCATAGATGACCTGTTTGATCAGCTACGTGGAGCTACGGTGTTCTCTAAGATCGACCTAAGATCGGGTTATCATCAAGTGAGGATTAAAGAAGAAGACATTTTCAAAACAGCTTTTAGAACAAGGTACGGACATTATGAATTTGTCGTAATGCCATTTGGGCTTACTAATGCCCCAGCTGTCTTTATGTGCTTAATGAACAACATAATGCATAAGTACTTAGATAAATTTGTTGTCGTATTTATCGATGACATTTTAGTTTATTCTAAGAATGAGGAGGAGCATAAAGAACACTTACGTATAGTCTTACAAGAACTAAGAGAGCAGCAACTCTTTGCGAAATTCAGTAAGTGTGACTTCTTTAAAGACGAAATCCAGTACTTAGGACATGTAGTCACTAAGGAAGGGATTTCAGTTGATCCTAAAAAGATTCGGGCAATTGAAGAATGGCCAGTACCAAAAGATGTAACAGATGTTAGATCCTTCATGGGAATTACCGGTTACTACCGGAGATTTATTGAAGGCTTTTCAAAAATAGCCAACCCAATCACTTCTTTGCAAAAGAAAGGCAAGAAGTTTGATTGGAACGCGAAGTGTGAAGAAAGCTTTAAGAAACTTAAGACTTTATTGACAACGGCGCCTATTCTCAGAATAGCGGATCCAAATAAAGATTTCGTGGTTTGCACTGACGCTTGTAATGATGGTTTAGGCGGAGTGTCGACTCAAGAGGGACATGTCATTGCTTACAAATCTAGGAATCTGAAAATTCATGAAAAGAATTATGCCACTTATGACCTAGAATTAGCTGCTGTAATCCATGCTTTAAAGATGTGGCGACACCACTTAATAGGAAGAAAATTCACTTTACTGACTGATAATAAGGGTCTGAAATACCTTTTGGATCAGCCTAATTTAAATGCAAGACAAGCCAGGTGGTTGGCATTCTTAAGTGAATACGATTTTGAAATTCAACACATAAAAGGAAAGGAAAATAAGGTGGCTGATGCCTTGAGCAGAAATGCAAAGCTAAATTTTGTATCAGCTAACAACACTTACACCTCTGATTTAAATGAACAGTTGGCTGAAGGGATAAAATCAAATGAAAATTATCAGCATTTACAAGCTGCAGCCAAAGAACAACCTACAGAAAGTGTGATAAAAGGATATAGTTTAAATGAAGACGGATTTTTATTGTTTAAAGACAGGCTGTACGTTCCAAATGCACCTAAAGTTAAACTGTTAATTCTGGATGAAGTTCATAAAACCCCTTACTCAGGGCATCTAGGCTACCAAAAGACTGTCACCATGTTGAGAAAAGAATATTTTTGGCCTAATATGAAATCTGAAACAGCTGAGTATAAAGTTAGATGTTTGGACTGCCAACAAGTGAAAACAGAACACCAACATCCAGCTGGATTGCTGCAACCTTTACCTATTCCTAACTGGAAGTGGGAGATAATTAGTCTAGATTTCATCACGGGATTACCCAAAAATCAGCATCTGAATGATTCAATCATGGTGGTAGTAGATAAATTAAGTAAATCAACACACTTTATTCCTGTTAAAACCACATACAAGGCTGCAAACATAGCAGATATCTTTCTAAAACAGATTTTTCGGTTACACGGTATTCCAAAAGTTTTTTTATCAGACAGGGATCCTAAATTCACAGGGAATTTCTAGAAATCCTTGTTTAAAGGATTAAACGCCACACTAAATTTTAGCACCTCCTTCCATCCTCAGACGGACGGACAAACTGAAAGAGTTAATCAGGTATTATAAGATCTGTTAAGGATGTATGTTAAAGATCAACCAGGTAAGTGGGAGGATTATTTACATTTAGCAGAATTTGCATACAATAACAGTTATCAATCATCAGCTAAGTTTAGTCCTTTTGAAATTCTGTATGGACAAAAATGTAACACTCCTATCTCTTGGAGTAATCCAGTAGATGGATTAGTGTTAGGACCTGATTTATTGAAAGAAATGGAACAGATTGTGAAACAAGTGCAGGAAAATTTGAAGATTGCCCAGGATTGGAAAAAGAGTCAAGCAGATTTGAAAAGAACTCCTAAAGAGTTCCAGGTAGGTGAACATGTGTTCATCAAGGTAAGGCCAAAGAAGAGCTCCCTAAGACTAGGGAGTTGTGCAAAATTAGCGCCACGTTACTGTGGTCCGTTTGAAATTTTATCTAGAATCGGTCAAGTTGCTTATCAGTTAGCATTACCACCTAATTTAAAAGTACACAATGTTTTTCATATCTCTGTTCTGAAAAAGTATGTTCATGATGCTACTCATGTTATTGACTGGAACATTGTACAGGTAGAACCAGAAGGGGAAGTCCTAGTGGAACCGGATTGTATCCTCGGGAGGAGGGAAATTACTCTGCGGAACCGCATAATTGGACAGCTGAAGGTGCAAAGGAAGCACCTTAGTCCTGAAGAAGCTAGCTGGGAACTGGAAAGTAAGATGCGGGAAGCATACCCACATCTATTCCAGTAGGTGGCTGAAGATGAAGAATAAGTAACATCGAGGACGATGTTACATTTTAAGGGGGTGTGTATGTCACATACCCCAATTTTGCAAAAAAATAATGTAATTATTTTTTTAATATTCCTGAGACATTATGTTAAATTTAATGCTAAGTAGGAATTGATGACTCAGCAGAGTCACCAGAAATGGAATGTAAATTCTGAATATTTTATTATTAATAAATAAATTATGGAGACAACAGCATGGGAGAGCTGTTAAAAGAGGTTACTGGTCTAACTGGTGGATGGAACTAGGTGGAAAGACAAAAGACAAGTGGCAGCATCCTCAAACACTTCCTAAGTTGCAGGTGGCAACTTCCCTATATTTTGGGGTCATGATTCCCCAAGAAAGTGGAATCTGAGCAGGTGGCTCATTAATGACAGTTAACCCAACTAAGACCTAGGCAATCTTTTAAATAGTACTCAATGAACTGAGCTGGGGGTTGAGAATTGTTCTAGAGGGAGAATACATTCAGGTGAATGCTATTCAGGAGTCCCATTGAGGAAGAGGGAAAAACAGTAAGGAAGTGTTTTGAGATAGGAAGTTGCAGTAACTTGGTTCCAGTGTAGCTGCTTTGGCTGAGGGAATTGTTGGTTGTACCTAGTTCCAGCCAGTTAGACCAGAGCAAGCTCGGGGGTCCTGAGAAGTGCTGTTTGGGCACTCTCCAGGAGTTGGTAGGGAGGAACAGCCTCCCATTGCTGTTGTTGTCTACTATTGACACAGGTTCTGCCACTTATTCCTGCTGTTACTTGAGTAAATTTCAATATAGGATATGGCTATCTCATCTATGTTTGAACAGAATTTCATTCAGTAGAGTTAGCATCTCTGTATTGTCAATAGATAGAATTTGCAGAGCTATTATGTTTTAGAAATTTCCTATCGTCATTATCAACTACAGTCTAGTAAAAGTTGTACGCATAATATGTTTTGTTATTATTATAAATAATAGAATATTATTGCGATTTGTTTTCTTTATTTATTTTTCATTAGTTAAATAGACAGTATAGATTAATGATACCGTAGATATTCTGGAAATATACTCATTTAAAACAATTATAGGAACAAAATCATAGACAACTTTATAATCACAGTGAACTTTTTTTTCATAGATAGTTTAACAGGTTTAAAACATAGCTGAACAAGTATACCGATCAGGTTACTATCTGTACCAAGGATAGGTGAACAAATTTTTGTTTAGTAAGTTTATTTAATTACTGTCAGAACATAGTTGAACTGTTATTGACTCTCCATAGAATTCAAATAGCAGTATAGCCACATCTTTAAACTTATTGCCTATGATCTTCTTTCAACAAAATCTTAGCCAAAACAAACAATTAAATTTTATAACAAAGATCGTGGCGAAAGATGTTTTATTCAAAACCTATCTCTATCGTTATTACAACCAAGAAACTCATAGCAGAGTTTGACCAAGCTACTAACCTTAGGGCAGAAGGAATTTAAAGACAAATATAATAATTAGCTCGAGGCTGAGTTTTTACAATACAGTAATTTTATTATCTTTTGTCGAAATCTTTCCATCATCACAAGTATAGTTTCTGCTCATTATCGAGCTCCTTCTTCATGTAATACACAACATCGTTAGCGTTCTACCATGACAAAAGTTTAAACATCATAGTACTCACAGAGTTATCATTTGAACCTAGCCATTGTTGGCATTTCGAGATCAAACCCTACTTTAATTATTAACAATGAGAAATTTATTACAGTAGGTAAACATCAAAATGTTTTTACAACAACTCGTTCCCAGCCACAAAAGAGATCAACAGAGCTTGCACACATTTCATATTTTTTTTCTTCTATATATTTTAACCTGGGTGAGAACCCCAATTCGCCAGAGTTATCAACACATTGAATGGCCTATCACTGTAAAGATTACTGAACCCTATCGCTATCAGTCAACACACAAAAACCAAAGAAAACGCAGAGAAATAAGACGGTGCCATCACCTACAGCCGAGTTATTGTTTCTCTGAAATTATCTTAGAAATTGAAAAGTTTTCCTGTAACTGTACATTGTGTTCATTTAAGGGAAACGCAGAGAGTATACGGCCACTTTGCAGGCAAACATTCATTATTCATTTAACTTCTACAGAGTTGGGTGATAACCCTATTCTTTCCAAAACACAATGATAAATAAAAACCCCAAGGCCGTCATGACAGACTCAGCCATAGCATGTTCCTCTTATACATGACTTCGTATACAAACCCTATCTACTCTAAGCAAACAAGAATATTACATATGACCGCAATCATGTTCATAAACGCGACAACAACCAGTCACAAAGGTAGTCTTCCCGGACACAACCCTAACCAACCAAACTATCAAAGGGAGAAACAGCCATGGTATAACCAGGCTTACCCGGAAGGATCCCAGCGCTAGAGGTTGAGCCTCGTACACCTTCAGGAGAGATCAAAGCCTGCACATTACAAGTTGACGAGTAGTGGTCAACTTTTATTTAGAATAAAAAATCTCTTTCAAACTGAAAATAACGAAATAATTGATAACTCTTACCAGCGATTGTTGGAGGAAGCAAACCCAGTGAACGAAGCCACGAGTTGAGCAAAGTAGAAAAACCTCATCATGATCACCAGAAGGATGGGCCAGAAAAACTCCAAGTTTCCTTCTACAATGATAGCCGTGACCAGGTAACATACAGTACAATACCCTCACGCCATGGATGAACCAGTTGGGGAAGCACGAATAAAAACCCCAGGACTTGACCACCTCATGGATAATGACAGTAGGAAAGCCCTGACTCTAAATCAACACAAGTAATAAGTATGAGGGCTGTGAGCAGCATGTGACTGATAACTTCAGTAATAGCAGAACGATAACCGAGATTCCCAATGAACCTTGGGGACGCCTTTAGCAGAGTTTACATACTTACAAACCACACGAGGAATATACTCCATGACTATAGCCATATGAGAAGCTACAACTTACAGTACTAGGAGGAGAAAACTCAGACCAGAAGGGTTTCCTCATGTAACCGAGCCCGCAGGCAGAGGGAATGACCAGGTAGGGTTTCGGACAAGCCATTTATATCATCAAAAACAAGGACGAGAGCTATCCACGTAGAAGTCTAAATTTTCTTCCTGCTATGGGTCGAGACTCCATAGTTTCTTTCCAACTTGTTAAAACGATTAAAAATCATATCAACGATATCCAATTATGTTGATAAACCATAATTATAAACTTGTCAACCTTTCCATGTTAAACATATACCTCGAATTTGTTTTGGAACGCCATAGTTTGGACCTACAAACAAGTATTGGTAATGATAATTTCTATGATTAATGATCTTAATGATATCCTTATCATTGTTGAAAGTCAAACACTCATAACATATATATTTTTTAAAAACATTAGGGTAAGATCCTCACAATGAGTAATACCAATTTTAACAAACAAAACCTAGGATGATGTCTCAACACCTTGTATCATGTTCAACAGAAACTTGAAGTCCCTTCTACCATTAGTACATAATGAGTTCAATCATTTATTGGAAACAAAGGACTAGAATTAAACAAGTTTATGGCTTGTTCCGAATATCACATATGAAACAGTAATTAGCATGATAGAAGTCATTCGGGAAATGATGTAATTAAAACTATAATTGGTCAGAATAATATATCACCATTGTATCATAACCTCGGTCTCATGAGAAGAGACAAAAAGTTACATCTATCTATAGAACATATAACTGACAAACAGTAAAACAATGCTAGCATTAAGTAATGTTTACGATGAAGTATTTCAAATCCTTTATAGGAGGAAAATTAAAAGATACAGTATTATTAAGACAATTACAAAAGATATGAATAACATGACCCAGTGACTTTCTACAGCATTAAATAAGAGACATGGTTACAGCGCAATGATAATACAAAGGGACATTACTTCACAGGAGTGCTTAGCTCATTTTATCCGGAACAATAGTTATCACATTTCATGTAAACCATCAACTCTCTATCAAGCAAGATTTTCATGAATATTACAGGAAGGGAATTCCACCTTCTTACACGTAACAACCTGTAAGAATATTTAATTCCTTACCGAGCTTTATGGTTCAGTAAAAATAATTTTTATGCTTATTAAAAACATTGACAACGATCCATACTTTACCTGTATACCTATGGAAAAGAACGGATTATGCATTAGCTCGAAAGCTAAGTAATCCAGTCAGCTATGGCAATCTCTCCCTTTGAGGTTTAAGAACAAAGACAATCAATAACTGCATTTAAAAATTCACATTAAAATACAATAACAGATTAGTTTAGACAAAAAAATCATGATCATTTAATTAATACATGCAGATCAGGGAAAGCAGTTAATAAAATTTATTGCTATCATAAAAATTTTAAATTTTTTCGGAAATTTCGGGTCTTGACACACCATGCATTTGATTTGAGACATAATGCCTCTTTCACCTACTGAAATGACTTATGAGGATATCCAGTCAGCACCAGAGGACCACTTGGTTGTGGCCTCTACATCTTGTTCTCTACAGCAGATGTCATCCTTACCTGATCTCTGCTCCGTACTTTCCATTCTGACGATTCCATTATGGAGATTATAACTGCAGATTACCCTCCGTGGGAAGACCTCTACCATCGATCATCTTTCCTACCCCCATTGGATTCTGTGGAGAACAACATCACCACCATTTTCACATCGGATGTCTATCCTTTCCCCCAATCACCGATCCTTACTTGTCATATGGTCACTGAGGGAAACCTAGAAAACATCAAGCCCACCATTCCGGTCGACATTTCGGTTACCTCTGGTTTCATGGAACATATTTGTTTAGGCTAGAACTGTTCTCCCAAAGAGATCACCACTTTCACAACCCTATTCAAACAATTCCGCAACATATTTGCTTGGACCTACGAGGAGATGCCCAGGATAGATCCTCCCATCATTTCGCATGAGATTAAAACTTATCCCGACGCCAAACCAATCCGCCAAAAGTTACGACCAGTACACCCTCAAAATACTGCGGCAATTAAGGCAGAGATTGAAAATCTCTTGAAGGCCAACTTTATCTACCATGTTCCTTTAACAAAATGGGTCTCCAATGTTGTCCCTGTGGCTAAGAAGCAGGGCACCATCCGAGTCTATGTTGATTATAGGGATCTAAACAAGGCTTGTCCTAAAGACAACTACCCTACTCCCTTCATCGATCAGATCATTGACAATTGTGCCGGAAGTGTCATCTTCTCATTCATGGCTGGATTTTTCGGTTACAACCAGATAGAGATCCACTCGGTCGACCAACATAAGACCACTTTCATCTTCCCTTGGGTTATGTTTCTGTATCGTAAACTCCCTTTTGGTCTTAAAAACCCTGGTGCCACATTCCAGCGGGCCATGTCGTACGCTTTTCATGATGTGAAGGAATTTGTGGAGCCCTATCTTGATGATCTCCCTGCTCATTCGTAGCATTGTGAGTTCCACATCGATCATTTGATGGCTTTATTCCTCAGATGTAGGAGGTATAACATCTGTCTGAATCCTCACAAGTGTATTTTATGTGTCGAGTCTGGATGCCTCCTAGGTTTCATTGTTTCCAAAGACGGGATCTGCATTGATCCCTTGAAGGTGGAAGCCATTGTTTCTCTCCCACCTCCTACTGACATTATGAAACTACAAATTTTGCAAGGGAAGGAAACTTACCTACGGCATTTTGCCTATAATTTCGCTTAGAAGACATAGGGCTATATGCGACTACTGAAGAAGGACGTCCCGTTCATATGGGACGATCAAGTGCAACAATCCTTCGACAATTTGAAACATGCCATTACCCACGCCCCTGTTCTCCAACCGCCCAATTACTACAAGGATTACATCCTTTATCTTGCCACTTCTAGCACCACGATCGCCATGGTATTGGTCCAGGAGGACAAAAATGCCCAGGAACATGTGATCTATTGCCTCAGTAAGAATCTTATTGACTCCGAAACTCGTTACTCACATGTCGAGAAGCCCGCTCTCGCAGTAGTCATTGACATCCAAAAGTCCCGTCATTATATCATGTTCCGCACCACCACCATTATTGCCGACTCGAACCCCATGTACCACGTCCTTACATGTCAAGTACTCGGGGGCAAGTATTCACATTGGATCATGATACTTCAGGAATTTGATCTCGTCTTTGAGAAGGCTAAGTCAAATAAATCTTTGGTGTTTGTCGAGCTCATTTGTGATCTTCCTCGTGTTGATTCAGGCTCTGAGCCCAAGGATTCTCTTCCATATGAGTCGCCGTTCCTCATCAGCACGTCAGACCCATGGTATGGATATATCACCTTATATCTTCAAACCCAACGGTTCAATCCCCAACTGTCTCATGACGATCTTCGTCGTATATGCCACCAAGCCAAGTATTACTTGATCATCAACGATACCTTGTATTGTCGTGGTGTTGATTTTGTTCTTCGACGTTGCCTGACACATGAAGAAGTTGAACACCTTATGAATGACTGTCGCATTGGGTTTGTTAGGATACTCCTATACTCCATCCTATTCCTACCATCATTTTCATTATTTTGCATTTCAATCATGCATGCAATCATGCAATTGCATGCAGGCAAGCAATTGCATTCATCCCAGTCATCAGGTTGGTGTCTCCCAGCACCTAGAGCTTAGTTTACTAGACCTGGGAGCCTGTTTCTGCTAAGTTCCATCCCTCCTAGTCAATGATGCACCCTCCTTTCACCTACCACATGTGAATGGTGCCCTTCTTCAACTACCACTCAGTTACACTTCAGTTAGTTGAGTTATTTGTGGATCTTTCCTTGATTTAAGGCTAACTGACTTGTTAACTAACTCAAACACTCCATTGGACCCCCAGTGAGACTAGATTGCCTATTTTGACTCCAGTCAGCTCCCCATGCACCCTCCATTGAGCCTCCTTCAGTACATTAGTGCTCCCATGTGCCAGTTACACCTACCACACTCAGTTAGACTCAGTTTGACACCTGGTTGACCGTTACTTGTGCATTGATGACTCCACTGATCTGATGATGAGGACTCCTAGTGGTGTATTGTTGACACTCCACTGATGATGATGATGAATCCTAGTGTAGATAAGCCATGCCCATGCAGGCTAATTCGAATTTCCACCTTGGAATTCGAATCCTCTCCACCATTGTATTATTTATTGTTCATATTATGATTAATGAATTAGTGAGTGTGATGTTATTCTACTTCTATTTGAGTTCTATTGCATCTATGTTCTGCTCTTTTACACTGCATTGTCCACTCTTCTTCTATTTTCATGCTTAATCTTTCTTGTGAGGTATACATCAGCTCTTAGATCTGTTGTGAGGATTTTCATAGGGGCTTGTGGCGGTCAACTATCTGGGATGGTTATGGCCCGGAAAATACTACGTGCGGGATATTACTGGCCATCCATATTCAAATATTGCATTGAGGCCGTTAAGACATTTCCCCCGTGCCATCACTTTCACACGAAAAAGCGCTCCCACCTAGCCCCTTTACACCCGGTTATTTCCGTGGGCCCATTTGCAAAATGGAGCATCGATTTCATGCACTGTAAGCCTACCTCGTCCGGGGCGCATGGTTACGTCATAGTAGTCATGGATTATTTCACTAAATGGGCCGAGGCTATGCCTACGTACTACGAAGATGACAAAACCGTTGCACTCTTCATGTTCAACCATGTTATTGCACGGTTCAGAGTTCCATAAGCCATAATCACCGACCATGGATATCACTTCTAGAACCATATGGTAGATGATTTGAGTGTCAGACTGGGTTTTCGTCATGAAAAATCAACCACTTACTACCCACAATACAACGGACAAGTAGAGGCCATCAATAAGGTCTTGAAAACCATGATCCAATGTATGGTGGGTACACATAAATCAAACTGGCATAACATGCTATTTTCCACACTATGAGCGTACCAGACCTCCGTCAAGACTGCCACCGAATTCACACCATTCCAATTAGTATATGGATTGGACGTAGTCCTACCAATAGAGTGCGAGATTCCATATCTCAAACTCACAGTTGAGCTTCTCCCGAACACCACTACCGAGGAAGAATGCTTCCTTTACCTAGCCAAACTCAACGAGACCTGTCGCAATGCCGCTCTTTCCAACGAGGCACATAAGAAACGCATCAAAGCTCAATATGATAGGTCAGTTAAACCTCATGTCTTTAACGAGGATGATTTGGTCCTCACATATGACCAAAAGCATGATAAGCTGGGGGTAGGTAAGTTTGAGTCCATGTGGCATGGACCATACATCGTAAAACGTGTTCTAGAGAAGGAAGCCTACGAACTAGAGGATTATGATGGAATATCTTTAGGAGAGCCTCGCAATGGGCTCTACCTAAAGAGGTACTATGCCTGAGTCTTTCATGCATAGGCATCTTGCATATACTGTACATGGTGTGTGTTTTGTGTGGTGTGATGCTTTGTTTTAGTGTGTCTGGATTTTGTTTCCCTACTTATACCATGTTTTGTCTACATGTGCAAATGGAAACCTGCTATGGATTCGCAGACAGCACCAGCTGACATAACCGTAACCTTGATTCGGCAGCTTGGGTACTTTATTCCCCTACCAGTGGGCTTATCAGCTCAGGAGGAAATTGTCTAGGATACACAACCAATAACACCGTAGAATATCTAGGGGTGATTGGAACCCTAACCGACGCTCTTTCCTTTTGTATGAGCCACGTTGTTATCCATCTGGATTCACAACTAATGGTTTCTCATCTTAACCCGATCTACGCTATCTGTGACCCCACTTTGCTTCATCTTTTCTGATGAGTTCGTCTCCTAGAAAGGTCCTTTGAATCTGTTCAATACCTGCACATTCCACGAGACATGAACACAGTTGCTGACTCGATGGCCAATTTCATTTTGGATTGGTACATTGCACACACATAAGATATCCATAAAATATAAAAACAGACATAACATGTAAATTATCCATTGTATAAGAAAAACATGTAAACAAGATCCCATAAATCACCAATAGAACACAATATGTATAAAAACCGCCAACAGTGTCTGTATATGTAAATCGATACAAAGTACAACAAATGGTAGTGCTGATACAAAATCTGAAGCATGCTACCTTTCAATAAGAGTCATCTCTACAAAATTTGAAGCTCATATACTTTCAGTATATACATATAGGACATGAGCCTAATCCCTAGGATGCTCATGATAGCAGACTACGGCCCTCGCCACTTTCTGGAGTAGCATGCCGAAATGTAATGATACCCCGACCATCAGCTTTTGGTAGCGACGGGGTAGGTCATGGACACCTGGATTTGGAATATCCAAAGTCATCCTGTGGAGGTTCTCCTCGACCTCCTCTAGCTCCTCGATGGCGTCTCGAGCCGTGGGGACCAACTCCGGTACTGCCCCCCTCCGCGTAAGAGGAGAAACTCCAAGCGGTCATGCCAGACCCACATCTGCAAGAAACATGTAAAATTCATTAGCACTGCCCCCAAAAAAAATCATAAATGCATAAAATGAAAAAACACAAGCAGTAGTTGTTCTTACCGATGTTGCCCCATTGCGCTCCCTCGGGAAGCACCAGGTCTAGGTCCCCTCTGAAGTCCGTCCCATCGTACAGATAGTCCTCCACCATGAGGAGCTGTCCCCTCATCCATGTGAAGAAACCTGTACTGAAGCTAATGATAGGACCCCCGCCAACATGGCGGGTCATCTCCTCGAACCACCTGGTCATGTGAGGATCTCGTGCATCCCGATCCTCAAGGTCTACTTGCGGGCCTAAGTGTGGCACCCACTCCAACATGAATGAGACCACCACTGAACCATAACCAAACTGCTTCAGCGCCCCGCGTTGGCATTTGGTCAATCGATCTCGTAGACTAGTGAGGAGCCCCTCACACCAGTTGAACACAGTGGGAGCCATGCACTCCTCGGCATACATCATCTGCGACTTGCTCACTAGATGAGAAAATCGGCTTCCAGCCACCCTCATGATGGTAAAGAGTATGGTACTGTTAGGATATTCCTATACTCCATCCTAGTCCTACTAGCCTTCCAGTCATTTTCATTTTCATTCATGCATGCAAAATTAGGGTTTGCATGCATTTTGCATGCATTCTAGGTCATCAGTCCCAACACCTAGTCCTCAGCAAACTAGCCCCCGGAGCTTCTTTCAGATCATTTCTAGGCCTCCCAGTGACTAATGCGCCCTCCTTTGCTTCACTACATGACAAGGGCGCCTTCTTCACCTACCAGTCCAGTTATATTCAGTTATATTGAGTTATCTTCAGTTATTCCCTTGATTTAAGTCTTAACTGACTCTTTACTGAGTTTATCACTCTGTTGGACCTCCAGTGAGACTAGATTGACCATTCTGACTCCAGTTAACATCTATGGCACCCTCCACTGAGCCTCCTTCACTATATTAGTGCTTCCATGTGCCAGTTACACCAACCACATTCAGTTAGACTCAGTTTGACTCCCGGTTGATCATTACTTGTGCATTGATGACTTCACTGATGAGAAGGTGGACTCCTAGTTAGGCATTGATGACTCTCCACTGATTATGGATCTGTGCATGAAGGCCAATTCGAATTCCTCCTAGTGAATTCGAATCCTCATACTCGGCATTGTATATTTACCAGTTCATTATTCTGTTAATTGTAACATGTGTAAATTACTCTGCCTCAATCAGAGTTTCTTTGGATCTAAGTTCTATTGCTTGTCTCTTCTTCTATTATTCCTAAATTCTTTCATTGTGAGGTTTACATCATCTCTTTGGATCTTATGTGGGCAATTTCACAGGTACGTAGGGCTTGGTCCCGAACATCCTTGATGGGAATCTTCCCACCAGTCATCTGTGTACCCGGAGTACACCACTGCTCGATCATGTCGTCCACAGTACGATCACCCCATCGTGATCCATCAAGGACACAGGGTTTCCTTGTCAGGACAACCCTATCAAAAAATAGATGTCCTCAACATCTATGCTCAGCGTGTGCTCACCAATCTGAAAATGTTGTTGTACCGAGTCCAGCATTGAACCAGATATGACAACAAGGGTACTTGGGACCTCATCCCCGACACTCGAAATTACTTGAGAAAACCATAGTTTCTCAATGCGGAAATACATTACGGATCATTTTCCGCTTGAGCATCATCGAACTCATGCTCGCGTTCTTGCCACTCGAGAACCATGTTGGTCACTGCAAACCTGTCAAAAAGGCCATTTAAACATCATTAGAACCTTCCTACATCCTCAAAAGTCTTTTTCTTTGGTTGAATTTTGGGTTTGGTATGTGGGTTTTCTCCAGTGTAGACCGTCCTTTCGGACAGGGCATCGCTAGCACAGAACACCCTTTCGGGTTCTGCACCGGTGCAGTTCCCGAAAGGGTGACTTGCGACGACCCTTGAACGCAAATCCCCCCACATAACAAGCTCAAAACTCAATAAAATAAAATAAAAACAAAATTGTAATCCACTGGAAAGTTAAAAGGCTAAGTTTAGGGTTACCTGTCGCTGACGGCGTTCGAAACGGTCGATCACAGCTCCCGGAATCGGCAAAAGAAAAACGGCTCCAAATGGCACTTCTCAGCTCTCCAATTTGGTAAAAAACAAATAGTAATTATTTTTACTATTTACCCCTTTTTATATTAAAAAAGAGCATATTTCTTTTTTAATTTATTCCATTGTGGGTTAATTTTCTATAGTTGGAATTATTTATACTTAGTTAATCGTTTTGACCTAGTTTCGAAGTTTGTAGGTGAAGTTAAGTACCTCATTGATCTTGTTTTTCGCGGTTGTGGTCATTTCGCGCATATTTTCAGGTATGAACAACTTGTTGAGTGTCTTTTTGTTGTTATTCGCTCATTAACTTCGATTATTAATGACATCGAGCTAACTCTTTGTTCTTTCTCGTGCTCGTAAAATGATGAGAATAAGTCACGGAGTTATAGTTTATCACTTTTTCGGGCTCGTTAAACTTCCACGAAAAATGAACCCCTCGAAGTCTTTCTTTAAGATCTTTTCAGGCTCTCTAAATATGAAAAGATTGCCAAGCGAACTTGATGCGTTCACGCTTGTAAAAGTATTTGAATGATTGTCTTCCTGTTTTGTCCCCATTCTTGA
Organism: Larix kaempferi; assembly: GCA_027924585.1. NCBI lineage: Eukaryota > Viridiplantae > Streptophyta > Pinopsida > Pinales > Pinaceae > Larix > Larix kaempferi. Next base: position 12,993,774 of record BSBM01000484.1, read on the forward strand.
CCCTTATGATATTTGGGAGCCTGCTGGACGTTTTTGGAACTTGCTGGGCGTTTTTGTTGAAGCCTGCTGGGCGTTTTTGGCTTGCTGGGTGTTTTATTTTGAAGCTTGCTAGGCGTTTGGGAGCTGCTGGACGTTTTTGGAACTTGCTGGGCATTTTTAGCTTGCTGGGCGTTTTTGTCATTGCTAGGAACTCGTTTTTGTGTTGCAGACCTGTTGGAAGGGAGAGAGCACGATTTGGGGGTTTGTAGAGACCGTTGCTGCTCTTTGAATGCCCATGGACGTTTTCTGAAAACAAAATTGCCTTCCAGGGTTGTTTTCCCATTTTCCACTTCGTTTTTGGGTTGCCCACATTTTCCATCCATACCCAACACTTGGGGTTTTGCTGTTATGTGTACCCATGCCCAATTTATGAGTTTTCTGTTGTAGGATATTGTTGGGGTTGAAATGGGTTTCCATTGTTTTGGCTTGAACTTGAGTGGAAGCATCCACAATTAAAGAGGGTTCAGATTTAGCCTGATAAACCCAGCAATGGTCTGGCTTGGCTTAGAACCAAATGACTATTTGGCTGTGTATGAGCTTAAAATTCCCTTTTCCTTGTAGATATCATGCCTAGCTCGGGGGTGGCCTTCGGACGGACTCAGTATATGTTGTCAAAGAGCCTACGGTTGGGTGGAACATTGCAGCGACATAGCTAGTTGCTTGGAGCAATTGCGAAAGGAAGATAAGTGTACTATGTCTCTGTATTTTACTTCTGCAATGTCTAATTTGATGTTTATATTGATATGTTGTATGCATATAAAATGTGTGTGGATGATTTGTTTATTTCCGCTGTGCATATTCAATTGAGTTGCATCTGCACACAATGGATTTTAATTCCTATGAAGTTGAATGGCTTGAGTTTTTTAGGAACAACCTCATAGATTGGTAGCATATTCCCTTCCAAGATTTGGGTCTGCGGGAGGGGACATTACATTTTGGTATCAGAGCCCATGGTTACAACACTGAGGCAGGGTAAAATTTGCGCCATACGCAGCGCGCGGCGGCAAAATTAAGGTTAAGTTTTGCGTGCGGCGGCGGCAATTTTAACTTTAAAATCTGCGATGCGCGCGGCGAAGTTAATGTTAAAAATTGCGACGGGCGGCGAAGAAAAGGCCAAGATGGGCGAAACTGGCGCAGAAGATAGGGATAAAACATGCGCCATGGTGGAAATTTTAGAGTTAGATGCAGCGCTAAGGGCAGAAATGTTAAGGATAAAACCTGCGCTGCGACGGGGAAGTAAAGGTTAAATATAGCGATGGTCGCAGAAGTTGAGCCGCGACCAGCGATGGGAGGAGCGAAAAAAAAAAGTATATAGAGCCCAAAACTTGATTTTTGGGTAGGAGCAGTCGGGCTCAAAACAGGATGATTCCTGTGGGGCTTGGAGGCCATCAGCGAAGGCCATGAAAGAACCAGACAGGGTCCCGAACCCAGTATGCTCCAATTTGACAGAAAATGAAAAATAATGACTTTTGTAAGACAGTGTCCCGAGGCTTGACGGAAGGTCGGTTTGAGCTGAAATTGATATGGCGCAGCCATGGAACAGGCACAGTGTTAAGTTTGGAATCCGGGAGATGAAATCCAAAGGATGTGGAGTCGGGGTGAGCAAGAAGGCCAAAAAGCACTGTTCCGGGCCACTTTTTCGGGATTTTGAAAAGCTTATGGACAATAAAAGTGACCCTAGATGTTGGAATTAAAAATTTTACTGAACTAGACATTTCATCTTCTCATTAAAATGGACAGTTTCCGTTAGACGAAGATTTTCCAGAAATGCATAGTTTGGGAGATGGCCATTTTTGGCCAAATTTTGAGATTTTGGGGAAAAAGTGAAAAGTGAGAAGTCGCCAAACCCCGAATTTTATAGAAGTTGACTAGTACATCGGAATAGGGATCTGAAGGTTGCTGAGTGTTCCTCATTATATGGACTACCTTCTCCCGGTAGATAATTTTTCATGATTCTTCCTAAATTTGCTTCTACAAGCAGCTGAAGCTGGCCTTTCAGAATAAATTGCAGCTCTGTGAAAGTGCCGAATTTCGGGCAAAATTTGGGCAAAGTTTGCATTTTCGGAAGAATGTAAATTCCATGTCCTGGGTCGGAATGGAGCACGAGGATAGGCGTTGGAAATATTATCCAAAGGAGAACAAGGATGCATGACCAGAATTTGAATGGGGTCCACATGTATCATAGATATTTGGTCCAGAAGAGTGCCAGCGGCTGTTTTGACAAAAACAAAATTTTGTTGTCAATATGGGCAATTTCTACAATTGCATGACTGGAAAGAAATCAAACCAACTATGACATGGAAGAGGGATTCCATTCTACGATGAGGGATTAAAAAGGGAGAATTCCTTAACCCCCCTCTATTTTGATATCGTATTTATAATTATAAAATTGTCATGCATATAAACTATGGCATAGGAATGTGAAAATGTAAGAGATTACATAGATGCATATTCACTAGATGGCATATTAACAAACATTGCATAGTGCATGTGGAAATGTTGTGCATGAATAGGATATTGCATATTGGTAAAATAGTGAAGTTTTACATATGCAATGAGCCACTTAAGGCAATGATTGTGATTGCTAATCATTAGTTGTGTTCGCATTGGTTATAAGGCCAAAGACAACTGAAGCATGGCTAAAAATGAGAATGATGTTGTTTCATATGACCAACAACTGTATGAGGAAGGGATGGTGCAACAAATATATGATCATGAGGTTGGCAAAAGGACTGTGTATCCTTGGTAAGAGGCCAACTGATCAGGTAACATCAAGTGATGTTAATATCAGCCATGCAGGAAATGGTTATTGGTGCATAAATTGCATGAATGTTGAAAGAGGATTTGGTAAGATCCCTTCAACTATGTTTGAATTATGTTGAACGCATAGTACTCATAACTTAACGCAAGGTAGCATTGAGGAAATGTGCATTAAAATATTATGCACAATCTTGTGGTTATGCATTGAGTGAATGCACATTAAAAGATTATGTGAGTGATGTAAATGTGCATGCATAGGTATAGGTGCACATTATGAGATGCATTGTGAGAATGCATGATCGTGATGTATGTTTCATTGCAATTAGATAATAAATGGAATGGTGAACTATTATCAATCTTAAGAGCAAGAGAATAATTGCATAAAACAACGAAATCGAACCATGCAACTCCAGTATGGTAATGATTCACATGAAGTGAATGATTTTGGTGATATTATCAATGCCATTGACTAATTAGAGAAATCAGATTTGAATTTTATTGATAAATGCTACTAACTGTTTGTCTATTTGATAAATGTGCCAGGAAGACACATTGCAGGAAGACCAGGAGTGATGGCCTGCAAAAGCCAAGCTAGATGGGAAAGACCCCATGCTTTGGAAATGGGTTTCGGGTGAAACGCCATTGATAATGTCTCAGCCAAACCGCATGTCGGTAAACCATGAGAGTGAGATGGTAAAGCTATGCCCAAAAGGCATGTGAGACATATCTACAAAATGAATGAGTATTCTGTGACCCTAGACAAGAACATGCATGTCTAAATTATTAGGGTTAATATGCAGAGCATGCTCTATCTTATTTATATCATTGCAGACTGCTTGAGTATGATTAGGGCCTACATGGCGCACATCGAAAAGGGGGTGCACACCTTTTCCGGTGATGGGTCATGATAGGGTTTTCAATATTGACTACACCCTAAGGGAATGGACGCATTCCTGGTGTTTCAATACTTGATAGTGAATGATATGGAATGTGGTTAAGAATTGAACAGCAATACTGATGAGCTTGCTTATCCTTCTTGTGTTGTCAGCTTACACAGATGCAGATTGATACTGCACATTAAAGGGAAAGTGAAGAAGGGTATGCAAAAGGACTGTATGGGAATTGGAAACCTTTCTATGCTCACGTGAAATATTACCAGAAGGGATGGACATGCCCGAAAAGCTATGTAATAAGAAGAGGTATCATCCTTGTGTGAGTGGGGTCATGTTAACCTGCAGTCAAGAAAGTCACCTATAAAGTTCCAAAAAAGAACCACCGATTTGCACAATAGAAGGAGTGGCATCCTTGTATGAATGAAGAGTTGATGTGTGTGTGAAGGGTTATGGTGTAAGAAGGTGTGGTGACATTGGTGAACACATAAAATCTCTATTGGGTCAGCAGTGGGAGGGCGGGCGCCGAAGACTGACTGAAAACCCTAAGATGCCTATGGCTCCATAGTAGAGCCTTGACCTATAATGGTTAGGTGGCGCAGTTTCCTTCCATTGGTCGATGACCCAGACGAATGTGCTGGCTCGGCAGTGGAGAGGGCCAACCAGGTATGGGACTGGTTGGGCACCACCAAATGCTTGGTAAATCCAATCGGCGTGAAGGTGTACTAGTGAAGCATTAACTACATCAAAGTCCATAGGCGATCCCAAGGCTTGCAAAGCGAAGCAGGATCCTGTGGACCAGAGGGGAAACGCACAATACAGATAAGTATTTGTTTTCATTTATGACTTGTTTGGAATAATGAATATTTCAGGTATAAATATTTTAATAGCTAAGCTGATACACTATTGTTTTCCTTGTTGGAAACCTTGGTCATTGCAGGAAAGCAAGACCTTGAAAGCGCTATAAAATTACTGGTAAATCTAGAGAGAAAATGAGTGGGCGCTATGAAATTATTGATAAATCCAGGGAGTAACTGGATGGGCCTTAATCACTTAATATTGTGAAACAGCGTGTATGCTGGCCCAATACCCCTTAAACAATTGATAAAACCAGTCAACGTACTGGCCTAGCATTGCCTATTCGAATGATTGTGGAGTAGCCTACGTGCTGGCCCAACATTCATAATTGTGTCCACGGGAAATCCAAGGCTCGTAAAGCAAAGAAGGATCCTGTGGAATAAAGTGAAGACATCCAATACAGATAAGTATTTGGTTACCTTGCAGCTTCTTGCTTATGAATATATGTATATATATGATTTGGTTATGATTCCCTAAACACTTGTTTAGAGATAAACCCTATGAAAATGGACTAAACATGTGAATTGATTCAATGTTTGAGAGTAGGTATTGTTGGAAGCAAGGATTATGAAGGCATCCTAGAGATGCATGTGGACATGTGACCATCCTAAAGAGCTCAGTATGAGCAGTAATGAAAGATGTTGCTAGTGGACATGAGTGGGTCCTAGCAGCCAAAGGTTTTGTAAGCAACAATGGGAAGGGGTACCCAAGTTGAAAAGCATCAGACAGACCTTAGACACTAAGTGTCATAGCCAATAAAGGGCAATTCAAGCATTCACATTAAAGTGAAAGACACTAAGGAGCATGAAACCACAGTGATGGCATAGCTCCATAATAAAACAAGACTAAGAGGGAGAAAACTCTTACTCTTCTCTTTCCTTTTTTGATGCATTTATAAAAAAAAAAATTGTTGAATGCATGTCATGACTAGAAGAAGAATGTGTTTATTTGTTTGAATTAAAATTGTGAATGCTAAAATATTATTTCACTGTGAAAGGATGAACATGAAAGAGATCATGTGTATGTTGGGAAAGCATGAAAATTTGGAAGTCGCATGAGTGAAGCATGGACGTTCCATGTAAATTGGGAAATAATTGACTAGTTTTAATGTTTATATTATGCTTGTCCTAACAAGAAGTTTCCATGATAAATTTCACAGGTGAGAAATTGAAATAATTGGTTGAGCCGACACAAGCAAGTGTTGCTATTGCTAGTAAGTAAAGTGTGGTCAACTGTGCACATTGACCATGGCGGCAGACGAAGGGCTATTAGAGTTGGCTGAAAGTCTTCTTCAAACAATTGCAAAGACCCAAGAAAATCTCGGGGAGATGCTCAAGCTACAGAGGCAACAGAATGAGATGAACTACGAGGTTCTGTAGAACTCTATTCGTCTGCAAAAAGAGGTAAAAAGCATTATGGGAGCAATCAATAAAGGAAAGGAAAGTAGATCCATGAAGAAGCATTCATCCAATCGGCCGATTAAGAAACATTCCAGGTGGGAAGACTCAAAGGAATTTGAAAAGGAAAAGTTAAAGCAACCAGTGAAATGTTGGGGATGTGGAGGAAATCATTGCCTCCGTGACTGCCCAACAATGGCGCATCAAGAGGGTAGCTGCCATACAGTTTCCAGACTTGTAGATCAGCGGGAAGGTAAAGAAAGGAAAGGGATTGTTTTGGAACAATGCCCTCATGCAGTGCTAGGAGGTCCCAGCCAGCAGGAATAGTTTGTGAAGGCCAAAGGACTTGGTCCTGAAAACCCAAGTAAATGGTGAGATGTAGGACAGACCTGCCATATTTTTGTGAATTTTGGACATGTATATAACGTGTATGTATTCCTGGGTATTGGAACACCGAGGACAGTGTTATTCCAAGGGGAGGGGAATGTAATGTCCCCATTCTTGACCCTTATGATATTTGGGAGCTTGTTGGACGTTTTTGGAACTTGCTGGGCGTTTTGAGCTTGCTGGGCATTTTTGTTGAAGCCTGCTAGGCGTTTTTGTCATTGTTGGGAACTCGTTTTTGTGTTGCAGACCTGTTGGAAAGGAGAGAGCACGATTTGGGGGTTTGTAGAGACCGTTGCTGCTCTTTGAATTCCCATGGACGTTTTCTGAAAATGAAATTGCCTTCCAGGGTTGTTTTCCCATTTTCCACTTCATTTTTGGGTTGCCCACATTTTCCATCCATACCCAACACTTGGGGTTTTGCTGTTATGTGTACCCATGCCCAGTTTATGAGTTTTCTGTGTGTAGGATATTGTTGGGGTTGAAATGGGTTTCCATTGTTTTGGCTTGAAATTGAGTGGAAGCATCCACAATTAAAGAGGGTTCAGATTTAGCCTGATAAACCCAGCAGTGGTCTGGCTTGGCTTAGATCCAAATGACTATTTGGCTGTTTGGTTGTGTATGAGCTTAAAATTCCCTTTTCCTTGTAGATATCATGCCCATCTCAGGGGTGGCCTTCAGACGGACTCAGTATATGTTGTCAAAGAGTCTACGGTTGGGTGGAACATTGTAGCAACATAGCTAGTTGCTTGGGGCAATTGCAAAAGGAAGATAAGTGTACTATTTCTCTATATTTTACTTCTGCAATGTCTAATTTGATGTTTATATTGATATGTTGTATGCATATAAAATGTGTGTGGATGATTTGTTTATTTCCGTTGTGCATATTCAATTGAGTTGCATCTGCACATAATGGATTTTAATTCCTATGAAGTTGAATGGCTTGAGTCTTTTAGAAACAGCCTCATAGATTGGTAGCATATTCCCTTCCAGGATTTGGGGCCGCGGGAGGGGACATTACACTTCCTGGTGATAGTTTACCCCTTCTTCGGACCAGTAGGCACTACTTACGAAAAAGGAATACTCCAACCAATTATGACTGGAAGAGTCCTCTCTCGCATTGTTTTACCCTTTTCCGGGTGAAGAGGCTAACTTTACGAAAAAGGACCTTTGGAGTCTTCTTTAGTTCTTTTCAGACTCTCTAAACATGAAATGACGTCAAGTTTACATTCTATGGACTCGTTAAAATTCAACATTGAAGGGCCCGTCATGGGACGAACCCCTCCTATCCTAGGTTCGTAAAACATTTGGGATTGGACTCATCCATGGGATGACCTATACCGAGCATTTGTTTACCCTCCTCAAGCTCGTTAAAAAAAATGAGGCACTCATCAGTCATGATGGGGAAAAAGTGTTGATGTATATGTAACTTCGGAATGTATTTCACATATATGTATATTGTATTCCTATAGAGATGTTATTATTCCTCTATACGGAAGTGTCGTCATTGTTAAATTTTGAGCATTAATTCACAATACTCTAGGATCTTCACTGAGAGAATAACACATATAGTATATCAATGCATAACAATCACAATAAGCATCACAAGAATCAAAAGCATGAGAGACAAGAGACACAGAGTTTCCGTGGGGAAAACCCTAAGGTGAAAAACCTCACAAATCTACAAATCTCCCAGGGCACAAATTATATGTCCTCCCAAGCAAAACCTCTAAAGAGCATTTTCCATATATCCCAGGGTACAAATTACATGCCATAGGCAAAACCTCAAAAGACTATCTGCAAATCTCCCAGGGCACAAATTACATGCTTATCTGCACAACCTGTTCCACGGCCACAGAGTATCAACCTGATACTCACCATACATCATCCTGAGGTACACATGATCATCCTGATCATCATCACTGCAACATCCTGCTGCATGTCATCTGGAGCAACATCCTGAAGCTCATCATCCATGATCATCCTGATCATACAATGCATCCACCTGATGCACACCAAGTATCTACCTGATACATATCATCATACAGGATCCGCCTGATCATACAGTGTATCCACCTGATACAAATACAAATACATGATCCACCTGATCATACCTGATACATATCAACATACATGATCTACCTGATCATACAATGTATCCACCTGATACATATATAGATACATGGTCCAAGCATCCAACATGATGCATATACAAAATACATACACGTGATCCAATCGATCATATCCAGCATCCAACATGATGCGTACATACATATAAATGATCCAACTGATCATATCCAGCATCCAACATGATGCATACATACATATAAATATAAATGATCCAACTGATCATATCCAGCATCCAACATGATGCATACATACATATATAAATGATCCAACTAATCATACAAAGCAGAAACCAGAACATCATCCTGATGCTCATCATCCAGCGCTTACATCCATAGCCATGTGAAGGATCCTCCTTCCAACATGCTTGGAATGGCTTCAACAAATGTGTCCATCACTTCTTCCTCGAAGTGTCATCAATCTGAAGAACACCAAGCCTCTCCCTGAAGTACTCAAACTTCACCCTGGCTAGTGGCTTCGTCAGCACATCTGCAATCTGCTCGTCCTTCGCAACGTACAGGAGCTTCACAGCTCCTCTCTGCACCATATCCCTGATATAGTGATATTTGATCTCTATGTGTTTCGACCTGTCATGAAACAATGGGTTCTCGGACAAAATCACACAACTCTGGTTATCACAAAAGATACCAGTAGCATCCAACGGGAGATCAAATAACTCAGACAGTAGCTTCCGTAGCCATACTGCCTCACAACTAGCTGAACAGGCTGCAACATACTCTGCCTCAGCCATACTCAGTGCTACGTAGGACTGCTTCCAGCTAAACCAACAGATCACACATGATCCCATACTGAAGCATCACCCAGATGTGCTCTTCCTATCTGCAGCAATGCCAGCCCAATCTGAATCAACATAACCCTGCAAACTAAACTTTTGATTCTCCTCATACTTGAGCCCATAATCCACTGTACCCTTCAGGTACCTCAAAACATGCTTTACAACAACCAGATGAACACTCCTCGGATCTGTTAGGAACTGACTCAATGTGTTCACCGCAAAGCAAATATTTGGTCTCGTGTTTGTCAGGTACATCAAGGACCCAATCATCTGGCGATACATAGAGACATCAACCAGCTCAGATGAAGCATCACATAGAAGCTTCAGATTCGATGCCATAGGTGTGGCCATGGCCTTGCAATCCATCATCCCGAATCTCTTCGGGATATCTACTGTGTAGTTCCCTTAACCAAGGAAGATCCCACCTGCACTCTGCCACAACTCCATACCTAGGAAATAATGCATCATTCCCAAATCTTTCATATCGAACTCGGCAGCAAGCTTCCTCCTTGTATCACACCAAGTTTTGGGATCTTGCTACAACCCATACAAGGCTTTCTTCAATTTGCACACATGTGACTCCCTGTCAGGTCTTGGGGCTGCATCCCAAACATTATCTTCATGATCGACGAATCATGGCATTCCATTTCTTCATCCCAGATCCTGGGAACTTCAATATCTTCAATAGATATCTTTGTTGCTGGAACAAATGTTGTAGTCCTTCTTTTTTAGGTGAAGATATACGGTCTTTCCTACAAAACAAGTTAAATTGCATGATTAGAAACATTTCATAATTTTCAGAACAAATTCTTTACACATAAAGAAATATGTCATGCAGTCATGCAGTTATCTTAGCCAATGCTTCAATACAACATTTATCCATGTTCCATAACTTTCTAGATGCCTTCCAGTCTCTACCAGAACATTGTTAAGAGTTTGCACTACTCCCAACATGTCAGCAAAGAGGTTTCATTCTAGATATGTAGCACTGGAATGTTGTACAGTGCCATAGGCCACTTACCCATCACATGCATATTAGTAGTATGTTGTTCACTAATGCAATCATTCTGATATGCACAATACATCCCCTAAGTTTAGGAACATAAGCATAATATTATTTAGACAAAATAGGCAAGAAATGATAATTGAAATACTTATCTTTGTTTGTTTGTTAGGTGGACTCCCTCTGAGTCTTTGCTTCCTGGTAGGAGCTGCTGAAGTAGCTTCTTCTACACCTTTCTGTTGTGGAATGTAGGAAGATGGTCAACTCCCTCTGAAAAATATGCATCCTTGCAGGAGCTGCTGGAGTGTGCTCCCTCTTGATCTTTGCTTCATGGATTACCTGTCCTTGAACTTATATTCATCCTTGCTGACATCAACCTTCTTGAACCCTGGAAAGTACAATCTGTAATCCTTCGAGCTTTCACTGTAACCCACAAAGATACCCTTCTTTCCTAAAGGATCTAGTTTAATCCTCTTTTCCTTTGGGACATGAGTGTATACTGGACAACCAAATATTCTAAGATGGCTGACTTCAGGTTTCTTACCAGAAAGGACCTCTTCTAGTGTCTTGTTGTCCAATATTTTGTGGGGTGTTCTGTTCTGCACATATACAGCTGTTCTAGCTGCTTTTTCCCATAGATGCATAGATAGATCCTGGTCATGCAGCATTGCCCTTGTTGCTTCCATGATTGTTCTGTTCTTCCTTTCTGTAACTGCATTCTGTTGAGGATTATAGGGAGCAGTCACCTCCCTCTTAATCCCCGAATCACTACAGAGCTTCTTGAAGTCACCTGAGGTGAATTCTCCACCATTGTCGGATCTGAATGTTTTGATCTTCTTGTCAGTTTGATTCTCCATCAAGGTTTTGAATTCCTTGAACTTATCAAACACCTCATCTTTGTTCTTCAAGAAGTATACCCAAGTCTTCCTGGAGAAGTCATCAATAAATGAGACATAGTAAACATACCCACTCAGAGAACTGGATGACATAGGACCACATATATCTGAGTGGATGATTTCCAGGATGTCTTTTGCCTTGCTTTCACTGCTTGGGAAAGCCTTCTTAATGTTCTTACCTTTTGCACGTCCTTTGCAAACACCTTCATGTTTGGTCTTGATCTCAGGAAGACCCTCTACAGCCTTGCTTGCAATTGGAAGTGCCCTATAGTGCATATGAGCAAGTCTTCTATGCCAAAGTTCACTTGGCTCCATGGATTCCAGTACCATGGCATGTTCAGGTTGTCCCTTCAATTTATAAAAACCTCCCTCTTGCTCTCCAATCACTACTGCATCATCTATGTTCTTTCCCTTTGGCCACATTAGGACTTGGCCATCCACAAATGCAACCCTCATACCTTTTGCATCCAATGCAGAGATGGAGAGTAAGTTCTTCTTGAGCCCAGGTACATAAATGACTTCTTTCATCTTCAAAGATTTTTCAGAATCTAGGTTGTAGGAGGCTTCACAACTTCCTTTGATTGGGTATTGATAATCATCCCCAAGTTTCACCTTATGGGGTGATTCATGTTCAGATAGATTCACAAAAGATTCCTTAAACCCAGTCATCTGTTTGGAAGCCCCACTGTCAATCAACCAATCATTACAACCATGGGAGATAGTACCTGTGAGAGCAGAAATTAGAACATATTCTTCTTCACTTGATGAGTCATCACTATCACTTTCTTCCCTAGCCTTCTTCTTTGGGGGTTCATCATCTTCGGCAACATGAGCATGATATCTTCTTTTGTTATTATTCTTCTTCTTGTTGAAGTTGTTTTTGTTGTCTTTATTCTTCTTGGGACAATCTAAAGCAAAGTGTCCCTTCTCATTGCAATTGAAGCATATGAGATCTTTCTTATCTTTATGATAATGGTGGTGTCAGAATCTCCTGTTATGAGATGATTCCTTCTTGGACTTTCCTTTCCTGGCATGTGCTGTGAGAGCTTGATCTTCATTTCCCATCTTTTCTTCTCGGGCCACAAGCCTAGCTTCTTCTTGAGAGCATTCTTCCCGCAATCTGTTGAAGGAGATCAACTTCTTCCTTGCACAAATTCGTTGAATAAAGGAATCCCATGACCTGGGTAGGCCATTTAGAATGGTCATCACCACTTCACCATTCTCCACCATTTCATCCACTGCTTCTAGTTGTTCCTTGATCTGGGAGACCCTTGAAAATTAAGATTGAATGGTTTCTCCATTCTGAAACTTTACTCCTTTCAATTGGTTCCGCAGGGTCATCTTTCGATTTATGTTCTTCCCTTCAAATAGCTTGGTCAAAGAGTCAAACATCTCCTTGGGTGTCTTTAGAGAAGACACATGGGGTGTGAGATGGTCTTTGATAGAATCAGCAATGATTCTCTTTGTCTTGACCAAGTTTTTCTTATGCAATACCTTAGCCTCTTCATTCTCTGGGATAGGGATGTCTTCTTTTACATATGAGTCCAACTCATTCTCTTCCAGGATTAACCCAATCCTATACTTCCAAGCTCGGAAGTTATCATCTCCTTCAAGCTTATCCTCAAGCTTGGTGTGGTGAGACATCTTAAAGAGTACTTCAAATGGAAATAGAAAATATTTAGGTCTTACCACTTGAAATGCTGAAAACTGGATCTGGTCCCGGATTAGGGTTTGTCGGAAAAACCCTAAAAATTCAAAATGTGAATTTCAATTTTTTTAAAGGATAGAAAGATGTGCCTTGATGAGCTGATCAGCCTGGTGTATTCAGAATTTGAGATCAGCAAACCTTTACCCTTCAGATTTTCCTTTTTATCCTCTCGGGTTCACTAGGGAGAGCCCTGAATTAGGGTTTGAGTTTCCCAGAGATCTACCCAGCCAAAAATCTCGATCCAAATCTCTAAACTTCGATTTTTGCAAGGAGCTTCCAGCTATGTCTTCATATTTCAGAAATTCCTATATTTGTGGAAACCCTAATTTTTAGGGCCAAATCTGAACATGCTCAGAATTTAATTCTGATTGGACAGATAGATTCTCCTTGATGAGTAGAGTCAATCTATTATACTACTTTTCCAAAATCTGTGGAGAGAAACCCAATAAACAAGAAACTCAAGTTTTCGTCACTGCAAAATGTCTTCTTCTCAGGTTAGCTCTGAAACCATGTTAAATTTTGAGCATTAATTCACAATACTCTAGGATCTTCACTGAGAGAATAACACATACAGTATGTCAATGCATAACAATCACAATAAGCATGACAAGCATCACAAGAATCAAAAGCATGAGAGACAAGAGACACAGAGTTTTCGTGGGGAAAACCCTAAGGTGAAAAACCCCACAACTTCCTCAGAGGTAGAGAGAGCAATGGCTCAACCAAATTACAACCAAAATACACTTGAGATGGTCTCCTAGAAGCAGATGATCCTCCTCCTCACTAGTGTGCCACTTTCTAAGTGAGAGAGATATGACTTTCTGAATGATCTAAATAGAGATATCATGATCTCTATTTATACTAACCTGTTTGCCCAGTGACCTTATGGGGCCGACTTGTATAGCTAGGTACATCCACAATATAATATATATTTCAGGGTCGACCCCACACATGGTGGTCTAATAATCCATCGACAAGTACACACACTTGCGACACTTGTCAATCCACATGACGACACTTCCTTATAGAGGAATAACACATCTCTAATAAGGGTACAATAAATATATATGAAATACATAGATGAAATACATTCCGAAATTACATATACATCAACAATTATTTATATTGTAAGTGTCGTAACTTATACTTGATGGGTTATTAGACCACCTTGTTGGGGTCGGCCCTGTATAAGTCATGTGGGTCAAAGGGTTATTAGACCACTCTATTGGGGGTTGGCCATGTGGGTTAAAGGGTTATTAGACCACCCTAGTGGGGGTCGGCCCAATCAGCATTATGTTAAGTGGTTAAGTTGAGGCCGACCTAGTTGAGTAAAGGTCAAGTCAAGTTAGTGTATAAATAGAGAGTGTGTCTCTCTCATTTTACACATTCTATTCTTTCACTCACACTTGGGAGAGTGGCGCACTTGTGGAGGAGGAGGCTCTGCTGCTAGGAGAAGACTATCTCTTATATTCTGGTTGTATCATTGCTCTATCTATCTCTGAGGAAGTTATTGGGGTTTTTCACCTTTATGGTTTTCCCCAAGTAAAATTCGTCTCTTGTATGCTTGCATTATTGTGTCCATGATTGATATGCTGTAGATATGTTGTACATGTTGTTCTCTCAGTTAAGATCCTATATCATATTGAAGTAAATTCTGAAAATTTAACATGGTATCAGAGCTAGCCTGAAAGAAGGCATGATATGGCATGTATGACACTTGATGCACTTACGATGTTAGGGCTTGATATAGCAAAAATCAGTCATCATAGAACTTTCGCTATAAATCCATTTTGATGAATTTTTCGGATCTAAAACTTTTACAGGTCGAACATCAGATCCCCATGTACCTTGTGTCCAAAGGAAAACCTCTAATTCATTGTACTTTGTGATTTATGATCTGTACAATATAGGGTTTCTCCCTCTTCCAGATCTGATTCAAAATCAGGTGACCTTGGGAAAAAGGTCATAACTTGGGCTAGGAAGCTCCAAATGAAATTTCGTAAAAAGTAACAGGTAGTACATAGAATGTACTATCTCAAAAAAAAAAAAAAAAATCAGAGGCCGAAGTTGAACCAGTGACACGTGGAACGCCGTACAAGTTCTCTCTCCTGTATTATCCCATAAACATGTCACGTTTCTACACTTGGCATAAGTATCTCTCAGAGAATCCAATTGAGGTAAGACCTGTCGGGATGGAAATACAACAGGTCAAAATATCTCAGAAAACTTTTTCACAGGCCGAAGTTGAACTAGTGACACGTGGTACGTCGTACAAGTTCGCTCTCCTGTATTATCCCATAAACAGGTCACGTTGCGACATGTGGCATAACTCTCTCTCAGAGAATCCAATTGAGGTCAGACCTATCGGGATGGAAATATGATAGGTTGGGATATCTCAGGAAATGTTTTCAGACCCTATGGATTGAAAAGTTTGGAGATACACCAGAAACAATCAGGTACATATTTCTGTCAAAACATAATTATTTTTTGAGCACCTTCATTCATGGCTTCTGGAATTTAGGGCTTCGGAGAAAGTTGGAATTTTTGTAATCGGAGACCACGGCTGGATGCTACTCATCAAAATAAAAATTTAGAGACCAAGATCATATTTTTTGGTTGGGCAGAAGGTCGGGCTTGATCAAACCCCAGTTCGGGACTTTTATCGGAAAGATGGAAAATTAGGGCTTCTGCAAAACTTGGAATTTTGAAAATCTGTGACCACGGATGGAAGCTCCTCAGAAAAATCGAAGCTTAGAGCTTTGAATCAAATATTTTGGTTGGGTGAAGCTCTGGGAAACTCAAACCCTAATTCAGGGTCCTCCCAAGTGAATCCAGAAATCTAAAAGGCAATTTTGAGGGGTGAAACTTTGCAGTTTTCAAATTCTGAATATACCAACTTGATCAGCTCATCAAGGCGCATATTTCTATCCTTTCAAAAGTTTGAAATTCAAAGTTTGAATTTTTGGGGTTTCTTTGACAAACCATATTCTAGCTCCAGGTCCAGTTCTTGCAAATCAAGTGGATTGGGTTAATCCTAGAAGAAGATGGATTGGTCACCTGCATAAGTGAAGAGTGCTTGTCTCAGAGGGAGATGAGGCTAAGGCCTTCCATAAGAAGATTACAAGCAATCTTGACAGGTATGGATTACATGTATGTTTCATGGTTAATTTTATCATATGTTTGTCTTCATATCATTACAGTACAATCTTGATTAATTACTAGACTTCTCGTATCACCTTAATAGAAGATATTCATTGACTAAGGTTTTGAAACTTATGAATGTACTAATGCATTGTGATGTTGTATGAGGTTTATGTTGTTCGCTAACATAAAAGGTACACCAAGAAAGACAAATCATGTTCTACTTCAAGAACATATGATCATGGTGACATGAAGACAAAGATTCATCCATTGTCATGGATCACATAGAAGATCTACTTTCGAGGTATGTATAACTTGGTCCTACAATGGTTAACCTATGAGACATGCAGGTTACTAGCACAAGTCACTGAAGAGAACCAGAAGACATTATGCGGGTATGTTAGACATAACTAGCTAGCATGCTAATCCAGGTATGTTTTTCCTATATCAAGCTAGAATCCTACCTTGTGTTAGGATCTTATACTGTTGTGTTGTTGATAATGATTATTCATGAAGTCATAGGTTTGAATAGTCATGGCTGTATGCATATTATGTTTCTTACCATAATTGATGATATGACTAACCAGAAGAATCATGAAGGTATAGGTTTGAGTAATCACGGGTTTATGCATTGATGATTTAACTAATCAGAAGAGTCCTAGGATCAAATAAGAATATGCATGAGTAAAAGAAGACTTCCCTGAAACCTTGAATATTAATGTTTATTATCTGTGAATGATCATGACTATACATGTTTAAGATTATTGTGTTTTGATAGTATTAAGATTATACTAATAAATGTGTGATTATGTATGAGACCTCAAGGATAACACAATGATGATACTAATAAGCATGTATAGTGATTAAGGATGGATGTAAGTTCAAGGATAGGTAATCCAGGAAGCAAAGACTCAGAGGGAGTCCACCTAGCAACCAAACAAAGATAAGTATTTTTAATTATCATTTCTTGCATATTTGTTTGTTTAAATAAAATTGTTCAATGATGTATGTGCTCATGTTCCTAGACTTAGGATATGTATTGTGCATATTAGAATAGTTGCATTGATGAACAGTATACTACTAATATACATGGGTAAGTGGCCTATGGCACTGTAAAAAATTCCATTGCTACTTATCTAGAATGAAACCTCTTTGCTGACATGTTAGGAGTTGTGCACACTCTTAACAATGTTCTGGTAGAGATTGGAAGGCATCTAGAAAGTTACGGAATATGGATAAATGTTGTATTGAATCATTGGCTAAGATAATTGCATGACTGTATGACATATTTCTTTATGTGTAAGAATTTGTTCTGAAAACTATGAGATGTTTTCTAATCATGCAATTTAATTTGTTGTGTAGGAAATATCGCATACCATCACCTACAAAAGAAGGACTACAACATTTGTTCAGCAACAAAGTTGTCTATTGAAAATATTGAAGATATTGAAGTTCCCAGGATCTGGGAAGAATGCCATGATCGAGGAGTACCAGTCGATCACGAAGATGTTTGGGATGCACTCCCAAGACCTGAAGGGGAGTCTGTAGTGGCTTCCAAGAGAAGCTACAATATCAAGCATGCTGCAGGTGGTAGCATAGAGACTTTTGCTCCTGTAGCCAAATACACTTCCATTAGATCAGTACTTGCTCCGGCTGCAGTGATGATAGGGAAGATACACCATATGGATTTCAAGACAGCTTTCTGTAGTTGAAGAAGAAGTGTACGTGGAGCAACCACTTGGTTCTGAGACACATGACAGGGAGTCATATATGTGCAGAACTTGGTATGGTAGGATAGACAGCTTTCTATCTAGTTTGGGATTTACCAAGAGTAAAGCGGATTCCAACCTTCACTACAAGGTTGAGGAAGGAAATCCAGTGATACTACTATGTGGATGACCTGTTTGTAACAGGTGAGGATAGATTGATTGCCGACACGCAGAGGAAGCTTGCTGCCGAATTCGGAATGAAGGACTTGGAGATGATGCACTATTTTTTTTTGGCATGGAGGTGTGATAGAGTGCAGATGGAATCTCCCTTGGACAAGGGAAGTATGCAATAGAAATCCTGAAGAGGTTTAGGACGATGGACTGCAAGGATATGGCCACACCTATGGCATCGAACCTGAAGCTTCTGTGTGATGCTTCATCTGATTCGGTTGATGTCACGATGTATCGTCAGATGATTGGGTCCTCTATGTACCTGACAAACACGAGACCAGATATTTGCTTTGCAGTGAACACATTGAGCCAGTTCCTGATGGATCCGAGAGATGTTCACCTGGTTGTTGTAAAGCATATTCTGAGGTACCTAAAGGGTACGGTTGATTATGGGCTCAAGTATGATGTGAATCAAAAGTTTAACCTTCAGGGTTATGTTGAGTCAGATTGGGAAGGCAGTGCTGCAGATAGGAAGAGCACATCTGGGTGTTGCTTCAGTATGGGATCAGGTGTGATCTCTTGGTTTAGTAGGAAGCAGTCCTGCGTAGCACTGAGTACAGCCGAAGCATAGTATGTTGCGACGGATGAGCAGGTTGCAGATGTATTGACCAAGCCGTTGGCCAGAGTGCAGTTTGAGTACTTTAGAGAGAGGCTTGGTGCACTTCAGATCGGGGTTCCCTCCAAAGGGAAGTGATGAGTCCGGAAGATGCAGATGCACATGAGCGTTTCTGACATGGTTGATGTGTTCTCCCTTGGTCGTGATGTAATTGCTGAGCCATTTTTCACATGGTGGTAGATGTGTTCTCCCATGGTGAAAAAGTAAGGGCTGGAGCCTTCCCCGAATGGTGGTAGATGTGTTCTCCCATGTCAGTTGTGTAAGTGTTGGATGATGTGCATCTGGGCTATGCTTCGTGGACGATGAGATGATCTGAAGAGGATGATGCTATGATGATCAGGAGGATCATGGATGATGAGCATCAGGACGATGCTCCAGTTACTGCTCTATATATGCATCAGGAGGATGCTGGATATGATCAATTGGATCATTTATATGTATATGTATGTACGCATCATGTTGGATGTTGGATATGATTAGGAGGATCATTTGTATATGTTTTGTATAGGCATCATGTTGGATGCTTGGACCATGTATCTGTATATGTATCAGGTGGATACTGTGTATGATCAGGTAGATCATGTATGTTGATATGTATCAGGTATGATCAGGTGGATCATGTTTTGTATTTGTATCAGGTGGATACATTGTATGATCAGGTGGATCATGTATGATGATATGTATCAGGTAGATACTTGGTATGCATCAGGTAGATGCATTATATGATCAAGATGATCATAGATGACGAGCTTCAGGATGTTTCTCTAGATGACATGCAACGGGATGTTGCAGTGATGATGATCAGGATGATCATGTGTACATCAAGATGATGTATGGTGAGTATCAGGTTGATACTCTGTGGTCGTGGAACAGGTTGTGCAGATAAGCATGTAATTTGTGCCCTGGGAGATTTGAAGATAGTCTTTCGAGGTTTTGCGTATGGCATGTAATTTGTACCCTGGGATATCTGGAAAATGCTCTTTCAAGGTTTTGCTTGGGAGGACATATAATTTGTTCCCTGGGAGATCTGTAGATAGTCTTTTGAGGTTTTTCCTATGGCATGTAATTTGTGCCCTGGGATATCTGGCAGATGCTCTTTCGAGGTTTTGTCCTATGGCATGTAATTTGTGCCCTGGGAGATCCGATAGGTTGAGCCATGTGCTCATAATCAATCCTTGGATGCTCTTTCGAGGTTTTGCCATGACCACATGTAATTTGTGCCCTGGGAGATCCGATAGGTTGAGCCTTGTGCTCGTAATCAATCCTGGGATGCTCTTTTGAGGTTTTGTGGTGACCACATGTAATTGGTGCCCTGGGAGATCCGATAGGTTGAGCCTTGTGCTTGTAATCAGTTCTGGGATTCTCTTTCGAGGTTTTGTGGTGGGGTCACATGTAATAAGTCCTGGAGATCTGGACAGGATGAAAAAAGGCCTCAGATGCTCTTTAGAGTTCTTGCTATTCAAGAGACTCTTTTAAGGTTTTGTGATGCACGTAATAAGTCCTGAGATTTCCACAGTATGGCCAGTGATGACGAAGACCTGCAGGTGGTGGGCCTACATCCAGTATGAAAAAGGGATGGCTCTGTAGAACTTCCTATGACAAGTAGATTCAGAGATTGATTAAGATAGCAACAGCAGTGACAATGATGATGACTCAATGACGATTATCTAGTGACGATGATCTAGAGAAGATGACTTGTGCTAAGAGACCTGTGTCGAGAAATACCTTCCTAGTTAAGAGGGAGTGTTGATGTATATGTAACTTCAGAATGTATTTCACATATATGTATATTGTATTCCTATAGAGATGTTATTATTCCTCTATACGGAAGTGTCGTCATTTATATTGTAAGTGTCGTAACTTATACTTGATGGGTTATTAGACCACCTTGTTGGGGTCGGCCCTGTATAAGTCATGTGGGTCAAAGGGTTATTAGACCACCCTATTGGGGGTTGGCCATGTGGGTCAAAGGGTTATTAGACCACCCTAGTGGGGTTCGGCCCAATCAGCATTATGTTAAGTGGTTAATTTGAGGCCGACCTAGTTGAGTAAAGGTCAAGTCAAGTTAGTGTATAAATAGAGAGTGTGTCTCTCTCATTTTACACATTCTATTCTCTCACTCACACTTGGGAGAGTGGCGCACTTGTGGAGGAGGAGGCTCCGTTGCTAGGAGAAGACTATCTCTTGTATTCTGGTTGTATCATTACTCTATCTATCTCTGAGGAAGTTATTGGGGTTTTTCACCTTTATGGTTTTCCCCAAGTAAAATCTGTGTCTCTTGTGTGCTTGCATTATTGTGTCCATGATTGATATGCTGTAGAGATGTTGTACATATTGTTCTCTCAGTTAAGATCCTAGATCAGATTGAAGTAAATTCTGAAAATTTAACAAAAAGGAAATATTTTGTGTTACACTATAATTTATAGAAGTACATCGTTGCTCTTGACTATGGCACTCGTTTTCATTTGCATTCAGTACTTGCGTAATCCGTTTGTCTTCGAGTCCTGCTGATTCCACGAGTCGTGTCACTCCTTTGGGTCGTCCAAAGAATGCTTCCACTATCAGTCACATTGGGGGTTAGTATTATTCTCGTCATGTCAATACTGCCAAGTCATGCCATGCCCATGTTCAAGATATTTTCATTGCTCATCATCTGTAGTCAGTACAGCTTCCATCATATCGGTCTACCCTGAGTCAGTCTTGCACATTAATCTACTGTCCGATTCACTCCAAACATCTATTATCGAGTTTTGTGTCGTTGATGGGGGATTCATTATGGCCCTCCGTCGGATTCATCCTTTTCAACTTCAACACATCATCGGAGGATTGAATCTAGAGACCAATCAAGTACCTTGGGCCTGCATGCCTTAATGGCAGGTTACCTCGCTTACAACATGAGTTAATATCATTGACTCTTGATTGAAAGATTCCATCGAGCGTTCGAACTCAACTCATTTATTCATGCTAGGTGATATGTACTATGATACATTGGGGATCATTGACATTAATGATGATTTCCCTCGCACTTGTTAATGGTATACATCAATGGCCGGTAATAAATTGGTTTCTACCATGTTCAACTCCAAAACATTGCAATCACATGTATAGATTCGTATCATTGCGGGTTCGCCTTGAAGTCCCTGGGGAAAATCATGTCTTACCAAGGTTGCAATGGAGATTGTTTGAGTCATATTACACAGATCCAGTTTGTATTGGTCGTGGCTATGTTATCATCTCATCATGGATCTATGATTGTGTCTAGTAGACATGATTGTGTTCAGTCGGTCTTTACTACCATGGATCTGCAATGTATTGGTCAGCATTCATGTTGTGTGTCATATGATACTTATATCTCAGAGTCAGTTTTACTGCAGTAGCATCTTCCAGCCAGCAATTTCGTGCCATCCATATTTCAAAGCACTTCACCTGTCTTGTTTTTCCAGCTTCATGCTTTGGGGGGCATTCTATTACACCTAAATCTCGTCATCATGAGTCCCTTGTCAACTCAATGCCTTAATCCCTTAAGTTTCCCTGATTAAGAATTCATTTAGAGCAAGTTAATGCCCTTTGGCCACAATTCCTAGTTGGGCCGGCACAGGTTGTCTTTGAGCAAGAAGCGCCCAACTAGGTCAGGCGCGAGATGCAGTCTGGTAGATTGCGTCGGTGGCTCAGGTTGCCTTTGTGCAGCCTGCGCTTCCCCTCTCTGGCGCAAGTTTCCTTCATGCAGCTTGCGCCGGGGTTGGTTAAATTGGATAAAGGTGGCTTTCGAGCGGTTTCTAGAAGTTGGATGAGGTGGATCCCTATCCCTAACTCCTAGTTGATTTGTCCTACGGTTCCCTAACCTCAAGGGAGGATCCCTTAGTCCTCTCCCCATGATCCTCAACCTATCCCTTAGTCCTCTCCCCATGATCCTCAACCTACTCTATCCACTTGGTCCTATAAATACAAAGCTCATCTCCATTCCAAAGGGAGGAAGTATATAGCACTTACATGCTAGTGGAATTAGCCTAGGTGATATCTATCCATCTCTTGGGAGGCATACATTTCCTTTCGAGGCTTTGGCTTGGCTTGTTGGAGAAGGATTGCAGCGTTAAGGCTTGGGTTGTAATCATCTCTCTAATTTGTATTTCCCACTATTTATATAGTAATATAAACTCTTTCCATAAACGTTGTTGTGTTGATGATGTTTATAGTTTACTTCCTTAACTATTTACTTAGATCAGTTAGTGTTTAGATATGTTTTACTGCTTGTTTTGTCTCCACATGTTTTGACAGGTCTTGCTGCTATGGATTTGACGACCGCGGAGCTTGGAGCATGTTGTTGCTGCAACATCCCTCCCCAAAATTTTGAATTTATTTGGGGCCCGTCCTTTTAACACTTTTGTAGCAAGCTTTTACTTCATCTTTCGGGTTTTTCTCTAACTAAGCAGAATGTCATCACCCCCTTCCAAAAGAGTTTTCTCATTTTGTCTAAGGCAAAGTCATCCTGTTCCTTTAGCGCAGATTTTGGTCTTAAATCCCCGCCATAGCGCAAGTTTTAGACTTAAGTCCGCTGCCGCTTTGACACGCCTCTAACCATCAGTTCCTCGCTCGGCGCAGACTTTAGCTCTAACTCAGCCACCCTTTTGACAAGTCCCAAGTCTTTTATCTGGCATGCATGTTTAACAATAAACCGGCCACTGTTAGTGCAAGAGATGATTTTTCTCAGTCGCCGAAGGCGCATAAATTACCATTGTACTCCCCGCCTTGGAGCAGCGCTTCCCCTCCCTGGAAGAATTAAAAGTCGGCGCGTTCCTCCCCGGCGCAGACCGTGATGATAGAGTCGATGCCACAAACGTAGGAGGCATGCTTATCCCTCCTGTCTGCAAATATGCGTTTTGTCTTTCACGATAACTTATGTGTGGCGCAGTTTTATGAGCGCAACCCTAATGCCAGGATCATCGCTTGAGCGCAAGGTTTATTTTTTAACATGCGCTTGCCACATAGCGCAAAACATTACGCTCCCTGCTTGGCGTGAAAGTTAAAATCGGTACTCGGCGCGAAAATATCTCCTCGATCCCTATGCACCGGCGGAGTTGGTAGGGCCTTTAATGAGGCCATGTGCCACTCTTAATGACAGATTTCTTGAGCCCCGTGCTCGTAACCCCGCCAACTTTAGATGTACGTGAGCATTTAACTCTTCCCCTATTTAACGCATGCAACGGCGTTTTGGGTTTCATTTACTCATTTGCACTCGGAGCACTCGCCATTCACATCGAAGTTCGAGACTACCATTCGCTGCAAACGGTTGAGGTCTCAGAATCCTCGCCATACTGACAGGTAGGCTCTTTCCCAATCCTGCTCTTGGATTAATAGGTTAAAAAAATCACCCACGCATAGATTGAGTAGCTCAACGGCCTCCGTTTTACTCTGCATGAAAGCTAGAGAGGGCATAGGATAGTTACTGTTCTTCTCCCTATGAAGATACGAGGCCACCACTTTTGGACCAGGGTAGAGACGGCCCCATCTCACAAGCACACAAGTCTTTCCCCTCTGTCGCATTTTTGGCTTCCCTGGTTTTCCTCGTAGAGCTTTCGTTTTCCAAGCTAAACCTGCGTCTCCCCACGACCGCATTTGAAAGTTTCTTATATGCTTTTCTTGGTTGCGTGATAGTTTGTTTCTGTTTAAGCTCTTCTTCCATGAGTGGAGTCTCTATTTTCTAAAAGTATGAAGTGCTTACCCTGCTCTGACCATGAGGTTGAATCGTCCCAGCAGTATCTTCGCGGCCGCATATTTTTTTCGCTCAAACCCGTAGAAGCCACAGCATCCAAAGGCCTTGTTTGCAAAACTCCCTGCCAAGCATCTTCTGCGCGTAAGGCCCGATCCTTCTCGCCCCTTGCAACTAAAGTTTCATTCTATAAGCACCGAGATATCCTACTCAACCAAAAGCGAGGTTTATTCATGCCGAGGTTGCATAAAACCCATATTACTCGGCCGAAGCTGCCGTGGGGATGTGTTAAATCAGTCCATCTAGCCCATTTAGAAGCTTGAAACCAAGCCCGATCCTTAACTGATAGAATCCTGCAGCTGCGGAATTTTTTCCGTCTCAAAAGGCAACCTCCACTATCAGATGTCAACACATGAAATGTTTAAACATTGATGCACAGACAATATCGCGTGCATTATGTTAAGCGCTAGCGCAAAAATAAGGTTAGGATAGCGCATGCGCAATTATTTGAGCTAGCGCACAAATGTTTTTAGCTTTGGCGCGTGGACAAAATTAAGGTGCTGTCACGCGAAATATTTTAGGTATCAGCGCAGAGAATGCATTATCACTTGGCACCCAAATAATCTTAGGCACCGGCGCGCATGGAATGTTTAAATCTTAGCGCGTAAATTCCCGCTTATACCCCAGCGCTCATTAGATCACTAAT
Source organism: Larix kaempferi (assembly GCA_027924585.1). Taxonomy (NCBI): domain Eukaryota; kingdom Viridiplantae; phylum Streptophyta; class Pinopsida; order Pinales; family Pinaceae; genus Larix; species Larix kaempferi. Next base: position 13,018,742 of record BSBM01000484.1, read on the forward strand.
CTTAGCGCACGGAGAATCCATGGTGCGGTGCAAAACACTATTTAGGTGCCAGCGCAAAAATATTCATTAGACTCGCGCAGGTGTGTGTAATAATTCAAGGGGTACCTGCAAGTTGAAATCGAATGGCGCAAACCCAAAAAATGATCTTGCCCATTGTCCTGAGGTTTTGTCTTTGTTTTTAACATGAAGGGACATTGTTGAATTAAGCTTAAACATGAAATGAAGATAATTATGATTGTTTAAGACAACCTCTATTTTGTGAAAATGTTATATTTTGGTTGTGCCATAGAGTGTTGCTAATGCTTGGAACAGTGGTCTAACTAAAGTATTTTTGATATTGCCTTACTTACCACAGGAATGCCATGCATAGGAAGTCAGCAAAGAAGAAGGCAGCGCAGAAAGTAACCTCAAAATCAGAGGTTGAAATTCTGCTGGATACTTCTCTCGTCACGATGTTTGCTGACACGCAAGCTACCACTGGTGTTTCCCCTGGGAGCGCCGCCCCTGAATTTCAATGGGGTGATCTATACAGATTCATCATAGCTCAAGATAGTTCAACAACCTCTATAGAGGACACTCTAGTATATGCCAACATCAGAAGGTCCTGTTTGCATAAGGAAACAACTCGGCCAGAGTTGTTCCCTTGTTCTGAAGTTGTTGGTTGGCTAATTCCTAACATCTGGACTGACACAAGGCTCATGACTGATAAAAATGGGTTGATCCTGGCATATTTCGCTCCCAAGCAGGTTACGGCTGCCTACAGATTTCCTTCACCCAGGGCTTCCTTAGACGATGACTGGATAGAAAATCATCAGATGGACCCACTATAATCTGCCCGTAAGATGAGGATCAATGACAGGCAGATCAGGAGGAGGCAAAACAATGAATATGAAAGCAACCTCTTAAAGACCCCTTACAGACTCATCGTCCTAGAGTTGAGTCGGCTCTTCGGCATGCCTAATGGCAATGTGTTTAAGATCATATGGGTGTCGGTGATGTTTCATATAGCCACGAAAGGCACCATCTTCAACTGGGCTGAAATAATTTCAGATAGCTTGGGCTCACAGTTAGCAGCAGCCCAAGGAGGACTGACCCAAAAGAAAGCATATTTCTTCATGTCTTCATACCTGATTGACTGCATGTTAAGCAAGCATTCGTTCCCAGATTTGGGTTTCTCATGGATGCCAAATGAAACAGCTCTCTTCATAGCTTATCAATGTACATGGGCAAGTAAATACGCAAACCACTACAAGATAGTTTGCGAGAGGTTTATCATGCCATGGTACCAGCTTATCTTCGTACAAGAGCCAGATTGTATGTCAGAGAATGAAATGCCTATCATTGAACAATTTGGGGACTATTATCACAGCGCAGAAGGCACATACATCAGGATGAGTGGAGGAACTCATGAGCCATTTATGTTCCCTCGGTATGTTACAGACTTTGTAATTCATAAGGAGGCCGTGAGACAACTCTTCGGCACCAGTGCCATAAGCAAGTTCTTAACAAACCGAAGGAAGGGAATGTATCCTCCCATGCCATTTACTATAGGAGCTTACAGCCTCCCAAGAACAAGAGACGGGGAAAATTACGCTCAAGGCCTAGAAATTTTCCATTTCGGCTCAGTCCCTTTCAGAAGGCATGACCCCAACAGTGTGGTAAGCAGGCATTATCTTGAAATCAAGATATCCTTTGAATACGCTCATGCGGCGGACGGAGACGAGGAATTCTTCAGGAGCACCCACAACCTAACTGAGTTAGGAAAGCGTTACAATACGAAAGTTGTGAAAGATCCGAGCCCCAAACCTGTCGGTTTGATCCAAAGAGAGCGGGAGGCATCAGCCTCACAATCAGGGGATCCATTAGAATTGGAGCAGGATAGAGTGCTCCAAGAGCAAGCCCTCAAGTAGTGGCAAGACCAAGAAGAAGCAAGAATTCAAGGTGAGCTAGCTGCCAAGCTTCAACAAGAAGAGACTGCAAGGAAGCAATAGGAGCAAGCCTCTCAGTTGGAAAAGCAGGAGGAGGCTACCAAGATCTAGAAAGAACAAGAAGATTAGGTATCCCAAGAGCAAGCTTCGAAGCAGCCGCATGAGGATGAGCAAAGGCCCCTAGGTGAAGGAGCAGATGGATTGCAGACACAGCAAGGAGAGTCTGAAGGAGAGAAAGGGAAAGTGCAGATAGAGAAGTTTCCTGGGCCGGAGCCATCCACTCCGACAGATATGGAGGTGGACCCACCATTGATATGCACTCCAAGGGGGACTCAGGAAGAAGGTGCCTATTCAGGGAGCTTAGCGTTGACCCCATATAACCCCAGGAAACAGCGCAATGTAGAATACCTGGATACCGTTTATTTCCATGAACGAAAAAGGGCCATTATTCATAGGAGGATACAGAAAATACAGGGCATGACAAAGAATGTGGAAACCGAGGAAGATGAATATGAGCTATGGATAACAAAGAAAACATTGGTCCAAAGAACCTATATCGACCCCACATTTCAAGCCCAATGCACTGTGGCATCAGCTAAGGTGACTAAAGCCAATATTGATTTTTTGAAAGAAAAGATAAAGCATTACAGAGAACAATGCTTTAAGATCAAAGATGATAGAAAGAGGGAGGTGTTGGAAGCCAACAAACTGAAGGAGAAATACAATGATTTGTTAGGAGAGCATCTGGTGCTCAATTCAGGAGTTCTCCTACTCGAGAATGAGAAGAACTCCGTAGAAATGCAGTTGGCTATCTCTGAAGGTGAACTGGAGAATTTGAAGGCTCAGATAACAGAGTTGGAGGAACTTGAAGCAAGCATAGCTCAACAAATTTAGCTCCGCCAGCGTGAATATGAGGGACTGATTCAAGAAAAGGAACAACTAGCAAGACATCTCAAAGAGGCAGTGGAAGGCCAGTAAAAATTTTCCACATTTCACAAACAAGCATGTGATATGCGGATTAAAATCCATCAGCTGCTAGCACTAATCTCGGAAGAGATTTGGATCATGAAAGAGATGGTCAAGAAAATGACAACAATTGAAACCAAAGCCTTAAAAACTCAAGAAAAGTTCGCAAATCATGTAGAGGAGCTGAAACAGCAATCTGAGTGGAAAAAGGGAAAATCTCAACTCCCTTCACACTTGCGCGCCCCTACAGGGGATGAATTGGACATGGATATAGGAATCCTTGAATTCGCCAAAGATTGCGGTACCAAGCTAAGTTTGGAAATCAAGAAGACGGTCCGCAAGTGCTGTTCGATCTACTCCATGCTCAGGGAATCGCTCAACAAGTGTCGTCTGGTCCTCCCCGCCTCCATTTATGATTTCCCAAAAGAAGAAGACCGATTGTTCGAGTTGCAGAACGAGCTGGACGAAGACTTGGCCTATATCAAGAAGATAGAAGTATTGACTCAGGACGAATTTCAACAGTTCATTTGCCAGCCTACAATACATATTTACTTCCTAGAAGCAATGGCAAAAGAGGCCACAGAGGGAAAAGCGCTGATCAAATCGGACCTTCCTAAGCATGAAATAGCTTCCCAAGCAACAGTATCTTCTCGTAGCAAGCTCATCGTAAAGGATATCAACCAATGGACTTCATACATTCAAAGTATAGATGGCCCGATAATTTCAAGCGAGCCGGTTGGTGGAGGTGTGTCTTCAAGTCCACAGGTAGAAGCCCCAGCAGAATAGACAGATCATTCTTATTTTGTTTTAATCGAGCGGAAAAGATGAAATTCTACCTCTGTATAATTGCTTTAAAAGGACAGTTGGTCCCTAGTTTTGTCCTATTTGTAAAACCTTCCACGTATTCATAGGCTTTGTAAGGATACGATGAAAGCCAAGGAAGGAGGTTATAGAATTAGGGTACACTTTTCAGCTCAAGGGGCGCTTTGTAAAGTTATAAATAGAAGGTTAGAAGGAATAGAGAAGGAATTTTTGGCAGGGAAAAGAAGCTTCTTAGCTTGTATGAACTACTTTGTAATTAGCTCCAAGAAAGCGATTTTGCCTAATAAAGAGACTGAGGGAGACTTTTGTTTTGCCTGGAAATGGATGTTGGATGTTTGCTAGATTATTCTTGTGGTGTTCACATCTTGCAGTGAGATCTTGCTTTGTTGTTCAGAATTATTTCTGTTTGTTGAATGAGCTTACTATTTTTCTGTGCAACGATGTTTCTCCTAACATGAGTAATGGAGTGCTTTCATATGGATTAAAAGCTATCTTTTATATCTTTAATCTCTTGATGTAGATGTATCTTTGTGATTTAATGGTTATCTGTTGATCTTTAGATATTTCTTTCAGCACATTGCTCATATTTACATTTTGCTCCTTGCAAGGATAGATTAGATTTATTTTAGTCTTAGATACAGATTTGTTTCAAGTTCTGCATTTAGATTAAATTAGCTTAGGAACTTGCACATCATTTTAACAATAAAATCAAAAAAGAACGGTGGATCGGGCCATAACCGGTGTAAAGAAACAAATCTTTAAATCTAACGGTAGCCGGAACCGCTAACCGAACAGATTCCCCATACCAAACGGTGGACAATCTAATTGGGATAATTTACCGGGGAGAATCCATGGCTGATAAAGGAAAATCTCCCATTGTCAAAAATGTTACTGAAAACCCGCTTAAAACAGGAATTCCAGATAACCCAAACCTTGAAGTAACAAATCAAGAAAACTCCATCTCTGATCCTGAACATCAAGAAGTCTTGTATGTTGTTCCTTTTGCAGAAATAGAAGACTTAAGGAGACATACACGATCTTATGTTAAGAAACTAGGTGTCTTAAACGCTGTAACTTTTCTCCCTAGGAAAAGTACTCCCAGAAAAGAAAGACAGTACACCCATGATTTGATTCTTGTGCAGAATTTTGAAGAGCTTGTAAATTTAACTTTGGAAGAAATTGCGGAACCCATGAAAGAAATCGATCTTGAAAACCCAGAAAATTTTTCAGATCCAGAAAATCTTGGAGAACTTGCTACTCCAAAGAACACTCCACTTAATTCACCACACAATTCTCCACCTGGTTCTCCACATAGAAATATGGTTGTACCTGCTTGGAGAGCGAGGGGAGCATTAAATCTAGCTGGGCCATTCCACAATCTACCTAAAAATCCAGAGAAAGTCTTGCCTAAATTCGACCTAGGAAAAGCCATTTCTGCTGAAGATCATCTCAAGAGTTTTTATTTAGCCTTGAATCTTTTAAATGTATAGCATGAAGATGTATTTTGTAGGATTTTCCCATACACATTTGAGCCAAAATTTTCTTCCTGGTATTTTAGCTTACAAGCTAGCTCAATTTCCAGCTGGGAAGAATTTGAAACATGTTTCTTAAACAAGTATGGAAATCAAAAGACTGTAGCTACACTCATGAAATAATTATTGTCCATGAGAATGGAAAAGAAAGAAATGATTTAAGACTTCAACCAAAGGTTCACAACACTCTTGAATAATTTCAGCGAAGCAAATAAACCAGCAGAAGAATCTCTGGTTGAATATTATACAACAGCTCTTAAAGGGCCAATAGCAATGTTCGTCAAAAGATCTAAAAAAACCACCCTGATAGAAAATTTTGAAGAAGCTAGAAAGGTGGAAGAAGAAGCAGACAGCATTGCCAAACATGCCTTAGATGCAGAGACAAAACTAGCAACTAGTAAAAAAACCTTGCTGCTCACCAGGAATAAAGAAGAGTCATTAGCAGACATGGAGAACGTAGTTAAGATGATGCAGAAATTGTCTAATAAAATTGTAGATCTCGAGAAAGATAAGGCAGCTAGTACATATAGGAAGCCTTTCAAACCATTCTACAAGAAGAGAGAAGACAACGATCAACCTCATCCACCTATGAATACTTCTCCGATTTTAAATCTGAATGAAATAGGGATGGAACACTTTTACACATTTCATCAAGAGCCACACTCGGAAAAGAGCTGCCCATAATGGATTAACTCTATGAGTTTAGTCATGAACCAAATGTTGGATTCACAGATTCCAGATCAAGACGATCCTCCAGAGGAACCGAGCCCTGAGATAGAGGAACATTCCCCAGACACAACCATGGTGCTATGGGATTGGGTACCTTTAACTGAATTGGTGGAAGATGATCCCGTGGAAAGCCTAGTCTCTACTGTAAACATTAACACTCGCAGTAAAGGTCCCATTGCAGATCCAGTTCCAAGCTCGACTATTCCCAAACCTAAAATTTCAAGAGAACTACCTAGAAGACACATAACAGTCATTCCACCAAAACCTAAAGCTAACTCAACATCGTCCAAGCAACCTTACATCGACACAACAGTTCAGCAACGAAAGGTCACACTGAATAAGACAAACCATCAAACTAAAATTATAAAAGAATGTGATATAGGATATGACATCATTGAAGATATAAAGAAATTGAAGGCAAATGTATCAATATTCGATATGTGCCGTTTGCCCCAGCAACGAGACAAGTTGTTGCATGTCCTTCAATCCCAGCCCAGCACTCCATTAACAGACACTCAAGAAGACCCTGAAATCAATGAGGCCAGTATCGGCAGGAAATCCAAATCTCAGACATTGTCGTTCCTTTTAACTTTTGAAATCTTCAATCACAATGTGCACAATTGTTTGGTAGATTCTGGAGCATTTTCGAATGTCATGCCACTATCTATCTGTAAAAAGATCAACAGTCAACCAATTCCATCTCCTGCCCAGATTATTCAGTTAGATAGGACTGTTGTCAAAGTTATCGGGGAAATGAAAGATGTCCTCATTAGGTTGTCAGCAGATTCTAGAGTTTGTCAGTTCATTGATATAATGGTAGTTGACATTCCCGAAGCCTGTGGTTTGATCCTAAGTAGGGACTGGTCCACAAAGTTAAACAATTACTTTGCAACTGATTGGTCCGATTTGTGGTTTCCATATCAAAATATACAGAATCAGATCAAGGTTCTGAGAGAACCGCACATGAAACAAAATGTAACTCAACTAGAAGGAAAGAATGAGGCTGTAGCCTTCTCATCCTCAGTTTTGGGAAATTATTTCTTAGAAATTGACCCGGGTAACTATCAGTCTGAAACTATTAGCCATGAATCAGATGAACAGTCCGATCTCCTTCATTTTTCTCGGACTGGTGATATTGACTGTAATATAGTTAGTTTAGTCACTGACTTAGATCATAAAGATACTAACTTAGCTGAATCAAATGATCTTTTTTGGAAATTATACTTTGATGGTTCTAAAACTTTGAAAGGATCCGGAGCCAATTGTGTTCTGATGGATCCGGAAAGAAATAAGTATTTTCTGTCCTGTAGGCTAGAATTTGATTGTACTAACAACACTGCTGAATATGAAGCTTTGGTCCACGGATTAAAGAAAGCCATCGGTTTAAATGTTAAGTACCTGAAGGTGTTTGGTGACTCGAAAATAGTTGTGAAACAGGTAAGAGATACCATTCACTATCTTTCACCTCATTTGAGGAGTTATCAGGCTGAGGTATAGGATTTAATTATGCATTTTGATGCTTTCAATATAAAGTCTATTCCTAGATTGCAAAATTTTGCAGCTGATTTATTAGCAACATTCGCTTCCAAATTGGTGCCAACTAATAGCAAGTGTTCAATTGAATTAATTTTCAGGCCTACTGTCCCTGATAATATCACAAACTTCAGAGTTTTTGATGATGACGAACAGATTATCAGTTTTCTAACAAACAAAGGCATCTTTCAAGAAGCTGTGATAGATGAGGAAGGACACGATTCTGACTTACAAAAGAAACATACAGCTAAAGGCAATTTCATCCCCAAAGGGGTAAGGTCGCTTGAAATGCAGTTTGATCTTCAGAGCAAGTTCAAAAGGCCAGCGAATACCAAGACCAATAGCTCATCAATGCAACATGAATTAGTTAATCTGGGCACCAAAGCTGAACCAAAGTTTGTTAACCTTGGCAAATGTTGTTCACCGGGAGAAAGAGATAAGTTCATCAAACTATTTCGACAATATAAGGATGTTTTTGCATGGACTTATGAAGATCTGAAAACATATGACATCCGCATTATTCAAGATGTCATACCAATGAAAGCAAGTGTCAAGCCATTTCAGCAACAATTAAGAAGGATACATCCTACTCTTGAACCTCTGATTCAAAAGGAATTTAAGAAGTTACTGGATGCTAAAATAATCTTTAAAGTCCAGCATTCTGAGTGGGTTTCTAACCTAGTTCCCGTGAGAAAGAAGTCAGGAGAGATAAGACTATGTGTTGATTTCAGAAATTTAAACAGAGCTTTAGATAAAGACAAATATCCGGTCCCTTCAATGGAACAAATTCTCCAGATGGTGTCAGGATCTGAACTATTCTCCCTTCTTGATGGCTTCTCTGGTTACAATCAAGTATTGGTAGCTGAAGAAGACCGTATTAAGACTACTTTCCACACTAAGTGGGGAACGTTCGCATACCGAAGAATTCCATTTGGCCTAATAAATGCAGGAGCTACGTTCCAGCAAGCAATGGGCATCGCCTTCCGAGGATTGGGAGGTCACTGTGTTGTTGTCTATCTAGATGATGTGACCGTTTTTTCAAAAAAGAGAGAAGACCATGTTGTTCATTTGAAGCATATTTTTTATCGTTGCCGAAAATATGGTATTTATTTAAATCCCAAGAAAAGTGTGTTTGCTGTCCCTGAAGGTAAACTTCTTGGCCATATCATTTCCAAAATGGGAGTATCAATAGATCAAGAAAGAGTACAAGCTATCAATAAAATTCCAATGCCTCATAACAAGAAATCCATGTAGTCGTTTATGGGCACTATCAATTTTGTCCGAAGGTTTGTTCTCGATTTCACGCAAATTGTTAAACCTTTGCAGCAAATGGTCAAGCAAAGCATACAGTTCAAGTGGACAGACTTAGAAAAGGATGCATTCAGAGACATTAAGGCAGCCATAGCTAAGGCTCCTTCCTTAAGAAGCCCAGATTTTGACAAAGATTTTATCTTGTATACCTTTGCTTCGGATGACTCACTTGCATCGGTACTCACGCAAAAGGTAGAGTTAGGAGATGAATATCCAATATCATTTATGAGCACTGGTCTGCAAGGTGTTGAACTGAACTATCCTGTGGTCGAAAAACATGCGTATGCTGTCTTCAAAGCGATCAAACATTTCAGACCATATATTCTTAAGAACAAAACTAAAGTTATAGTTCCTCACCCAGCGGTTAGATCCCTTTTCGTTCAAAAGGAATTGGGAGAAAGAAGAGGAAACTGGGTCACGGATCTTCAAGAATATGATTTAGAATTCAAACCAGACACCATCATTAAGGGACAAGGCCTGTGTAGATTGCTTACAGAGCATCCAATTGATGAAGAGCAGCATTGGAAGAATGAAGCCGAGCTGAATTCAGTTGAGTTCTTTCCCATTTTCACAGTTTCTGAATCGTGGTATAGAGATCTAGTGCATTATTTGCAGCAAGGATATCTACCAGAACACTGGAGTTCTAAGCAAAGAAGGGCACTCCGTTTGAAATCAGCAGCTTATCAAATTATTGATGGTATAATTTTCAGAAAAAATTACGATGGAATTTTTCTCAGATGTTTAGAGAAAGAAGATGCAAGTAAAGTTGTCAAAGAATTACATGATGGTCCCGCTGGTGGACATTATCCAAGAGAGACGACAGCTCACAAAATACTCAGAGCTGGTTATTATTGGCCCACTTTCTTTCGAGACGCCCCTGCGTATGCGCGGAACTATGATATATGCCAAAGAAGTGCTAGGAAATTACCTAAGGCAGCATGACCGTTGCAGTCGGTTATTATCTCATAACCTTTCGAACAATGGGGTATAGACATCATTGGAGAGATAAAGCCAAATTCTTCTCTTCAACATTGATACATCCTCACAGCTACAGACTACTTCACCAGATGAATGGAGGCTATCCCATTGCGCAAGATCAACGAAGATACAGTCATCAGTTTCTTGAAAGAGAACATCATAACCAGGTTTGGGGTTCCAATTTCCCTAGTATTTGATAATGCCACCTATTTCTCGTCTTTTAAAATAAATGAATTTGTTTATGAATAGGGAATTCAATTGCATTATTCAGCCAATTATTACCCTCAAGGAAATGGATTAGTTGAATCTTCAAACAATAATATCATCCGAATTCTCAAGAAGACTGTGATAGAAAATCAACGAAGTTGGCATATAGCTCTCCCAAGCGCCTTATGGGTAGATAGGGTGACTCCAAAGAATGCATTAGGGGTTTCCTCTTACACTCTCGTCTATGGCAAGGAAGCCATTCTCCCTCCCAATATCTTGCTTCCATCCTTACAGTTGTTCCAAGCCTCTCGAGGGTCTGGTAGTCAAGTCTTACAATCTAGGATCAATACTTTGCTTCAACTTGAAGAAGCCCATCAGAAAGCTAAAGACCGATTTCATCATCACCAAGATATAGTCAAAAGATGGTTCGATAAAAGGAAATCTGGTAAAAGAAGTTTTGAAGTAGGGGATTTAGTCCTGAAATGCGACCATAATCATGAGGGAAAGGGGATGCACACGAAATTCCAAGACTTATGGATAATCCCTTACCAATTTTTTGCAAAACTCGAACCATCCACTTACAAGTTGACAGACCTCCAGGGAGAGGAAGTAACCCTTCCTCTCAATGGCCTCGCCTTGAAACAATACTTTGCATAGTTTCAATGAGACTTTCTGTACATAAATAAAGCTTTTCTTTTATTTTACTTTATTCTTTGTTTTCTGTGCACAGCTAGATTGCATTTTCTCTTAGTCTTTGAACCTTTTGTAGAAATTTGTCTTCCTAAGTCACCTGCAATCAGGCCTCTCGTGAAGGTATATCTCGCAAGAAATCACACAACTCGTGAAGTTGGAAATGTATCCTAGAAAGAAAGTTTACCCATGCATTTGGGGCTTTGCTGATCGTTCTCCAGAATGAAGAGATCCTGTTCTATTGGTCACGCTAACCCTTGTTTAAATAGCAGAGATCTATGATTATCTTTACTACTATCTTCGGGCTCCATCCACCATCACACTTAAAATCATCTCAAGAATATCATTGTGGTTGGACCCACGGAAAGGTAGCACATCTCAAAGGCATAGGGTATTGAAGTGACTCCATGCTGCAAATTTAAACCCAAAAGGGCTTATAATCAAGGGTCTGTTTTCCAAAGATTCTCGCCTCAATCAAAGCATGGCTGAGATAAAAGCAAAGCATACAGGTCAAAGAAGCTGTCCAAAGACTCAACTCAAGCTAGGCTCCTCTCCGTCCGTGAGGCTTGATAAAATAATAAAATCTCTCACTCACACAAAAGGACATTATGGATTGAGGAGCCAAAATCAAAGATCGTATTTTAAAGAAAATATTTCTGGAAGGCTCAAACAGCAAAGCTGTCGAATGTATGAACATCCAAATGGATGCAGGCGGCATGGGAATGAGGAACAAGAGCAATGGTGTCTATGAGATGTTGTTGCAAATCCTGTGGAGTCTGATAGCAGTGGTCATCTGAAAGATGAATCTTCTAAAATGAACCCCATATGTTGGCCCTTGGAAAGTTTTAAAGATGTCTTCAGCGAAGCTCCCTTCTCCCAATGACCAATGGATAAAGTGACCTTTTCCTTTGCTGAGATTCGAACGCTTAAGTGACTGCTACATATAAGGTGAACAACTTTTAAGAGGAATTCTTCCGGTAAATGAGATAGTTTTCAGAGATCTGTGTTCGCCAGCGATTCGCCAATTGTTGTTGCTGCAACATCACTCCCCAAAGTTATTTGGGGCCCCTCCTTTTAACACTTTTGTAGCAAGCTTTTACTTCATCTTTCGGGTTTTTCTCTAATTAGGCAGAATGTCATCACCCACTTCCAAAAGATTTTTCTCATTTTGTCTAAGGCAAAGTCATCCTGTTCCTTTAGCGCAGATTTTGGTCTTAACTCCCCGCCGTAGTGAAAGTTTTAGCCTTAAGTCCGTCACCGCTTTGGCGCGCCTCTAACCATAAGTTCCTCAATCGGCGCAGACTTTAGCTCTAACTCAGCCGCCCTTTTGACAAGTCCCAAGTCTTTTATCTGGCACGCATGTTTAATAATAAGTCGGCCACCGTTAGCACAAGAGATGATTTTTCTCGGTCGTCAAAGGCGGAGAAATTACCATTATACTCCCCGCCTTGGAGCAGTACTTCCCCGCCTTGGAGCAACACTTCCCCTCCCTGGAATAATTAAAAGTTGGCACGTTCCTCCCCGACGCAAACCGTGATGATAGAGTCGATGCCACAAATGTAGGAGGCATGCTTATCCTTCCCGTCTGCAAATCTGCGTTTCATCTTTCATGATAACTTATGTGTGGCGCAGTTTTATGAGCGCAACCCTAATGCCAGGATCACCGCTTGAGCGCAAGGTTTATTTTTGAACATGCGCTTGCCACATAGCGCAAAACATTACGCTCCCCGCTTGGTGCGAAAGTTAAAATCGATACTCAGCGCGAAAATATCTCCTCAATCCCTGTGCACCGACGGAGTTGGTAGGGCCTTTAATGAGGCCATGTGCCACTCTTAATGACAGATTTCTCGAGCCCCGTGCTCGTAAGCCCGCCAACTTTAGACGTACGTGAGCATTTAACTCTTCCCTTATTTAACGCATGCAACAACGTTTTGGGTTTCATTTACTCATTTGCACTTAGAGCACTCGCCATTCGCGTCGAAGTTCGAGACTACCATTCGCTGCAAACGGTTGAGGTCTTAGAACGCTTGCCATACTGACAAGTAGGCTCTTTCCCAATCCTGCTCTTGGATTAATAGGTTAAAAAAATCACCCACGCACAGATTGAGTAGCTCAATGGCCTTTGTTTTACTCTGCATAAAAGCTAGAGAGGGCATAGGATAGTTACTGTTCTTCTCCTTATGAAGATACGAGGCCACCACTTTCGGACCAGGGTAGAGACGGCCCCATCTCGCAGGCACACAAGTCTTTCCCCTCTGTCACGTTTTTGGCTTCCCTGGTTTTCCTTGTAGAGCTTTCATTTTCCAAGCAAAACCCGCGTCTCCCCACGACCGCATTTGAAAGTTTCTTATATGCTTTTCTTGGTTGCATGATAGTTTGTTTCTATTTAAGCTGTTTTTCCATGAGTGGAGTCTCTATTTTCTAAAAGTATGAAGTGCTTACCCTGCTATGGCCATGAGGTCGAATCGTCCCAGTGGTATCTTAGCGGCCGCAGAGTTTTTTCGCTCAAACCCGTAGAAGCCGCAGCATCCCAAGGCCTTGTTTGCAAAACTCCCTGCCAAGCATATTCTGCGCGTAAGGCCCGATCCTTCTCGCCCCTTGCAGCTAAAGTTTCATGCTATAAGCACCGATATATCCTGCTCAACCAAAAGTGAGGTTTATTCATGCCGAGGTTGCATAAAACCCATATTACTCGGCCAAAGCTGCCGTGGGGATGTGTTAAATCAGTCCATGTAGCCCATTTAGAAGCTTGAAACCAAGCCCGATCCTTAACCGATAGAAGCCTGCAGCTACGGGATTTTTTTCGTCTTCAACGCAGCCTCCACTATCAGATGCCGGCACATGAAATGTTTAAACATTGATGCATAGACAATATCGCGTCCATTATGTTAAGTGATAGCGCAAAAATAAGGTTAGGATAGCGCATGCGCAATTATTTGAGCTAGCGCACAAATGTTTTTAGCTTTGGCGCATGGACAAAATTAAGGCACTGTCGCACGAAATATTTTAGGTATCAGCGTGGAGAATGGATTATCACTTGGCGCCCAAATAATCTTAGGCGTCGGCGCGCATGGAACGTTTAAATCTTAGCGCGTAAATTCCCGTTTATACCCCGGCGCTCATTAGATCACTAATCTTAGCGCGCGCAGAATCCCAAGCGCGGCACAAAACACTATTTAGGCGCCAGCGCAGAAATCTTCATCAGACTCGCGCAAGTGTGTGTAATAATTCAAGGGATACCTGCAAGTTAAAAATGAATGGCGTAGACCCAAAAAATGATCTTGCCCGTTGTCCTGATGTTTTGTCTTTGTTTTTAACATGAAGGGACATTGTTGAATTAAGCTTCAACATGAAATGAAGATAATTATGATTGTTTAAGACAACCTCTATTTTGTGAAAATGTTATATTTTGGATGTGCCATAGAGTGTTGCTAATTCTTGGAACATTGGTCTAACTAAAGTCTTTTTGATATTTCCTTACTTACCATAGGATTTCCATGCATAGGAAGTTAGCAAAGAAGAAGGCAGCACATAAAGTAACCTCGGACTCGGAGGTTGAAATTCTGTTGGATACTTCTCTCGTCACGATGTTTGCTGACACGCAAGCTACCACTGGTGTTTCCCCTGGGAGCGCCGCCCCTTAATTTCAATGGGTTGATCTATATAGATTCATCATGGCTCAAGATAGTTCAACAGCCTCTATAGAGGATGCTCTAGTATATGCCAACATCAGAAGGTCCTGTTTGCATAAGGAAACAACTTGGACAGAGCTGTTCCCTTGTTCTGAAGTTGTTGGATGGCTAATTTCTAACATCCAGACCGACACAAGGCTCATGACTAATAAAAATTGGTTGAGCCTGGCATCTTTCGCTCCCGAGCATGTTACAGCTGCCTACAAATTGCCTTCACCCAGGGCTTCCTTAGACGATGACTGGATAGAAAATCATCAGATGGACCCACTAGAATCTGCCCGTAAGATGACGATCAATGACAGGCAGATCAGGAGGAGGCAGAACAATGAATATGAAAGAAACCTCTTAAAGACCCCTTATAGACTGATCGTCCTGATGTTGAGTCGGCTCTTCGGCATGCCTAATGGAAATGTGTTTAAGATCGGATGGGTGCCGGTGATGTTTCATATAGCCACGAAAGGTACCATCTTCAACTGGGCTGAAATAATTTCAAATAGCTTGGCCTCACAGTTAGCAATAGCCCAAGGAGGAATGACCCAAAAGAAAGCATATTTCTTCATGTCTTCATACCTGATTGACTGCCTATTAAGCAAGCATTCGTTCTCAGATTTGGGTTGCTCATGGAAGCCAAATGAAATAGCTCTCTTCATAGCTTATCAATGTACATGGGCAAGTAAATACGCAAACCACTACAAGATGGTTTACGAAAGGTTTATCATGCCATTGTACCAGCTTATCTTCGAACAAGAGCCAGATTGTATGTCAGAGAATGCAATGCCTATCATTGAACAATTTGGGGACTATTATCACAGCGCAGAAGGCACATACATCAGGATGAGTGGAGGAACTCATGAGCTATTTATGTTCCCTCGGTATGTTAAAGACTTTGTAATTCATAAGGAGGTCGTGGGACAACTCTTCGGCACCGATGCCATAAGCAAGTTCTTAACAGATTGGAGGAAGGGCATGTATCCTCCCATGCCATTTACTATAGGAACTTACAGCCTCCCAAGAGCAAGAGATGGGGAAAATTACGCTCAAGGCCTAGAAGTTTTCCATTTCGGCTAAGTCCCTTTCAGAAGTCATGACCCCAATGGTGTGGTAAGAAGGCATTTTCTTGACCTCAAGATCTCCTTTGAATACGCTCATGCGGCGGACCAAGACGAGGAATTCTTCAGGAGCGCCCGCAACCTAACTGGGTTAGGAAAGCGTTACAATACGAAAGTTGTGAAAGATCCGAGCCCCAAACCTATCGGTTTGATCCAAAGAGAGCATGAGGCATCAGCCTCACAATCAGGGGATCCATTAGAATTGGAGCAGGATAGAGTGCTCCAAGAGCAAGCCCTCAAGTAGTGGCAAGACCAAGAAGAAGCAAGAATTCAAGGTGAGCTAGCTGCCAAGCTTCAACAAGAAGAGACTGCAAGGAAGCACCAAGAGCAAGCCTCTTAGTTGGAACAGCAGGAGGAGGCTACCAGGATCCAAAAAGAACAATAAGGTCAGGTATCCCAAGAGCAAGCTTCCAAGCAGCAGCATGAGGATGAGCAAAGGCCCCTAGGTGAAGGAGCAGATGGATTGCAGACACAACAAGGAGAGTCTGAAGGAGATAAAGGGAAAGTGCAGATAGAGAAGTCTCTCGAGCCGGAGCCATCCACTCGAACAGATATGGAGGTGGACCCACCATTGATATGCACTCCAGGAGGAACTCAGGAAGAAGGTGCCTATTCAGGGAGCTTAGCGCTGACCCCATATAACCCCAGGAAGCAGCGCAAAGTAGCAGACCTGGATACCGTTTATTTCCATGAACGGAAAAGGGCCATTATTGATAGGAGGATACAAAAAATACAGGGCATGACAAAGAATGTGGAAACCGAGGAGGATGAATATGAGCTATGGATAACAGAGAAAACATTGGTCCAAAGAACTGATGTCGACCCCACATTTCAATCCCAATGCACTGTGGCATCAGATAAGGCGACTAAAGCCAATATTGAGTTTTTGAAAGAAAAGATAAAGCATTACAGAGAACAATGCTTTAAGATAAAAAATGATAGAAAGAGGGAGGTGTTGGAAGCCAACAAACTGAAGGAGAAATACAATGAGTTGTTAAGAGAGCATCTGGTGCTCAATTCAGGAATTCTCCAGCTCGAGAATGAGAAGAACTCCTTAGAAATGCAGTTGGCTATCTCTGAAGGTGAACTGGAGAATTTTAAGGCTCAGATAATAGAGTTGGAGGAACTCGAAGCAAGCATAGCTCAGCAAATTCAGCTCTGCCAGCATGAATATGAGGGGCTGATTCAAGAAAAGGAACAACTAGCAAGACAGCTCAAAGAGGCAGCGGAAGACCAGCAAAATTTGTCCACATTTCACAAACAAGCATGTGATATGCGGATTAAAATCCATCAGCTACTAGTACTGATCTCGGAAGAGATTTGGAGCATGAAAGAGATGATCAAGAAAATGACAACAATTGAAACCAAAGCCTTAAAAACTCGAGAAAAGTTTGCAAATCATGTAGAGGAGCTGAAACAACAATCTGAGTGGAAAAAGGGAAAATCTCAACTCCCTTCACACTTGCGCGTCCCTACAGGGGATGAATTGGACGTGGATATAGGAATCCTTGAATTCGCCAAAGATTGCGGTACCAAGCTAAGTTTGGAAATCAAGAAGACAGTCCGCAAGTGCTGTTCGATCTACTCCATGCTCAGGGAATCGCTCAGCAAGTATCGTCTGGTCCTCCTCGCCTCCATTTATGATTTCCCAAAAGAAGAAGACCGATTGTTCGAGTTGCAGAACGAGCTAGATGAAGACTTGGCCTATATCAAGAAGATAGAAGTATTGACTCAAGACGAATTTCAACAGTTCATTTTCCATCTTGCATCACATATTTACTTCCTAGAAGCAATGGCAAAAGAGGCCATAGAGGGAAAAGCGTTGATCAAATCGGACCTTCGTAAGCATGAAATAGCATCCCAGGCAACAGTATCTTCTTGTAGCAAACTCATCGTAAAGGATATCAACCAATGGACTTTATACATTCAAAGTATAGATGGCCCAGTAATTTCAAGCGAGCTGGTTGGTGGAGGCATGTCTTCAAGTCCACAGGCAGAAGCCCCAGCAGAATAGACAAATCATTCTTATTTTGTTTTAATCGAGGGGAAAAGCTGAAATTCTACCTTTGTATAATTGCTTTAAAAGGACAGGTGTTCCCTAGTTTTGTCCTATTTGTAAAACCTTCCACGTATTCATAGGCTTTGTAAGGATACGATGGAAGCCAAGGAAGGAGGTTGTAGAATTAGGGTACACTTGTCATCCCAAGGGGCGCTTTGTACAGTTATAAATAGAAGGTTAGAAGGAATAGAGAAGGACTTTTTGGCAGGGAAAAGAAGCTTCTTAGCTTGTACGAACTATTTTGTAATTAGCTCCAAGAAAGCGATTTTGCCTAATAAAGAGCCTAAGGGAGACATTTGTTTTTCCTGGAAATGGATGTCGGATGTTTGCTGGATTATTCTTGTGGCGTTCACATCTTGCAGTGAGATCTTGCTTTGCTATTCAAAATTATTTCTGTGTGTTGAATGAGCTTACTATTTTTCTGTGCAACGATGTTTCTCCTAACATGAGTAATGGAGTGCTTTCATATGGATTAAAAGCTATCTTTTATATCTTTAATCTCTTGTTGTAGATGTATCTTTGTGATTTAATGGTTATCTGTTGATCTTTAGATATTTCTTTCAGCACATTGCTCATATTTACAGTTTGCTCCTTGCAAGGATAGATTAGATTTATTTCAGTCTTAGATACAGATTTGTTTCAAGTTCTGCATTTAGATTAAATTAGCTTAGGCACTTGCACATCATTTTAACAATAAAATAAAAAAAGAACGGTGGATCGGGCCATAACTGGTGTAAGGAAACAAATATCTAAATCTAACGGTAGCCGGAACCGCTAACCGGACGGATTCCACATACCAAACAGTGGACAATCTAATTGGGATAGTTTACCAGGAAGAATCCCTTTCTGCTTGATGCTACAATCTTCGGGGCATCAACAGAGCAATAACGAGGAGAAAGATCTACAAATCTGAAGGTAAGACATCTAATTACTCGATCTCTAATCTGATCTAGGAAAGTAGCTTTATGTTTTGTTATTATTTGTTCTAGATTCACATTGAACTAGGGAGATCTGGATCGCATCCGCTCGAGTAGATCGTCCAATAACATAACACCATACCCTATAGGTACCCATATGCACAAAAGAGTGATATTGAGAATATTGTTTAAAAAATGTTTTATTTAGGCATCATTAAACCTAGCCAAAGTGCTCTCTCTGCACCACTGGTGATGGTTCATAAAAAGAAAGGATCATGGCATATATGTCCATATTATAGAGAGCTCAATAATATGACCATCAAAAATAAGTTTCTTATTCCTTCCATTGATGAATTATTAGATGATTTATACCCGAGAAATTTTCTTTACCATCTTGGATATTCATTTAGGATATTGTCAAATCAGAATGGGGAAATAAATCATTTTGAAAACATCCTTTAGAACACATGAAGGTCATTATGATTTTTGTATGATTCCATTTGGCCTTACAAATGCACCTTCCACATTTCAAATCTTGATGAATTCTATTTTTAAATCCTTCCTCAAAAATATTGTGTTAGTATTTTTTATGATATACTAGTGTGTAAAAAACCTTGGGAAGAGCATGTAAAACATGTTGAGATGGTCTTAATACTATTGGAAATATTATTAACAACTTAAGTGCAGTAATGAGCAATTTTCACTTTTACCAAATATAAATTGTACTTATATTATGCATTCATCATAAACAATGTCATTCATTAACACATGCACAATACACATAACACAAAGATTTAACGTGGAAACCCAAAGGGGAGAAAACCACATAATTCTTTCTTATATAATAAATATTACAATCATTGGAAGCACCAATTTCCAAGATTCTCCAACACCGAGTGGAAGGAGGCTCCAACCCCGTAATTTATAGGCCACAACCTGAAGGAAGCACCAACTCCCTAATTTACCAACACGAACTAGAAGGAGGCACCAACCCCTTGGATTTACAAGCACTGAACTAAAGGAAGCACCAGCTCCCTATTCCTTTCCCTGTCCTTCTACCCCGATACTACTATAGAAAATTCTTCTTTTCTTTCTACTAATCTGCACACTCTTCATGTTTACTGCCATACATTCCATTGTAAGCACTTTCTAGATACTATGTTCTTTGTTAATAGTGTACTATATCATGAGATCAGTTCTTACTTCACTTTACTGCAATAATTCTTCATAAATTTCCACAATTTCTCCAATATCACACACCCAGGGCTTCATGCAAACTTGCCACACTCTTTCCATGGAGGACATAAAGAACATGACCATCTTCCCACGTGGGATGCAGAATGAGGTTACGGGGCCCTCCCTTTCATGGCCATACCGTCACAACAAGTCCGACCATCATGATCCAATCCCCTACATAGGACGAGTGGACAAATAAGGACACGTGGCGAACCACAACCATGCAGAGCACGTGGCTAACATAAATAGTTATTAACACAGAGCATGTCGAAGAAGAGCAATCCTACTTATGATAGTTGTGAGGGATCCAGTGGGAGGCGAGAGTTAAGAAGGAAATACAGTTCAATCATGCAAGTTGAGCTTTAAGGCGACTATGGATAGTTCAATCACGGCGATTTCCAAGATTATCAGGTTGGCCCTGGCAAAGGACCAACCTGTCTACATTCTCATTTTGGTATTGGAAAAGTAGACAATGCATTTCTCATCCGCCAACCTGTAACTTGGGGTGTTCGCATGGATAGAATGAAGCAACCACGGAACGAATACGAAGGGCAACAGTACACCACGATGAACCAGCAGAGATCGGTTGAACACACCATTGCCTACAGAAATCTGATCCTGAGAGCTCTGAGGGGAAAAATTGAGGAGCAGGAAGCTGAAATCTGGAAAGATTCCAATATCTTCCAGCATGTGGACAAGCACCAGACGATTTCCAGGAGGGTTCCAGACCCTAGCAACTCCAGATCTAGGCAAGCTCTGTACAAGCGCACTCTGGTCGAATTCTGGTCTGGTAAAGTCACTTTGGGGATTATTTTGCAAGACCAAAGGAATGAAGTGGTCGCCCTCATTAGTGAGTGGAAGGTTCTGGAGGACATATATGGGGATGCGAACATTCTTAACTCGAACTTGACTAGGCTCTCTTTTTGCTTGAACATAAAATTTGCCCCTCGGCCGTTTCCTCTGCGTCCCAACTCCGAGGATAGGAATGAGGAAGAAGTGGAAGACAGAGCAAATTGGACTCTGGTATAGAACAATCATGTTATGCAGGATGAAGGTTCAACTAATCCCCTAGATGAATGGATCCAGAATCCAGGAGGCACTAGACAAAGAGTGATGCTCTATGAGCACTCGGTGGTTCTCCATTGGTTGCTCAAGACGCTTGTTCAAAGAATGTTAATGGAAGGGAATCCCTTTGTGGCTGAGACAAAGGAAAAACTCGAGGTTGTCAAAGATATAAGGAAATCGAACAAGCTCATGGTAAGAAAGATGAGAGCACTGGCAAACCATTTGGACAAGCAAAATGCAAGGTCTACAGCTACGCTTGGCTCTGCCAACAAAAACCCCATCACCATAAAGGATGATGCAGCATCACAATGAAAATAACCAGGTTTCCATTAAGTTATATCTCAGTTTTATCATCCCTTATGCCTGTAACGGCCATTTTGTAATTTTTTATAATTACTGCTATGCCCCCTCTAGAAAGCATGTTGGTCTCAATTAGCAGAAGCACTCCCCTGGCAGTTGTATTCACAATTTTGTGGACTATCTTGGTACGCAAACTGGGTTTTATAGTTTGGTCTCTCCTCGAGGGAAGATGAGCATGTACAACCAAAAGAATATTGTATTTCTGCTTTTTTCAAATTAATAGAAAGGACTCTAACTTACTTTAAAAAAAATAATAGATTAGGAATTTTGAAAGAATATTGTATCTCTACTTTTTCAAATTAATTAAAAAAATAATAGATTAAGAATTTTGAAAGAATATTGTATCTCTGCTTTTTTTCAAATTAATAAAAAAAATAATAGATTAGGAATTTTGAAAGACTATTGTATCTCTGCTTTTTTCAAATTAATAAAAAAATATTAGATTAGGAATTTTGAAAGAATATTGTATCTCTGCTTTTTTCAAATTAATAAAAAAAATATTAGATTAGGAATTTTGAAAGAATATTGTATCTCTGCTTTTTTTCAAATTAATAAAAAAAATAATAGATTAGGAATTTTGAAAGAATATTGTATCTCTGCTTTTTTCAAATTAACAGAAAGGACTCTAACTTACTTTAAAAAAAAATAGATTAGGAATTTTGAATCAAGAAACTAATTTAAGAATATTGTATCTCTGCTTTTTTTCAAATTAATAGAAAGGACTCTAACTTACTTTAAAAATAAAAAAAAAATAAAAAAAATAAAAAATTAGGAATTTTGAATGAAGAAACTAATTTAATGTAAGTAAATCAAACCAATAAATTCATTTATAAACTAACATAATAAATTAATAGATAAAAGAAGATAATAAAATATGGGTGAATAATTTCTAAGGGTCAATTTACATTTTAGTATTTATTAATTTCGATATTCTTATTCTTTCTATCTATTATTGAGCTTTCACAATCCTTGAAGATGGGTGAAGTTTCCACTTGAAATGCATACTATTATTCAAAGAATTTTTTTAGACTCTGAATTTATTATGTTGGGTACTTAAATTTGTGGCATACTTCAACAACTTGAATCTTGATGGATATGCTATACAATGTCCAACTAGGGTACCTTTGACTCTCTCTTAGATATTTCTTCATCATAACTCCTCCGGATCGCTATTGACAATTTTTAGAGAGTAATGCAGTCATTGACCCAATTGAAGGGACCATCATTAGATGCTTCAAAATATCTTCGCTTAGAGCCAAATATTACCTTGCCCGAGTATTCTCATGACATGGATGGTTGTAATGCCCTAATTATTATTATAGTTATAGAATAGGAAAATAATAAAAAATAAGGAATTTTAGGATGCATATTAGGATTTATTAAGTTAAAGTATGAATAGTGATGAATGATAAGTGTCATCCATGGAGGTAAACCTTACTTTAATAATAAGGAAAATTGGCTTTCAGGGGCAGGGGACTTCATGGGAGGTTTTTCACCTTTGGGTTTGGGTTTTGTTAGAGATATTGCTACATGAGAGTTGTTGACTACATGATTTGTTGTGAGGAATTACCTGTTAGTAATGAGGAGGACTTGAGGGGAGAGTTTGGATCTAAGTCGATTCTGAGGGAGGTAAGAATATTGTTTCTAGCATAGTTTTGCTGATTGAGGGCTCGTGGGCTCTCTGTGTCTGACTGAGGGGTAGGTTGGGTGGAGATTTGTACCCCATATATTGTTGTCTGCTGAGATTGTTGTTGCCACTGTTGTGGGCTTACTGCACACTCTCGTAAGTGTAGTTTTTTTCCATGTTTTCGATTGAAGGTATGCTTTCTGGAAACTCTTCCCTATAAGATACTTTCAATATTTATAAGTTGTCTATAAATAGCTATGTTCTATGTTGTAGCACCAATTTTAGCAGTGAAACTAAAGAAGTATTTGTTATTTAAGCAGATAAATATTATTAGGATTTACATTTGATATCAGAGCTTATGTTCAAACCCTAAGGCCTTTGGTCTCATCAACTAAGCCCAATTCTTGGGGGCTTGGAGATTTGATATGCCATGTAGGTTTATGCTAGGTATCAACCCTTTATAAAAAATGCCATTTTAAACTATAGGCGTTAAGAGCCAACATCAAACCCTAACGCTAAACCAAGTGTAATCATCAAATATGACCCAAGCTTAGCCATACATTTCCACTACATGCCCAAGCCTTCTTCCCGCATTCAAATTGGATTTTTAAAATTAGCAAGGAGTGAATGTTTTCTCAGAAATGCAACTCATATTTCCCCTCTATCTCTCCTTGTTTTCCTGGATTATGATAACGTCGAAGCTTTCGAAGAAAACCCATTTTAATCTCGTCAACACCTAGTCATGTCACCTTCATACTTTTAAAGTAGTAGTTACTTACTGTGCATTGCCCTTTTACTAGAAAACTAAAAAAATTATTGGATGTAGGGTTGTACATACACACATTCATTTGGCTAAGTGATTCCCAACATGTGGTTCTATTTCAGGGCTAGGGGTATTGTGAATTTGAATATTGTTGTGGTTTTGGGTAAGATTGGGTTTTATAAGGGCTTTAAGTTGACTTAATTTTACCGTGTCCATTAATATTCATAAAATTCATTAGAGTGAGCTAAAGTCTAGACGATTTGCACTTTCTTGGGCGACATTGGCCAGAATCCGACAACACGATTTGTTGCAAATTGTGATTTCCGTTGTTGAAATTGCAATTTTGATTGCAGAAATGGATTCAGTGCCCTCGATTACCCCTCGGGCACACCGATTATGCAATTCCAACAATTGAAAACTACTATTTCAACAATTTTCGCTGAATTTTGACCGAAAAAATTACCAGATAAAAGGTGCAAATCATATCAACTTTAGCTCAGTCCAAATTCAGCGTTCTCTCCCTTCAAAACTAGCGCAAGGATCAACAATTTTGCACAAAACTTGTGACTAAAATTCCTATTCAAAGCGATGTATAATGGTATTATTTGTCACTTGAGACAAATACATATGGGAAAATGAGGATTTAGGCTTTCTCGCAAGTTTCTCGAGTAGTTCGATGTCTTTTGCGGGCAAAATGATTGGTTATTGAGTTGGTCGGCTTATTTAGTGAATAAGCCAAGGAAAATCAGTAGCGGTGCTTACTGTTCTTGAATATTTACACCTGTTCAAGATGCCTGGTGCTTCGGTTGTCTTTAGAGGAGAAAATGGAGTGGACAAACTTCGACGGGATTAGGTGTTAATAGTTATTTATGAATTTGTGAGTTTATCTTTTTCTCGTTCTGTTGTTGTATTGTTGTAGTGAAGGAGTACCCTCTCTCTATCAGGATCTTGCATAGTACATTAGTTAAGTCTATACGTACAAGGTTCACTCGATATATTTCATGTGGGTGGGCATATGCTTCATAGATGTGAACAACATGAGTTACACCATCTCTAGAATCCAAAACAATACCTGTAGTTCTTCCAGTGGCATAAAGAGAGAGCACAACTTGAATGGAAATATACATAGCAGGAGTGTTAAAGGCTTCAAACATGATTTGAGTCATCCTCTCTCTATTTTCCTTCAGATTCAGAGGAGGCTCTATAAGCAAAACTGGATGATCCTCAGGACTAACACATAGCTCGTTGTTGAAAGTGTGGTCCTAGATTTTCTCCATGTCATCCTAGTTGTTAATGATACCATGTTCAACTGGGTATTACAAGGTAAGAATATCCCCCTTGGATTGTGCTTAGTCACCAACATATGCATCCTTCTGTCCCATGCCAACCATGACACCAGTGTGCCTAGGACGACCCACTAGACTAGGGAAAATAGCTCCAGGGAGAATCATCCCCTGCAAATCCAGCCTTGACTGTACCAGATCCATTGTCACACAAAACTTCCTGGACTTTTTCTCCATCTTCCATGACTATGTGGGTATCGATATATCAAAACGAGATGCTCGAGACTTGATTGATTACCAAAACAGACTCAAAACCCAGTTCAGAAATCATAATTTTATCAGTTGAAGATATATGTTCTGATAGCAATCTTTGTGCATATATACGTTGCTTCCAATTCACGTCAAAATCTAAAGTTCACAAGCGGTATTAAAGTGTTCTAAACAAGAATTCTAATGAAGATGGCGTTCTCAGGGTATTCACCCCCTTTAATTTGGATGAAATGGTTTCAAATAATATTGAGGGGCACTTTGGTAGGGAGGCGGACGGGCACCGAAAAAAAACATTCAAAAGAAAATTATATGCTCTGGTTTTGGTTTATTCTGTGATGATTGTTGGATATGGATATGCTACAAAGGGGAGAACAGAGGATGCACACAAACTATTTGTTGAGATGCTTGTACGAAATATTGTTTGGTGGAATGTAATGGTTATAAGATATGTCCACTTAGTGAGAACAGAGAAAACATTATATTTGCTTGATAATATACCAGAATGAAATTCCTTCTTATGGACTACCGTGATTGTAGGATATTGTGACAATGTGAGAGTAAAGTAATTCCTCCAGTTGTTGGAAAAACAAATGCTTGAATGAAGTGTGGTTTCCTGGACTGCAGTGATTGTGGAATATATTAAGAATACGATTGAAGGGAAAGTCCTGAATCTATTTACTTGCATGGTTCTAGAAAGCATGAAGCCTAACCAATAAACCTTAACCAGCATTCTCAATGCATGTGCTAGACATGGGAACTCTCTCAGCGGGAGTGGAGGTTTTGATTCATGAGATATGTTGTGGATACTATAAATGTTAAAAATAGAATAAAGTTTATATTTTATAGCAAGCAAGCAAGTTTCACTGTTGATATGTTATCCTAGGTGGAAACCATATTTGTAAATCTGAAATCCCTGGATTACACTTTTCGTGGAGGGAGCATGATGGACTGGATTTTTCGAGCAGGTTATAGCTTATTTTAAAACAAATTCCAGCAGGTAGAGTGTCTTATCTGCTGCACTACTCTTACTGACTTTTTTTAACACAAATGTCTAGGAAGATCCAGCCACAACTTGTAGCATTAAGGACTCTATTGTCTACAATTGATCAGTTGTCGATGGCCCTAAATCTTTTCAAATACATGCAACACTTGAAGAGATGTCCTACTATAGACATGTTAAATTCTTAGCTATGAGAAATGATAGTTTTGTTCTAGTATAATATATATATTTTGAAGGGTTCCTTCAACAGAATGTTGAGTTTTACATTTTGAGTGATTAGCATAGACTTGTAGAGTCATCTTATATTTTTTCCTATGATGAGACAACCTCCATGATGATAACTTGTTATTAGATCTATGATCTAATAATTAATTAAAATTTTCTTTTACATTTTCATCGGCCTTTGATTCCCTCCATTGAAACAAGAGTTAAGTCTGCTAGAGTACTCAGCAAGTCTACTCGACTTCAAAATGAGCCGAGTAAGCTCATTTGAACAAAAGAATTCGGTCAAATCTGGTCAAACTCACCAAGGCATTATCAGTTGGATGGTCAACTAAGATACTACAACTTTTGACCTAATCTTGAATGAATCTGACCTTGTTTGACCATTCTGATAGACTTGCATAGGCTTTGATAGGCATTTGCATAATTTAAGTTTTGTTTTTAGTTTTATTTATTGCCAAGTATTTGTGAGATTTTGGGTCCCAGTCATATTCTTACTTTTTGGTTTTGCCAAGGGGTTCCCATGTTTGGGTCATGTGAGGATGGTCCATCAATATAAAATTGGAGCCCACGACTTGTATGATTTTATCAATCCAAATATATGTAATTTAAAATGGCATTAGGTCTTGTAGTCATTCATAGGCAAATTCCAGGCTCTTGTTTTTGAACAAAACATCAACATTGTATAGAATATGGTCCTATATGAAAGATGGCGAGCAACAACCTTGATCTTCATAAAGGCTAGGAACCCATTGTTGGTAGATATAGTAATAATTCTCATAGTAAGTGATATGTGGACCTGCATTGTTGAATTTTCCCTTTATTTTGTTCACAAACAAAACCCAGAACTTTGTAGCTCAATGCAGTCTAATACAACACCAGAAAGAGAGCATTGTTCATTCTGCTGCAAAAATATGGCATTTTCATGGGCTTTAATGCCTGCAATAAAAGGAATCCAGAAAAATTCTTCGTGTAGCAATGGTAGTGCTGCAATCTTTCAATGGAAAACATAGCTTCATGCTCATTGAAAGGGCCTCTGCATCAATTCATTCCAAACATTTAAGTTAAATAATAGAGTCTGTTGATCTTCCAATGGCTGTATGGGAACCAGCTTGAAGCATGGTTCTCTTTTGGTTAATCAGAGGTATGTATAAACCCTAGGATATCTCACATATTTTGATATCTATTTATGATATGGTACCTAAAGTGAGCAATATTTACACTTAAAGAAATTCTCATGTTTATTTTTTAATCAACCAATTAGCATAACAATTTTTCCCCATTTTATTTGTGGCTTATTTTTCTTGTTAACAAACCATGTGTATCTTCATCTTCATGTGCTCCTTGTTGACTGATACATCCAACTTTCCGAAGCCATGCCTCGTATGTCGATGTGAAATTGTGTTGATTTCTTGACTTAGACTGAAATGTCTACTTCTTATATGCAGAGTGAACTTCTTGTTGGATACACACACGTATAAGCTATTTTCAGGACTTCCTTGTTGTACCTATGTATACCATAAACATAGCTCTTATATTTGATCCTGAATATGGTTTTATAATATATTGGACTAATCTCCCAATCAAGTATTCTCATTCATAGTGGATTCCTAAATAAGTCGGGACATTGGGTCATTGTGAATGTGTGTGTGGGATGCCAAAGTTTTCATTTGAAGTGTTCAAGATGTTTTCTTGTATTTTAGTTTTTAAAATGATAAACACATAGTTCTTTAACTTATTTTAATAAATCTACTTTCTTCGCTAGTATGAAGTCAAGATTTGAACATGGAATGCTAGCAAAAAGCTTTGAGGTGACGATACATTCCCAAAGCCTTAGGGATTCTTCTTGATCTAATGGCTAGGATTTCGTCATAGTAACTCGACAGAGAGGTCTCACTAGTAACACGGCATGCCCCTAAACCATAGTTGATTTTTGTTTCATTCATGTTTACATTTTAGGTTTCAGGCATTTGTCTAATTATAGACTTAGCTTCTGATATAAGAAGCTATAGAATTATGCACATATCAATCATTCTGTCAGAAGTGATTTGTACCACTGCTGAGAAGCTGTATGCTGACAAGGATGATTTATTCAAAACAATATTCAAGATTTCCATTAGGACATGTGTGGATCATAAAACTTGAGTAACAATAGTGGATCATGTTAGGATCTGTATTGAATTGTTCAACGATATATCAAGTATTCCATAGTCACAACCAACATTGCCTACGATGAGACTAAGCAATTAACTATGGAGGAATCTAGAGGTTATATGGAGAAATAACAAGTTATGTGCAGAACATGCAATTAGAGCAATATCAATGCTGATTGATGTTGGTT
Source organism: Larix kaempferi (assembly GCA_027924585.1). Classification (NCBI taxonomy): domain Eukaryota; kingdom Viridiplantae; phylum Streptophyta; class Pinopsida; order Pinales; family Pinaceae; genus Larix; species Larix kaempferi. The sequence goes on from BSBM01000484.1 coordinate 13,047,382, forward strand.
TATTCAAAACAATATTTAATACCACCATTAGTACATAAATTGCAGAACGTGGGAGTAATAGTAATGCTCTACATTGAACATTCAACACGTTAGAATTCAGACAAAATTATTCTAGTATCAAGATTTTATAGTCACAACCAACAGTGTTGATAGAAAGGTTGAGGAGTTAGCTCTGGAGGAATCTAGAGGTTATATGGAGAAATAACAAGTTATGTGCAGAGCATTATTTGATTAGAGCATCACTCCAGGGCTGCATGTATTTTAATCTAGCTATTATTCTTAGTGGGAAAAATCACAGATATTATTGTTACAAGAAAATAACCAGTTAACAACTATCTACCTAGCTTGCATTTGCAATCTCGAAACAAATCAAGAAATGGAAATCTATTGATAAAACCAGAATGGGAGAGAGGATTAGAAAATTAGATCACATCAGGGGGGATTTGGAAACCGTTTTGGCTGAAATTATTTTAACAGGTTAGGCTGCCTTGCAAGGCCAACAAGAGATTACTGGGTGCTTTCAAAGTCACAAGCCAGGCATAACTGGACCGGATTCTGCCTGGTCTAGCTGGGACAAAACTATGGATACATGATAGAAGACTTAAATTTAGCAAAACCCTGATATGTGTGTACGCACACACATGGTAACAATCAAATGACATACTGGTGGAGTTTGAATTTCCTTCTTCAGGTTCCTAACAGAGTTTGGTTTCTACAATATCTCATATACAATATCTCATAAACCGCTACTTTCCTATCATCTTATCCACGATGAGCTTTGGTCTAACAATAAATAGGGTTCTGGGCATATTCTTTCAACCTTTTCCCTTACGAGTTCTTTCCCTTTTCAAAGAGGCCTAAGTGCTGAATTTGGATCCAGGGAGACTTTCCAAGCAATGTCACATGGTGTTTGTTCATGCTCATGTTCAATGATTGTAATTTAGAATTTTTTTGACAAGGCCATATAAAATTTGATACAATTCATCATTAACTTAGATGGGGTAAATTCCATTAATATATATATATATAGTGATGTGCCTTTACAACACTCCGATCATATTTAATCTCTCCTTTTGTTCTTGAAAAAAAAAACTGAAAATAAGTTAAACATAAGTTTTTCCTATTATTTATAGTTTTCCATCTGGCCACTTGGACATCTTCAAGCAAATTTTCAAGAAATAACGCTAAATAGACTCTACAAGATGTAAAAATGTGCTTAATTCTCCAGTTTATTAGCTCTCTGATCAGATGATCTAACATATAGAGATTTCTCAGAAGCTAGAACCATAGTATCACCTCCTCCTTCCTCTATGTTAAAATTATACCCAAATCTAAGGTTAGAGCTTGTTTGGATAATTCATCTTCCTTGGTATTCAATTTTCTATGTTAAAAAGAAATTTTTTAAGGCTATTTTAAGTCATCAACTCTTTTCATTATTGGGAGAAGTAAATTTTTCTATTTGTTTTTACCATTAGCCTAGTTTATGATCAATTTTGAGTTCTTGAGGATTTGGAGATGAGATATGCCTTTTTCATATGCTAATTTCATCAACAACCATAGAGCTAACTGTAAAGAATCATCTTTACATTATTATCATATTTGATAATATATATTTATTTATATTTGAATTGATGAATATTACATTGAATTCGTGCGGCTTTATACATATGAAGAGACACCATTAAACCATGTATCCTTCCAATGCCGACATTTACATATATTAATAATAATTAAACTAATAGATAATAACTTAGTAGTTGTAATATACTTTTGGTATATTACAAGTCATCCTGCTCTGAAAAGATTCGTCCACGAATCTTCTTATGAGCGTACTACAACTGTAATTCTTGCCATGAATATTACGGTTTAGCAATTCTTTAAATATTTGCTTGCATTTCCATTCAAATCTATTCATGCATATGATTCTGTAGATAAGCACATAACAACTATATGGAGTATTCTTCTGAGCTTCTAATCTAATGGTGTTCTTTTGATCTTCTAATTTGATGTAGATTTTTGATATTTCTGCATGCTTTGATATGGTTTTCTTATCTATAGTGGAAAATACTAATAGTGTACTTACTTCATTGTCTGACAAACTTGTCTTTAGTTGTTCCGTGGGAACCTTTTGATATTGAAACTCTAGAACATCTTGAATTATGCCTATTGGTAGAATGTTCATCTCTTCATTTGTCGCAACATCTTTTGGGTTTCGTTCTTCTATGATATCATGATTAAGGTAATCTTTGACTCTTTTATTTTCAACTCCGCATTCTTCTACAACCTCAATTCTCTCATAATTGTTGTTAACATTGACTTTATTGATTTCATTGAATTCTACAATGTCATCATTTTCTTTACAATTGATATTGAAACTATGATTGTCAATATCATATTGATCTTTCATATATTTGTCTTCTACCTCTTATGTTTCAGTGTCCTTGTTATCGTCTTCATTAACAAGTCCTTGTTCTAGAGTTTCACTAGACAATTTTATAGGATTTTCAGCTGGTGTATTAATATGCCTTACTTCCCTACCCTGTAAGAAGCCACAACGAAATTCTGGAAGATGTACATATTTTTTACTGAGTATCATATTATGCGGTTTATTTTTGGGATGTCTTTTCTTATCCTTCCTAGTGACTGGTGGTTTGGATATTTTGTGAGGAGGGATATAAGGAAGCAATCGGCCTGGATTCCCTTCTTTCCCGGGGGTAGTAACGACCTTGAATTCCTCCTTACTAGAGTACTTAGCTTCTTCCTTGGTAGTCCTTTCTTCTGTTATGTGTGCAGAGGCATTTCCTCGTCCTACTTGTCTTGAGAACTCGGGAGTTGTGATAGACTTTTCCTTAACGATCGTACTCGCAATAGCTTTCGTAGTCTCTTCTTTTCTAAGGAACCCAAGAGACGTAGTTGCTTCTTTCATTATGGTCACAATACCTTCTTCTGTGAGTGCAGATGCAATTACCAACTCTACTTGACCTGAGAACTCAGGAATCACAATTGCTTCTTCCATTATGGTTGTAGTAGTCCCTTGTTCCTTTTCACTTGGTAATTCGAGAGTCATAGTTATTTCTTATGTCGTGGGTGTAGATCCCAGTTCTTCTTGACCTGAGAACTCAATGGTCGAAATAACTTCTTCCTTTAAGGTCATAGTTCCTTCTTTTGTCGTGAGTGATGATGCAGTTCCTATCTCTACCTGACCGGAGAACTCGAGAGCAGCAATAGCTTCTTCCTTTCCTTTCTTCCTTTCTATTTTTTCTTTTAATTCCAATATGATCATTTTCAATTTAATGTATGTTTCCTCTTCTTTAAGACATCTTTCTTCGATTTCGTTGAGTTGAGATTCGATACTTCTTCTCGGCTTTTGGCCATACATGATTTTGCTAAATGAGGGAAACATATTGATTACAACTCAAAAAAATCTTCCAAAAGAAATTTTGAATTTTGTATAATAATAATAATAATAATAATTATTAATTAATGAATTAATAATAATATTATTATTAACTCTAAACTATATATATGATTTTAGTATATAGTTTTTTTTGTAAAATTAAAATATTAAACTAATATAATAGTATTCATTATAAAGTTTTAATACTTTAAAAAAATTTGGGTTGGAGAATAAACCCCAAACCCACTTATTAAACTATGTGTGGTTTTACTTTTAATTTTACTTTTCCTTACTTCTTTCTTTTCTTCCCACTTATTAACAAACCCACTTATTAAACTAAGTGTGGTTTTACTTTTACTTTTACTTTTCTTTATTTCTTTCTTTTCTTCTCACTTATTAACAAACCCACTTATTAAAACAAGTGTGGTTTTACTTTTACTTTTTTTTTCCTTTACTTTTACTTTTACTTTCCTTTACTTTCCTTTTCCTCCCAAAACCACTGGTTCTACATTGAATTCGTGTAGCTTTATACATATGAAGAGACACCATTAAACCATGTGTCCTTCCAATGCTGACATTTACATATATTAATAATAATTAAACTAATAGATAATAACTTAGTAGTTGTAATATACTTTTGGTATATTACAAGGTTAGAGCTTGCTTGGATAATTCATCTTCCTTCATCTTCCTTGGTATTCAATTTTCTATGCTAAAAGGAAAATTTTTAAGGCTATTTTAAGTCATCAACTCTTTCCATTATTGGGAGAAGTAAATTTTTCTATTTGTTTTTACCATTAGCCTAGTTTATGATCAATTTTGAGTTCCCGAGGATTTGGAGATGAGATATGCCTTTTTCATATGCTAATTTCATCAACAACCATAGAGCTAACATTTCTACCCTATTGTTTGTCCCTTCTCTCAATGTAGTTTTGAATAGAAAACTATGATTTTGATTCAAAATTATAACACCATCAACTCCATAGATTCCAATTATAGATCCCAGGTCTCATCATTCAAACACAAACTATTCACCATCAATATAGCTCTCATGGACATTTGGGGCATAGATTCAATTCACGAGTATGGTTTCAAGTCAAATTCACTTGAGAAAAATTTGGGAAAAGGAATAGAAGAGATAGAAATTATTGCAGAAAGCTTGTTTATTAGTGGCAGGGAAGATTTTGTTAATGCAGGGCATCACCTATACATAATTGCAGTTGAACACAACTTTGCCATAGGTAGACGGACAAAGCAAGTTGCAAATGCTTGTCTTTATATCGTGTGTTGGAAAGAACAAAAACCATTTTTGCTCATTGATTTTTCAGATGTTTTGCAAATAAATGTCTATGTGCTAGATGTTGTGCTTTCGTAACTTTGCAAATTATTGATACTTGAGCTGAAGAAATTTTGCCAAAATCTAATAAATGCTCTCCTAGAACTTTTGTCAAACACTTAGGCTTAGACTTTATTTACTATTTCTCTAAGTTATACTGAACATTGATTAAACTATGCTTTTAATTTCCAATCTGAACTTGAATAGTAAATACATAAAGCCAATCCACTGACAATACTGAAAGAAAGATGAAGAATTGATTTAGAGCCAAGCCCGGGGAAAAACCCCAATGTAGGAAAAACCTAGAAAGAGAAATATATTAAAAGCACTTAGAAAATTTACAGTAGAGAATTATCTCCAAAGACAATCTGAGAAATACACAGAAAACTGTGACAAAATCCAAAGATAAATACCAACCCTTACTGATGTACGACTTGGTGTAGAATTTGTTGTACGGCATGCTATTGTACATCCTCTAAGACATAATTAAATGTTGTATAAACTGTCTGATTGCATTGGAATTTGTGCACATAAATCTCATAAACAATTTACCTTGAAAACCGTGCAATAATAGTTTGAAAAAATGAGCATAAACTTGATGTATGAATCTGATCAATATGGCCCCCTTTCTTCGATTTATGTGCAGCAGTTAAGCACTTCGATTTATGTGTCTTTGACCACTAGCAAACTGCCTCTCTCCTTGGCAAGTGTGCCCTTCTTTCTCCTGGCTACAAACTCTCTCTTAATGACCTCTTAATCATTGTATTTCTCCCTCTCGGAATTTCATTCAATGATCACACACATTGAAGAAGATGTCTTATTCATTTCCCTAGACTTCTTTTATAATTTAGTCACCCAACTCCTAACCCTAACTAACTCAACCAACTTAATCAATGAATGAGATTAACTTTATCTGAGGGCTCTCATTAATGCACATAATAAATTCACTTTATTAATTAAATGCACATTAAATAAATTTTTGGGTCCCACAACTTAAAGTCACTTTAAGCTTATAAAGTACAAACTCACTTTTATAATATAAAAAACATTTTACATTCAGAAAGTACATCTAGGGGCCTGGGGGGTAGAGCAATTGGTAAATGGATGTGTTATGAAGAGTTGTGAATGGAAGGTCTCATGTTCAAACTCCCCCAAACTTACTTATGCCCCATGCTTCGGGCGATGTGGGTGCACCTAGGGGCTTCCCGCTGGCCCTAGTTACAAAAAAAGTACATCTAGGGAATATAACTTCATCCCCCCCATGACAGACATCAAAACATGGAAAGGAATTCTCGAGTTACACTTTTTCAACACTCCCTCTTAATGAGGGAGGTCCTTTTGGAACCACCTACATCTCCTCCACGTGGATCATTGTTCTCAGTAGCAACTCCCTCCTACTCTGGAATCTGACCTTAAGATGTGTGCTTGTAAAAAACTCTGAAATATGAGCTCCTAGGATACTCCACTCTCCCATCCTGAGCTTGCCCAATCACCTCATATTGGCTAATCCTCCTTCCAATATTGGAAGAAGTAGCCTCTCACCCGCTTCCCCATATCAAAGACAACATACTTGGCACTGACACAGTCTTCGGGGCATCCCACTTTCCCTCTTCCTCTGACACTGATCTAGAATATGAAATCCATCCAGATCTCCCATACATAGGCCAACCACACACTATGTATTCTCTATGTCTTCGATCACCCAACAACACTGTCGCAACCGGACCCACTCTTATGGAATAGATGAACATGTGTCCACATATGAACAATATTGTGTATCCATCATCCTCTAGGGCTGATATTAAGAGTAAGTTATATGTCATCCCTGGAACAAAAAGTACATCATCAACCTCCATAAATTCTCCAAGTGCAAGTTGGAAACGAACTCTCCCAATTCCTCTTACCTCATGCATTGTGATCCTACTCCAGTCTATACATGATGTCCTGGACCTTTTTTTTGAAATACTGAGGAACATATCCCATGTTCATGTCATATGTCTAGATGCTCTACTATTAACGACCAAGTCTTAGAATCCTAATAACCGGTACTACCACGGCTTGAATTAAAGGAGGTAACCTCCTCCTTTTTCCTGAGTGAAGTCATCTTGGTAATATGCAACTTGTCTTTAGAGCTACCTTTCATTGCAAAAAACACTTACAAGTCACTAGTACCAACAAGCCCTAATAGTTCTTACTATCTCAGCAAGAAAATAAAGTGCTCATGGTCTTTCAATATCATGGCTCTGATACCATGAAGAAATTTTGACAAAATGTAATAAATGCTCTCTTAGGACTTTTGTCAAACACTTAGGCTTAGTCTTGATTTACTATTTATCTGAGTTATACCGAACATTAATTAAACTCTGCTTTTAATTTAATGCCAATATGAACTTGAATAGTAAATACATAAAGCCAATCCACTGACAAAATTGAAACAAAGATGAACAACTGATTTAGGGCCAAGCCCAGGGAAAAACCCTAATGTGGGGAAAACCCAGAAAGAGAAATATATTAAGAGCACTTAGAAAATTTAAAACAGAGAATTATCTCCAAAGACTATCTGAGAAATACATAGGAAACTGTGACAAAAACAAAAGATAAATACCATCCCTTACTGTTGTAAAATCTGTTGTACAACCTGCTATTGTATAGTCTGTAAGACATAATTAAATGTTGTACAAACTATCTGATTGCATTGGAATTTGTGCCCATAAACATCAGAAACAAATTACCTTGAAAATTGTGCAATAATAGTATGAAAAACTGAGCATAAACTTGTTGTATAAATATGAGCAGTACATCCCCCTTTTTTCGATTTTTGTGCAGCAACAAAACACTTCAATTTATGTGCCTTTGACCACTAGCAAACTGCCTCTCTCCTTAGAAAGTGTGCCCTTCTTTCTCTTGGCTGCAAAATCTCTCTTGTTGACCTCTTAATCACTATATATTTCTCTCTCACACTTTTTTTCAAATATCACACACACTGAAGAAGATGTCTTTTTCATTTCCCTGGACTTCTTTTATACTTTAGTCACCCAACTCCTAACCCTAACTAACTCAACCAACTTAATCAATGGATGAGATTAACTTTATCTGAGGGCTCTCATTAATGCACATAATAAATTCACTTTATTAATTAAATGCACATTAAATAACTTTTTGCGTCCCACAACTTAAAGTCATTTTAAGTTTATAAAGTACAAATACAATTTTATAATATAAAAAACACTTTACATTAAAAAAGTACATCTAGGGAATATAACTTTGTCCCCTGCATGATAAACATCAAAACATGGAAATGACATCTTGAGTTACACTTTTTCAACATCAGCAATGTTAGGACTGGGATTGTACCTAGTCCCTATTTGATTTTTTCTTAATTTTTCATTCCTTATTACTTTTATTTAGCTTTATTTTAAGTTGAATGGTTTTGATTTTCTTTCCATTTTCTATGTTATGAGTATTACTTTATTTTATTTTATTTTACCTTTATCTTAGGTTATACATAGTGGCTTATTAAGTGTTTCATTTCTTTAAAAGGTCTTCAAAATACTTATTAATATTTGCCCCAACTTCTATGTTGAAAATTTAACCTCTATGTTGAGTTTGTTTGCAAAATTTTCATACGGAGGCATTCCCGCAGCGTGGTAACTAAACTGCATACATTAAAGCGATGCTGGAATCTAAAATAATGGGGGATCATGGTTGATTCATGGCAAAGTGTTAGCACATTACATGTTATGATGTTCGAATACCTTGAGGCAGTTGTTCCCTATATCATAACATTTGTCAAATCCCATGATGATTCATCACCGAAGGAGTTGAAGATAGGAGAAGCCACAAGTTCTAAGACTAGAAGCCACGTATTCTGAGATTTGTCAAGGTTTTTGATTCTATTTACTTCCAAGAAGCTAGTCGACGAATAACTGCAGAAGTTATGGGTAAGAGTGGTAAGTTGAGTCGTTTTGAGCCAACAGACACTAGCTGGGCCACGAATTTTCCTGAATGTGTTGCGTTGTTTAAGGCAATCGGGTGGTTTGATTTCTTTGATAGAATTACAAGTTTTAATGTTGATGTTACTCACGCCTTCGCTCAAAATCTTACCAATATCACTGTAAGCTTCAATACTTTGAAGTTTGAACTGACAGAGGGTCTAATTGTTGAAGTTATTGGTACACCCATGGAGGGAGAATCATGGTTTAAGAAAACCCCTTTTGACTTTGACCCAAGCACATTTCTGCTACCAGGTTGTCAATCCCTTGACTGGAGCAAAGGGGTTCATTTAAACAACTTCAAACCAGAATGGAAGGAGGTTATTGGAATTGTGCAGAGCTATCTTACATGTGAAGGAAGGTTTACATCAGTGTTTAAATACCATATCAGGTTTTTCCTGCACTTAAATCAACAATCCAAGATGAATTTACCGTTTTTCCTACTTAGAAGTCTTCAAAAGATGTCAACTAGGGTTAAGGGTCACACTGATCACATGAGCCAATCATTGTTTCATCATGGCTTGATCAAATTGATTGTTTTGATAGTCTTGCAGAAAAAGAATCGAAGTTGGGATCATTTTTTGTTTTGGTCAGGGTTTGTAATTGAGCAAGGCGAGCATGGAAAGAAACCTTTGCCCAATAAACAATCTAGTTTTGTTAAAAAATTCAGAAGGGATGCAGTTGAAGACATAGTACAAGATAATTTGCAAAAGGATAATCTACAGGAAGATTTTATAAACCCTGATGGTGCAGAGCAGGAAAACATGATTGGAGCTGAGCATGAATGCATTCTTGAAGATAATATAATGGAAAATATAGCTGGTTCAAATCAGGAAGAAGTTGTAAGTTCAGTAGAGGTAAAGTAGAGTTATATTTATAAAGAAGAGAGCTCAACCCTAATTTCTCCTGCTATTAATACCAAGGAGAAGATCTTCCATATTCCAGATTTTAGTGTTGATGTGAAATCTCTGGCAGAGCTCGAAAAACCTGAATGGAGACTTAAGACTAGAGTTACAAATAAACTTAGAGTGAATATGAGGAGGATTTTAAATCCTAAGCTAGAGAAGGAGAAGGTCACCATCATTCAAGATTCTTCAAGTGAAGAATATGGAGATAATAAAGAAGAGTTAAAGTCAAAGCAAGTTCAGACAAGCACAGGGAAGGATCATGAAATGATACCTGAACCAATTAAAGAATGTGATGAGGTTGTAGAACAGAAAATTATTACTAGTGTTGAACAGGGAATGACTTCAATGGATTCATTTTCAGATGCAGTGGCGAGGAATAGGCACGAAGAAAACTTGATTTTCAAAAAATTGGATATTCCATTGCTATCAAATCAGGATTCAGCGTTGCACGAAGATGTTCAAATGGACTCGGAGATAGAAAATCTAAAGAAGACAGTACAACAACATAAGACACAAGTAAAGTTCTTGAATGAATCAAATGAAAGACTCATGACTACAAATAAAAGACTAAGGGAATACCTGGAAGATGTAAATGCCCATTATCAAGAGTTGATTGCAGTAGCAAAGGAAGCTTTAAGAAGAAAATGACATGCAGAGACACAAGAAGAAGAATTAACTAAGCAGATCCAGGATTTGAGCAAACAAAATAAAGTGCTATCAAATAAGGTTCAAAGCATGGAGACAGAGAAGGCTCGATATGAAAAGAGATCTTGTGCATTGGAGGGAATAACTATGTTAGTAGAAGCTGCGAAGCAAATATAAATGCCACCTAGTTGCACAGCTGTTCAAGTATTCATATCTTTCATTTTGTTCGAAATTGTTAAAAGTTACTTTAAGATAAATTAGTCTTTAGTCATTTGAAAGTTAAGTATGTATAACTACTAAATGTAACTGCTGAATAGTTTCGAATTTGACCTAAAAAAGCAGTTATGAAACTATGTAATGTCCCCAGTTTGACCCCATGGCATTAAATTGTAAATGATGTAATATTGTTATAAAATCATGGTGAGGAGCTCAAGGCCAAGGCCCCGCCATCGATTTAGTGATGCATATGGTTTACGTGCTAGCCAGGCACATTGAAATTGTAAATATGCATTTTAATAAATACCCACGACTAGCTATGCAATGCAACAAGAGATGGGGGCATGATTTTACAAGGAATTGGGAGGGAAAACATTCAAACCCTTGAGCCACTCAAGTCAAGCCAAGTGTCAATGAGAGAACCCATCAAACCCTCAACTACCCATGTTGACTTTTGTACCCAACCATTGATTTCTCCCAAGAGTTGGTTGAGGTAGTTAATGCCTTGGGAATGGAGAGGTATGGCTGTCCAAATTCGGGTATGGGCAAGCCACCCTTCATGGAAAATGGTGTTTGTCTTCTTGGGCAAGAAAAAGAGCCATGAATTGCTCCCCAAGCCATTACCCATCAACCAGTTCCTCTCCCTCACGAGTTGGGAGCTACTGGGTGTTTTCCAGCCATGTTTTTATGGTTTTCCTTGATCCTCAGCTGGGAGAAGGGCGTTTTTGTGTTGTATACCAGTGGGGAAGAAGGGGAAATCGAACGAGGGTTCAATAGAGACCGTTTTGGGCTGTTGAAGGCTGAGATATTTGGGGAAGAAATCATTTTTCCTCCCTGTGGTTGTTTCCCCATCCCACAAATCCGTTTTTGGTTGGGAACGTCTTTGGGAAAACCCATGGCCATCTTATTCGTAAATCCCAATGTTTAAAATGTGTATCTATGCCCAATGTTGTGCTTTCTATGTGATAAAATAGTATGTTGGGGTATGGGTTATGGGTATTTATTGCTTTGGCTTGAGCTTGAGTGCAAGCATCCAAGGTTCAAATGTAGCCTGCTAAACCCAGCTGTGGACTGGCTTGGCTTAGATGAAATGATTAATTGGCTGTGTGTGAGCTTGAATGTCCCCTGTTCCTTGTAAGAATCATGCCCAGCTCGGGGGTGGCATTTTTGTTGAGAGATTGATGAACACAACTGGCCTATGGTTGGGAGGAACGTTGCGGCAAAATAGCTAGTTGTTGGGACCGCATTATAGTGAGATGAGTATATTCTCTTATGTGTATTTACTTCTGCATTGTTTTAATTAATTGATGACTGATATTGATATATTGAGTGCATATGAAAATATGTGTGTGGATGAATTTATTTCCGCTGTGCATATTTATTTGATTTACATCTGCACACTTTGTTTTTAACTGTATGCATCTAATGAATGGGCTGAGTTTTATGAAAAGCCCCATAGATTGGTAGCATGTTCCTTTCCTTGCATTGGGTCCAAGGGTGGGTACATTACATTGTGGTATCAGAGCTACTGGTTGCAGCATTGGACCTCTATGGGCCAAATCCAATTACAGTCATCACTGAAAGAAGGGAAGATTTCGAATTTTCCTAAGAGTTTTTGAAAATTTTTGGTTTAAGTCTGTTTCGGGAAGTTGCCCTGAAACTGAGGAAGGATTCCGTGAGTTGTTCCGCAACGCGGAAGAGTTCGGGAAGCTGGCCCGAAACTGCGGAAGGATTCCGCGAGTTGTTCCGCAACGCGGAAGAATTTGGCAAACTGCTCTGAAACAGCGGAAAAAATTTCTAAGTGTTCGACGTCGAAAGGAAATTTTTGGAGGGAATTCTCTTTCGAAATTGCGGAAGGAATTCTCTTCCGAAACTGCGGAAGGATTCCGCAAGTCGTCCTGCAATCGCGGAAGAGTTCCACGAATGCTTCCGAAATTGCGGAAGAGTTCGACGAATCGTTCTGCAACTACGGAAGAGTTCAGCGAATCGTTCCGCAACTGCAGAAGACTTCAGCGAATCATTCTGCAATTGCGGAAGATTTCGGCCAATTGTCCCGCAACTGCGGAAAACTTTGGTGAATCGTCCCGCAACTGCGGAAGACTTCGACAAACCGCCCCGAAATTTCGGAAGGAATTCTCTTCCGAAATTGCGGAAGGAGTTCTCTTCCGAAACTGCGGAAGGAATTCTCTTCCGAAACCGCGGAAGGAATTGTCTTCCGAAACTGCGGAAAGAATTTCCCAATGTCCTCCGCAACTGCGGAAGCATTTAGCGAATTGCTCCGCAACTGCGAAAGCATTCGGCAAATTGCTCCGCAACTGCGGAAGCCACAAGGGGGCAAGCCCCCTTGACCCTCGTCGTCCCCCGGAGACAGTCATTGAAAGTGTGAAATGCACTCTTGGGATGAGGAGCACATATTGCATAAAGGATGGAATTCTCAGCGAGAGAAATTGGTTGTGATATCCATTATGGAAGATGAAAGGGAAAATGTCTCACCTTAAACTATTTCTGTTTATTGCATAAGAATTGCATGTTTGGGAATTAGCAAGAATGAATGATTGCACACATGTATATGTTGAATTGCTAATTCATGATAATGTCATAGCTAATGATTGCTTGTATGTTTGGTAGGGAAGCCAAGGAAAGGATTAGCTATGATGTGGATGAGGAACTCCATGATGGAATGAGAAATTGGGAAGAATTCCTTAACTCCTCTCTTGCTATTGTATTTATATTCTGAAAAAAAAATTATGCCATAGGGATGCTAGAAATGCAAGAGGATAGATAGATGAAGTGAATATGTACTAGATGGCATATTGCACAGTGCATGTGAAAATGTTTTTGCATATATATGATATTGCATATTGATAAAATAGTGAGGTTTTACATATGCAATGAGCCACTTAAGACAATGATTGCGGTTGCTAATAATAAGTCGTGTTCACATTGGTTGTAGGACCAAAGACAACCGAAGCATGGCTAAGGATGTGGATGATGATTGTTGCATCCAACCTCATGAAGAGAGGATGGTGCAACAAATCCATGATCATGATGTTGGCAAAAGGACTGAGTAACTTTGGTAAGAGGCCAACTGATCAGGTAACATCAAGCGATATTAATAACAACCATGCAGGTAAGGGTTAACGGTGCTTAATTGCATGAATGTTAAAAGAGGATTTGGTAAGATCCCTTCAACTACAGTTAAACTATGATGATTTGGTTTGCATGTGGTATTGAGTGCCTAAATGTGAATGTTAACCTACTAAGTATGGCCAGGTGCGGGTAGGTGAAGGCAGGGAGCCTTACACCCTATAGTTTCTAGAAACCTCAATGCATTCATATGAATTCATATCATGCCATTTGTGAATATTGGTTGTGAGTTTAACAACCAAAGCAACTGAGGACTTATGGACCTATCATGGTTAGGCCATAGTATGTTTGAATGCATAGTATTCATGAAATCATGCAAGATGGCATTGAGGAGATGTGCATTGAAATATTCGATAAATGTTGTAAATATGCGTGCATATGTAGGTGCACATGTTGAAATGCATTGTGTGAATGCATGGGTGTGACATATATATGTTAAATGCAGTTAGATAATAGATGAAATGGTGGACTATTGCTAATCCTGAGACCATTCCATAAGCTGCTATGAATGCAGGAGAAGGACTGCATGAAGAAGGTAGACATGTGATGGGCTACCAGAGCACTCTGTTGGAAGGATAGAGCTGCATGGAATATGAAGTAATGAGTATTTACAGTATTTAAATTGCATGGATAGTGTGACTATGTCTTGCAATTTTATTGTGATAATGATGCATATATAGAAATGTATATATATTTCATTGCATTTCAAATGTTAAGCAGCTGAAGGTGTTTGAATTATTGAGTATTATAATTCTGAGATCACTTCAGTGACTGTTATGGATATGAAATATTATGTGCATAGATACTCACAACGTGTTTGGCTGATTGAAGTATCATTTTTCAGGTAGAAAAGTCTTGCGTATGGCAATGAGGATAAGTCCATAGTAAAGACCGAGATCTACCATGTGCAGAAGCCAAAGGTTATGAGAAGGTTCTCATGGTTGTACATTTATGCATGAAACAAATCTGAAAATTGTCTGGTTTAAGTTTATGAGAATAGTCTCATAGTTGCAAATCTAATTTCTGTAGGAAAATAGATTTACAAATTTCAGATTTGAAAATTTGCTTATAATTGCTAATGATTGTTTGGCTTATATAGAATTGTGTCAGGAGGACATGTTATAGGTGGATGTTCATGTATGGTAGCAAGGGTGAAACCATAATGGGCAGAGTGATACCACTTACAAGAGCCAAACAATATGAGGAGAGACTCATTGCTAAGCAAATCAATTTCCGTAGGAGGCAGAATTGTAAATTCATGTTGAATTTAATTATTAATGTTATTGATTGGTTATGGAACAATCATATTTGAAGCTTATTGCTAAATGTTGCTGACTGTTTGGCTATTGATAAAGTGTGCCAGGATGACACATTGCAGGAAGACCATGTGTGATGGCCTGCAAAAGCCAAACTAGATGGGAAGGATCCCATGCTTTGGAAATGGGTTTCGGGTGAAACGCCATTGTAAATGTTGATAATGTCTCAGCCGAACTGCATGTTGGTAAAGCATGTGAGTGAGACAGTAAATTATTCCAAGAAGGCATGTGTGGGTTATGGCATGTGAAAATATTGGGGTGGCAAACCGAAGGACTGTTAACTCAGAGAAGGGATCCCCCATTCTTCGCAAATGAAGAAAATATACATATGTGAAACGAATGATTATTCGGTAACCCTAACTAAGGATATACATGTATGGTTATTAGATTTAATATGCAGAGCATGTTTTATTATTTCATTGTTGTTCCAGACTGCTTGAGTATGACTAAGGCCTACATGGCTCACATCGGAAATGGATGCATACCTTTCGGGTGATGGGTTATGTTAGGGTTTCAATATTGACTACACCCTAAGGAAATGGACGCATTCATGGTGTTTCAATACTTGATAATGAATGATATGAAATATGATTACGATTTTGAGCAGCAATACTGATGAGCCTGCTTATCCTTCTTGTGCTAACAGCTTACACAAATGAAATTTGGTGTTGCACGTTAAGAGGAAAAGTGAAGCAAGGGTGCTGAAGAGGACTGTATGGGCAGTGGTAACCTTCTTACGCTCACACTAAAGGACACTATAAGAGATGGATAGGCCCGAGGAGCTATATTGCAGAAAAGGGGTATCATCCTTGTGTATTGTGAGTGGGTATTGTGGGGCCATGCTAGCCTGTAGTCAAGTGAGTCACCTATGGAGTTCCTAGAAGGAACCACTGGTTGCATAAGAAAAGAAGCCACGTAATCATATTATGTTGTTCATATTGCCTGATAAACCCAGACGATGTACTGGCTTGGCAATTGTTGTTGTATGCCTGATAAACCCAGTCGGTGTACTGGCTTGGCATTGGTTATTGGGGTGTTGTGGCGAAAGGTTGTTGGATGCCTGATAAACCCAGTCAGTGTACTAGCTTGGCATGTTGTTAAATTAATACCTGACAAACCCAGTCAGTGTACTAGCTTAGCATTGGTTATTTGCATGTTGTGGAGGTATTGGTGAAGGGTGTTATTTCCTGACAAACCTAGTCGGAGAACTGGATTGGAAATGGTTATTGTATGCTTGATAAACCCAGTCGGCGTACTGGCTTAGCATACTGATTTTTGAAATGCTTGATAAACCCAGTTGGCGTACTGGCTTAGCATGCTGATTTCTTGGGATGCCTGATAAATCCAGTCGGTGCACTGGCTTGGAATTACCTATTCGGATGATGTTGTGGAGCAGCATGTGTGCTGGCCAACCATCCACCCCATAGGCGATCCAAGGCTTGTAAAGAAGAGAAGGAAACCTGTGGAGTAGCGAGGAAAATGCACAATACAGATAAGTATTCATTTCATTTATTTCTTGTTTGGAATAATGAAGACTTCAGGTATAAGTCGTATGACAACCAAGCTAATGCACTATTGTTTCTTTATTGGAAAACCTTGGCCATTACAGGAAGCAAGGACCCTGAAAGAGCTATAAATGCTTGGTAAAGCCAGAGAGTAACTGGTTGGAGCTAAAAATGCTTGGTAAAGCCAGAGAGTAACTGGTTGGAGCTATAAATGCTTGGTAAAGCCAGAGAGTAACTGGTTGGGCGTTATAAAATTCTTGGTAAATTCAGAGAATAGTCGGTGGGAACATTAACCACTTGATGTTGTGGAGCAGCCGGCGTGCTGGCCAAACCTTCCCTTAAACAATTGATAAAACCAATCAGCGTACTGGCCTGGCATTTCCTATTCGAATGGTTGTGGAGTAGCCTGCGTGCTGGCCCAACATTCATTGTTGTATCCACGGGAAATCCAATGCTTGGAAAGCGAAGAAGGATCCTGTGGAGTAAAGTGAAGACATCCAATACAGATAAGTATTTGGTTATCTTGTAACTCTTGCTTATGAATATACATGTGTATATGATTTAATTATCATTTCTTAAACTCTTGTTTAGAGATAAACCTTATAAAAAAATTAAAAAAAAATACACCAAGCATGTGAATTGATTCAATGTTTGAGTGTAGGTACTGCGGGAAGCAAGGACTAGGAAAGCATCTGGAGGATGCATGTGGACATATGACTGTCCTAAAGAGCTCAGTATGAGTAGTAATGAAAGATGGTGCTAGTGGAACTGTATGGATCCTAGCAGCCAAAGGTTCTGTAAGCAACAACGGGGAAGGGTTCCCTAGTTGAAAAGCATTAGACAGACCTTAGACACTAAAATGTCATAGCCAAGAAATGGCACGCCAAGCATTCACATTGAAGTGAGAGAGGCTAAGGAGCATAGAACCACCAGTGATGGTGTGGCTCCGGATTGGAACAAGACTAAGAGGGGGGAAACTCTTACTCTTCTCTTTCCTTTTGACTGATGCATCTTAGAAACAAAGGATTGTTGAGTGCATGTCATAAATGAAAACAAATTGTGTTTCATTGCTTGAAATGAATTGTGAATGCTGAAATAGTTATTTTCTTGTGAAAGGATGAACATGAATGAGTTCATGTGTATGTGGGAAAGCATGAAATGTGTGGAAGTCTCATGAGTAAAGCATGGATGTTCCAATTCAATTAGGAAAATAATTGACTAATTTTATTATTGTGTTATGCTTGTCCTAACAGGAATTGCCATGATAAGTCTCACAGGAGAGACATTGAAAGCCATTGTTGCAGCTATTACTAGCCAAATGATTGCTAGTGAGGAAAGCGAGAGCCAGTTGTGCACATTGATCATGGCAGCAGGCCAAAAGCTATTTGTTTTGGCTGGAAGTCTTCCTCAGATAGTTTCCAGGACAACAAGAAAGATGGCATCCATGAAATTCCATACTTGTAGATCAGCTGGAAGGTGAATAAAGGGAAGGGATTGCTCTGGAGCAATGCCCACCTGCAGAGCCGGAAGACCAAAGCTAGCAGGAGTAGCTTGAGGAAGCCAAAGGACTTGATCCTGAAAGTTCAAAGTAAAGAGATGAAACGCAGGACAGACCTGCCCCCAATTGTGAATTCTGAGGCATGTGTAAAGTGGGTATTTATACCTAAGTGTTGGAACACCGAGGACGGTGTTATTCCAAGGGGAGGGGAATGTAATGTCCCCAGTTTGACCCCATGGCATTAAATTGTAAATGATGTAATATTGTTATAAAATAGTGGTGAGGAGCTCAAGGCCAAGGCCCCGCCATCGATTTAGTGATGCATATGGTTTACGTGCTAGCCAGGCACATTGAAATTGTAAATATGCATTTTAATAAATACCCATGACTAGCTATGCAATGCAACAAGAGATGGGGGCATGATTTTACAAGGAATTGGGAGGGAAAACATTCAAACCCTTGAGCCAATCAAGTCAAGCCAAGTGTCAATGAGAGAACCCATCAAACCCTCAACTACCCATGTTGACTTTTGTACCCAACCATTGATTTCTCCCAAGAGTTGGTTGAGGTAGTTAATGCCTTGGGAATGGAGAGGTATGGCTGTCCAAATTCGGGTATGGGAAAGCCACCCTTCATGGAAAATGGTGTTTGTCTTCTTGGGCAAGAAAAAGAGCCATGAATTGCTCCCCAAGCCATTACCCATCAACCAGTTCCTCTCCCTCACGAGTTGGGAGCTACTTGGGCATTTTCCAACCATGTTTTTATGGTTTTCCTTGATCCTTAGCTGGAAGAAGGGAATTTTTGTTTTGTATACCAGTGGGGAAGAAGGGGAAATCGAACGAGGGTTCAATAGAGACCGTTTTGGGCTGTTGAAGGCTTAGATATTTGGGGAAGAAATCATTTTTCCTCCCTGTGGTTGTTTGCCCCATCCCACAAATCCGTTTTTGGTTGGGAACGTCTTTGGGAAAACCCATGGCCATCTTATTCGTAAATCCCATTGTTTAAAATGTGTATCTATGCCCAATGTTGTGCTTGCTATGTGAGAAAAGAGTATGTTGGGGTATGGGTTATGGGTATTTATTGCTTTGGCTTGAGCTTGAATGCAAGCATCCAAGGTTCAAATGTAGCCTGATAAATCCAGCTGTGGACTGGCTTGGCTCAGATGAAATGATTAATTGGCTATGTGTGAGCTTGAATGTCCCCTGTTCCTTGTAAGAATCATGCCTAGCTCGGGGGTGGCATTTGTGTTGAGAGATTGATGAACACAACTGGCCTATGGTTGGGAGGAACGTTGCGGCAACATAGCTAGTTGTTGGGACCGCATTATAGTGAGATGAGTATATTCTCTTATGTGTATTTACTTCTGCATTGTTTTAATTAATTGATGACTGATATTGATATATTGAGTGCATATGAAAATATGTGTGTGGATGAATTTATTTCCGCTGTGCATATTTATTTGATTTACATCTGCACACTTTGTTTTTAACTGTATGCATCTAATGAATGGGCTGAGTTTTATGAAAAGCCCCATAGATTGGTATCATGTTCCTTTACTTGCATTGGGTCCAAGGGTGGGTACATTACAAACTACTTCATTTTTGTAATGATAAAAGACGGAAAAAATAGACTAGGATGGTTGGTTTTTATTTGGGAGAAAGGCATTAGGGCTAAGAATACTATGTTACACTCAGACTTATGCTATACACTCTCATGTAAGTTCTTTTTTAAAGACTGAACATTGACCTAAATACATTATATAAGCCACTTATTGACTCTTTTGTTGGTTATGTTTATGGCCTATTTGACCACCTTATTTGTGATTGCATTTCTTGATTAAGGTATTATTTATGTGAATGCTTATGAATTTGTGGACAGAACCAGTTTCTTGTTTAATGGATGCTTATGGTTTATCTATGTATTTTATATCTTGATATCTCAGCTCTTCAGGATTTCTTTATGATTTAGTGTTGTATATGTTTGTGTTGATGTATATGTAACTTCGGAATGTATTTCATCTGTGTATTACATATATATTTATTGTACCCTTATAAGAGATGTGTTATTCCTCTATAAGGAAGTGTCGTCATGTGGATTGACAAGTGTCGCAAGTGTGTGTACTTGCCGATGGGTTATTAGACCACCTTATGGGGTCGGCCTTAATTAATATATAATATAATGTGGATGTATCCAAGTAGACAAGTCGGCCCCAGTAGGTCACTCGGAAAAAAGGTGAGTATAAATAGAGATAGGAGATCTCTATTTTTACTCACTCGAAAAAGTAACTATCTCTCTCTCTGAAAAGTGGCGCATTAGTGAGGAGGAGGAGGATCATCTGCTAGGAGACTATCTCAGTGTTATTTGGTTGTATTTTGGTTGAGCCATTGCTCTCTCTATCTCTGAGGAAGTTGTGGGGTTTTTCACCTTAGGGTTTTCCCCACGGAAACTCTGTGTCTCTTGTCTCTATGCTTTTGATTCTTGTGATGCTTGTGACGCTTGTCATATTATGATTGTCATGCATTGATATACTGTAGATGTTATTCTCTCAGCAAAGATCCTATAGTATTGTGATTTAATACTAAAAATTTAACATGGTATCAGAGCTTAACTGAGAAGAAGACATTTTGCAGTGACGGAAGCTTGTATTCCTTGTTTATTGGGTTTCTCTCCACAGATTTTTGAAATTCAGTATAGTAGATTGGATCTACTCATCAAGGCGCATCTATCTATCCAATCAGAATTCAGTTCCGAGCATTTTTAGATTTGGCCCTAAAAAATTAGGGTTTCCACAAAAATAGGAATTTCTGGAAACTGAAGGCACAACTGGAAGCTCCTTGCAAAAATCGAAGGTTAGAGCTTTGGATCGAGATTTTTGGTTGGGTAGATCTCCGGGAAACTCAAACCCTAATTCAGGGCTCTCCCTAATGAACCCGGGAGGACAAAAAGGCAATTTTGAAGGGAAAGACTTTGCTGATCTCAAATTTTGAATGTACTAGGCTGATCAGCTCTCCAAGGCGCATCTTTCTATCCTTTCGGAATTTTGAAATTCACATTTTGAATTTTTAGGGTTTCTCTGACAAACCCTAATCCGGGACCAGATCCAGTTTTCAGCACTTCAAGTGGTAAGTCCTAAACCTTTTCTATTTCCATTTGAAGTACTCTTAAAGATGTCTCTCCACACTAAGCTTGAGGATAAGCTTGAAGGGGCTGACAACTTCCGAGCCTGGAAGTATAGGATTGGGTTAATCCTGAAAGAGAATGAGTTGGACTCATATGTGAAAGAAGACATCCCTATCCCAGAGGATGAAGAAGCCAAGGCATTGCACAAGAAGAACTTGGTCAAGGCAAAGAGAATCATTGCTGATTCTATCAAAGACCATCTCATACCTCATGTGTCTTCTCTTAAGACACCCAAAGAGATGTTTGAATCCTTGACCAAGCTATTTGAAGGAAAGAACATAAATCGGAAGATGACCCTGCGGAACCAATTGAAAGCAGTGAAGTTTCAGAATGGAGAAACCATTCAATCTTACTTTTCAAGGGTCTCCCAGATCAAGGAACAATTAGAAGCTATAGATGAAATGGTGGAGAATGGTGAAGTGGTGATGACCACTCTAAATGGCCTACCCAGGTCATGGGATTCCTTTATTCAAGGAATTTGTGCAAGGAAGAAATTAATCTCCTTCAACAGATTGAGGGAAGAATGCTCTCAAGAAGAAGCTAGACTCATAGCTCGTGAGGAAAAGATGGGAGGAGAAGATCAAGCTCTTGCAGCTCACACCAAGAGAAGCAAAACCAAGAAGGATCACTCCCACCACAAAAGATTCCATCAAAAGAGTAAGAAGGACCTAAGATGCTTCACATGCAATGAGAAGGGTCACTTTGCTTCAGATTGTCCCAAGAACAAAATGGATAATAACAACAGCTCTAGTAAGAAGAAGAAGGGCAGCAAAAGAAGGTTTCATGCTCATGCTGCCGAAGATGATGAACCTCCAAAGAAGAAGGCTAGGGTAGAAAGTAGTAGTGATGATGACTCATCAAGTGAAGAAGAATATGTTCTAATTTCTACTCTTACAGGTACCATCTCCCATGGATGTAATGATTGGTTGATTGATAGTGGGGATTCCAAACACATGACTGGGTTTAAAGAATCCTTTGTGAACCTATCTGAACATGAATCACCCCATAAGGTGAAACTTGGTGATGATTATCAATACCCAATCAAAGGAAGTGGTGAAGCCTCCTACAACCTAGATTCTGG
Organism: Larix kaempferi; assembly: GCA_027924585.1. Lineage (NCBI taxonomy): Eukaryota > Viridiplantae > Streptophyta > Pinopsida > Pinales > Pinaceae > Larix > Larix kaempferi. The sequence continues at coordinate 13,069,603 of BSBM01000484.1, forward strand.
AAAATCATTGAAGATGAAAGAAGTACTTTATGTACCTGGGCTTAAGAAGAACTTACTCTCCATCTCTGCATTGGATGCAAAAGGTATGAGGGTTGCATTTGTGGATGGCCAAGTCCTAATGTGGCCAAAGGGAAAGACCATGGATGATGCAGTAGTGATTGGAGAGAAAGAGGGAGGCTTGTATAAATTGAAGGGACAACCTGAACATGCCATGGTACATGAATCCATGGAGCCAAGTGAACTTTGGCATAGAAGACTTGCTCATATGCACTATAGGGCACTTCCAATTGCAAGCAAGGCAAAAGACATCCTGGAAATCATCCACTCAGATGTATGTGGCCCTATGTCATCCAGCTCCCTGAGTGGGTATGTTTACTATGTATCATTTATTGATGACTTCTCCAGGAAAAATTGGGTATACTTCTTGAAGGGAAAAGATGAGGTGCTTGATAAATTCAAGGAATTCAAAACCTTGATGGAGAATCAAACTGACAAGAAAATCAAGACATTCAGATCTGACAATGATGGAGAATTCACCTCAAATGACTTCAAGAAGCTTTGCAGTGATTCAGGGATTAAGAGGGAGTTGACTGCTCCTTATAATCCTCAACAGAATGGAGTTGCAGAAAGGAAGAACAGAACAGTCATGGAAGCAGCAAGGGCAATGCTGCATGACCAGGATCTACCTATGCATCTATGGGCAGAAGCAGTTAGAACAGTTGTATATGTGCAGAACAGAACTCCCCACAAGAGATTGGACAACAAGACACCAGAAGAGGTCTTTTCTGGGTTCAAGAATATTGATGTCAGCAAAGATGAATATAAGGACAGGTAATCCAGGAAGCAAAGATCAAAAGGTGTAGAAGAAGCTACTTCAGCAGCTCCTGCAAGGATGCAGATCTTCAGAGGGAGTTGACCATCTTCCTACATTCCACAACAGAAAGGTGTAGAAGAAGCTACTTCAGCAGCTCCTACCAGGAAGCAAAGACTCAGAGGGAGTCCACCCAAACAAACAAACAAAGATAAGTATTTCAATTATAATTTCTTGCATATTTGTTTGTTTAAATAAAATTGTTCAATGATGTATATGCTCATGTTCCTAGACTTAGGATATGTATTGTGCATATTAGAATAGTTGCATTAATGAACAGTATATTACTAATATACATGGGTAAGTGGCCTATGGCACTGTACAACATTCCATTGCTACTTATCTAGAATGAAACCTCTTTGCTGACATGTTGGGGGTTGTGCACACTCTGAACAATGTTCTGGTAGAGATTGGAAGGCATCTAGAAAGTTACGGAATATGGATAAATGTTGTATTGGCTAAGATAATTGCATGACTGTATGACATATTTATTTATGTGTAAGAATTTGTTCTGAAAACTATGAGATGTTTTCTAATCATGCAATTTAACTTATTGTGTAGGAAAGATCGTATGCCATCACCTACAAAAGAAGAACTACAACATTTGTTCAGCAACAAAATTATCTATTGAAGATATTGAAGTTCCTAGGATACGGGAAGAATGCCATGATCCGTCGAACATGAAGAACCATGTTTGAAATGCGGTCCCAAAAGCTGAAGGGAAGTCTGTTGTGACTTCCAAATGGAACTATCAGATCAAGCATGTTGCAGATGGCAGCATAGAGAAATATAAAAGTAATGAAATAGAAGATACACCAGATGGATTCAAGACAGCTTCCTTGAATGGTGTAGTTGAAGAAGAAGTGTATGTGGAGCAGCCACTTGGTTCTGAGACACATGATAGGAAATCATATATGTGCAGAACTTGGTATGGTGAAGATAGATTGATTGTCGACATGCAACGGAAGCTTACTACCGAGTTCGAGATGAAGAACTTGGGGATGATGCACTATTTGTTTTTTGGCATGGAGGTGTGGTAGAGTGCAGAATGAATCTTCCTTGGACAAGGGAAGTATGCAGTAGAGATCCTGAAGAGGTTCGGGATGATGGATTGCAAGGCCATGGCCACACCTATGGCATCAAATCTGAAGCTTCTATGTGATGCTTCATCTGAGCCATTTGATGTCTCTATGTATCGTCAGATGATTGGGTCCTTGATGTACCTGACAAACACGAGACCAGACATTTGCTTTGCTGTGAACACATTGATCCAGTTCCTGACAGATCCGAGGAGTGTTCACTTGGTTGCTGTAAAGCATGTTCTGAGGTACCTGAAGGGTACAGTGGATTATGGGCTCAGGTATGAGGCGAATCAAAAGTTTAACCTGCAGGGTTATGTTGATTCAGATTGGGCTGGCAGTGCTGCAGATAGGAAGAGCACATCTGGGTGTTACTTCAGTATGGGATCAGGTGTGATCTCTTGGTTTAGCAGGAAGCAGTCCTGTGTAGCACTGAGTACAGCTGAGGCAGAGTATGTTGCAGCCTGCTCAGCTAGTTGTGAGGCAGTATGGCTACAGAAGCTACTGTCTGAGTTATTTGATCTCCCATTGGAGGCTACTGGTATCTTCTGTGATAACCAGAGTTGTGTGAAGCTGTCCGAGAACCCAGTGTTTCATGACAGGTCGAAACACATAGAGATCAAATATCACTATATCAGGGATATGGTGTAGAGAGGAGCTGTGAAGCTTCTATATGTTGCGACGGACGAGCAGATTGCAGATGTGCTGACGAAGCCACTAGCCAGAGTAAAGTTCGAGTACTTCAGAGAGAGGCTTGGCGTTCTTCAGATCGAGGACACTTCAAGGAAGAAGTGATGGACACATTTGCTGAAGCCATTCCAAGCATGTTGGAAAGAGGATCCTTCACATGGCTGTGGATGTAAGCGCTGGATAATGGGCATCAGGATGATGTTCTGGTTTCTGCTGGATATGATCAGTTGGATCATTTTTATGTATGTATGTACGCATCATGTTGGATGCTGGATATGATCAGTTGGATCATTTTTATGTATGTATGTACGCATCATGTTGGATGCTGGATATGATCAGTTGGATCATTTATGTATGTATGCAACATGTTGGATGCTGGATATGATCAGGTGGATCATTTATGTATGTATGTGCATCATGTTGGATGCTTGGACCATGTATCTGTATATGTATCAGGTGGATACATTGTATGATCAGGTGGATCATGTATGGTGATATGTATCATGTATCAGGTAGATACTTGGTATGCATCAGGTGGATCATGTATGATGATATGTATCAGGTAGATACTTGGTATGCATCAGGTGGATGCATTGATGATCAGGATGATCATGGATGATGAGCTTCAGGATGTTGCTCCAGATGACATGCAGCAGGATGTTGCAGTGATGATCATGGATGATGAGCTTCAGGATGTTGCTTCAGATGACATGCAGCAGGATGTTGCAGTGATGATCAGGATGATCATGGATGATGAGCTTCAGGATGTTGCTCCAGATGACATGCAGCAGGACGTTGCAGTGATGATGATCAGGACGATCATGAGTACATCAGGATGATGTATGGTGAGTATCAGGTTGATACTCTATGGCCGTGGATCAGGTTGTGCAGATGAGCATGTCTGGGAGATCCTATAGGTCGGAGTTGTGTACCCGTAACAGCCTGGGATGCTCTTTCGAGACATTGCTCTGGGAGGACATGTAATAGCGCCCTGGGAGATCTCAGGTCGGAGTTGTGTACCCGTAACATCCTGAGATGCTCTTGCGAGGTTTTGTCCTATGGCATGTAATTTGGGCCCTGGGAGATTTCAGGTCGGAGTTGTGTACCCGTAACATCCTGAGATGCTCTTACGAGGTTTTGCCATGACCACATGTAATTTGTGCCCTGGGAGATTTCAGGTCGGAGTTGTGTACCCGTAACATCCTGAGATGCTCTTGCTAGGTTTTGTGGTGGACCACATGTAATTTGTGCCCTGGGAGATTTCAGGTCGGAGTTGTGTACCCGTAACATCCTGAGATGCTCTTTCGAGGTTTTGTGGTGGGGTCACATGTAATAGCGCCCTGGGAGATCCTACAGGTCGGATTTGTGTACCCGTAACATCCTGGGATGCTCTTTCGAGGTTTTGTGACGCACGTAATAAGTCCTGAGGATTCCACAGTATGGCCAATGATGACGAAGACCTGCAGGTGGTGGGCCTACATCCAGTATGAAAAAGGACTGGCTCTGTAGAACTTCCTATGACGAGTAGAGTCAGAGATTGGTTGAGATAGTAGCAGCAGTGACGATGATGATGACGATGATCCAGAGAAGAAGACTTGTCTAGCAGATCTGTGTCGAGAAATACCTTCCTAGTTAAGAGGGAGTGTTGATGTATATGTAACTTCGGAATGTATTTCATCTGTGTATTATATATATATTTATTGTACCCTTATAAGAGATGTGTTATTCCTCTATAAGGAAGTGTCGTCATGTGGATTGACAAGTGTCGCAAGTGTGTGTACTTGCCGATGGGTTATTAGACCACCTTATGGGGTCGGCCCTAATTAATATATAATATAATGTGGATGTATCCAAGTAGACAAGTCGGCCCCAGTAGGTCACTCGGAAAAAAGGTGAGTATAAATAGAGATAGGAGATCTCTATTTTTACTCACTCGGAAAAGTAACTATCTCTCTCTCTGAAAAGTGGCGCACTAGTGAGGAGGAGGAGGATCATCTGCTAGGAGACTATCTCAGTGTTATTTGGTTGTATTTTGGTTGAGCCATTGCTCTCTCTATCTCTGAGGAAGTTGTGGGGTTTTTCACCTTAGGGTTTTCCCCACGGAAACTCTGTGTCTCTTGTCTCTATGCTTTTGATTCTTGTGATGCTTGTGATGCTTGTCATATTATGATTGTCATGCATTGATACTCTGTAGATGTTATTCTCTCAGCAAAGATCCTATAGTATTGTGATTTAATACTAAAAATTTAACATTTTGGTTATCAATTACTCATTTCTTGTGAATGAAACCTTCAAAATAAAACTATAAAAACAAATTCATTTTCCTTTAGTTTTCTTGAGATTGTTCTAGCTTGTACCTTCGTAGTCTAGGTACAATTTCTAGCACAAACATCTTTGGTGTTGTTGCCGGGGATGAAAGTGAAGCAAATCTTCCCTGGGATAGTTTATGAATCTGATTTTGGAAGGTGAACAGGATCAGACATTGTTACAGACTACATTTTCACCAGTATTGGTTCATAGTGGCTTCTAGGAAAGAAAACACACGGGGAAAACCTACATCACCATTACATCCAGGAGTCTCAGATCCAGAACAAATCTTGAAAGAGGTTAGGAAGAAACCAACTTCTTCTTCTTTTAGAAGATCTCAATCTTATCCTTCTTTGTTTACTCCTGATCAGTCACATCCAACTTCCCTTTTTGCATATTCAGAACTTAAATCAGAGGAGAAAAATCAGGATTTGTCATGGTTTATTCCTACAACTCCAATTGATAGCTTTCAGATTTTCACTAATCCATTGTCTGCTCAAAAGGTTAAGCTTGAGTTTCCTAGTAAGATTCCCTTGGTTCAGTTTAAAGCTTGTAAACTTAATTTTCAACCAAGCCTGAGTAAAGTCAGTAAACCTCTTTCTTCACCAAACCAAATTAGCTCCAACATGGCAGGACAACCACTTGATATGATGGATCACATGGTAGCTGCCAGATATGCTCCTTTAGTTTTTCCTGCAGGAGACTATCAGAAATATCTTCCTAGGTTTAATGGTCAAGGTGAGACAACTGCAGAAGAACATTGGAATGCATTTCTTAGTTATGCAGATAATCAGAATATTGAAGCTAAAGATGTGTGGATGAGGATGTTTGTTCAAAGCTTGGATGGGGAGGTAAGGAAATGGTTCATAGAATTTCCATCTAATTCAATAACCCTAATAGACAAACTACAAGAAGTGTTTATGAGACAGTGGGGGGACATAAAGGACCATACTTATTACATTACAGAATTTGCAACCTTAAAAAGGAAAAAATATGAAGCTGTAGCAGATTTCTCAAAATGTTTCAATAAGATGTATGGAAGGATCCCAGCTGAAATTAAACCTTCTGAAACATCAACCAAATTGACCTATGCCAATTCTTTTGATCATGAATTATGTTTGCATCTTAGAGAAAGAAGGCCAGTAACTCTGTTGAATATGCAGGAAGCTGCATTGGAAGTTGAATCGAAGAATTTGGCTTTGAATAGGCTTAAAGATCAATCAGATTATCAAGTGCATGACCGGAAGGGTAAGAATGAAATGATGACATCAACTTCCACATCAAAGACAATAGAGAGTAAAATGGATGAAATGACTAAGTTGATTAAAAGTTTATCTGCAAAAAGTGAGTAAGATGAAGTTGGAAAAGAATCCGAATAGACCTACACAGGAAGGAGAAAGAAATCCTAATCAGTTTAGGCGCCCATTTGTTCCCAGATTTCTGCCTAGAGAAAGGTTAAACAATGACATTCAAAGGGAAAGAAGGGAGAATGAAGACCAGAGAGTTCCTCCCCCATTTCAAAACAATTTGATAGATGAAGTAGAAGAAGTTGAAGAGTTACAGTATGAAGATTTGGATCAGAATTTAAATCACTTCAGAGAGTTGTCTTCTGAAGGTTTCCTCACTGAGTATCATTATCAGAATTCTAAGATTTTTGGTCCAACTGTTCATCAAGAAGAAAGTGATCTTGGTCCTGAAGTTTCAGCTGGTATTTATCAATCAGAACCCAAGAAGTATTATAATCTAAGATCTAGTCCAAAACAAATTGCTCAAATTCCCAAAAAGAAGATGGTTGTTCCTACCAAACAGTTGCCTAATCCAGCACTGGAAAAGAGACAAAACCATGGTGATCAAGCCAAAGCTGCAGAGATTGAAGAAAGTAATAAAAATGTTCAAAATTTCAATTTTGAGTGAGCTTTGTAAGCTTAAGATTCCAGTTCCATTAACTGAATTGATGAAGACTCCTTGTTTTAGAGATCCTGCATTTAAAACACTGAGTTCACAAGCTAATCATTTCCCTTCAAATACTGTAAATTTACAAGAAGAACACCCTACAATTATTCTTGGCTCTGCCTCACCTGATAAGCCAAAAACTAATTCAAACTTCCCTTCTCATTTTTACATCACCTTGACTGTTCATGATCAAATGATTCACAACTGCCTACTAGATTCTGGAGCTTCTCATAATTTGATGCCTAAAGCAGTCATGGAAGCCCTTGGTCTAAGTGTTACAAATCCATATCATTACTTGTTTGCATTCGATTCCAGAGCAGTAAAGTGCTTAGGAGTAATTAAGGATCTTGTGGTAAGTCTTGCTCAGTTACCCATGAAGAGTGTGATTATGGATGTGGTGGTTGCCAACATTTCACCTAAGTTTGCTATGCTACTCTCAAGGTATTGGGCAAAGAAAATAGGAGGCACTTTGCAGATGGATTTGGCATATGCAACTATTCCAGTATTTGGGGGAGAGCATAGAAGATTATACAGGGAAGTGCAACTTGCTTATATCGTGAGTGATGATAAGAATCCAACGAACCATCCTATTTATGTTGTAGATGAATATTTGGGATCTTGCATGTTTCATTTCAGCAATGAAGATACAATTGGCATATTGCGTGTAGAGAAGGAAGCACCAGTCAAACCTATTATTGAAGAACGAGATGAATTATGGCAAATGTACTTTGATGGATCATCATCCAAGGAAGGAGCAGGAGCAGGTATTGTTCTGATTTCCCCAGGAGGGAAGGTGATTTGTTTGATGTATAAATTGGAATTTTTGACTACTAATAACACAACTGAATACAAAGCATTAATACTTGGGTTAAGAGTTGCAAAGGATTTGGGAATTCAACAACTTATTGTTTTTGGCGACTCCAAACTAGTGGTCCAGCGGGTGAAGGACATTTATCAGGTAAAGCGGGATTTGTTGAAAGTATATAGGAATGAGGTATGGGATATGATTGACAATTTCTTTATAGCATTCAATATTTCTTTTATTCCCAGGGATCAGAACGAAACAACAGATTCACTGGCTTTGGAAGCCACACATGTCAGAATTCCAAAACATACCCAGCTAAAATATCCCATTGAGGTCAAGTATAGGCCTTCAATGCCAGATAATATCAGAAAATGGAGATTCTTTGAGGATGACTTGGAAATCAAGAAGATTTTGGAATTGACTGGAGAGTTTTCTAATTCACTGATTGACCAGGACCATGATGATGAAGTTGATAATACTGTTGCATATTCAGAAAATACAATTGCTGAGCATAAGATTATTGAGTTGAAGGGAAACTTTATTCCCAAGGGTTTGGTTCCCCTTGAGAGGATTTTCTCTAAAGATGATACTCTGTTAAATCCCACCATGCAATCTTCAGAAGAGAACATTATAAGTTGTAACATTGGTACTAAAGACCAACCTAAGATGGTGAAAATTTCCAAAGGTCTCTCTGATGAAGAAAGGAACATGTATGTTAAATTGTTGAAGGAGTTTGTTGATATTTTTGCTTGGTCTTATGAGGATTTGAAAACCTATGATACCAACATAAGGTTCCTTTGAAACCAAATGTGAAACCTTTTAGATAGAAATTGAGAAGAATTAACCCAGCTTTGCTTCTAGTTATAGAGAAAGAAGTCAAAAAGTTATTAGATGCAAAGAGTATAGTTCCACTGAGATATTCATCATGGGTAGCAAATTTGGTTCCGGTATGTAAAAAGAATGGAGAAATTAGGTTGTGTGTGGATTTTTCGTAATTTGAATAGAGCTTCATTGAAAGATAATTACCCATTACCCAAGATTGAGCAAATTTTGCAGAAAGTGGTAGGTGCCCAGAGAATTTCAATGGTTGATGGATTCTCGGGTTATAATCAAATTGCTGTGCATCCGGATGATAAGGAGAAAATAGCCTTCACTACCCCTTGGGGTACATTTATGTATGTAAAGATGTCGTTTGGTTTGATGAATGATGGTGCAACTTTTCAAAGAGCTATGGTTATAGCTTTCGTTGGAGAAAATGAAAAATTTGTAGTCATTTATCTGGATGATATCACTGTGTTTTCTAAATTTGATGAAGAGCATTTGAAACATCTCAGACAAACTTTTTTGAAATGTAGGAAGTTTGGACTATCCTTAAATCCTAAGAAGTCCCATTTTGTTGTTTAGGAAGATAAGATTTTGGGACATCTAGTTTCAATAGATGGGATTAGAATAGATCCTGAAAGAGTCAAGGCTATTTTGAAGATCAGTATTCCTAGAAGTAAGAAGGATGTCCAGTCATTTATTGGAAAAATCAATATTTTGAGATGGTTCATCCAAAATTTTGCTGAAACAATAAAAAAAATAACATCCATGTTAAGGAAATACCAGGAGGTAAAATGGACAGCAGAAGCTAGAGCTTCATTTGAGAAGATCAAACGGGCCCTGACAGAAGTTGCAGTGCTGGTAAGCCTTGATTTTTCAAAAGACTTCTTTACTTTTTCTTTTGCATCTCAGGACACTATAGCTACTGTTCTGTTACAAAATAATGTAAATGGATTAGAGCAGCCTATTGCTTTCTTTAGCAAAACTCTGAGAGATTCGGAATTGAAATACAGTACACTAGAAAAACAAGCATATGCACTTGTTAAGGCCTTGAAGTTCTTCAAAATTTATATTTTTCATTCAAAGATTATTGCTTATGTACCTAATGATGCCATCAAGGAAATTTTGACACAACCTGACAGTGAAGGAAAGAGAGGAAGATGGATTGCAAAGATCATGGAGTATGATGTGGAGATTAAACCTACCAAGCTTGTAAAAAGACAGGGTTTAGCAAGACTGTTGGCTGATTCAAATTGTGAAGCTCTTGGCCTTCATTTAGTGGCAAGTCAACCAACATAGGAGGAGTTGCAAACAAGGAAAAATGAAGAACTAATCATGGATAAATATGCAAAATCAGTTTGGTATGCTGATATAGTTCATTTTCTATTGCATTTGCAATGTCCTGCTCATTTAGATAAAAAAACAACTAGATCATTAAAGTTGAAGGCCACCAAATATTGCTTAGTGAATCAACAATTACATTGGAAAGATCCGGGAGGATTATTGCTCATGAGTTTGGAAAAATCAGAAACAGAAGAAGTCATTTCAGAATTGCATGAAGGTGCCTGTGGAGGTCATAAATATTGGAAAGCTACAGCTTACAAGATTTTAAGATCTGGGTATTACTGGCCTTCTTTATTTTCAGATGTATATCAGTAGGTCAGAGCTTGTGTTCAATGTCAAAAATTTGCTGGTAAGCAAAAATTTTTATCCTTACCTTTGAAACCTATTGTGGTCAATGCTCCTTTCCAACAACGGGGATTGGATTTCATAGGTGAGATCAATCTTGCTTCCAATGGACAACACAAATGGATACTGATAGCTACTGATTTTTTCACAAAATGGGTAGATGCAACTCCTACATGGAATGCAACTGATAAGGTCATCATCAATTTTATACAAGAGAATATTTTGAGTAGGTTTGGTTGTCCTAAGAAGTTGTTGACTGATAATGCTCAGGCCTTCAAGTCCAAAGGCATGATTAATTTTTGTGAGGAGAATGGAATTATCTTAAAACATTCTACCACCTATTACCCCCAGGGGAATGGATTGGCAGAATCGACCAACAAGAACATCAACCAGAGTATCAAGAAGTTGTTAAGTCGGAAAAAGAGATCTTGGGATTCAATGTTGAAGTATGCTCTATGGGCAAATCGGATAACTACTAAAAAAGCAATAGGTTTGTCTCCCTTTCAATTGGTATATGGTACTGATACTGTTTTTCCCATTCAATTAAGAATTCCAGTAATGAATTTTTTTCAAGACAGTCAGGAAGAACCAAATGGTATTCAGAGAAGAATCTTCTCATTGATTGAACTTCAGGAGGAACGAGAAGCTTTAGCAGAAAGAGCACAGGCTTACAAGAATAAGATCAAAGAGAAATTTGATAGGAAAGTTAAAGAAGACACTTTTTCTCTTGGAGACATGGTGCTCAGGTGGGATGCTAGAAGAGATCAGAAGGGTCAGCATGGTAAGTCTGATCATTTATGGCTGGGTCCTTTCTTAATTTCTAAAATTCTGGAGAATAATACTTTTATATTAGAGCATGGAAGGTGAAGAATTGTCCAATCCAGTGAATGGACGATTCCTTAAGCATTTTTACAGTCACTAAAGGTAGGAAGTTGTCACTCATTGTACATATCGATGTGAGATAAACTAAATAAGACTCCAATTTCCCAATGGAAGTTTGAAGAATAACAGGGAAGTTTCAGTTTAGATTGCAGAAGGCACTGGTCTATAGTATCTTGAAACCTCACAAGGAGGATTTCATCCACCAGCTAGAGCCAGATGTTAGGACTGGAATTGCACCTAGTCCCTATTTGATTTTTTCTTAATTTTTCATTCCTTATTACTTTTATTTTTCTTTATTTTAAGTTGAATGGTTTTGATTTTCTTTCCATTTTCTATGTTATGAGTATTACTTTATTTTATTTTATTTTACCTTTATCTTAGGTTATACATAGTGGCTTATTAAGTGTTTCATTTCTTTTAAAGGTCTTCAAAATACTTATTAATATTTTCCCTAACTCCTATGTTGAAAATTTAACCTCTATGTTGAGCTTGTTTGCGAAATTTTCATATGGAGACATTCCCGCAGCGTGGTAACTAAACTGCATACATTAAGGCGCTGCTGGAATCCGAAATAATGGAGGATCATAGTTGATTCATGGCAAGGTGTTAGCACATTACATGTTATGATGTTCGAAGACCTCGAGGGAGTTGTTCCCTTAATCATAACATTTGTCAAAGCCCATGATGATTCATCACCGAAGGAGTTGAAGATAGGAGAAGCCACGAGTTCTAAGACTAGAAGCCACGCATTCTAAGATTTGTCAAGGTTTTTGATTTTGTTTTATTCCAAGAAGCTAGTCGGTGAATAATTGCAGAAGTTATGGGTAAGAGTGGTAAGCTTAGTTGTTTTGAGCCAACAGACACTAGCTAGGCCACAAATTTTCCTGAATGTGCAGCGTTGTTTAAGGCAGTCGGGTGGTTTGATTTCTTTGAGAGAATTACAGGTTTTAATGTTGATGTTACTCATGCCTTCGCTCAAAATCTTACCAATATCACTGTAAGCTTCAATACTTTGAAGTTTGAACTGACATAGGTTTTAATTGCTGAAGCTACGGTATGCCCATGGAGGGAGAATCATGGTTTAAGAAAACCCCTTTTGACTTTGACCCAAGCACGTTTCTGCTACCAGGTTGTCAATCCCTTGACTGGAGCAAAGGGGTTCATTTAAACAACTTCAAACCAGAATGGAAGGAGTTTATTGGAATTGTGCAGAGCTATCTTACATGTGAAGGAAGGTTTACATCAGTGTTTAAATACCATATTAGGTTTTTCCTGCACTTAAATCAACAATCCAAGATGAATTTGCCGTTTTTCCTACTTAGAAGTCTTCAAAATATGTCAGCTAGGGTTAAGGGTCACGCTGATCACACAAGCCAGTCACTGTTTCATCATGGCTTGATCAAATTGATTGTTTTGATAGTCTTGCAGAAAAAAGAATCGAAATTGGGACCATTTTTTGTTTTGGTCAGGGTTTGTAATTGAGCAAGGCGAGCATGGAAAGAAACCTCTACCCAATAAACAATCTAGTTTTGTTAAAAAATTCAGAAGGGATGCAGCTGAAGACATAGTACAAGATAATTTGCAAAAGGATAATCTACATGAAGATTTTATAAACCCTGATGGTGCAGAGCAGGAAAACATGACTAGAGATGAGCATGAATGCATTCTTGAAGATAATATAATGGAAAATATAGCTGGTTCAAATCAGGAAGAAGCTATAAGTTCAATAGAGGTAAAGCAGAGTTATATTTATGAAGAAGAGAGCTCAACCCTAATTTCTCCTGCTGTTAATACCAAGGAGAAGATCTTCCATAATCCAAATTTTAGTGCTGATGTGAAATCTCTGGCAGAGCTCGTAAAACCTAAACGGAGACCTAAGACTAGAGCTACAAATAAACTTAGACTGAATATGAGGAGGATTTTAAATCCTAAGCTGGAGAAGGATAAGGTCACCATCATTCGGGATTCTTCAAGTGAAGAAGATGGAGATAATAAAGAAGAGTTAAAGTCAAAGCAAGCATAGGGAAGGATCATGAAATGATACCTGAACCAATTATTCCTAGTGTTGAACAAGGAATGACTTCAATGGTTTCATTTTCAGATGCAAAAGCGAGGAATAGGCACGAACAAGACTTGATTTTCAAAAAATTGGATATTCCATTGCTATCAAATCATGATTCAGCCTTGCATGAGATGTTCAGATGGACTCGGAGATAGAAAATCAAAAGAAGATAGTATAACAACGTAAGACACAAGTAAAGTTCCTAAATGAATCAAATGAAAGACGCATGACTTCAAATAAAAGACTAACAGAAGACCTGGAAGATGTAAATGCCCATTATCAAGAGTTGATTGCAGTAACAAAGGAAGCTTTAAGAAGAAAAGGACATGCAGAGACACAAGCTGAAGAATTAACTAAGCAGATCCAGGATTTGAACAAACAAAATAAAGTGCTATCAAATAAGGTTCAAAGCATGGAGATAGAGCAGGCTCGACATGAAAAGAGATCTCCTGCATTGGAGGGAATAGCTATGTTAGCAGAAGCTGCGAAAGCAAATATAAATGCCACCTAGTTGCATAGCTGTCTAAGTATTCCTATTTTTCATTTTGTTCATAATTGTTAAAAGTTACTTTAAGATAAATTAGTCTTTAGTCATTTGAAAGTTAAGTATGTATAACTACTAAATGTAACTGCTGAGTAGTTTCGAACCTGACCTAAAAAAGCAGTTATGGAACTACTTCATTTTTGTAATGATAAAAGAAGGAAAAAATAGACTAGGATGGTTGGTTTTTGTTCAGGAGAAAGGCATTAGGGATAAGAATACTATGTTACACTCAGACTTATGCTATATACTCTCATGTAAGTTCTTTTTTGAAGACTGGACATTGATCTAAATACATTATATAAGCCACTTATTGACTCTTTTGTTGGTTATGTTTATGGCCTATTTGACCACCTTATTTGTGATTGCATTTCTTGATTAAGGTATTATTCATGTGAATGCTTATGAATTTGTGGATAGAACCGGTTTCTTGTTTAATGGATGCTTATGGTTTATCTATGTATTTTACATCTTTATATCTCAGCTCTTCAGGATTTCTATATGATTTAGTGTTGTATATGTTTGGTTATCAATTACTCCTTTCTTGTGAATGAAACCTTAAAAATAAAACTATAAAAACAAATTCATTTTCCTTTAGTTTTCTTGAGATTGTTCTAGCTTGTACCTTCGTAGTCTAGGTACAATTTCTAGCACAAACAAGCAACATCCAATCATTCAAAATCAAGTTTATCCCAGCCTATTTATTCATCATTTTTCTTATCGTAAGAATCTATATGATATTTCTTGTTTTTGCTTCTACTCATGGTCGCAGATGTTTCCTTTCCATAGAAGTGTAGGTGGAAAGTGAATGTAGAATAGGAAAAAAGTTAAATTTTAAAATTGTGGTATTAAATAAGACTGAGAATATGTTTACAATATGATGAAATCTCTTAAGATTAGTGTAGTTTATCCTATGATGTTTTCTCTAAAACAAACCAAAATTGAAACCTAGGCCATAATTGGGTAAGAATTCAAGGAGTCTATCATAAGGTGTGTTCAGGTTTGATCATGTCTTCATTGGATTTAGGAGGGGTACAAGGGAAACAAGTTTTACATTGACTTCCTCATGAAGAAGGTGGTTGCAGATATGGTTCTTGCACTGCATCAAGTTGATGGAATTCTTACTAAGGACCCTGCAGAGGTTAGAGTTATGTTTAGCATGCATTTTCATAATATTGTTTTCTCACATTCTGACAGTTGTGGTTACTGCTAGAGATGTTTGTTGCGGGGTTCCCCCCTGCAAGATTTCTAGTGGTGATCGGGACAACTTGGATATATATTTTTTGAGAGGGAATCTCTATGTTGCTATTACATACATAAATACTAAGCTAATTAATAAATAATATATTTATAAAGATAATAATATAATAATAAAAATAAAAGGAACATATATAAGGTAATAATAATAATAATTAAAAGAAAACCCTTCATGGAAAGGTATCAAACACCTCCTTAAGTAACATCCACAAACTTATCATAAATCTTCCTTATGGGTACAATTGCATGCTCTATCCCTCGTGCTTGATCTTCAATTGTACTTGCCCTCATCGAGGGCTTGACTAGTTTATCAAATGGGAGTGTGATATCCCCCAAAGAGCATGGCATGTTAATCTAGTGAAGCATGAGGAATAGTGCTGTAGATTACACAACCATGGTGCTTTGCATAGTCTCCATTAATTGTTGCTAAGAAACCATATATACTAAATTAGCATAGCTTGAAATGAGTGTAGTGTAGCATAAATTTTATAGTTGCTTTAATCTCGGAAGTAGTACTCCGTTGAGGCTAAGATTTGTTCTTTTTTTCTTCACATAAGGAATGCTTTAAGAGAATAAATATATAATGCTTTGTAATAAAGTGCAAAAAGTATGGATCCTATCCAACTTGTGCCCAACTCTTGTTGTATGGTATTTTATGATGTGTTGTCCTTATGATAGCATGCAATACTTAGCATGTGATTAGTTTCTAATTCATAAGGATTTGATTATGTGAAATGACTATGATATTAGAAGGTAATTGCATACGGTTTTATGTTCCTTACGAGGGCATATTTTCATATAATGATGATAATGGTGTGCTAATATGCTTTCACATGCTAGCTGGTATAGTTCTTGATATTTGGTGATGATCACATAGTTTTATGTTTATGATGATGTTATAACTTTATGATGGCATGTGGCAGTATGGAGTTGTTTACTATTTATGATGTTATGATATTATGATGGTGTATGATAATGCCACAATGATGGCGTTATGTTTTCATGACGGCATGTGGTATCATGTGGTTCCTTGATATTCATGATGATGAATATATGTTTTCTAATGTTATGATTATAACTAATGTGTTGGTGGTATGATGTGAGGTGGATATTGACATAAATCCACCCTTGGGCCTAGAAGACTTGTTCATTCAGTGATCTCATGGGAGCCGATAACAACAACAACAACAAAATTATATGTGTAACACCTTATGGGTTTGGGACTAACTCAATTAGTAAACATATGCCAATAGTTATTTTCCTTTACATAGTTTCTGGAAGTCAATGACTTGAGGTATTTTCTTCAAGGGGGGAGGTATATGGAGAAGGACTTCTAATGCTTGGGGATGGTGCCTTAAGGGTGCACAGGGAGGAAGTATATGCCATCATTTTGAGATGCCTGGGGTATGATAATCCTGCTGTCGAGGTTTGGGTATCGGTAACCATATGTCGAATATTCTTGATGAGGCCCAAATTCCAATCAATTATGATGAGGTCACATATTTACCAGAATTTAGGAGGGTGGCTTAGCCAAGGAAACTTACCAGGGAACTTGTGATGCCTATTGTATGATCCATGGACATGTTAGTGTAGAGGTCCCATGCCATGGTGAGTAGGAACATCCAGAGCATTAGGGGTGTTCATAGGTTGATCGAATGCTATGATTTAGGGTGAGGGTGTGTGAGGGTGGAAGTAAACCTTGTGAAAGGATTGATTAGATGCATAATTGTATAAATTGAATTGGTGTACAATGGTTTGACTTGATTGATGTATAATTGTGTGACTTGATTGCATACTAGAAAATTCACTAAGATTAATTAATCATGTAGTTAAATAGGGCATTGTATTTGTAATAGTGTAGGTACGAGATTTACTCATGATGGCCACACGAGTAATTCTTATCTCCACACAATAGTACTAGTTATCTAGGTGCATATTGCATTTTGCATACTATGTGATGCCATGTGAGTCTTCTGTTGTGAGGAAAATACACCTATAGTTCAGGGGAGAAACTACCAACTTACAGTGATGAAAGATAGACCTATAAATGTCCTGCAAGTACAACTAGTAAGCAAAGAGATAAAGGTTAAAGAGGATGTGTACCTTATTAAGAAGGTTGATCCAAGATTTCCTCTTCCTTGCTCTTCAATGCTATCCAGTATCGCAATGCCCACCTACAAAACAACTTTATACCTTTCTCAAATACATTTGACTACATATATAAGACTGATATTTATGACAGTAAAAGACATCAAACTATAAGCAAACTGTAATCAAATCTGAGACACACATGAATAGGCCATATTTGGAAAGGGAAGAATGTCTGATCTTTATTATTGAATGAAGAAAGTACATAAAGTTATACCTTCCTTCAAGCTTGGCACTTCACGAAACCTAGATTCAAGGTCTCCTGCTTCTGTTCTCCAAGGATCCCAGCCTCTAATCAGCTGTGCTAGGGTTTATCAAAAACTGAGGCACAAGAGAGGGGGATGAGGGTCTCCATTCCTCCAGCATAACAATGTTATGGGCTTGGTCCTTTCACATGGCCCTTCTACCTTCCTTATATAGTCAATGAAGGAGAGGAAAAGCAGTTATAACCGATTAGGAAGTTCCCAAACCAACTTATTTTAACCAAAATTCAAGATTTTGACTAGTACATGAAAGTGCCCTACTCTTCCTACTGCAAACCAACGCATTTTCCAAGGTGTGCTCTACTCTAGTGAAGTAGAGGTGCATATTTTTCTAGGTGTGCGCTACTATACAGGCATGATAGTTGCGCACATGCCCTACTCCACAGGCATAAGAGTCGCGCACACATCCTAGTATGCCCTACTCTATGCATAGGATACCAGCGTTTTTGGGGGAAAATGGCCAAAAACAAGGTTTTCTAATGATTTTCAGGAGATGGTTTGGTCTGGAAAAGTGTTCCTAAGGGTTATAACCATCAAATGGGCCAAGAGTGAGGTAATTTAAACCATTTTTAGTGTCCCAAATGACCCTTCAATCCACAAGTTTCCTGTTGTGTGTCTAAACTTGATCTCAAGAAGTGTCATCATGCGACTAAGGGATGCAAGTGTCGTCACAGACAGAGAAGTGTCATTTTAAGCTATAACAGATGCCCCCTAATGACTGAGTTCAAAGGGAGTGAGGGAAACGATGGCCGAAATACATTATAAATAACAAAGAGTTGAATCATGGAGGAACCAGAGAAACCAAGAATCATAGGTGTGTGCCTACTATACACTCTCGTAAGTCTCGATTTCATTCCATGTTTCCGTTTGCAGGTATGTTTTCTTGACACTCGTCCCTTTAAGATACATTTAGTATTTATAGGTTATCTGTAAACAGTTATGTTTTACGTTGTAGTGTCGAATTTAACAATCATACTAAATAAGTACTTGTTATTTAAGTAGTTAAATATTAGCAAGATTTACAACCTCTACAAGGAAAAGGCCCTTTAGCGGAGGTTATAGTGTATGCTCCTCCCAAAAGAGCCCAAATATCTAGTTCTAGTGGAGGTTAGTAGCAGAGGCGAGCGACCAGAGATTTTAGTGGAATTTTTAATTTCGGTGTGCTTTCAACATAATCGCACCGGTGCATTCTCAAACTAATCACACTGGTGCGTTCAGAGGTGAGTCATAATTTGTCGCACTACGAGCACAAAACATCTTTATCAAGACAAAGTAGTTTCCAAATAATCATAGTGGTGCGTTCCATCACATACCACCGCACTAGTGCATTTAGTATAAACCACCACACATCATACTCTTTTATTTAAAAAAAAAATATTTAAGTAAAAAACTAAACATTGTGCGTTCCGTTAACGATAACTTCCCTAATGCGTTGTATCAAAACCTAATGCACTGACAATTATTTTATGAAACATAATAATCTATTTTCTTAAAAAAAATCTCAAAAGTCTAACAATGGTGTGTCCTTAACTAAACGCACCAGTATGCCCACAAGACCATAACGCACCGCCATTCCATTTATCGAAAATATAAAAAATATATATATAATTTTATAATCGACAAAATATTTTGAAACCATTCACAATGCACTAAATGGTATTTATGCAACGGTGCGGTCTAATAAACTAAACGCATCGGAAAGCATTTAAAAAAAAAAATGTGTTATTCTATTTTAAAAAATTATTTGATTTTAACATCAACTCATTCTGGTGTTGTCTCCTGTGGATCACACTGGTGCGTCCTAAGTCGAGCGCACCGATGCAGGGTTTAATAAAAAAAATTACCACGACCGAAAACTCATTTTCACCCCTTTTTCAGTGCGTCTAAGCTCCTCTGTACCGCTGCTTCCCTTCACACACCTAGACACCCTGACATCTATGGTCCACGTGGACACGTCCTTTTCCTATATTGGTGGTTCGGTTCGTTTGAATTTTTCCAAACCGTTTTGGAAAAATTAAAATTTACCGTACATCGCCAATATGCCTCCCTGACACGCCGTTCAATGGGTAATATGTTTGTTATTTCACAAAATATTTTTTTATCAATTTAGTTTTTAAAATTCAACCTTAAATGCACCTTTTTAAAAATAAAAATAAAGATTTTGCGTGGTGTATTTGAGTCGTTCGGCTCGCACCGCTGTGCACAGTATAGCGGTGCAAGCCGAACGACTCGAACGAACCGCTTCACACGGAAAAAAAAAATTAAAACCCACAAATGGTCACCAGTGTGTTACACATTTAATAGCACCGTCATTTCAGTTCCCTTAAGTGTAATACACGCACCGGTAACCACACCATTTATAAAAATAATAAACGTTTAAACTGTGCTCTTATGCCACTCATGCACACCGGATATTGGTTAAATGACGTGGAGTAAGCGCACCGTTGATACTCTTTATAAAACACTGAATTCTCATCGACACTGGTGCATTTAGTACAAAAAATGGCACCGAAATTCCAGTGCTTGTATGATTGTCTAGCGCTCTGGTATTGGTACAATAAAAACATAATCATTTATGTGGTGTGTGTATGTCACGTCATATCATCGGCATCGGTGCAATTACGTGACATAGGCACACCAGTGAAACCTTTGATAAACCTGTTAACACACAACTAACAGTGCTCCCATGTCACGTCAACGCACCGATGAACGGTGAGCTGATGTGGCATAAGCACGTTGTCAATTCAAATTTAAGATTTTTAATATATTATCAACGGTGCAGCATGTATATTGTAGAGAACCGCTTTTCGGTGCCTCTAATATATAAGCGCTCTGCTTATAAACCCATGAACAGACAACTAACGATGCTCCTATTTCACGTCAAGGAACTGGTGCATGGTGCGCCGACATGGAATAGGCGCATCATGGATATATTTCAAATAAATTATTGTTTTTTAAAATCGGTGCATTTGAATAACGATGCGCTAATAAGATTTAGGCGCACCGTCCAAAACAATTTTAAATTTTTGTATATATAACTCACGGTGCAACATATATATTGTAGAGCACCGTCTATCAGTGTCTCCAGTATATAATCACGCCTCTAGCGATGCGTTTCGAATATTTATGGGGCACTGATTTTATTTTTTTGGAAAAAAATATAATATTTCATTTTGGTAGATATAATCTTGTTATAATTATTTTATATTTATGCTTATGAGATGTGATATTTGTGAGGCGCAACAGCATTGCGAGGAACAGGTATATTGGTACAACTTTCGCAGAGAGTGGGAGGCCAGGGAGAGGGAGAGAGATTTATACCCTCATCCCATTACACCTCAAACCAGACACCTCTTGATATTTTTTGGCCTCCTCAAGTTCTATGAGGAGGAGACATCACTCAAAGGGAGCAGTACGTTGCTAACCCAGTTGATCGCATGTTGGGATCATTTTAGGAAATCCTTTCGAGTTGGTCCCGATGAGTGGTTCCAAACCACTGAGAATGAAATTTACTTTATAATTGGGCTCTCTATGAGAGGTGAGGACCTTCCTCAATTCCCTGAGGTTCCAACTAGAGTTGTAGCAGCGACTCAGCTGGTATATGTTCGGATATATGTTGATTACAACATCCTCGAGCCTTCTCAATTCCAGGTCAATGGTGCGCAACTTTCCATTGCTGCTTTTGGTAGAGAAGATGTGAGATGCCTCTCTTTATTGGTGACAACTATCGCCCATTACACCATTGATGGGAAAAGCATTAGCTGCCCTTTATTGTATTATGTTGATTCTTTAGTGCAGGAACCTAAATGCAGTAGGTGGTCTGCTATTTTTTTATGACAGTTTTGTTATGCTCTCAGTCGATGTCGTGCGTGTATTGGCGGGAGGGGAAACTTCCCCTTCGGTTCAGAGTTGTTTTGTCTATTTTTTGAGATATTTCTGGTGACTAGGCCATCTTTTGACCGACGCTCTCCTAGGTTGATGATAGATGTACGTATGCACATGTGGGGGAAGACGATTCCCAAGAGGGGGAAGCTAGAGTTTCCTGCGAGGATCACTGCCGATGTGCTTGAAATGTTAGACGGCGAGGACCAACCTCGATTAGATATGGTTGCATATCCATATGCGAGGTTGGATTGGAGAGGGTGTACCAACACATTCTTCACCTAGGATGAGCCACCTGATCATAGAGGTAAATTTAGCATTATGTTTAATTTAATTTATTTTCATTTTATTCTCGTTATACTTAATGCAAATTAAATATATTTTAAATTGTTATATTAAATTCATGTTTAATGCAAATTTCTAATTATTATTGTGTATTATATATTTTATAGATATTGACACATTTGATGGTGATGTGGGGCCTCCTCCACTGCAGGATTATGAGGATGAGGACATATAGATACAAGATCAGATGTAGGTGCCTCATCTAGCCATACCTTGTCTTCGACAGAGGCATGAGCAGAGGTTCAGACAGGATATTGCAGATAGGTTGGCAAATTATTAGCGTATCGAGGGGTTCTGCTTGTTCCTATTAGGGAGATTTAGAGGCAGGACCGATACATTGAGCTATGGAGGATGATTCCTCTTGATATGAGGAGCTTGATGCAACACATTGTTGGTGCTTGCATTATTTTTTATTCCATCCCTCATGGTATTTCATCCTCTGATGAGGGCGGAGATCCTCGGCCTCATATTCCACCTCCTTCTCCATCAGCTGCTTCGATTGGTGATGGAGCCTCCACATCCACTGCACCTCCTCCTCGGCCTCCAACTCCTACTCTTCCACCTTTGACATCTCATCCATCTCCTCCTCCACCTCCCCCTCCTTCGATGGATCCACCATCTGATATTTTATACCTATCCGATCGACCAGCCTATATTGATCCATCACCTCTTTCATCATCTCCTCCACCTCACCCTCATTTGATGGATCCAACATCTGATACGTTATACATATCTGACTAAGTAGCCTCTATTGATCCATCAACTCCCCATGATCCTCATCCATGTGTCCCCTTAGTTGTGGAGAGGATGCTCAGATCAGATGGGATGATCTAGATTCCTAGAGATCGCGTCTTTCTTACTGATCTACAAGATATATTATTTCCTATAATAGGTATTGATCATGCCTCTAGCTCTACCGTTGGAGGTGTCGATACATCTGCTGGGTTGACAAATAGTGATGATGATATGGTTTCGGCGGTGGACTAGGCATGCATATTTGACATTTATCATCATTTTGATGCTATGCCATCCATACATCATAGCTAGATCTTTGCAACAAAAGAGCCTTTGAATTCTTGGTATTATAGGCATGTGCCTCAATATCTTATGAGGAGGACCATGTGCTTTAGCCTTGCTACTCGATTATTTGTATCTGTCATGCCCACATTTTGGACATATCGCCTTGTTAGCATATTCTCCTCTATATAGAATAGAAGCATTGGGGCATGCATGATAATAAGTTTGAATGAGAGATGTTCCCCTCCTGGTAGTCTATGGTTAAAGCTTTTGATCTTATCAGAAAGGGTCTTGTATGGAAAGTTGGCAATGGCATGAAGTTAAGAGTTGGTCAAGACCCTTGGATAGGTTGTTCCCAGGATTACAAACTCCCTAATCATATGGTAAGACAGCTAAATGATTCAGGCGTCCTCTTTTTGAATCAAATTACTTCAGGACCTGTGCTTTTTAATCACAGACCTGACTGATTGTCAGCGTATGCCCTTGCCTTTCAGGAAGATTATCAAATATTATGCGATCTCTTTATTACAGATCTTAAATGCTCCCATGTTGTGTTTAACGAAGACGAGGATAATTTGTTGTGGATCTTGAATCCTATTGGCGGTTCCTACTCTCCCAGGTATGGTTATAAGACTCTCAGGGATGCGGAAGAACACCCCCCCCTCCATGGTGGCAACAATATATTTGGTTTATTCATTGCCCACTCAAAATGAAGTGTTTTGTGTGACTAGCTCTATCTCATACTATACTAGTGTGGGAAGTCATGAAGCGTCGATACTGGATAGGCCCAAGTCGTTGTCTACTGTGCTTCGAATAGGAAGAATCCATAGAGCACCTCTTTAATTCCTGCTCATTCTATGTCAAGTTATGGGCTCACATGTATTATCTTAAAGGTTGTAATCTCCGATGGTATGGTTTTAATGTTTATGAGGCCCTCAAGCTGTGGATCGATAATCCTTCCTTTAAAAAATTCGATGCCCTTCCTGTCATTTGTTTTTGGTCTATTTGGCATGCTCAGAATAGAGTTGTTTTCGATGAGGTTTATTTGACTCCTGAACTGATGGGCTTCAGAAGCTTATCTCTTATGAATCTTTTACCAAAGATCAATAAATTTGAGCGGATAAGACTGGTGGCTATCGAAGAGATTGACAGATCCAAAGCATGGATATTTTTTAATGGTGCAGCTACTAGGAATCCAGGCAGAGGCAGTGCAGGTGGTGTTGTTCATTTTTCAGACTCCCTGTTCTCTTCCTTCGGAGCAAGTCTTGGAGCGTGCTCCAACAGTTATGCAAAGTTTGCGGCCCTTCGTATCTCGCTCCAGTTATCCATTGAAAAAGGCGTAAGGTCCATTCAAGTGTTCAGGGATTCACTGCCGATGGTGAACTGCATAGAAAAGAAGAAGAAGCGTGACAACATTTTTCTTGAAGCAATTTATTCTAAATGCTACGGGCTTGGAGAAATCTTCTAGGAAATAAGTTTCAGGCATATTTATAGAGAGAGAAACACAAATGTTGATCGACTATTCAAGCTGGGGTTAACTGTCCAGAAGGTTCTTGGTGTAGTTTGGAGAATTCCAAGGATACTCTGCTAGAAATTGATCCAAGCCCCATATGGATGTAAATACACTTTCCCCATCCCGTGTCGGGTGAAAGGTGACTAAAGTATGCTAAGGTCATAGAAAATATGGTTACTGAACCATTTTGTGTGTTTAAATTTTGTAGGGCCATATGGTCTAGTCATACCTAGTCAGTTTTTAAAATTAATTGTATACACTAAATGATAGATATGTTAAAGCATTGTGAATGCTCAATCTGTATACATAAGAGAAGAAATGACTGGAAAGTCTCTGTAAAAAGGGTTATATTTCAATTAATATAATGCGAATGTTTTTCGGCAAAAAAAAACTCAAGTAATGTGATAGGGATAGGGATTTGGTACCCTCTATTACACTTACAACTAATACTTATCACTAATAAATAAATAAGCCACCAACATAAAATCACTTTTAGGTTGTTTGCCACCATTACATACTCCCACCTTTAAGACAAATACAAAATTATTCTTGAGAGACAACAAATACAAAATTATTATTGATAGGCACTTGAGCTTTGTTCAAACCCCAAATACAACCACTTCTTTGTTTTGTTTAGCTACCAAATGAACGGTGGTGAAATCTAATAAGATTTTGTCACATACGACTTAAAATAACTCACTGGTTGTCCATAAGGGAGTAGACTTCCACTCCTGACATTGTATTGCCCATAAAGAGGTAGACTTCCACTCCTACAAGTTGTAGGATCTTGGACTATTAACTTATTTCCTTACATCCAACCCATTGGTGGGGTGGTCCATAAGAGGTAAACTTTCACTCGACGTCCACTCCTAGATGTCGGATTGGACTATTAACTTGTTTCCTTACATCCAATGAAAACGAACAACTCTCTTTCCCTATTAACCAGTACAACCACTTAACTTGTGGTCGGCGAACATAGATAGGCCACAAATTAAATCGGTTACTTGTTTTGCCCATTATCCATGCATCAGGTACCAATTATTATATATATATATATATATATATATATATATATAATTGTTTATTTTAAATTTAGAATGATAACCATAAAATCAATTTGAACATTATAAGTGTCTTGTCCTCATAAAATCTAGGATAATGGAGATCAACCTCCAACCCGGATCAAAAGTGAAGAGAATTACACGAGTAGGTATTATTCTAACACCTATTTGTGTAATAAAACATTAGACTTATTTCCAAGGAAAAAAAAAACATTAGACTTATTTTACACCGATGAGGACAAAACCTTATAGTTGACCTTCACTGCTACGATTATAGTTGACCTTGGTCCTTGACTGCTACAAGTAAGGGGTAGTCTCCAATGATTATGATTCTGGGAGTTGATAGCTTCAATGGGCAACTGAGCATTTGCTATCGGATGATCCCGGTTTCAGCAAAATGAAAACCATTTTAAAGAATTATACAGGAGGTGGGCTAGCAGCGAGCAACGGAAATGTTAAATCCATCATGGAATCAGAAGATGAAGAAGATGATTTCAGTTTTTGTCGGCCCACTACTCCAACTTCGGCTTCTAATGGTCACCACCGGCGCTCTTCAAGCCGAAGGCAATGGCAGCAATACCTTCCGCTACAACGTGAGAAGCCTGTGTGATCAAGGCCTACTGAGCGATGCACTGAACATTTTGTATGATATCAACCTGCCCATAGATGGCTCTACATACGTTTCACTCTTGCAAGGCTGCATTAATAAAAAGGCATTGCCGGAGGGCAAATTGGTCCATGCTCACATCAATGGGACGGGATTCATAGCGGATAAATCTTTGCTCAACAGGCTCGTTAATATGTACGTTAAATGTGGGTGCCTGGGAGACGCTCGCAGGGTTTTTGACGTTATGGCTGAACGGGATTATTTCTCGTGGAATTCAATGATCACGGCCTATACCAGGCACGGATTTGCTGAGGAGGCCTTGGGATTGTTTCATCAAATGCAGCAAGAAGGCATCCAACCCAATCAGTTCACGTTTGCTAGCGTTCTTCCATCCTGTCAAAGCTTGGCAACTCTGGAAAAGGTTCACGAGAAGATAATTAAGAATGGAATGCACTGGGACTTGTTTGTGGAAAGTGCCCTTGTGGATATGTATGCCAAGTTTGGCAGTTTGGAGGATGCACGGAAAGTGTTTGACAGAATGACTCGACGAGATAATGTGTCGTGGACTGTTATGATTGCAGGGTATTCACAGAATGGGTTGCCGGAGGAGGCCTTGAGGCTTTATCAGCAGATGCGAGAAGCGGGTGCGAAGCCAAGCTTGAATACGTTTGCAAGCATTCTTCCGGCGTGCGCCAGCTTGGGAGCTCTGGAACAGGGCGTTGAAATCCACGAAGAGATAATTAGAGGTGGTTTTCGGTGTGATGTCTTTGTGGAGAGTGCTCTTGTAGACATGTATGCCAAATGCGGGAACGTCGAGAAGGCACGCGAATTGTTTGACGAAATGCCTGAACGAGATGTTGTGTCATGGACAGCCATGATTGCAGGGTATGCCATCCACGGACGTGCTGAAGAGGCCCTCGAGCGCTTTCACCACATGCAATCCTCAGGTGTGTTTCCAAACCATGTAACCTTGCTTTCTGTTTTGTCTGCCTGCTGCCATGCCGGTCTTGTGGATGAGGGTTTTCGATGTTTCAATGGCATGAGGGATTATTACCCCATTGTGCCTGCAATGGAGCACTACAGATGTATGGTTGACCTCCTTGGCCGTGCTGGGTTCCTGGAAGAAGCACAGAGCTTTATTAACAGGATGCCTATAAAACCCGATGCTGCTGTGTGGAGGTGTCTGCTTGCTGCCTGTAGAACACATAACAACATAGAGCTCGGAGAAAAGGTGGCAGCTCGGCTTTTTGAGCTGGACCCTCAGTATGATGCGCCTTATGTGCTTCTCTCAAACCTGTATGCAGCAAATGACAGGTGGAGTGACCTCGAACATGTGCGAAAGATGATGAAAGACAGAGGAGTTAAGAAAACACCCGGATGCAGTTGGATTGAGCTCAATAAGGAATTGCATGCTTTCTTCGGAGGAGATAGGTTACATCCACAAGCGGCAGAAATCTATGCAAAGTTGGAGAAGCTGGCCAGGGAGATGAAGGAAGAAGGGTATGTTCCCAGTACAGAATTTGCACTGACTGATGTTGAGGAGGAGCAGAAGGAACAGATTCTTCGATACCATAGTGAGAAGCTGGCAATTGCTTTTGGCCTGCTAAACACCCTCCCTGGGACAACTATTCGAGTTATCAAGAACCTTCGAGTCTGCGGTGACTGTCATTTGGCAATCAAATTCATCTCAAAGATTGCTGCAAGAGAAATTATTGTGAGGGATGCTAACCGCTACCATCATTTCAAAGATGGGCAGTGTACTTGTGCAGACTATTGGTGACACTAAGTGAATCAAAGCAGATGCCAGCACATTGCTTTCTTGCAAAGGTTTTCTGCCTTACCTTGCTAGCATGGTGATGGGAGTAAGTATTATCTCTAGTTCTCAAAGCTACTGATACTTCTGGAGAATGCCATATCCAGAAGATGTTCAGCAGCATGGTGGTTACTTTTTTTTTTCACTTTTGCAACATCTGCAAATTCTTTAAGCTACCCTTAGAATCTTAAGCATATATGGTCATACAATCAAGTACTGGAAAAGCCTATAGTCCCTGTCCTGCTACTCTAGTAAGGATCGAACCCAAATTCAACGCTGGTGTTAGAAGGACTTGGTGACATAGCAAACGATTATCTTCACACTCACAAGTTTTTTCTCATCCTCTGTGACTTCCAGGCTTTCATATAAGTCATTTGGAACCTATAGTTGTACAACATCAGGGATTACGGACCTTTCTCAAGGCAATAAGATGTAGCTTCAGTGACAAAATTGTAAAAACCCTTCATTCTTTCAGAAACTTCTTCTCATACCAAGTATCTGGCTTTTGTGTCACCACAAGTTCGACTACTATGATGATATTTTCTTGTAGCGACCTTGACAGAGTATCAGTGAACACATTATCTTTTCTTTCTTTATAGATTGATTTGGGCTTATCATAGCCCATGTTTACTTCCTTTGTATAAATTACTCCATAGTGACCTTGAATTCATTATTAATTTATTCTCAAGATAACGTTTCCCAAAATCTTTATGGCATGAACAATTGTAAGCAATCAGTATTGCCTCCGTTTGCAGCATTTATGATGTAATTTTCACATGATGTGACCATCTTGCCCATCGCTCTACTTGCAATATATATATGATCTTTACATCAGTTACAATGACACAAACTAGAAGAAAGACGGATCTTCTGAGAGCCATTGTGCCCAAGAAGTGCCAAGTTAGTGTTCGAACTACCTCAAATAATCTTACAGGTGATTTACCAGAGGGGAAAGGTCGCAACTTTCTACTTGGTTCTGGAAATCATTAAGACAGAAAGACACAGAGCACAGATGAGAGGGTGTTGAGAAGACTTCCACCTATTTCTCAGGCTAGGTTTTAATGACACAGAATTCATAAGTTGAAGCAACCCTTCTGCGTAATAACCAGAGAACTTATCCTAGACTCAAACTTAGATCTCTGGCAGTTCTAATGCATTCTCTCTCGACTGATGATCCAAATGGGAGGCGAGGCCTTCATTATATGGATATGAGAGAAGGTCTCCTGTAACCAAAAACTAGTTGGTGCGAATCGTACAATTATTCTTATTATGGCACGGATTAGTAAGTGGAGAGTGTACGAACTACTGAATGGGGTGTGTGGGGACAACCACTCATTATCTCGTCCCTTGAATGTCTTTCATCATGACTATGAGGGAACCCATTATGGCGGCCCACAAATACAAAGTGGAGCTATTATGGCGGCCCACGATGCACAACAGAATATTACACAATGAATCTATGAGTGGCCCACAGTGCTTCCAAAACATGCACAAAAATTCTTGTACAGGGCTTATCAGTCTCTGCTGGCAACATCAGATGGATAGCCATCACGAGGGTATAGCTGGTACCAGGCTAGTCTTGGATCTGGAGGCTCTTCATCCGAATTTGATTCTACCGGTAGGTGATTTGGAGCCATGGGAGGCATGGTGGCAAAACATCTACAAAGTGAAGAATCTACCATACTTGGAGGAACCTCATTTTCTCAGACTATTAAATGACCAATGAACATTGATTGAGCATGCAAGTATTTTTCACTAGTGTCACGGTCTTCATATAGAAAGTTAAACTGATAACCACGAAGCTGAACATCAAACAAACCATAAATTTGAATATTGGCCAGCTAGCATCTCAGAGTAAAGATGAGTTATATAGTGATACTTTGTAGCTGAAAATGAAATGTCTCTAGGACACAAAGTTTCCATAAAGACTGCAAACCACGGAGACCAGTGGTATGGAACCATGGTTGAGCATTCCATTGTTATCCAAATTTGGTCTTCTGTATTTGATAGGTTCCATTACTTGTTTATAGTCTTTGAAATACTAGTTAGGACTAAAACAACAAAGACATCAATATCCTTGTTTTGGTCCTTCTTCGGTGATTACATCTGCATAGAACTTATCTGAATTGTCAAAATACAAATAATTGCTTACATTATTATATTTAATAATACACTTTTTTTTTCTTTTTTATTGGGGCGGCAGGTGCCGGAGGGGTGCTCTTTGACCCTGGAGAAAATATCATTGAATCTTTCTCCTGGAGTCTAGGCAAGGACTCAAATAATCGTGCTGAACTGTTGGCCCTATGGCAAGGGACGAATTCTCTCTAAGGCGAAATTTTCGGATGCAATTATATTTGGAGACTCAAAACTTGTTGTCAAAGCGGTAAAGTATAGAGCTCCTCTTCAAAATTCGTCTTTGACAAGGATTCAAGTAAGAATTTGGAAAAATTTAGATAGAATTTCTCATGTAGACTTTTTCCACATCTTAGGGGCGCAGAATAAAGAGGCGGACTTGTTGGCAAACAATGCCAACTCAGAACCGATAGGAAGCTGTATTAATCATTATGGAGAGTCCCTTTATGAAGATATCACGTAAGTCTTATTTCGTCTTCCTTCTTGATTGAGGGGGGGATCATCTAGTTTGGGTTCACCTTAGAACTATAGGGATCAATATTATTCACGTCAGTCTGATGGGGCATAGTCTGATGAGACTTGTGCAGCTAGGCCGTCTTGCACAACAGGTAGATGGTATTAAATCAGGTAATATCCCATGCTTGGAGATTATTAATGCACAGAAGGTGGATGAGCTCATTCATGATTGCAATTCGGGTGTGGCTTGTGGTGAATGAAATGAAACAAGACGGAATGGGGAATCATTTCAGTGTCACCCAAATTTCCCATGAACAACATCACTCAGCTCCGAGCAGGCGTAGAATAGGGTATGACGTCGAATGGAGAGTTTTGTACGGGATATCTGGTGTCGAACACTTAGCCATTAATTGGAAGGGGTATGGATCTAACGGGGTTGTTATCAAAATCATTAGGCATGCCAATCCTCATTTAAGAAATCGGCCATCTTAGGAGCCTTTTTTCCACGGACTATTCATAATCTGCAGCAGTGGGATCGTCCTTAGGTGTTTCCCTTGCAAACCTGTGTTGGTTTTAGTCGTGGCTGAAGAGCTTAAAATTGCATTCGATATGGAAAGTGATGGGTGGAATGAAGAACCATACTGTTGTGTTGAGCATGGAGTTAACCGAGTTTAAAGAAATCTTAGTCGTCTTAGGCACAAAGTGCATTGGCTGGAGTAGGATCTCAATGTGAGGGAGCGCAGACGTGAAGAGTGGCAAGACGAGGAAGATCAGGATAGGATGGAGGAGCGACGTAATTTCCAGCTTCAATTGGATCTTTTGAGGGATAAACTCGATCAACAGAAGGAGCAAGTTGAAGAAATGAAGGGCAAGATAAACCTTTGGAAAAGGAAGTTGGAAATTTGCAATAGAAATTGAAAGAGAGAGATGTTGCAGAGGGTTCTTCTTCCATGCCTCAGAAGTACAAGTTTGAAAACCAATTTCCATGGTAGTTTTAATCCTCAAGTTTTTATGTTTTGTTCATACATAGTTCTGCTAGGGTAGTTTGTTAGGTAGTATAAGTTTAGAAGTTTGAGATAGGAACTAGGTGCAAGGGTTCAAATTTTGTGGAACTGCAAACTCTATATAGTATGATGCTGGACTCTCAGTCATGGTGCCAAATTTTGATTGTAATCTTTTTTGTTGAGGATCATTCCTCCCTTTTAATATAATATCTCCTACTCGTTCCGGTCAAAAAAAATAATACACTTTTTTAAGATTGAGTGGATCTCTGGACTACTCTTTACTTTAGCAACTAGACATAAACAGACCAAACAATCTTCACAATTTTTTTACAAAGTTGGTTCTTCGTCGAGTTAGAGCTGGTTGAATAATTTTGATCATTTTTATCTCTGGTAAGGCAAGCTTGCTTGCTTCACAAGTTAGTAGATATGTAAAACAATTTTCTTTCTTTGGCTTGTATTTGATGTTGAAGTTGAACCCATCTAAGCAAAGTGCCCATTGTATAATTTCGTTATTACCTTGTTCTAGTGGTCTCTTGTTTTGTAGCATGCCTTTTATGTGCTTTACGTCTATTCGAACTGCGAAGTGGACAGGTTCCAGGAGAATGTTCATTAGAGAAAATTTGAGGTCTAAAATGGGCCTCCTAAGGAAAATAATAAAATACTATTTCTGAATTTTTGAGGAAAAGAGAAAAAAAACTACATTTTTTCTTCGTATTTTCAGCATATTAAAAAAGTAGTTCCTTTAATGTCAAATATGCCATGTCAACCATTATGGTTGGCTCTTTTCTTGAAATTATATTGGTTCCTGAATTCAATGGTTTTTTTCTTATGAGGTGGCTTGTATTCTTATGAGGCCCATTTTAGACCCCAAATTTGCTCTAATGGAATTTCTTTATGCTCATCTTTATTGCAAGTATTCCCTTATGGGAGGATGGATATTTGAGCTCTGCTTTTTTTAAAGTACCAAAGGCATACATGCATACCTCTTCTCTAAATGTATGTTTTTGCAAGAGTGTTAATTTTTCTAATCTCAGGCCTAGATAAAATAATTCCTAGCGATTTTCACTTGTTGAAAATTACGTTAACAATTTATTGATTAAATTATATTGTTGAGATATATTAACAGAAAATTACAGCGGAAGCAAAATAGGAAACAAATCACAAAACACATACAAATTTTTGCCCTTCAATATCAACTTTTCATTAATTATTTTCCAAGCTTACAAAGGATCCCTTACTGGGAAAAATGGTCTTGAAAAATACAGAACAAACCTGGCAAAATTTTCCCTTCAGAAGACCAACTTGCTCTGCAAATCTGTCCAGAAAATTTACAAGAAAAACCCAAAACAACCCATAAAATAATTTGTGTCTGCACGCTGCCTGCTGCCATATTCGTGCAGTTGTATGTATCCATATCGTACAGACATGTACGAATATGTTCGTACAATTGTACATATTTTGTACAGTCTACGGAATCTGTACATTTGTACTTGCACTTTTTTTCCTATTTTTTCCTGCTCAGCTACGCCTCTATTGGACTGGTACGGCTGCTTGTTGCTCTCAGATTTCTATCTTTTCTCTCCTTGGCCTGGAAATTAGAAATTCCTTTCCTTCCTTGGATGAAAGTCCTTCTCCATCCTTGCCCAAGAGACTGAAAATCAGAAAGTCCTTCTCCTAATTCCCACTCAATACTTGAGTTTCTCTCTTGTGTCTTTCTCCTCTCCCCTTAGCTTCATTTTATACTTTTGGGATGAACCAAAACCCTAACTTCAATGGTTGATATTAGATCTCAATCACTTGAGATCAAGGACTAAGATTCATTTGATTAGCTAAAATCACTAAAGCCCTAAAACTTAGGCTTTTTCTCCAAATTAACCGCAATTAATTATAAAAGGGAATTACAAGAGTTAGGTTCTCCTCCTCCTCACGTTCTTGCTTGCATGCTTTAGACTCCTCTCGAGTCTCTTCCTAGATGCAATCATCCCAAAGCCTCTGCCAATCTGGAATATTTTCCCGAGCTACAACTCCCTTAACAAATGGATTCCAAGACTTAGGGAAGCCATTCAGTGCCACATTAACGAGTTCTGCATTAAGAACCATCTCCCCAACAACTGCAATTTGATCATGAATCTAGGTCATCCTCATGAGGTAACTAGTAACATTACCAGTCTTCGACATCTGGCCATCTCTGAGCTTGCTTCTCAAGATCAACTTCATGTTCATGTTGTCACTCTAGAACAAGTCCACTAGAGCTTTGTACATTACATCTGTCATTGTCTTCTCTGCTACATGAGGAATCAGATGATCCTTCACAACATCTAGGATCAATCTTTGGGCCTTGATCTCCTTTTTCTCATAAGCTTCCAAATCATCTAGATTTGTTGGTTTGGTAACTGCCTTCTCCACAATCCCCCAAAGATCAGGCTCCTTCAACAACAAGACTACGCTTGCCTTCCATGCCAGAAAGTTAGATGCCCCATCTAACATATCTTCAAACTTGAATCTAGTTGCTGCCATAACTAGATTTGCCACAAATAACTAACTTGTGCTTTGTCCTTCAAAGCACCGACCAAGATCTATTGTTTTAAACTGCAGATCTACACTAGATCTGCCTGCTGGTCACTCAAATCTACTAGATCTGCTGCAATAGATTTCAGATATGCTCCCTCTCAGAGTCTATACTTTGATACCATGTTAATTTTTCTGATCTCAAGCCTAGATAAAATAATTCCTAGTGATTTTCACATGCTGAAAATTACTTTAACAACTCGTTGATTAAATTATATTGTTGAGATCTATTAACAAAAAATTACAGTGAAAGCAAAATAGGAAACAAATCACAAAACACATACAAATTACTGCCTTTCAAAATGAACTTTTCATTAATTATTTTCCAAGCTTACAAGGGCTCCCTTACTAGGAAAATGGCCCTGAAAAATACACAACAAACCTAGCAAAATCTATCCTTCAAAAGACCAATTTCCTCTTCAATTCTGCCTCGAATCTACACGAAAAACACAGAAAATAATTTATGTCTACACCCTGTCTGCTGGCATGTTCGTACGGGTTGTACATATTGTACGGATTCGTACCGTATAGGCTTGTATGGATCTATCTGTACAGCTGTATTGATTCCATAAGGTCTGTCCATACGACTATACGAAATTCGTGTGGCATGTTCCGTATGGTTGTACTTGAACTTTTTTTGCTTGTTTTTCCGTGCTTAGTTGTGCCTCTGTCGGATTGGTACGATTGCTTGCTACTCCTGGAAATCAAAAACCCCTTCTTCTTTCCTTCCTTGGATGAAAATCCTTCTTTGCCCTTTCCCAAGAGACTGAAAATCAGAAAGTCCTCTTAATTCCCACTCAATGCTTGAGTCTCTCTCTTGTGTCTTTCTCCTCCCCCCTTAACTGTATTTTTTTACTTTTGGGATGGATAAAACCCTAACTTCAATGGTTGAGATTAGATCTCACTCACTTGAGATCAAGGGCTAAGATTCATTTGATGAACTTAAATCACTAAAGCCCTAAAACTTAGGCTTTTCTCCAAAGTAACCCCAATTAATTATAAAAGAGCATTCACTTTAATAAGTCTTTTAATTAAAGTAAATTTCCTAAGTTCCTCAGAGGTCATGGTCACAATTCCCATGGGCAAGACACCACCCCATGGAAATACTTGTCCGAGCTACAAACATCAACAAGGACTCCTGCCCATATGATTTCAAAGGCATCTGTCTCTAAAATAAATGGTCTATATGGCCTTGGTAAAGTTAGGGTTGGTAGGTTTTGAACCTTCTGCTTAATTGTTTGGACTACTGTAGTGATTTTATCAATCCATGGCAGAGGCTTCTTCTTCAGTCTTCCTTTCAAACAAGCAATCTCAATAGCGTGTTTCTTAAAAAAATATCTAACATAATTTAAACAACCAAGAATCTTTGTAGCTATGTTTTATCCAAACTTTTAAATGGAAACTCAGCTAATGCCTTTAGCATGTTTTCTTGCAATTCAATTTTTCCTTTATCCAAACTGAGTCAAATAACTCAATCTTAGTCTTGGTGAATTATAACTTCTGCTTGGAGAGATCCAAGCCATGTTTAAAGACAACATAAAATTCTTTCAAATCTTGTACATATTATCTAATATCAAATGAGCAAACAAGTAAATCGTTAATATATACAATTACAAAATCAAGATGGCCCAATATGTCCTCCATTCTCTTGTGAAATTCAAAAGGAACATTCTTCAAACCAAACATGACTTTCCATTGGTATTGTCCATGGGGGACAACAAATCCTATTTTAAATCTATCAGCAAGTTTATCCCAATTTATTCTCTTCATACAACACATTGTAGCATGGGGGTTCTAGGGGAAAAAGAGTACCCTAATGATATGGTAGGGTAGTCAACCAATAAACTTCATGCAATTAGCAATTATTGGAGCTTGGCATAAGTGTAAGAGCAAAGGACTTCAATTTTTTCGACTTCCATCATATTTCTCCTATTGTAACTTATGTTCTTTAGTTATATTTATCATGGCAGTAGCTTCAACACCACCCTCAGTAGGTAAGGGGACCTTTTCCTTTATTATTTTGTCCATATTAGCATTATTCGTCTTGACGTTATGAGTTTAATTCCGTGAAGTTTCTCACCTTGGCCAATCTTCGGTCATTGTAGCTTCGACTGGGGTATCTAATGGGTTTACAATTTGTCATCTTTATTTTAAGGTTGGGTATTTATTTTTAGCTATTGACACACGAGTCATTGAAAATTCAAACTTTCATAGGGTGAATATGTTGCAATGGAAATTTTAGCGGATGTGTACAATCCATGTTTAGGCGCTTTCTGGTACTGTGGTGTATCACCATACCTTTCTAAGGATACCCTGAAACCAATACAATTATGTAGGGCCAAGTATTTCCTTGGCTTATTCTAAAAACCTTTTAGGACCTTGCCAAATGGCCCATTATGTATATCCTACAATGCATTGATCAACAAGACAATGTTGCACAAGAATTTTATAAATCTGTCAAATATATCTATGATATTAGCAAGTTTGCAATTTCTATTCACACAGTCATCAAGAGAAAAGAAGACCAAATATTGCATGGAAATCGACTTGCAAATTCATTTTCATGAGCCAATTTGTGCTTGGAGTTGTGAAATTGAGAAATTTTCTATCAAGAATCATAAATGTGATTTGATCTCATTGAATCATTGATTGTTGAAATTTTTATAGGTTGTCTCCATATTATTCAAACCCAGGGAAGGGTCATTTGGACAACAAAGATTTGTTTTTCAATCATTTCAATCTTCACAATGTACTTATGGTGCTCTAAAAGTAGTTTGTGTCACCATGCTAGAGACTCTTCTCAAAGTATGTGATGTTGTGAAGAGTTGACAACATTATTATATGATAAGCCTTTGGCTTTTGAAAGTAAGTTTTTTGATCTAGGTGTTGATGCTCTTGATACAATAGAGATAGTTATGGATCGCAAGAAGGAATTCAAAATCAATGTTGAAGAAGAAAAAAATGGGAACATTACCATTGTGTAGGAAGCAAATGATCTAATAGAGAACAAAGTCGTGGTGGGAAGTTCTATTGCATATGCTAATAAAGCCTTGAATGGTGCATGCAAGTTGCTAAAATGTTGTCCAAGAACACAACAAATAACATCTTGAAAATTAAGAACATTTCAACTATTGATTCTAGCATCCCTTTATATTTGTGATTCTTGAAAGCAATGGTTAATCATATAACATATATGATCATTCTCTCCTAGTTTAGTTATGAAGGGTTCTGAAATATATGAAATATGCATACATGAACTCTAAACAATTTGTCTACCAACATACTCTTGTAAACACTTGATTAGCAACTTTTGAATATTTGCATATTTTTTTGTTTTATGGACATACAAATTTTGAATATTTGTAAAGGTTGTTAGTATTTGTGGTTGACATCAATATTGCATATATGGGAACTAAGTACTCAATCTCCATAAATTTAATTGGGATAAATGCAACAAAGGACCATGGCCCTAGTTTATTTAGCAAGTTTTTTTTCCTCGAAATTTATTCAGCAAGTTATAAGACCCATGTTATCATTTAACATTTGAGAGAATTCTAGTAATGAGATCCTTAATATCAAAAATAAAAAACAACCTAATTGTAATGGTAAAAGTTTCTATGTAACACATTATACAACTTGACGAGAACTATAAACTTAAAATGAGAACTCTAGTCATAAAATCTCATATTTTTGCGTAAAAAATTTAGCAAGTTATAAGACCCATGTTATCATTTAACATTTGAGAGAATTCTAGTAATGACATCCTTAATATCAAAAAAAAAAAAAACCAACCTAATTGTAATGGTAGAAGTTTCTATGTAACACATTATACAACTTGACGAGAACTATAAACTAAAAACGAGAACTCTAGCCTTAAAATATCATACTTTTGCATCAAAAACATTAAAAAAACAACCCCTAACTCGAAAAGTGGTGATACCTGTAGCATTCATTTTTATTTTTTTTGGGGGGTGGGGGGTTAAAAATACAATCATGGCCTTAAAAATTCATATTGTTGTTAACAAAAACCTTAAAATCAACCCTTGAATTGAAAACTAATGTCACTGGGGGTGGGTGGGCGGGGGGTTTAAAAATACAACCACGGCCTTCAAAATTCATATTGTTGTTAACAAAAACCTTAAAATCAACCCTTGAATTGAAAACTAATGTTATTGGTAGCACATTTTTTTTCAAGGGTTAAACTAACAACTTGTTTGAAACCATAGACTTCACAATCAGTATCATTGCTATGAAAAATTTAAATCGACCTTTAAATCGAAAAGTGGTGCTATCAATAAAACTTTTTTTTCTTTTGGGCCTAACATTGCAACATTTGTAAAACCATGGCCTTAACAATTACTACTATTGCGAACAAAAACCTTAAAATCAACTTTGAATAAAAAATTAATGCTACTGGTAGCACAATTCTTTTTCAAGGATTAAAATTACAACTTGTTTGAAGCCATGGACTTAACAATAAGTATCATTGTTAGAAAAATCTTAAAATCAACCTCTAAATCGAAAAGTACTGCTACCATTAAAACCTTTGTTTTTCTTTCAGGTTTTGAGACCATGGCCTTAACAACTATTACTATTGCAACAAAAATATTAATAACAACCACCAAATAAAAAAAATGTATTATTCCACTATTTTAGGGGGGTGCTTAAAATTGCAAATGTTTTCAAACCATGGTCCAAAAATCTAATACTATTGTACAAAAATCATAAAATCAACTCTAAAATTCCCACTAATTTAGGGTTAACTTATGATTGCAAGCACCATATATTACATAATGGCATGACGGTATCACTTCATAACTTTAAAATGTATTTTATTTACTTGTAATAAAATAACACAAAACAAATTGCATTGAATTAAACAAAAAATATTTAATAAAAATATTGTTGCATCTTCCATATTCCAAATGAATAAATTATGATATTATTCATAATCAAATCATATATTAAGGAAAAAAGCATGGAAATAATTCATATATAAATTCAAACACTCATTTAGAGTTTCCATACACACATCATATTAATAAAAACGATATAAAATGTTTCATACAATTATTCAAACTGAGTCATGGATTCTAACACACCATCAAAATCTACATTATTTTAAGATGAATGATTGGATAAAGGTGTAGATAACTCACATTCTTCTCTATTATCAATGAGTGTACCATTTGAGTTTACAATGTATGCCCAACATTTCAAATGTCATATTCCTTCTAGATCTACAACTTAGTTTAGCAGACTCCCATCTTGCAACTATTTCTTTTGCCTACAACTTCTTGATAATCTTTGTGGTCTTGGAGCGAAGTGCATTTCTTTGTCAATTGGAAGTCATGAACTATTATTTCAACATTCTCTAATTTTAAGATGTAAAGACGGTGACAGTTTATATTTTGACCATTTTCTTTTTCTCTTTCTGCAAATTTGAACTTCTCAACCACCATCTCTTGCTTTTAGACACCATCAAATGGGTGTGTATCTATTGCACACCAATGTTCCTCAATTGATATAATTTCCTATTTTCATTATTGAACTTCATAAATTTTGCAACCTAGAATGGATAACCACATGGATTTTCTATAGCTAAAATTACAATCATGCAACCCTCCTTGATATCTTACACCAATCCCCCGTAAAGGTCCCTTATGTCGTGCACATGATCTTCTAGACTCAATATACATTTCCCTTTCTTGAGCTTGAGAAGACTCATAGCACCTTGAGGTTCATGTTGTTCAACAACATTTCTTTCCCCATGTTCATTTGACATACTTTATGGCCAACTAAATGGAGTCTTCAAAAATATATCTCCATTTCTTGAGTTTAAAATTATGTCGCTTTGCTCAATGAAAAAATACTCCCAACAAACAGAATCAACATTAAAGTACTCATATGTATCTTAGATATAATTTTTTATTTCTTCCAAGCATTCAGAAGAATCTACATCTCTATTATGGTGGCATGCATTATGAATCTCGGTAGTTCATTGCAATATCAATAACTTTGAAGCATACATTTCACAATTTTGAATGAATTTTGTAAATTATAGACCTGATGAAAGCCCCCATTCTACACTAGCTGAGTATTGCTTGCTCCATCTGTGTTTTTCCATCAATCTTTTTTATATGAAATTGATGTTGAAAGCTAATGCCATTAATTTGTTCGATGCACTTTTATTCACCATGCGATCCCTGAATAAACCTTCGCATGTCAATAGTTTCTTCCAATGTGTGAAAAACAAGGCTCTAGATTGCATGCTTTTCTAATAGTTTCAATTAATAATGGTAGACTCCCAACATTCTTCCTCCTCGATGTTACTATAAAACGGATAAACATTTGATCAATATGGTCATGTGTATGTCCAACACGAAGGGAACCAACTTTTACTTTTGAAAATTTTCCAATTCAACAAGCATGTTTAGATAGCCAAACACAGTATTATTTGTGTTTTCTCGGTTGGTGTTGTCCAAATGCATATATATAACTTGAGGAAGATTTCCAGACCAATGAGTAAGCACATTGTGAATTATGGTGATGTTCATATTTGCATCATTATGAATATTTGGAGCTGTAAAGTAAACCATTGGAAACATTTGACCATGAAAAACCATACAACCAACCATGTAAAACTCCATAAAATTTCCCTCTTTTAAATTCTTTGGTGTATAGACAAAATGTGGCAAACGTGTTTTTCTGTATCCATGCCATAAGTTATCCAACCCAGATATTTATGTGGAGTATCATTACACTTCTTGCAATGTGTGTACAAAACATCTATCATTCATTTGATTGTTGATTGCGATGTCCTTGAAATGTTATGATAATGAAATCTACAAATAACATAAAATGAAGATATTGATAACAAGTTTTCATAATTGATAATTATCCAATTCTAACAAATAATTTTGTAGATACATACCTCTTTCCATCCCTTATGATTTATCCCTTCTTTCTTTAAGAGAAGCATGTGTAACACAAACCACCATCTTTGACCTCTTAGGAATGAGGACATTGTTGAACTATATTTTCCATATTATTGTAAAATATGAATGTATGATGAATTTGTCATTTTCTCCAGTACCTTCAACATATTCTCTATGTAAGTTGTAGATTTCCTACCTTGTAAAAATAACTAGAATGTATATCATATCTCTATTTGGCATACTCTCTCCACGCTTGGAAAAGAAGTCATGCATTCATGACATTGCAATGTTTGTTAATGACTTGTTGTCTTGTCCATGATGTGCTTTAGAATAAAATTTAGGATCATTTTCTATTCTTGTTTGGATTCTTGATCGTTGAAGATTACCAATTGAATGAATTTTTTGAATGCATTTCTACAAAGCAAAAGCTTTCCAATGCGATAATCCTAACCTATCTTTGTACCCATCATGTACCCCATTAAATATGAATTTTCATATTTTTGTTCATTGACAAGTATGCCTTCCTTTTCTCCAGGGCATAATTCTAGTGTATAACTTTAAAACAATTATTTTGGCAACACTCTTGAGATTAAATTAGTAATAGAACTTGGGCTTATGAGAAATTATTTCCTGGACTTTGTATAACTGGGATAATTTGGATTGATATAAAAATATCTAGTCCTAGTGCTAGTCCTGCTCATAGTTGCATTGCTTCTTTGCATTTCCTCAATTATGTTTATGGGAATATCACCATTCCAATTAGTAGGAATGTCCTCATCACAAGAGGAATATCATCCTATTTATTATGCCCATCATCATCCTCATCGAAAATCTCATCACTAAGAGGAATACCAAACTCTGCAAGAAAATGATTATCCTCGTCATCAATTTCATTGGATCCACTACGAAGTTATTCAATTGAGGATAAATTAGCATCATCATGAATAGTATCAGTGCCACTAAATTCTCCAATTGTAGGAAATTATTCATCAACATTATCATCATTGATGCCTTCAAAATACTCACTTAGAGGAAAATCATTATCATTATTATTGGTGCCTTCATTATTAGTGCCTTTAAAATCCTTGCTTGGAGGAAAATCGTCATCATCCTCATCAGTGTCTTTAAAATACCCACTTGGAGGGAAGTCTTCATTATCCTCATTGGCGCCTTTAAAATACTCACTTGGAGAAAACTCTTCATCTTCTTCATTAGTGCCTTTAAAATCCCCACTTGTAGGAAAATACCCACCATCTTCATCTACATCTTTCGATTCCCCATTTAAACTATAATCAAAATCGTCACTTGGAGGACCAACATTGCAAAAAATTTATATAGTGTTGGTGACGCTACTAGGGTTGGTCGCGACGGCTGCTCTTGGCTGCAGGGCCTTCGACTCCGCCTGTGTAGTATGGATCTGCCTTCGGAAATGGATCCGAAGGAACGTCGACGTCTCTTGGACTTAGACTTTCGAGCCCTTGTGGCTTCTATGCCTATCTCTTCTTCAGCTCTAGACTCAGGAGATGGATTTGTCAAACGGGCTGAAGCCCCTCGTATTCAGATCATGTCAGCCGCTTCAATACTGAAAGCCCTCGCTTTGAGTGAGAGAGGTTTGATAGGGAAATTCACTGGGATATGACCCTCACCAAAAACTATGGACTCTTGGATCAACAAAAATTGGATGCCTCTGAGTTCTTAGGTTTTCAACACTGTTTCTGTGGTAAGGTTTTTTTTACCTTCTTGTTTGAACTTAAAGAAGATAGAGATATCATTTTTAGGAGCGGCCCTTACTTCATGGGTCCTCGAGGGCTATATTTAAACTGTTGGAGTTTAACCTTCGATCCCGAAAAGGATGTTCTCTCCACAGTTCTGGTCTGGGTTTTCCTCCCACACCTTCCGATGCACTGTTGGAATGATGAAACCCTTCAGGCGATCGGTAACTCCCTTGGAAAATACATTGATAAAGCGGAACCAAAGGGGCCTTTGTTCTCTTGTGCCAGGATATGTGTGGAAGTAGATCGGGAAAAAGGTCTACCAGAAAACATGAGACTGTGCATAGATGGATGGGAACACATACAAAAGGTTGACTATGAACAACTACCTTTCAAGTGAAAAAAATGCCATAAGTATGGGCATTTTGTCAAAAACTGCCCAAAACTAGCCCATGAAAACCTAGGAAAACCCCAAGAAGAAGGATGGCAGTAGGTCAAAAAGGGAAGAAAAACGCCTCCTCAAGTTCCAATAGCTAATGGTTCACAAGCAGAAAAAAACAAGGAGCCTTCGAAGGAAGGAAAGGAAGCCTCCACTAGTAACCAATTCTAGGCCCTGAACGTAGAAGAAGGGGAAATCCCCGCAACTGAAAATCTCTCGAATGAAGAAAATCAAGAGGACTCTGTGATGGAAAGCATCCCTGTCGCCTCTCCTAGATAAGAAAGGCGTGATCATGTCTTAGAAGAATCCCTAACACCAGGTGGTTCTTGGGAATATATGGTCAAGCACACTAAAGTGGTCCGGCAGAGTTTCACCCCTAAGCGCTCCTCCTCCTAGTCCTTCGACACTCTCAACATTGGATCGGCCCCAAATACCAGAGGTAGAAAATATCAAAGGTACCACAGGGAGAAAGAAGCAGAAAGAGAACTTGAACTGGGAAGGAAAAAGAGCATCAAGGAAACTAATCTCCTGCAAAATACCAAAAATCCTGTAGGAGCAAGAGTGGAAGGAAGATCCCGAGCAGGATATCAATCACTCAAGAAATAATGAAAGCCATCTCTTGGAATTGCAGGGGTCTGGGTGGGCAGACCAAAATGGAGGCTCTCAAAGACTTCATCAAATCAGAAAGAGCAGATACCCTGTTATTCCAAGAGACTAAACTGACAGACGTGGAGGTATTGGCACTCTCACGTTTGTTCTGGAAAAACTGCCATAGAAAAGCTATTAGCTCCAAAGCGGCTTCTGGAGGAATAAATTCTTTTTTTTTCACACAAATCCACTATTATATATGTTAGAGAAATCACTCACTAGCTATTGACGGAAATTGTAATGTCCCTTGTTAGGAATTTTATTAACATGACAATTTTTCACTTTTTTCCCTAGTTAGACTTTTGACTAGTTTTGAGCTCTAGGTCCCCAAATTGCTCCAATTGCTTCCAAATATTCTAAGAATGTATATGGATGATGTTAGAACATAAATATGTGTTTCAGGGATGCTTTTGGACCTTTAAAATACTTCTGCAAATCCTCTTTCAATTCTGGCCAATGTAGAGAACTTTACTAGTAATTTCCTATGAATGATATTAGGACTTGAATATGATGTTCATGGATCATATATGGCCACCAAAAGACCTCTTCAAACTCTCTTAATATTCTGGACCAAGTATGCAATTTTACTAGTAATTTGGGGTTCAAATCCCCCTGGGTTAAGTACTGAAAATGGTTTCCCAAATGCCCCCAAACCCAATCAAATTTATGAATAGAGGTAGGGGATGTCTCAATTATGTTTTTAAGGTCCAAAATGCACCATTCATTAGTTATTAAGTCTGTTCCAAACCTCTCCCAAACAACAGCAAAACTCACTAGTTTGACCCTTGGGGAAATGGCACCAAATCTTCTCCAAATGTAAATAAACTGAGTAAAATGACTTCAAATGCTTGAGCACTGAACAT
This sequence comes from Larix kaempferi, assembly GCA_027924585.1. Lineage (NCBI taxonomy): Eukaryota > Viridiplantae > Streptophyta > Pinopsida > Pinales > Pinaceae > Larix > Larix kaempferi. Next base: position 13,113,971 of record BSBM01000484.1, read on the forward strand.
GAAACTTGTATAATACATCAATAAAATTCCATTAATCAATAAACCATCAGTAGTTTACTTATCCATTCGAATCCATCAACATTACATTGGTTCACAACAAGGTAGTGGGGAAATGGCATTGTTCTTTCATTAAAAATGAGATTTATACATTTCCACTTGGAATTTAGACTTGAAACTTTCTGGAGATGAAGAACAGAGTATTTAATTCATATTAAAAAATAAATGGGGCATTAGAATCTCCCCCAAAGAGCACATTAGCTCACCAAAAATGCCCTCCCTCAAGGATCAAGAATATGCCACCAAAACTGGAAATGGTTGAAGGAGTGAGCTGAAATAGAAGAAACCATGAGCTTCCATGTAGCTTACACCTGCAAATAAAGACTCCATTAAATCTCCAAATGAAAGGTCTGAATGGTCTTTCCAATTACCAACTTGGATGGGAATCTTTCACCCTCGAAATTGGCTAAGGCAAGAAACTAGTCATCCACTACCTCTCCCTCTTCACAAATGCAATTGCAAATTCTACAAATGATCAAAATCTGGTTTCATTCTTTTTTATTGATATTTATAAACTTCTAATGTCCTCCATAGGTCGAATTCCTTCCAAGAGACTCATGCCAACTCAAGTTGGGAAGAAATTCCAAAGAATGTCACTTGTACAACAATTCCTAGTTTCCCACTTCCACCAAATCACATGTGGAAGCATCTTAGATGCCCTAACTCCCTTGAGCGCCCTCTTGGAGGATATTTTTAGCCCTTACATGTCATATATGTCATATGTCAGCCTTCAGGTCCGATTTGTGTCATATGTGTCATAGCATCTTCATCATTGTTGTCATAGAGCTAGGGAATCTAACCCAAGTGTCCCACTAGTTCCAAATTGCCTCTTCCTCTTCCATGGGAGTTAATCTTCCTCTATATTTCGACCTTGTATGAGTCATGCCATGAATAATACCTTTTGAACTCCCCCAAGTATGTTACCATTCACCTTGAATTTGAATTGGTGAGAGAATGATGCCAAGTGTAGTGGGGAAATCTAGCCATATGTGGGTCCCACTTCCTCCACGTGTCTTCATGATAAAATGCCACTTTGATTTTCACTTGTATATATTTATTTAGATCCTTTATTAAATATTTATGCCATTCTAATGTTCAAACATCATTTATTATCCCCCTTATTCCAAATCCCAAGGCTTCCACCCCAAACCTAAGAAACTAGTAATTTTCCTCATTGGCAATTATTTGACCCTTAACATCAATTTGACAAACTCTAATGAATATGGTCAATGTGATTAGGCCATTGTGACCCAATGCCAAATTTGGTACATGACATAAATACATGGGAAGGACGATCCTGACCCCCTCTTCATCTGTAATGTTTATGGACCAACCCACTATAGGGATAAGCAACGCTTCTGGAACGACCTTTCCTCTCTTAAGTAAGAATTGCAAGGTAAAGATCTTATCCTCTCCGGTGAATTCAACACAACTAAATCGCAGAAGGAAAAGGGGGGCGGCTCTAAGGTCAGGGATCCCTTCGCTGAGATGATGGAAGACCTAATCTCTGATCTGGACTTACTGAACCCGCCGCTAAAAAATGAAAACTTCACGTGGAGCAATAGAATATTGGGTGTTGGTTATATAGTGGCACGCCTTAACAGATTTCTAGTTAGTTCCTCCTTCCTCCAAAAATACCTTCTCCTTGCCTCCTTTACTTTTCCTTCAGTCGTTTCTGATCACAAACCCATTTCTCTAACCCTGTCGGCCCCTGCCAACCTTAGACCCATCCCTTTTCGTTTTAACTCAATTTGGCTTCAGGATGTCAAATTCATGGACATTATTCAAAACTCTTGGAATTCTCATTGCTTCGGCTCTCCAAGCTATATCTGGGAATCAAAGCTCAGGCAAGTGAGATACGCCCTAAAGAATTGGGCAAAAGTAACTTTCAATAATCCAAGCTCTCAAAAAATCCAATTCCAGAAGGACCTTGCTTCTCTACACTTCAACATGGAGAAGGAAGAGATCACCAATGCGCTCCTATCTCATGAAAGGGAGATGAATGCGAAAATCCTTGTAGCTTCCAGACACGAAGAAGAAATTTGGAGGAAAAAATCTAGGCAACTTTGGCTCAAAAGAGGGGATAGCAATACGGATTACTTTCATAAGCAAACCAAGGTTAGGCTCAGCTTCAACACTATTAAAAACTTAAAAGATGGAGGTGGTAGGACGATCACAGAGCAAGATGAAATAAAAAATCATGTCTTCCAGCATTTTAAAGAGCTTTATACGGATTCGGAAGAGACCAATCCCATAGCTCAGGCCAACCTTCTAGCTGAAATACCCACCATCATGTCTGATCGTGAAAACATATATCTCTCTAAGCCTATTTTGGAGTTTGAAATAAAGGATGTTGTCTAGGGCTGATAGATTCACTATCAACTTTTACAGAGCTGATTGGGACATCATCAAAGATGACTTAAAAAGGATGCTAAACTGGACCAGAAAGAAAGATAAGATTGGTGGTGCAACCAACTCCTCTTTTCTCGCCCTGATCCCTAAAGAAAGAAGGCCACAGTCAATTGACAGGCTCCGTCCAATCTCTCTTTGCAACACCTCTTACAAAATTCTCTCAAAAATTCTAGCCACTAGATTGAAGAAAATCATGGATTCCCTCACCTTGGACTCCCAAGGAGGTTTCATCGTTGGATGTCAAATTATAAACAACATAATCATCGTCCAAGAGGCCATTCACTCCAACATGGACAGAAAACAACAAGGTATGGCTATTAAGCTCGATATGGCCAATGCTTTTGATAAAGTTAACCATTTCTTTCTTTTCAAAATTATGCATAAATTTGGCTTCTCAACTATATTTGTAAGATGGATCAAAGCTTGTATTGGTCGCCCCTGGATTGCTCCGCTTGTAAATGGCAGACCCACAAATTTCTTTCAAGTCACCAGGGGACTTCCTCAGGGTTGTCCTTTGTCCCCTTTTCTTTACCTTTTGGTCATGGAGTCTATGAGTAGGAAGCTTCATGCTTTACAAAGTGTAGGTGAGCCAAAAGGTATCAGAATTGCTAGAGGTGTTAAGGTGGTCAACCACGCACAATTCGCAGATGACACTATCTTCTTGGGTGGTTCCTCCACGGTCATCGTTGAAAGATTTAAAGGGGCTTTATCCACCTTTCTAATGGCCTCTGATGGCAAGGTGAATTCCAATAAATCTAAAGTGTATGGTTGGAACTTCCCGCCTGGGACTATGGCAAGAATCGCCAGGATCCTAGGTTTCGAAGGAAAGACTCTCTAGACTTCTTTCAACTACCTAGGGACTCCCATACTAAAAGGAAAAAAAAGGACGTCGGATTGGCAAGGGTTGATCGATAAGATCAAGACCAAAATCAACTCATGGGGAGCAAGATGGCTAAATCCTACCGGAAAATTGGTTATTATTAATACAGTTCTTTTGGCATATCTAAATTATGCTTGCTCGATCTCTTTAGCCCCCAAAAAAATCATTCAAGATATCACCAAATAGTTAAGAAAATTCCTATGGCAGGGAGGCAAATCCTCTAATAGCAAAAAATTCCATCTGGTTAATTGGGACATTGTTTGCAGTCCGAAGGAGTGTGGCGGTGCGGGCTTAAGAGATCCAAATTACATGAACCTTACTCTTGAACCTTACTCTGGGAGAAAAAATCCTTTGGAGACTAGTCACAGGCGGTAAAGCTTGGTGGAAGGAGATTCAACACCAAAAATATATGAAAGGCTCAAGAAGTAGATGCCTGGAAGACATCTATTTAAATCAAAGTGGCTCACCAATCTGGGACTTATGCAAAAAAATTGTTTTCCTTATTCAAGACAACCTTTATTGGATTCCTGGGAGTGGGAGGAGGATTCAAATTTGGCAAGACAAACTTGGACCCTCCTCTCCCTCAAATTTTCTATCGGATTTCTCTGACCTTAAGATTTGGCTTGACCATGTCAATATTTTCTCTCTTTATGACCTATCCACCTAGGCTCCCAATGGAAGATGGGATGGCTGGAAGGACTTAGAGACCCCATTACATATTTTGACATATTTTGATATGTTTCTTCACACACTTCAAGGTTCTGCTCCGGTGCACAATCATCTTAAGGACAGAAGAGGATGGGGTCACTCTAGCTCCTAATCGGTTAAAGAAGGATATCATAACCTCTATAATCTAAAAAATAATAGTATTAAAGACAAAAAGTGGAAAAAAGGCTGCTGTAAGGATGGTCTGTCGAAAATCAACGCCTTCTTCTGGATTCCGTCCCACCGCAAAACCCTTACTGCTGAAAATCTAAGAAAGAGAGGGATTGAGGGTCCTTTGCGCTGCACTCTTTGCAAAGAATCGGAAGAAACTCTTGAGCATGTCTTTTTGAATTGTAAATTCACTCAAGAGGTATGGTAGCTCGCTATCCACGTTTTCCCTTTCAGTTGACAATGCCAACTTCCTGGAACGATAGTTTCGGAAATTGGAAAGACAATTACCATGGCTCTCTCTCAAAAAAGCTTGATTTCGCCAGAGCTTGGGAAGCTCTCCCGAAATACGTATGATGGAAAATTTGGACAACCAGGAATAAAGAAATCTTTGATGGAAAATATACTGCCCCAAACAAGGTGCTCTCTTCAGCTAGAAGATAAGAATGAGCCCCCCTGAATTTCAAGTTTGGAGAAAGAACATCGGTTGCAACACTCTTTTTTATGACGGAGCCTCTAAAGGCAACCCTGGGTTGGCAGGTGCGGGAGGAGTAAATTTTTACTCCAAGGGGAACAAGCAGATTAATTATGCATGGGGGATCGACAAAAAAATAATGACGGCACTGAATGGTTGGCCTTAATTAAAGGTTTGGATTTATCCATAATCATTGGAATCGATGAGCTAGTGGCCTTTGGTGACTCGCTACTGGTCACTAGAGAATCCATAAAGCTCACGAAAAAATGAAAGAGCCCGTACAACAAAATGCATTATCTCCTAAATTGTATAGCAAAATAATTCCATGTTATAGACTTCCAACATGTTTTGTGCATCCACAATCATCAAGCCTACAAATTGGCCAATGACGGAGTAAATCTTAATTATGGCATATTGAAGTGTGACCGAAATCTCTATGATAAATTTTGGATCCCCTAAAGTTCAACTCATGTTGGTTCTTTCAATCGGGTTTATGAAAAATTGGAGCATCAATAGAATTGGCAGTACTTCGAATTTGAACAATTCCTTGGCACGAAATCTCACCAACCTCGACCAGGCCTCATTTATTGCTTTGGGGATCGATGAAGGGTCAGGATAGTTGTCCAGCGCGTGCTCGGTTCAAATGGTGGACATGACTTTTTTAATAGCTTTTGGGAGACGAGAAAGAAACTATGTATGTGGTTTCCCTATTTTTTGCAATACGAAGGAGCTGTTAAGAAACATCCTCTTCGAAATGGGGGATCTTAGTTTTCTTGGCTCGCTTATGGCATGTGGTTCGGCCTCTCCCTTGCCCTAGTGCTTAAGATGTAGAAATACAATTAGGAAGCACGGACATCTCACGCATCACGACCTCAGGAAAGCCTTCACGCTGTAGGAAGAAATTCAGGTAAGCGACTCCCTGGTAACTCCTTTTGGACACATCTCATGTAATATGTATTTTCTAGGCATAAAAGGGAAATGGTATCCCTCCTCGGCACATAAAGAATGCAATTCCCCTAATTCTCCTATGGGTATGGACAAATTCCTCACCTCGAAGGATGGATAAAAAAATTTAAAAGAAATTCAGGAGCAGTTAAGAATGTTGCGATATGAAAATACAGAAACGAAAAAGGGCCCTCTCCAACATATATACCCTTGTTCAAATCATGCTCTATGAGATCCGTCATTGTAGCATCCAAGGTCAGGACAGGACTTTCAACCATGGAGAGAAAGCGGACATCGTCTTTGCCCTCAACATCGATTCCAGCTTTGGTAATGTTAACAGTGGTATAAAATCTGTTGAACAAAAAGTCGACCTCTTGCAAGATGACATAGGGTATTTCTTTACGGGCTGGAAAGCTGGAGGTGGCATGGTGACCTCTGAAGAACCTGTGATCCGCAATCTCCCTAGCCACCCAGAGATCCAATATCAGACTTAATTTCTCCTTCAGTTTTTTGGTCTTTGTTGCGCTTATAATTATGGACATCCTCGGCCAGGGTTTCTACTTCTTGGTCTCGAAGATCCTCTTTGCGTTTTAGTAGCACCTTTTTGTAACGTTTTTACCCGAAGTCCTATTATCTACTCTATGTATTGCTTCTGTTGTTTCTTGCTTGGACAATTTGTCACTTTTATAGTTGCTATAGCCTGCACAGTTTAGGGATGCTTCATGGTTGTCATAGAAAAGAAAAGGATGAATCTGGAGTCAAGGACTCAATCACATTTTGGAATCAATCCTTCTTCTTCCTTTTGTAATTTTTGGTTTTTTATAATAGAAAGCTCTTCATCCGTTTCTGTAAAAAAAAAAAATCGTCACTTGGAGAAAATTTATTGATATTATCATTAAGATGCTAAGAAGATGGTGGGGAACGAGTCTTTTCAAGGAGCAGCAGATGATTATTAGCATATATTTTCAACACTCAAAATACAAGTTGTCGATATCTCATGCAAGATGTCAATCCTCATGGCGGATCTGGAGAGAAACTTAGTACCTTTCAGTGATTTTGGAGGATCTAACTCAGATTTTGGATATGAGGGGAAATCAAAAGATAAAAGTGACCCAAAAAATGAGTCGACGAAAGAGACAAAGAGAGAGCAACTGAGTTCCAGTACCAATATTCCTTCCTAGTCTATCTTCAAGATGGAAGCGAAAGTCAACATCAAGTCGTATTAAGGTGAGATTGATGCTCTGAAACTAAATCTTTGGTTTTAGCAATTGGAGGTTTATTTCAATATCCATCAAATAGTCGATGATCAAATATCTCATTTTCCCAACTGAAGTTAGAGGGTTATGCATTAACCTGGTGGGAAAGACACACATAAGCACTTAGGATAGAGGGTGATTCACTAGTAATTAAGTGGGAGGACATTAAAACCCTCATAAATTCCCAATTCTACCCCATCAGGTATGTAGAAGACCAGTGGATCCTTTGGCATTACTTCAAGCAAAGGAAGGAGCAAAGTGTGTAAGAATATACCATTGAGTTCAGGAAGATGGCTATCATGATTGCACTGAGAGGAGCGAGTTGCTATACAACCCAGTATGGGGGAGATGTTGTCACATACATAAAGTAACACTACATTACCAAAAATAAAATTAAAAAAATACATGTAGGCTCATAAAATAAAATAAATATGAAAAATAATTTAAAAAATCCATGTATGCTTGTAAAATAAAAAAATATAACATAAACCCAATTCTATCAAGAAAGAGAGGGATCAAATTTCTTGAGTATAATATTAAAAGAATTGCACCTCAACAAATTGGATCCTTCTTCAAATTTATTGAGTATAATATCTTGAGTATAATATTAAGATGGATTTATGTTGGTTTAATTTTTTTAATATTTAATTTTCATAATTTGTTATTTTATATATTTTTAATTATTAAATTTATTCAACCACGGGGTTAGAGAAATTGGTAATAATTGATTGCGATGAGAAGCTGTAAATGGAAGGTCTCGTGTTCAAATCCCCCGTGGGTACTTACTTACAAAAACAATTACTAAATTTATTCAAATTATGTAATTTATTTATTTTTTAATATTTAATCTTCATAATTTTCATAAATGTTGATTGAACATATCTACCATCTAACAGGATCAAGTGTTTTATTTACTTTGAGTTTCTTATTTTATCTTGATTTTTTATTAAAACTTGTAAGATCATTTATTTACGTCTTTAGTTTTGAAACTTGATCCAAGACAAGCTTCTCGGTGGATCTATTTAAGTATTAATTTATTAATATGTAATTGAGTGAGTAGATAAGCATAGACCCACCTAATTACATCTTAATAAGTTGATACTTTTTAAATAGATCCACCAAGAAGCTTGTCTTGGATCCATCTTAAAAACTGGATCTATCAAGCACCGAGAGGGATCCAATTTCTTGAGGTGAATTTTTTTTAATCTTATACTTAAGAAATTTGATCCCTCTCTTTCTTGATAGATTTGGGTTTGAGTTTTATTTTTTATTTTCCAAGCAGACATGGATTTTTTAAATTTTATTTTTCCTAATTTTTTATTTTATGAACCATGTATTTTTTTTAATTATTTTGTATTTTTGGTAATGTAGTGTTACGTTACGTAAAGTGACAACATCTCCCCCATAATGGGTTGTAGAGCACCTCGCTCCTCTCGGTGCAATGAAGATCATTTACAGAGACTCTATAATTTGGGAAGATGTCAAAGAGGATTTACCCTCTAGAAAGGTCGGCCTGGATTCCTCCAATAACTGCATCTTTGAATTTATGGAATCTAGAATCTAAAAGTGGAGCCAGACAATGTGCGGCAATCCCAGCATGGTGTAAGCCCTCAATTCCAATATGAACAAGAGTCGCATGCGACAATGTCCATGACAGAGCAGTAAAATAGAGATTGCATATGGATAAGATGGAGGCTTTCTCTAGTGCCTTGGCTCTTGCTTTGGCGCCTTGAATCTTGCTCCAAGCTTTGCCATGTTGAGCCTAGGCATCGGGAAAAGCAAGGCAACATTGTTATTGTGGCAGTGTCCATGATAGAGGATGGAAATAGAAGTTTCATGAGTACTTCAAATCAGTAAAATAGGGTATTCGCCTATCCAATGTATGCGAATACATGAAAGCATATCCAAGTGCTTAAGCATTCCAACAATTTGATTTCTAAATATATGTTTCCCAGAGCTTTAAATATTGATTTATTGCAAGTTATGTGTACATGTTCAAGACAAATCCTCTATTCTGTAAATAGGCTTTAGTGTTTCAAATTCTTGGTGTAGGCCTGTTTAAATTTTTCACGCATTCAAGTCGTTTGATTCATCCGTACATATTCATAGCTTTAAGGATTGTTAGCTTACAATCTATGTCTATATCGTTTATGATATATACATTCCTTGCGGCATCGTTTCTGCTAAGATAACATTAAAAAGTATTCGTGCAGCTCTGGAATGTTCAAGTTGTTTCATTTGTATATACATATTTCTAGAGTTAACGAATATTGATTTCTTGACTTATAGTTCAAAGTTCGGAATCACCAAAATTAAATGTTTAAGGCTTCATACTATTCTAGTCCTCGATTGTCTATAGCTTGAAGAAGGCATTAAGATCCTTTGATATGATATGGACATTTGTATAATGCAGCTTCTAGAAGGTACCAAGCTGTAGCATGGCTATGGAATAAGACTATTGCATTTGGTGTGTAGTATGATTGTGTTTATGTGAGCTTCATAGTTGTGTTTCTTCTTCAATTCTTTTGCAGTAAATTTGTTAGCATGCCACACCAAATGCTATGATTTACTAAAAAGGATAAAGGGTGCTTTTGCTTCATAACAAAACCTTGCACCCTGAAATGCTATGTAATTTATTGTAAAAACCATCCAACAATATTAATAATTTAATACTCAACAACCAATAGGTTTCCCCACCTCTTGGCAACAACAAGCAGACTACTAAATTACTGAGTGTCCTTTCCAGAGAGATGATGTCGGACGTACCCACACTCTTTTGGCAATTTAAGCTTCTGGCAATTGAACCAAGAGTCGCCAGTTTCAACAATTACAACAGTTTCATTTGATAGCATGCCCTGCAACCAACCAAATTTTACCAGCGAATATCAACAATAACCCCCCTGCAAATGTACCCTATAAGAACAAATCCAACCAAAAGTCAACTGTCTGACTATTTTTACTTCATAATTTTGTTATAGATTCTTTGAGACCTTGCCTGAATGTGTTTGAATAGCACATTGACCCTTAAGGGCTCTGTCTGACTATTTTTACTTCATAATTTTGTTATAGATTCTTTGAGACCTTGCCTGAATGTGTTTGAATAGCACATTGACCCTTAAGGGCTCATTTGGTGCACTTTTCAGGGGAACACCTTGATGTACAAAAATACGGTGATGATTTTCCAAACTTGTTGGGTTGTGCTTCACCTTCTTTGGAAGGGATTCTAAGAAATCTTTCATCAACACACACCCAAAAGTAGGCCCATTTCCCACAGTCACCCTATTAGGCTGCACAAGTATGGATTTCTCTTTCTTCAAGAGCAGTGAATATCCCATTGAACTATAGTCATTGAAAATAGGCCCTGCAAATAAATATGCATCTGCAGACTCAACAATTTCAGCACAAAATGCAGTACTTAATATACCCCAGTAAGTCCCTGTGAAATGAGGATGAGTCTCTGGAACCCGTCCCTTAGCAGATGGCATTACAGCGATGCATCTGCTAATTCTATAAATGCACTTTGTGCCTTAGCGACCCGCATCTTTGGCCCACCTACCAACACTAGCTTCACTGTTGCATTTAGGAATTCTGCTATCATGTCCACCGCCGCTGCTTCCAAATTGTTGGGATTGCTAACCATGTAAAAGAAGAAAATTGGTATTAACTCAAGATCAATGGCAAATACCAGAACTCCATTATTTCAATCAAATGTAGAGCCATAATTAGATTGAGAAACCCCATATAAGCTTGCTAAAAAAAAAATTAGCAAAACAAAATTAACTTCAAGTAAACTTCATGGTAAAACTGGGAAATGCATCAATTGAAAATCACCTCAGAACTACTAGACCAATAGCCAAAGTACCCTGCCCATTGGAATATACAAATAATTTTAAACCTATCAAATGTATCACAATCCAAAAACTCTTATCAACTGAGAACCTAAATATATTTGAAAACTATGTAATGAAGCCGACAGAGTCCAGACAACAGTTTTAAGATATTGAAGATAGACTAACAGTCTAATACCATCCTTGTCCAACAAGCCAGATGCTTGTACGTAGAATGGCCCAGTTCAAGTACTGGCTAAGGCAGTAGGACACCACACAAAACAGAAAATTCAAAATCTCCACAAGTATTGTTTAGCGAGTACAGAACTGGACGAAACCAAGATTGCAGCAAATGAAAACAAATTAAGATAATCTCAAGATCAATACAATATATTTCATGCAAATACTTGTAGTGGCCACGACATTTAAATTTTGCAAGAAATGGTCAGTCAGCTATAGTGGATATGAATGCAAATCAATACATTGACAATGACCCAAAAATTGATACTAAATTCTTTAGAAGTTCAGAGGAGTATTAAATCCCAACGACACCAAAACCATCAGTGATGTTAGTACTGGAGGAGGAGGATGCTATAACATCAAAATCAACTGCCAGTGATCTTAGTACTGGAGTAAGAGCATGCTATTAATCTCAAAATCAACACAACATATTTCATGCAAATACTTGTAGTGGCCACAATAAGAGCATGCTATAACACCAAATGCAATTGTCAATGATGTTAGTAGTGATCTTAGTACTGGAGTAAGAGCATGCTATTAATCTCAAAATCAACACAACATATTTCATGCAAATACTTGTAGTGGCCACAATAAGAGCATGCTATAACACCAAATGCAATTGTCAATGATGTTAGTATTGGAGTACAATGATGTAATAACATCAACCAGGATCTTAATGCCAGCTTCAAGATTACCAAAATCAATGATGTGGACAATGTAAACCATATCTATCTCAAAACTCTTATGTATGTGGGATTTTTAACCACACCCACCCAGATGAGGAGGGGAGTATTAATGCGGAGTAGATCTAACATAGAGATATGATGAGGAGGGGAGTATTAATGCGGAGTAGATCTAACATAGAGATATGCCCTTTATCAAGATAGAAAGCAAATCACATACATAACAACCACAAGTTAAAAAATGCCCACAAAAAAACATTTAACCCAATTAAAAGAATTTACAATAACCATCATAAAAGTCCAGGCAAGTCCATGAAAAAGCAAGGTGTGCCAGGTTTTGATGCTTACCAGAACTAATGTGATACAACACCGAAACCACCAGAATCACTGGACTAGAAAGTTTCTAGAACAGTAGGTTAGGAATTTGCAATTTTTTTTATGTCAGCTAATACCGAAGAAACCATATCTGGTTCACAATTGCTATGTATGTGGTTTTAACAACACAGCAAAATTATAAGGGGTGTTAGGAATCCCAACATAAAGATATGTTGCAAAATAGTACGCAAATCACATAGACAACAACCTCCAACGAAAGACAACCCACATAAAAGTGAACCCAATTAAAAAAATTATAATACCCGCCATGAGAATCGACAGACCAGCCAGGTCAGTGAAGGCAGGGCCACCAGGGTTCGATCCTCACGAGAAGTGGCCAAAGAGCTAGTACAGTGTAAGTAGAGTCTGTTGGATGCTTGCTACTATGATTCTCCGTTACTCGTTAGGAAATCCCCAAAACGAAACATTTCAACTGATATTCTAGAATGCGAAAAGGGTAGAGGAGACAAATAGACTAACAACGAACAAACACATCAAGCAAACAAAGGAGATGAATCAATCTGACATGGAACTAAAGGGATAGTTGAACAACCGACATATTACACAAGATCTCGTATAAAAATGGTTGAAACCTATAGAAGGGGGGGAAACTGACAAGTGTACACAAGTTGTGTATTTTGTCCCAACCATAGTATTTTTTTTTAACTTTTCAGTCACTCTTTGTAAATTTCTACAACTGTACGGTGCATCTGGTATGTGCTTACTTCTAGCTGTGTGAAATCTACTTTTCTAACAGCTAGGATAAAATATCAGTGTATAAATGAACTTAGTTCTACAAAAACAAACAGAAGCCCTCTAAGCCACAGTCAAAGACGCTTGCAGTAACATTTAGGTCACAAGTGTCAAGAACAAAGCAACTAGAGACAAATCAGCGTTGCTAGAAAAGCAGATGTGAGACTTGTAGTAACATTTAAGCCACAAGTTTCAAGACCACAAACAACTAAAGGGTTCACGAAGCCATGGTGAAAAATATTAGAGACACTGATATTTCAGATCAGCTGGTATCAGAACCAGCGCAAAAAGTCACAGGCACGAATATTTTCAGATCACTTTCCATTGGTTTAGAAAATTACTTCTGTGATGACATATATGCTCATGTCACGATATTAGTCATTATTGATGATTAATTTATAATTAATACATGCTCTTTTCTCCTAGCAAATTACATCAATGACAATAGAGCACGCTATCTTACATCGTTAAATCTAGAGGATTGAGGTATGCATTTGAAGCATATATAGCAAATAGTCAACATATATGAATAAACACCATGCACAATAGCAAATAGAACATATTACAGTAACGAAATTTGAATGAAGCAAATAAAAGAATAATCAGAGATGAAGGGAAAGCATAGAGAATACGAAAACCCAAACAGTCTTGCCTGTAGACTGTAAGCAGCTTTCTAAACGAGCTTTCCTGATAAAGAAATGAGGAGAATCTATAAACTCGTGTACTTTAGAATGATTGAACTAAAATCTGTTTCAATATGTTTAACACTTTAACTTAAGTATGCATATTATTGATTTTGAATCTCTTTAAAAATCATATGATGGATTAAAGCAGTTTATTCTGCATATCACATGCTACCCCTGCTTCGTAGAGCCACCCCAAGGTTCTTGTTTCCCTCTTATAATGTGGTTGCATTTTATTCTTCACTTTATAAGCCTGGAGAACAAATCCATGTCACAAAAAGTAACTATTGGAGACTAATCCGACAGTTTATACATGATTTTAATGAACTATCGAGAAAACAATGAATGGAAGTGGAGTCCATTGATAAAACTTTATGAGAAGTGTACCATATCCGTGTAGTTAGATTTTCTCGCGTCTTCATCACCACCATAGTACATGTGATATTTTTCATACCTACAAAATTATAACAAAATTATAACAAAATCGAAAACAATCAATTTCCAATTTGAGATTGCATATAAATTCAGCACCTCAACTAACATAGTCCACAAAACTTGATTAAAGAAAAATACAATTTGCAGAACTCAACCAATCCTTTGAATTTGTTGCCAATATAAAGATAGACATCTATCATGTTACTATAGATGTTAAATATAACGTAAAAAGGGTCGATACAGGGATAACAAAATGAACAAGCCAACGAAAGCAGAATTCCAGCATTTGGCTAAATATTTTGGCCAAGATGAGGAACCAAGACACTAAAAGGTTGGTAACCCTTACTTCCTGTCCAGCAAAGTCAATAAGTTCCTTTTGGGATTAAGGAGCATTCTATTCCTTGTGTAGATTGTATTATATGGCACTATTCACCTGTGCTATCATAGTGCTATAATGTATATAATATCTAGGTGATTCAATGTCAACTTTGTTGTTTTGTTGGAACAAATGACGAGGACAATGGAAAAACAAATTTTAGTTGGCATATGATATGGTAATGGGGCACTCATATCAGCCCATATCCGGCAATCTCTCCCAGAATCCTGCGAGTCTAAAATGGCTGAAATTGTGATTTCATCTATCCATGGAGATTCAGAGCACCCCTTATAGTCTGGTTGCAGTATCAAATTGTTGAGATCACAGTTTGAGCTTGGGCAGATTTCCACAGGCAAAGTTTCATCGGTTTCCTGCCAGAATAGGCATCAGGAAGAGGGGTGGAATGAGTGTCCATTATCCCACGCCCTTTTAGTTGCTACGGTAAAGATCTGACAACTTGCTTTTTCATGAGGTGAGAAGACCCATGTCCGGTATTACAGAGTGGAATTTAATAGCTATGTGAAGAGGACATTGAATCCTTGCACATAAAAATCATGCTACTGGAAACACAAAATGGGAACAGAACAAGAAACAGGGATAAAGGATTTTGAGGGGTACGAAACATGAACACCACCCAGCATAGACTATGCATATAAAATTGATCAGTACTGTACTAACGTAGTGTCAAAGAGAGGAACAGGAATGAGAAAGGGAACAGAATAGGAAACAGGTCTCCTCGTCATGTTTCTGGTAACCGTATGCAAAATGTGCCCTCGACACATAGTCATTATATAATAATCAGAAAGAGGACAAAAAAAGGTGAAAACCCCAAAAAGCCCCAGCGAACGAGTATTACCCTGAAAATAAGGAGTGGATGGAAATTTCAACGCTTCTCCTTAACCACGGCTAGGTTGGCCTTTGATTGTCAGATTAGGAACTTCTAAAGCAGATCTCAACATCTTTGGAAACAAGTAGTTGAAATACTTATTCGCGTTAATAGTTCCCACCAGATGAGATAACTACCCTTTTAGCAGTATGCAGTTAGACTATGTATGCAATAAAGCAGAGTGTAGGAAGACAAGCGTAACCTTACCCCTGCCATGTGACTGCAGTCTTTACCTCTTTGTAGATGATAAAAGTAATGGCGTAACCCTACCCCTGACATGTTACCACCGTCTTTACCTCTTTGTTGGTGATAAAAGTAACGGCTGAACCACCAAACCTAATAACAATATCACGTCAGGAGAAGAGAAGAACTGATTAATGAGGAACGAAATCCCAACATAGGGATATGCCAATGTGGCAAGATATCCTATAACATTACATATTTGGTCTCCACGGTGGTGCCCTCATCAAAACCATGTGCAATCTGCAAGCAGATGCTACCACAACCCTTAAAACAGAGTACTGTAGCTAGTCGGTGCTGCAAAATCCAAGACGCTTAGACATTATGACTACTAAACTTCGATCTTTATTCTTCCATTGCTTTTCACGGAAAACAACAAAGTTTACAAAAACATCAATTGATTCCAAAGAGCCTGTAGAAAGTTTACAAAAACTTCATTCTCCACCCCAGGGCGATGACCTCATCAAAACTCGTGCAACCTGCAAGCAAATGCTCCTACTGCTATTAAAACAAATTAACTCTAGCGCAGCTACTACAAAGACCAAGCCGCTTATACATTGTGACTGCTAAAGTTCGATCGTTATCCTTTCATTGCTTGTCACAAAGAAAGTATCAGTGGATTCCAAAAATTATGTGGAAAGATTACAAAAACATCAATGGATTCCGAAAATTATGTGGAAAGATTACAAAAATACCAATGGATTCCAAATATCATGTAGGCCTTTCTTTCATCGAATTAACTTTTAAAAAGAAACCATCCAAAAGTTCAAGAAATCTTTGTAGATAGCTAGTGAGAATCCAGAAAGGAATGGCCACTGTATATCCTAACGCATAATGCACCATATCCAGTGCATTGAAATCTTTCACACTCATTTTCACTGTGTTTCTTGAACTTTCTGGTTTACCAAAACCTGGCCCGTCTCAAAACAAGCTCATAGTGGGGAAATAAGCAAAATTACCAAATGCGGGATCGAAAAGCTTACTCTTCGACAACAGTCCGCATTTGGCTTTTCTGAATGTTGCCTCCCACTCCCGAAGCCAAATCTATTGCTCCTCCTACCGTTGCCATTCCTGAAATATAATCAAGCATCTAAAATCTCTAAAAGCGCTGTGGAAATCGCATAGTCAATGAGCTCCTGGGCATCCTCCAAGTGATTCACAATAACCTGCACAATCTTTAAATTCTAACATCGTTACAGCTATTCAAGAAGGGAAATCAACATCCAATCCAATACCAGAATTTTCATAGACCTGAGCACATGTGACCGTCCGGAAGCAGCGATACTCCTGGCTGAAGTCGGGCACCCCGATGGTATGATGCAAAATACGGTTGGTCCCATAGTCGTTAGAATTAGGCCCCTGCGATACAGATAACGGGCAGATTCTTACTGTAAGCCCCCGCGATCGCATTGATGATGCTAAGACCCTGACGGTGAACGTAACGACACAGGCCCCCGCCTCTGTATCGCGATTTGTGCGTACCCATCAGCCGCGTAGCCGGCGTTGAGCTCGTTGCAGAAGCGGACGAGATTGAGACCCGGCTCCGCCAGCAGAAAGGTGAGATTGAAGTCCCCTGGGACAGAGAAAACGTCCCCAACGCCAACCTCAATGAGCCTCCGCGCCAGGTGGCGCCCTATCGTCGACGAGTAAGCCATCGGAGCAACTCCCGTCTGTGCGCTCGGCAATGGGAAGGCTACTGATTTGTTCACCGGAAAACCTGCGTTACATCTCCGGACGAACAGAGAAAAATCGAGCTCTATGCTCTTCTTGATCCCGCCCTGCCACGACAGGTTCTTCACGCCTGTCCGACGCCGAGCTCTTCGTCGAACTCTCAAAGTTCCAAACGCATTTGCTGCTTGGTGCGAGCAAGCACAGCTGGGAGGGACACAGGGCCGAGGACATCAATGCACATAGGGGCAGGGCCGAGGATATCAATGCACAGAGGGCAGGCAGACAGATGTCGCCTGGGAAATACATACACAGAGGACAGGCAGACAGATGTCACCTGGTTTCCCGTTACAGAAATTAATACAAATATATACATTCAACCAGAGTTAACTTAATAAATGGATAAATTAATTTTTTAAATCTTGTGTGATTTGAATTAATATGTCTAAAATGATCACAAGATGTCACGGACATAACAAGACATAAGTGAAGTTATTTTAGGCCTAATATTTTAGACATTTATCTCGTTCAATAAGAGGAATGATAGTGCCATGTTCTATTTGACATTACAGCAAAAACACCTTTATCTTATATTGTTGTTTGGCCTTAAGAGTAAAAGAGGATAAGTCCTTATAAACATCGATAGGTTTAATCTTTGGTAACCGTCACTCAGGAGTGGTAGTTTTCTTAGTGTGGACAATATTTGCAAAGTTTCAAACACTAAGTCTGAAACTAGGAAACATATATAACAGAGAGGAAGAACCTTCATCGCTACTACATGCTTCATAATTATCTAACTCATAGAAAGAAAGTTTAGAAGAGTCCATAGATGAACCTGGAGAATAATAGGGGTTCTGATACCAATTTTTGGTTGACAACGAATAACCCTTCAGAGGCTTGAGCTTGAAAAATCTTCTTGCTTCTCTACACAAACTCTTCCATGAACCATCAAGCAAATCCAACGCAAGTTCCTCCAAGAAAATCCCTTACACGGACCTCCTTCCTAACGAGATAAAATGAGGAAACAGAGGCGCTCTAGGATCCTAAGCGAACTTGAGGAAAACTTCAAATGAATCTCAAGTAAGCAAGGACGATTTAATGAATATTAAAAACTAATAGCATAAAATATTTTACTGCATAGATCCAAACTCAAATTTTGATTAAAGAGCTTACAGGCTACAGTTTGTTTCTGATTAGCTAAGGACACTCAAGGCGTGAAGCTGAGAGCATACTCAAAACTATAATTTTACATAACTTTCATATAAACATAGATTTATGTTTTGTTTCTGATCAGCTAAGATTGCTAGAAGCACGAAGCTGAGAGCATACACAGAATTGAGCTTTTATAGAGTTCTTACAGAATGACACAGAGCTCAGATAAAAGGGAGCTCAAAAGACTCTTGGAATCTGAATGACTCTAATGAGCCTGTCCTCCCTTATTTATAACAATTTTGGGAGTAGAATGTAACAAGCAAGGAATCAATCAGAACATAATTTGTTGACCAAGATTTTTTGTAGATTTTGCAGGATTGACATTACTTTACCGTATATTCTCTTAAATAAGGGTTACTGACAAGGCTCAAGGAATGTCACATTGTAGGCCAAGTTCCCTAATATTGGGAACCAATTTATCAAGGTATCCAGGCTTCCATTTATCAAGGTGGGCTCAAGTGTAGCTCCTGGAAAACTAATATTCCTTTGATTTACCAACTGAAACTACCATGGCATGGATGCTCTTCCTATTTGGATGTTGGAATGAGTGAATCCGCAATGAAATGGGTTTCTAATATTAAATACGCATGGTTTTTTCTTGACACATGGATTCCCCAAAAGAGGCCATTTTTCCCACTTAATACTTAATTAATTAAAGTGACCCTCAAAACCTTGGTTAAGGGACTTCGAGTTAAAAATGTTAATGAAGGTTGAGGCATAGTTAAAGTTCACTATGGTCGTCACCCCTTATCCCCCCATCATCATCAACCGTCACACCAATGCTCATCATTTGATCTCTTACTTGAGAGATCTTTGTGAAGAAGAAAGCCACAACTTCATCATTTTCCATCTTCATATTTCGAAGCTTTTTCTTCAATGCCCTCTTTTGAATGGGTGCCTTTTTCTCATAAATATTTGTCAAAGTGTCGAAACATTCCTTTGCGGTATTCAATGGAGTAATCACATGCATCAAGTTGTCTTTCATGGAATCATAAATAATCCTCTTTTCCTTGGATTAATTCTTCTTGAAGTTGGTGCGCCCTACATTAGTAATAGGCTCTTTAATAACAATGGATACATAGCCATCCAAATCATGCTCTTCCATAATATTCAGAATCCTAGCCTTCCAAGTATTAAAGTTCGAAGTTCCTTCAAGACGGTCTTCCATTCTCACTGAGATTGAGGCCATTGTTCTTCAATTATTGTGCACACTTAGGATCTACATAGGCTCAAGCTTGATTTATGAACTTAGCTCTTTCACGCCCTGAGATTTGATACCATGTTAATTTTTTATCTTTAATTTGGAGCTGCAATAATACTTGAAATCAAATACCAATCATACACATAAGAAATCACATTTGACACATGAATTTACCCTAGGGAAACCCTCAATGACTTGAGGGAGAAAACCCCAGCAAAACCTTCCTTAGTATATTGATAGATAGTAGAGAATGTATTTTACATCAAGCACCTCCAGTGCAATTACAGAGCAAGAGAAAGATGAAGAAGAGAGACTTAAAATAATATCATGCACAAAGAGAAGCACATTTCCTTCAAGGGGAAAGAGAATTCGCTTCACATTGAATTCATCAATCCTATATAACATATTTATACATTCTTCACATGCATCAGCTTCTATTTTTATCTGCTGACTTCATGAAGAACTCGCCCTCCATTTGGATGTATCAATATTGTAGGAAGAAGAGCACCCATATTCTCATGCAGTGCATTAACTCATTGAGTCTTAGGATGAAATCGCCCCTCAACTGAAATCTTTCCCACTTAGTTAGGTGGATAACTTAAGTGTTGTCATGCAAGTGTCGTCTTTTAGTTTAACATAAGTGTCATCATGCAATAACACTTAGTTAACTAGATCTTCTTTGTTATCACTTAGTTATCTCTCTTAACTTATTCTTTCTTGTTAACATCATTGTAGTGATCAATTTGAGCTCTCCTTTGATTTACTTAAGTTTAACAATCCAAATTCTCTCTTAATTAATTATTTTAGGTGCAATTCAAATTCTCTCATATCTTATCACATCTTATCTTTATCTCTTGTGTTATCTGCATGGTCCACATGTTCTAGATAAATTATCATATCAAATATACTAAGGATATTTTCCCAATGGTGTGATCATTGTGCACCAGTCCGACAGCAGAACCTACCTAACATGGGTCATCCTAGTCAGCACCCTTATGCCATTCTGGTGCCCATGCTGAGTTTTTCTCATAGGTTCGGGAGCCTTTTTAGATTCACCATGACTTTGAGAAGAAGCCTCATATCTTTCTTCCTCATATATTTCTGGCCATCCCTGATAAGGTTCCCATCTTTGTGTTCAAATTGCATATGCATCTATTATGATCCCGCTTGCGCTAATGAGCCTGAAGCCGGCTTCCACGCTTTTAGCCCGTTGTATAAGCCTCCATCTCTGATCTCATTTCCGCTAAGCCCTGTATCATTTTGCCTTTTCAATTTGACACCTTTTACCTGGAGGAGACACACCCTGAGCGTCCTTATCTTGCCCATGTTCCTTGCATTAGGCATAGCTTTGTTCCATGCGCTTGGAGCTAGTTTTGCATGTCCCTGACACTCGTTTCCTCCCATTTCGAGCATTCTTCTTTTACTTCGAGCTCGTTAAAAACAGTAAGTAGGTTACGAGCAGTCTTCCACCTTTCCTTCGAGCTCATTAAAAACAGTAAGGAGGCTACGAGCATTCTTCTCTTACTTCGAGCTCGTTAAAAACAGTAAGTAGGTTACGAGCATTTCTTCCACCTTTCCTTCGAGCTCATTAAAAACAGTAAGGAGGCTATGAGCATTTCTTTCATCTTCACTTCGAGCTCGTTAAAAACAGTAAGGAAGTTATGAGCATTTTCCTATCTCCTTTGGGCTCGTTAAAAACAGTAAGGAGGTCATGAGTTTACTTTTTTGGACTCGTTAAACCTTTACGGAAAAGATCCCTATGGAGTTCTTTTAAGCCCTTTTCAGACTCCTTAAATAGGAAAAGTTTGCCGAGCATAGTTGTCTTTTCAGGCTCGTTAAAATAACTGAACCGACATCCACTTAGGTATAGAATTACCCCTTTTCCGGGCCTTGGTGGATAATTTACGGAAAAGGTATACTCTAGGTATACTCTTGTATGCGCTAGAAGAGTTCTTCTTCCATCATTTTACACTTTTTCGGGGAAGGAGACTAACTTTACGAAAAAGGACCTTTGGAGTCGTCTTTAGGGTTTTCAGACTCTCGAAATGTGAAAACACCAAGCGAGCACATACCAATCCGGGCTCGATATAAAATCCACGGATAGGTGTATAGAGGACTGTTTAAGTTTTTCAACTCTATAAACAAGAAAACACCGCCGAGCACAGACCAATCCGGGCTCGATATAAAATCCACGGATAGGTGTATGGAGTTTTCTTCTAGGTTTTTCAGACTCCTTAAATATGAAAATACCGTCGAGCATGCTCTAGTTCTTTGTCAAGCTCGTTAAAAAATGACAAAGGAAAGGGAAGGGAAGAATGTCAAAATATCTTTCAATATGATGGCAGCAAGTCAATTATCTCCTTGAACAAAGCACCTGTTTTGAGTCTATCAAACAAGTTGGGTTCTAGTGTTGGCCTTAGGGTAAACTTGATCTCAGAGTTCTTACTCCTCCGTTTGGTTAATATTACAATCATATGGAGAATCTGTTAATGTCTCCTACATTGCAGACTTGCATCGTGGTCCCTTTGTGTTCAAAGCTGCCTAAGTCACTCTTGTGTCGTGCTCACTGTTCAAGGATATAACCTGTGTCGGCCATTCTGCAGTTGCCTTGACCTCATGTGTCGGCCATTCCTTGGTGTCAGTATGTTTCATCCTGTGTTCCGTCCTACTCCAAATCAGCTCATACCTTTTGAGTGTCCCTCGTGTTGGATGATGGAGGATGCATTAAGACCTCCCTTCCAACGGACTTCTTCCCATCGACTTCAGCTCATTGTGCTCCGGGAATGAAGTTTAGAGTTTCGGTTAGTACCTTGGGGATTGCAGTCATTAGTGGCAGTTTCCCTCGCTATTGGATAGCTGGGAATACATCAATGTCTCCTATCCGATGGATTCTTCAAGTGTTCGACGGCAAGACCATCTATTCGCACTTGCTTGAATGTACTAGGTACCTTGGGTTCCATTTTCATTATTGGTGGACACCCTCGCGTTTGTTAACGGTATACATCAATGACCGGTAATCAAACGATACCTCCCATGTTCGACATCAACTCATTTATTCGCATGGATAGGTTTGTACCTTGGGTTGTTTTTGGATGAAGACCTTGGGATCCTCGATAGCATTACCTCATTTATGCTATCGCCCAAGTTGCGCAAGACTGAGCCACACTCTTTTTGGCTCTTGATGAGACATAGATCCAGCTTGTTCTCTATGGCTATGTTCTCCAGTTTTGACATAGATACACCTCGTATTTATGTGGCTATGTTTACACTTCTGTTCCTCATGGATCCACGCTTGTATTCTAGTGGCCATGATATATGCATCAGTATTTGGACCATTGTTGTATCCTCTTGGAGATCATGTTCCACCATTTGAACATGGACAGTTACCCCATGGATAAGTTTGTCTGACTTTGCCTTTGTTTTCAGGTACTTCATTTGAGCCTATGATTCTTGGTTTCTCCGTTCCTCCACGATTCAACTCTTTTTTATTTATAATGTATTTCGGCCATCGTTTCCTATACTCCCTCTGACCTCATACATTAGGGGGCATCTGTTATAGCTTGAAATGACACCTCTCCGTCCGTGACGACACTTGTTTCCCTTGGTCGCATGACGACACTTCTTGAGATCAAGTTCAGTCACACAACAGGACATTTGTGGATGGAGGAGTCATTTGGGACACTAAAAATGGTTGAAATTACCTCATTCTTGACCCATTTGATGTATATGACCCTTAGGAACATTTTTCCAGACCAAACCATCTCCTGAAAATGAGCAGAAAAGCCTGTTTTTGGCCATTTTTCACTATGAGCGCGACTCTACTGTGGACATAGTAGCGCCCATTGCCATATGTACGCGACTTTGTCTCATTTAAAGTAGCGCCCATTTCCATATGTACGCGACTTTGTATACTGTAGAGTAGGGTACACTCTTGTTTTGGTCAAAATCTCGAAATTCGAGTAAGTTAAGTTGGTTGGGAAACCTCTTGAGCGGTTGTAACTTCTTTTCCTCTTCCTCATTGACTATATAAGGAGGGTAGAAGGGTCATGTGAGGGATCAAGCCCAATTGCAAAGTTATGCTGGAGGAATGGAGACCCTCATCCCCCTCTCTTGTGCTTCAGTTTTGGTAAACCCTAGTACAATTGCTTAGAGGCTGGGATCCTTGGAGAAAGGAAGCAGGAGATCTTGAATCTAGGTTTCGTGAAGTGCCAAGCTTGAAGGAAGGTATAATTGTATGTACTTGCTTTCATTCATTAATAAAGATCAGACGTTTTTCTCTTTCCAAATATGACCTATTAATGTGTCTTATATTTGATTACTGTTTGATTATAGTTTGATGTCTCTTTCTATTATGAATATCAGTCTTATATATGTAGTCAAATGTATTTGAGAAAGGTATCAAGTTGTTTTGCAGGTCTGGGCAGTGCGACACTGGATAAGCATTGAAGAGCGAGGGAGGCAAAGCTGGGATCAACCTTCTGAATAAGGTGCCTACATATCTAAACCCTAATCTCTTCATTTATTTGTTGTACTTGCAGAATGCTTGTAAGTCTATCTTTATCACCGTAAGTTGGTAGTTTCTCCCCTTAACTATAGGTGCATTTTCCCCACAACAGGGGTGGCCAGTACCTAGGGGAGACTTAATAGCTCAACCATGGTTAGTAGTACATCACACACCATAGATGCTTCGACATGCAAAGCATCACCTCAACACATGAGGCACCACCTCTACACATGAGGATCTGTCTTGACACACAAGACCTTAGCCTTGATTAGCAAGACTGTACAACATTATCACTTTGACAAACAAAGCACTTGCCCCAACACATGAAGCTTAACCATTCTTGAGTCCAACTCAAGATTCTTCTCCAAGTTTCATGAGTCTGACTCAGGATCCTATAAGGCACTACCTGGACATGCGAGGCTCAATCTTGACACACAAGATTGACCTGGAGAATGACTCATGATGATGTAACTTTAACACTCCCTCTCAGGGAGTGAGGCATTCTCTTCCATGCCAAGCTTGTCTTGGAAGTACCTATACTTCATCACGGACATAAGCTTAGTCAACATATCTATAATCTGATCACCAGTAGCAATGCACTGAAGTCTTACAACACCTCTCTAGACCATGTCTCTGATGTAGTGATACTTCATCTCAATGTGTTTCGATCTGTCCTGAAACACAAGGTTTTCTGAGAGATTAATGCAGCTCTGATTGTCAGAGTGAATGACTGTATGTTGCATGAAATTGCAAGTAGTCAGCACTCCCCGGTGTATCGTGACAAGGGACTAATCACCTCTTGTGGATCCTTAAAATCTTGCGGTGGTGAGTTTACCAATCACCTGCGGGTTTTGGTGTAACGATAGCCGTACTACCAACACATAGTATCAGAGCTATAGGTCACGAGTTCGATACACACTCATCTTGTGCTGAGGGGGAGATTGTTGCACGAAATTGCAAGTAGTCAGCGCTCCCTAGTGTGTCATGACAAGGGACTAATCGCCTCTCGTGGATCCTTGAAATCTGGCGGTGGTGAGTTTACCAATCACCTAAGGGTTTTGGTGTAACGACAACCGTACTACCAACAATTGGTATCAGAGCAAGAGGTCACGAGTTCGATACACACTCGGCTCGCGCTGAGGGGGAGATTGTTGCACAAAATTGCAAGTAATCAACGTTCCTTGGTGTATCGTGACAAGGGACTAATCGCCTCTTGTGGATCCTTGAAATCTGGCGGTGGTGAGTTTACCAATCACCTGTGGGTTTTGGTCTAACAAGCTTAAAGGAAATCAGTAGACATGATATGGAAGGATCAGCAAAGCTTGTAAACAATGAAGTTCCAGTTTTGGAAATATCAGATTATTTTGGTTGGAGAAGCAAAATGAAATCTTACTTGAAGAAATTCGGAGTTTGGGAAATAGTGATTAACCCACCTACTCAGTCCAACAAGAAGACAAAGACAACAACTGACAGATACAACATCATTGCCCTGAAGTTTCTAATGGATGGACTTGCAAGCCCTATAAAAGAAAGTATAGGAGAATGCACTTCTGCCAAGGATCTCTGGTTCAAACTGGAAAGTAAATATCAAAAGGCACATGATCAGGAAATGGAGACTAAACCCACTAAAAATGTAAAGCAAAAAGAAATGGAAGAAAAAGTTTCAGATATTAATGAAGGTAAGAATCTTTCTGATTTTAGTAATGTTGTTTGTGATAACTTTGAAAACATTCTTGAAGATGCTAAGAAGAATCTTCTAGCAAATCTTTTTAAGATACAAGATATCAAGCATGATCGAATGCTCAAAAAGAAGATAGAGAAGCTCATTGAAGAGTACCATGAGAAGTCAATAGAGCTGCTCATGGATGAGATGATAAGACTTCAAGACTCAGCTGAAACTATGAAGATCCAACTAGAAGAAAAAGAGAAGACCATGGACCTACTCAAGACAAGCGTACAAGGTGAGCCAAATGATCAAAATCTTAAGGAGAGTTGTGAAGATCCTAACGAGCTTGAAGAGACAAGAAGAAATAATATTGGCTTGAAAACTCAACTAGAAGAAGCCAAGAAGATAGAAGTATTGAAAAATCACTTGGATGAAAAGGAGAAGGAAATTCAAAAGCTTGAAATGGAGGTAGTTGAATTGAGAACGAAAAATAAAAATTTTGATGCATATGGCAAGTTCCAACACAGCTCAACTATCCTAGATGAAATTTTAGATTGCCAAAGGTCTCCCCTTGACAAATCCGGCCTTGGGTACAAGAAAGAAGAAGAGAAATCTGAAGATGATTTACTGTTTCCCAAGACTTCAGAAGTTGGTCCATCAATGACCAAGGATGCATCCCATATACCTGCACATGACAACAAAGAAGTTTAAGGGTCAAGAATGCATCGAGAAGCTAGGCCCAGTTTCCAAAGCAAGCCAAGAAAAGAAACAACACCAAAATGGAACCAAAGTCCCAGGTATGAAAATAAGTTTAATGGTTACTGTTTTGCTTGTTCTAATTTTGGTCATAAAGTTGTTGATTGTAAAAAAAGTGTTGGAAGCCCACACAACAAAATAAGATACTGGACATGTGACTGAATTGGACATTTGGCTGCCAATTGTCACACATTGAGATGCTTTAATTGTGGTGGTATTGGGCATAAATCCCAAACTTGCACTAGTCCAAGAAGAGAACCTAGGAGGAGTCCATCATATACATCAACAAACAAATCATGGAAGAAGTATAGTACTAGCGAAACTAAAGATCTAAAGACAAGCTCTCACAACCAAGGACATTCCAAGATGTGGGTAAAGAAAAATATCTTGCTAGATCTAAATGAAGTTGATGATCGAGGCAAAAATGAAAATGGCTGCCATGTGGCAAGCCAAGTTTGAGGTCTCTTAAATACCTTGGTACACGTTGAGTCCATGGAATTGGAGGATGAACTCAAGGAATGTTGATGACCACTCCAAGCAAAAATCAGGTCCAAGGATCGTGGTTGAAATATAGAACAATGAATCCAAAGGCAGAATAAGTCATGTTTGAAGGAGTGCAAGAGTTTGAATCTTGAAGAAAATGCTTTCAGCCTGATTTAACAAGAAGTTTAATGATATGGCATATTGATAGGGGAAGTGTGGTTAGACAAAAAATTTATATGGAGCAGCTTTTGTAAAAGGTCCAAGTCAGTATTCTTCGTTGAAAGATGCTGGTCTAATCACTATAAGGCATTCACAAGCATCTTAGGCATCCAAAGATACATCAAGTCTATTTTCATAAGACATCTTTAGTACAATAACAGACTATAGCAGCACGCAGAGGAATAATACATAATCAAGAAGATGGAGTTGCAGCAATGTAAAAGAGGAACAAGTCTTGATAGTTGTTTTAGAATGAAGCCACATCATGCATAACCTCTCTGAACTTCAGACCTCTACAACACACCTCATAGGGTACCAATCTAGATTACAAATCGTCTATGAGTGGAGCATCTTTTTTATCAAATAGTGAAGACTATATATGGGCATGCTACAACTATGAGGGTGAAGTTGCAAAAAGATCCTAGTTAATCATGACAAACATCTAAATGTGTTGTGACATTTTGACATGAAATTTTTGCTTCATAAGAATTGGATTGAATTGTGATTAGGCAGCCTGAGTCAAATCTAAAGAGTGATTTGACAGCAGTAACCTTCATCCTATCTCTGACCTTGGATATGCTCAAAAAATTAGACATGAAATTTAGATTGTGTGTGTTATTCTGTAATATAGTTGTTATAATCCAACTTGGCATTTGAAAAAAATTCCTCGATGACTTAACCATGATTGGCTCTCTCTAATCTAGGCAGCAATGAAACCTTAAGAAGTAGGTGTGACAAATTGAATCTGGTCAGTGACAAGTTGAGTCGACTTTGATAGTTACAGTGGTGAACAAGTTTAGTAAAAAATAAAAAATAAAAAAAATGTTGACAACAACAGCAGTGGGTTGGTATGTTAACCTTACTTGTATAAAGCAAAGTTCTTAGGGGGAGCTTGAAGTGTTAAAAAAGGATACTGCAGTACATCTGATATGGAAAGCAGAACTTGTGATCATTGCTACATTGTCTAGTTGATAGGGGGAGCAGCCAACTCAATAAGAAGTTAAAGGTTTGGTTACAGTAGTGGACATGTTCTTGACAAAATTTGCAAAGGATTGGCAAGGAGCATGATTGAATACTATTGAAGAAAATACGATTCAGAATGGAGTGTGATAATGATAAGGTTTACAAAGAAGGTCATGATAGAAGGCATGTCACAAGGTACCAGCTATAAAAGGATTCTGAAGCATAAATCTTAGCATGAAAGGGGGAGTATTTATGAGAAATTTGAAATGGCAGTCCCTAGATGAAGTAAAGTGATGTGACAAGTATCTCATGATCAAATATCTTACCAAGGTACCGGCAACATGTCTATAAGGAGGAATCACTCCCAGCAATTCAACAAGTCTACTTGAAAAGGGGAGAATATACATACTCAAAAATTTGAAGATGGCAAAGGTATATAATGTCAAGCTCATTCAAAGAGGAAGTTCAACAAATGAGAAGGTTGCAATGGTACAATTTCATGAAGCATTTAGAGATACATTTTTTTTTGGGTATTGTGAAGCTTTTGATGGCTAGTTGACCCTTTGTAATTAATGTCAAAGGGGGAGAGAAATTGTGGTTTCCATCAATGACAAAGTGGGAGATTGATGAATATGATTGTCATTGATGACAAGATTAATGACAAAGGTTAAGTATGATGAAGAGCAAGCAAGCACTGGATGGATTGAAGGGTGATTGAAGACATTTTTTTTTGGGTATTGTGAAGCTTTTGATGGCTAGTTGACCCTTTGTCATTAATGTCAAAGGGGGAGAGAAATTGTGGTTGCCATCAACGAAAAAGTGGGAGATTGATGAATATGATTGTCATTGATGACAAGATTAATGACAAAGGTTAAGTATGATGAAGAGCAAGCAAGCACTGGATGGCTTGAAGGGTGATGGCAAAGAAGCATGGCAAGTGACTTGGCAAGTGGCAAGATGACAAAGGACAAAGGAAAATAAGGTGGACAAGGACACATGACAAGGTATCAAGTGTTGATGGTGACATGGAACATGACAACCATGTTGAAGAAGCCCACCTTGAAGATGATGACAGCCTTGTTGAAGAATCCCTCTTGTACTTGTTGACTAACGTGGATCTTGAAGATCTCTTGCACAATAATGGAACCCATGATAGTTGTGGTCGTTTGATTAAACACTTTCATATAAAACGTGGTCATAATGTGTTGAAGCCCACAAAATTTGGAGAAAGCATGCTCTTGCACATGGCATGTTCTTGGAAGCCCTAGTGGCTTAATGGACACCCTTGCTTATGGTAGGGAGTGGTTGTGTGACAAAAAAAATATAATAATAATAAACAATATATTACATCTCATAGAAGTCTGCCCTAATCCAAGGAAGAAGTCAACATTGATCATTATTTTTAATTGAAATAAATAAATAAAACCTTCAAGAAGTCTGCTCCATAAAAGATAAAATTCAAAAATAAAAATAAAAATTATTTGTATAGCAGGTCGACTCAGTAAAGATCCAAGTTGAACCTATATAAATATACCTTCAAACTTCTTTTAAACATGAAGAAAGTGCTCTGAATTTTTGGATTAGCTTTGAGATTTTTGGGTACACAGTGAGGCTTCTCGAGCAAAAAATAATTTTGGGCATCTACAGTAGCAGTTGAAGTTTTGGTTGGTTACTGAAGGCATCTAGTGAAGAAGTAGCAGCTCATTGAAGGTAGCTAGAGCTTGGGCAGAAGCTAAAGTCTTTTTTTGAAGTTTATGGGTTAGCTAAGATACAACGCAGAGCTCTGAATTTGAGATAGCCACAGTCAAGTGAAGTTCAAAATTCTGAAAATGAAGTTTTTGTGTGCTCTATAGTCCCAAGGCAGCAGCAGAGAAGTGCCCAAGTTCTTTATGTCTCTAGACATGAGTATGCCAAGTTTATATCAATTTACACATTGATGACATTGACTAAGATGTTTGTACAGTAGTGTACACAGTAAGGGATGCATGACAGTCTATATGCTTAACAGTGACATAGATGACAGTGTTGGACATAACTATAAATTGATAAGACAGTAACCACTATTACTTGTCAGTGATAGTTTGAAAATGACAGTGACAACTTTGTTAGTGACAACATTGCTTTGACATGATAACTAATTGACAATGACACCTACAATAGTATGATGAAAACCAGTTGATTAATGATAACATGCACAACAAAATAAGACAGTGTTGATGATGATCTAGGGTAGCAGTTTATGGACATGTTTTATGGACAGTATAAAGATATACTTGATGACACTGTAAGATGGTGTATGCATTGATGTTGATAGTATATGCTCAGTGTATGAATAGAATTACATAATGAAATGTTGATGATGATAATGATGCAAATACTATGACAATGATGAACTAAATTTTACATGATGATGCAAACAACTACACAATAGATACAATGATGTATTCAGTGGCAATGGTGATGTCTCAGTGGTATACATGCTCAGTGACCTTGGTATGAGCATCAGTGACTGTGATATACATGACCAGTTTCACCAGCAAGTTGATGAGCAGAGATTGATAAGGACTGATTGACAAAGAATAGTGATCAGATGGTTGATTAATGACAAGTATCTATTTTTAAATACAAGCATGGTCTTGTATCTCTTTCTTGGTTGGGTCTAAGAAAAACTAGGCTGGGTCCTAGATAAGGAGTTGGTGCTCTTTGTTTCAATTGTAGCTGAATTACCTCACGGTTGTAGCCGTTGAACCAAATACAAAACATTACAATTCTATCGTGTGTCTCTTGATCAAGGTGCTGATGATGTTATGTTTTTAATTGATGAATGATATGTGATTAGTTAATTAATGATATATAATTCATTAATGAATATGATGCTGAAGTGAATGTGAAATAATTGGTAGAAAAAGTTGAATTTGGAATTGAGCCCTAGCTCACTGATTCGCCCACCCCCTCTAAGTGAGCATTGTGTCTAACACTGTAGTCTCAATATTCTCACTGAACAACCCAACAAGTAGCTTCCTAACCCACACATCTTCTCGGCAGGCGGTACCAACTACAATATACTATGCTTCTATAGTACTCTAGGCTACAAAGCCTTGCTTCCTGTTGGACCAAGATGTTAATTTTTGAGCATTAATTAAACATACTCTAGGATCTTTACTGAGAGAATAACATGTACATCAAATCAAGCATATCAATCACATGAGACAATAGACACACAGAGTTTCCTTGGGGAAAACCAAGAAGGTGAAAACCCCAATAACTTCCTCAGAGATAGATAGAGCAATGATACAAAACCCAAGCATAAGAGATAGTCTCCTAGCAGCAGCTTCTCCTCCTCCACTAGTGCGCCACTCTCCAATGAGTGTATAAGTGAGAAAGTGAATGATCAAATAGAGTGCCTCCCGCACTCTATTTATACTTGACTTGACTTGCCTAATAACCTTTACTAGGTCGGCCTTAACTTAACCACATAACATAATGATGATAGGGCCGACCCCCAATAGGGTGGTCTAATAACCCTTTTACCCACATGACTCATATAGGGCCGACCCCATCAAGGTGGTCTAATAACCCACCGAGTATAATTTATGACACTTACAATATAAATGACGACACTTCCGTATAGAGGAATAATAATATCTCTATAGGAATACAAACACTTCCATATAGAGGAATAATAACATCTCTATAGGAATACAATATACATAGGTGAAATACATTCCGAAGTTACAATTACATCAACACTCCCTCTTAACTAGGAAGGTATTTCTCGACACAGGTCTTCTAGCACAAGTCTTCTTCTCTGGATCATCGTCACTGGATCATCGACATCAAATCATCGTCATCGTCATTGCTGCTGCTATCTCAATCAATCTCTGAACTACTCATCATAGGAAGTTCTACAGAGCCAATCCTTTTTCTTATTGGATGTAGGCCCACCACCTGCAGGTCTTCATCATCACTGGCCATACTGTGGAATCCCTAGGACTTATTATGTGCATCACAAACCCTCACAAGAGAATCCCAGGACTTATTACGGGCACATAGCCCAACCTATTGGATCTCCCAGGTCTTACATGTGGTCATGGCACAACCTCGAAAGAGCATCCCAGGACTTATTATGGGCACATAGCCCAACCTATTGGATCTCCCAGGTCACATTACATTCCATAGGACAAACCCTCGATAGAGCATCCCAGGACTTATTACGGGCACACATCCCAACCTATCGGATCTCCCAGGTCTTACATGTCCTCCCAAGCACAACCTGTCCACGGCCACATAGTATCATCCTGATACTCATGATCATACTGATCATAACATCGTTCACGAAGCACAACCCAGATGCACATCACACAACACTTACATTCACCGGCATGGGAAGACACACTTCAACCATCCGTGAAAGGCTTAGCACTTATATCTACGCCATGGGAAGACACACTTCAACCATGCGAGAATGGCATCGCACTTATATCCATAGCCATGGGAAGACACACTTCAACCATGCTATGAATGGCACAACACTTATATCGCAGCCATGGGAAGACACACTTCAACCATGCTCGAATGGCACAACTCTTACATCAACGACCATGGGAAGACACACTTCAACCATGTCGGAATGGCCCCAACATTTATATCACAGCCATGGGAAGACACACTTCAACCATGCTCGAATGGCCCCTACACTTATATCGTAGCCATGGGAAGACATACTTCAACCATGCTCGAATGGCCCATGTGCATCTGTGTCTTCGGAACTCATCACACATAATCCAATTGATTATCTAATGTATCCACCTGATACATATCATCACATATGATCATCCTGATCATCATCATAGCATCATCCTAATGCATATCATCTGGAGCAACATCCTGAAGCTCATCATCCATGATCATCCTGATCATACAATGCATCCACCTGATGCATACATAGTATCTACCTGATACATATCATCATACATGATCTACCTGATCATACAATGTATCCACCTGATACATAAACAAATACATGATCCACATGATACATATCAACATACATGATCCACCTGATCATACAATGTATCCACCTGATACATATACAAATACATGATCCAATTGATCATAACATGCATCCAACATGATGCATATACATATGATCCAACTGATCATAACAAGCATCCAACATGATGCATATACATAGCAGTAACTAGATCATCGACCTGATGCTTATCATACAACGCTTACATCCACAGCCATGGGAAGGATCCTCCTCTCACCATGCTTGGAATGGCTCCTGCAAATGTGTCCATCACTTCTTCCTCAAAGTGTCGTCAATATGAAGAACCCCAAGCCTCTCTCTGAAGTATTCAAACTTCACTCTGGCTAGTGGTTTCGTCAACACATCTGCAACCTGCTCATCCATCCCAACATACAGGAGCTTCACTGCTCTTCTCTACACCATATCCCTGATACAGTGATATTTGATCTCAATGTGCTTCGACTTGTCATGGAATACCGGGTTCTCAGACAGCTTCACACAACTCTGGTTGTCACAAAAAATACCAATAGCCTCGAACGGGAGATCAAATAGCTCAGATAGTAACTTCCAGAGCCATATTGCCTCACAACTAACCGAACAAGCTACAACATACTCTGCTTTGGTTGTACTCAGTTCTACGCAGGACTGCTTCCTGCTAAACTAGGAGATCACACCTGATCCCATACTGAAGCAGCACCTAGAAGTGCTCTTCCTATCTGCAGCATTGCCTGCCCAGTCCGAATCAACATAACCCTGCAGGTTAAACTTTTGATCCGCCTCATACTTGAGCCCATAATCAAATGTACCCTTCAGGTACCTCAGAATATGCTTTACAGCAACCAGGTGAACACCTCTCGGATCCGTCAGGAACTAGCTCAATGTGTTCACTACAAAGCAAATATCCGGTCTAGTGTTCATCAGGTACATCAAGGACCCAATCATCTGACGATACACCATGACATCAACCGGATCAGATGAAGCATCACACAGAAGCTTCAGGTTCGATGCCATAGGTGTGGCCATGGCCTTGTAGTCCATCATCCCGAACCGCTTCAGGATCTCTACTGCATACTTCCCTTGTCCAAGGAAGATCCTATCTGCACTCTGCCACACCTCCATGCCTAGAAAATAGTGCATCATCCCCAAGTCCTTCATCTCGAACTCGGCAACAAACTTCCTCTTCGTGTCGGTAATCAATCTATCCTCACCAAGTCCTAGGAGCTTGCTTCAAGCCATACAAGGCTTTCTTCAGTTTGCACACACGAGTCCCTCTTTATGGGAGAAGCCACGAGCTACAAACCT
This sequence comes from Larix kaempferi, assembly GCA_027924585.1. Lineage (NCBI taxonomy): Eukaryota > Viridiplantae > Streptophyta > Pinopsida > Pinales > Pinaceae > Larix > Larix kaempferi. Next base: position 13,148,373 of record BSBM01000484.1, read on the forward strand.
TGTTTTGTATTTCTCCATGCTACCATCTGCAGCATGCTTGATCTTATAGATCCACTTGGAAGTCACAACAGACTTCCCTTCAGGTCTTGGGACCACATCCCAAACATCATTCTTCATGATCGACTAGTATTCCTCAATCATGGCATTCTTCCCGAATCCTAGGAACTTCAGATTCTTCAATATCTTCAATAGATTGCTTTGTTGCTGGAAAAAATGTTGTAGTCCTTCTTTTGTAGGTGATGGTATACGATCTTTCCTACAAGACAAGTTAAATTGCATGATTAGAAAACATCTCATAGTTTTCAGAACAAATTCTTACACATAAAGAAATATGTCATACAGTCATGCATTTAATTTAGCCAATGCTTTAATACAACATTTATCCATATCCCGTAACTTTCTAGATGTCTTCCAATCTCTACTAGAACATTTTTAAGAGTGTGCACAACTCCCAACATGTCAGCAAAGAGGTTTCATTCTAGATAGGTAGCAATGGAATGTTGTACAGTGCCATAGGCCACTTACCCATTACATGCATATTAGTAGTATAATGTTCATTAATGCAATTATTCTAATATGCATAATACACAACCTAGGTCTAGGAACATAAGTATATACATCTTAGAACAATATTATTTAAACAATCAAATATACAAGAAATGACAATTCAAATACTTATCTTTGTTTGTTTGATGGGTGGACTCCCTCTCAATCTTTGTTTCCTTGTAGGAACTACTAGAGTGTGCTCCCTCTTGATCTTTGCTTCCTGCATTACATGTCCTTGAACTTATATCCATCCTCAATCACTACACATGCTTACTAGTATCATCATTGTGTTATCCTCGAGATCTCATACATAATCATACATTTATTAGTATAATCTTAATACTATCAAAACACAATAATCTTAAGCATGTATAGTCATGATCATTTCAAACATAGATAATAAGCATTAGTATTCAAGGTTTGTATAGGACTTTTATGTTTAGTCATATCATTAATCAAAGTAAGGAACATAACATGCATAAACCCTAGATTACTCAAACTTTTAACTTCATGAGTAATCATTATCAATCATACAAAAGTATAAGATCCTTTGATATAGGAAAAACATACCTGGTCATCATATTTGCTAGTTATGTCTAGCAATGTTTTCTTGTTCTCTTCAATGACCTGCATAGCTCATAATTTAACCATTGTAGAACCAAATTATACATACCTCTATGTGATCCAGGAATATGGATGAGTCTTTGTCTTCATGTCATCATGGTCTTGATCTAGAGCTTGATTTGAACCTTTCATGTTAGCGGATAACATTTTCCGGATACAACACCACAATGCATTAGTACAAACATAATACAATCATAAGTGTCATAGCCCTAATCAATGAATGTCTTCTATCATGCATTCATTCTTTTACTAGGGTGATAAGACAAGTCTAAAATTAAACAAGATTGTTACTAAACTCAATAACATGAGGACAATAATATTATAAACTTAATCATGAACATATTTCAAAACATACCTGTAAGTCATACCTGTCAGATTGCTTGTAGTAGTTGTTGTTGTTGTTCCTTTTGTTCTTAGGACAATCTAAGGAAAATTGTCCTCTTCTTGGTGTGTGTTGTGAGAGCTTGATCTTCATTCCCCATCTTCTCTTCTCGAGCTACAATCCGAGCTTCTTCCTGTGAGCATTATTCCCACAACTTACTGAAAGAGATAAGTTTCTTCCTAGCACAAATTCCTTGGATGAAGGAATCCCATGACCTAGGAAGGCCATTAAGAGTGGTCATTACCACTTCTCCATTCTCTATAACTTCTCCCACGGCTTCAGGTTGTTCGTTTATCTGGGAGACCCTTGAGAAATAAGACTGCATAGTCTCTTCATTCTAGAGCTTGATATTCTTCAATTGATTCCTCAAGGTCATCTTCCGATTTATATTCTTCCCTTCAAATAGCTTGGTCAAGGAATCAAACATCTCCTTAGGTGTCTTTAGATATGACACATGTGGCATGAGATGGTTTTTGATAGAATCAGCAATGATCCTTTTAGACTTGACTAAGTTCCTCTTGTTTAAGGCCTTAGTCTATTCTCCCTCTGAGACAAGAACCCCTTCACTTATGTAGGTGTCCAACTCACTCTCTTCTAGAATTAACCCAATCCTATACTTCCATGCTCGGAAGTTATCAACCCCTTCAAGTTTATCCTCAATATTAGTGTGGTGAGAACTTCAAATAAAATAGAAAAGATTTAGGCCTTACCACTTGATTTGCAGAAATCTGGATCTAGAGCTGGATTAGGGTTTGTCAGAGAAACCCTAAAAATTCAAACTTTGAATTTCAAACTTCTAAAAAGATAGAAAGATGCATCTTGATGAGCTGATCAAGCTGGTATACTCAGAATTTGAAAACTGCAAAGTTTCACCCCTCAAATTTGCTTTTTAAACTTCCGGATTCACTTGGGAGGACCCTGAATTACGGTTTGATTTTCCCGAAGCTTCATCCATCCAAAAAGTTCGATCTTGATCTCTAAATTTTGATTTTTCCAAGGAGCTTCCAGCCATGGTCTCAGATTTTAGAAATTCCAACTTTTGCAGAAGCCTTAAGTTTCAGCTTCATTAGACAGGACCCCAAACTAGGGTTTGATTTTCCCAGAGCTTCACCCAACCAAAAAGTTCGATCCAAAGCTCTAAACTTTGGTTTTTCCAAGGAGCTTCCAGCCATAGTCTCAGATTTCAAAAATTCCTATTTTTGTGGAAACCCTAATTTTTAGGGCCAAAAATGAAAGTGCCTAGAATTGAATTCTGATTGGACAGAAAGATGGCACTTGCTAGGGAGAGTCAATCTACCCTACTGCCTTTCCAAAATCTGTAGAGAGAAACCCAAAAACAAGAAGCCCTAGCTTCCGCAACTGCACAGTGTCTTCTTCTCATGTTAGCTCTGATACCATGTTAATTTTTTAGCATTAATTCAACATACTCTAGGATATTTATTGAGAGAATAACATGTACAACATATCAAGCATATCAATCACAACAAGCAATCACATGAGACAATAGACACACAAAGTTTCCTTGGGGAAAACCAAGAAGGTGAAAAACCCCAATAACTTCCTCAGAGATAGATAGAGCAATGATACAAAACCCAAGCATAAGAGACAGTCTCCTAGCAGCAACTTCTCCTCCTCCACTAGTGCACCACTCTCCAATGAGTGTATAAGTGAGAAAGTGAATGATCAAATAGAGTGCCTCCCGCACTCTATTTATACTTGACTTGACTTGCCTAATAACCTTTACTAGATCGGCCTTAACTTAACCACATAACATAATGCTGACAAGGACGACCCCCAATAGGGTGGTCTAATAACCCTTTTACCCACATGACTCATACAGGTCCGACCCCATCAAGGTGGTCTAATAACCCATCAAGTATAAGTTACAACACTTACAATATAAATGACGACACTTCCGTATAGAGGAATAATAACATCTCTATAGGAATACAATATACATAGGTGAAATACATTCCGAAGTTACAATTACATCAACACCAGAGATCATATATGATCCCAATCTAAACAAAAATATGGATGTACTCTTTCCGTCCACAATAATACCACCCCAATTGGAGTCGGCATATCCAAGTAACATCACTCCTGGAAGCATATCTAATTCCATAAGCAATAGTACCTCGAAGGTATCTAAGCACATGCTTGGAAACAACCCAATGTCTATGTCTTGGCTTAGACATGAACATACTTAAGATACTCACTACATAATATATTTCCGGTCTACTATGTATCAAATACATCAAAGAACTAATGAGTTGTCTATGCATGGGAGGATCCACTAGACCCGATCCGGAATCTGACTCATGTACCTTCTTTAGATTAGACACCATTGGAGTAGACATGGAATTACAATCCATCATACTAAATCTCTACAATACATCAATTGTGTACTTTCCTTGAGAAAGAAAAATCTCATCTTTCCTTTGCCAAACTTCTAGACCAAGAAAATAGTGTATAAGACCTAAGTCTTTCATTTCAAACTCATAATTGAGCTCCCTCTTGCACCGAGTTATCTAATGCTCCTCTCCAACAAGGAACAAGCCATCAACATAGAGAACCAATATCAATGGTTGGTTGTTCACAACCTTAAAGTACAGTTTGGGGTCAACTTCGCTTTTGGAGAATCCCAAGCTCCGAAGATAGTTGTCAATCCTTGAATACCAAGCCCTCAGGGATTGCTTCTTCAAATACAAGGATTTCTTAAGTTTTCATACATGGTACTCCTTCCCATGAACTACAAACCCCTCGGGTTGTTGTATGTAAACCTCTTCCTCAACCTCACCATTGAGGAAGGCAGTCTTCACATCCATCTGGTGAATTTTCCAACCCAAAACCGAAGCAAGGGAAATTATGGTTCGGATAGTAGTGTACCTGGCCATTATGTGTGAATGTATCATCATAGTTCATCCCTTCTTTTTGTGAGAAACCACGGGCCACAAATCTTTCTTTATACTTTTCAATACTTCCACCAGTTGCATGCTTGATTTTATAAAGCCACTTGGAAGTTACTATGGACTTCCTGTTAGGTTTAAGAACCACTTCCCACACATCATTCTTCATGATAGATTTGTATTCTTGTACCATGGCATCTTTCCATACTTGTTGATTTGAGGCTTCCTCGTAGGTAGAGGATTTTGAATCACTGATGTGACTCATCTATGATACATATCCTAAAAATATTTCAGTTCTCTTTCGCTCTCTGGATGAGCCTGGAGGTGCTCCATGCTTTTCTTCTTCTTGGAGAATGTGTCGACACCATGTAGATCTCCTATTAGCAGGAGGTTCATCAAGTGATATTTCTATCAGATCTTCTAGTTCTTCAGCATCAAGTGGATCTACAGACTATTTTAGATTCTCCCTCTCAACATATGAAAGGGGAGAATGAGAAACTAGATCCTCCATCATAAAAGTATCATGCTCATCCATATCTGAATCACACTGAAGTTCTTTGGAGTGCTTGAAGGAAACCGCTTCATGAAATGTTACATATCTATTGACTTCAATGTTTCTTTGTCCTGGAACATAGATTATGTAGGATTTGGAGGATTCACTATATCCAACAAATGTTCCTTTATTTCTAGATGGATCCATCTTTGTCCTCTTCTCTTTTGGTATGTGAATGTAAACATGACAACCAAAAATATTCAAGTGTCCAATATCTGTTTTTTCACCAATGAAAACCTCTCCATGAGTCTTTTCTACCAATATAGCATGAGGGATTCTATTATGCTTACTAGGCAACATGTATTGGAGCACCAAAAGGGAAAGGGGACAACCTAATGGAATACAGTGTCAAGAAGGGGGTACCTTCCCTAGCATTGTGCAGGTTGATGGAGATTTAGTGAAGGGTTGGGGTCAGTTGTGGATGGAGTTACCCACACCACTTGGGTACTAGAGGATAGGTTCCCTTGGGTGAGGAGCGCTCTATAAGGAGTGTGGTTGTAAATTGAAGAGGAAGAAGTGTAAATTCACCCCTTGTGGACTGATAGCCCCGGCTTGGGGATGGAATATGTCAAAGAAATAAGAGGTTTGACAAAGTGCCTATGACTGGGAGGAATTCTCTTAGCTTGCAGCTAGTTGGAGGACATTCCTAAGATAAGTGCCAAATTTTGTATGATTGTCATGGTTTATAAATTTTGATATATGTGCATGCTTAAATTACTATTGTTGAATTGTTTATATGCATGAATTATTGGAGCATGGTTTGAATGCATTTATGGTAGAAATAATCCAATAAAATTGAATGGGTATTTTGAATAATATACAAGTATAAATATAATTATGTTTCCACTATAAAATTCAAGAAATAGATGTGAATGGAACGGAAATTTGAATTATGTATCAAAGAGGATAATTTATGCACATATTTGAGTGCCTAGTGGTCTCAATAGTGTAAAGACAATACTGGGTACGTGAAAACTTATGCCATTTTGTGGTCCTCTTTATAGTCAATATGATTAATTGAATATTGTTAAATACAAACATAACATTTATATGTATAGTATGTGCATGAATGGTTATGCTTCTGTAAATTTTAATAGGAAGAACTTGTTATATATCGATGGTCATCCATGCACTCATAGGAACGTTGTAGGGTTCAAAAATGGGTGTAGGTGTTCATTGTTCAATGCAACTTATTCATTTGAGAAACACTCAAATGACAAAGAGTTATTTATAAAAAAGAAGGGTTTCATATTTGTTGTTATGCATGCAATACATAGTTTGTATCCTACTGACGAGTGTTAATAAACTTTAACTTCTGTAGACCACCAGATTCTCATAAAAAATTACTTGCATTCGGACTAACTTTAGATCTCCCCTTGGGGCGTAAGAAAAATATCAATGAGTAATTGTATTTTTGGATTTCAATGGAGTTATTTTTAGTGTATTGCTTAGTTCCACATTTGTTTTATAAAGTGGTTGATTCCATGTGTACTAGTGGGGAAAAAAATTTGCATGCTTCTAATAAATGTTTGGTATAATGTTTCAACATACTAAATGCCTTGTGTTCACTAATATCATCGATTTAATGTTCAATATTTTTGAAACCAGAATTGTGGCAATGATCAACTTATTTACCTGCATCTACCATTGCACCCCAATACGATGTCAAATCGAGAGAAGTTTGATAAATGAGTAAAGATTGGAGAGGAAGCACACAAAGCATGGTTGAATCAACCACACATTCAATTCCCACGACGTCTCACGTAGGCAATTCATAACATCTATAGTAACAACAGTTCTTCGCGAATTGGGGATGGAAACAATGATATTATAGAGTTTGGTATCAATGATTTCTTAAGGGATACCCTTTCCATGGAGGGAATGTTGTTAAATTAATTCTATCAAGATGAGCTGGAGAATGATGTTAATATGTGATGCCTTCTTCAAAATCCTGAATTCTTCTTCCAACACCCCTCTCTTTGGGCATGGATCAAGGTCTACCCAACTAGGGACAACAATGTTTTTGTATGACTTAAAAGCAATGTATGGTATTCCAGACATGTGTTTCTTGACACTATTTAGGTAACTAACCATCAAGTCCCCATTAAGTCACGAATGAAAAGATATTTTTTGCATGTTTAATGACAATGTACATTCATATTTCCCACTAATTGCAAGTTACTAAAAGATAAGGTACTTCCAAGTGATAATGTCCTCCTTAATAGCTAGGAAAAGGCAAAGCAACTATTAAAAATGTTGGGTGTTGAGTACATATCATATTATGCTTGTCCGAATGATCGTGTTTTATGTAGAGACGAATGTGGGGACAAAGAGATATGTCCTGAATGTGGGCATGATGGGTACTAGATATACAAAAAAAGATAACTTACATGGTACTCCTCATAAGAGATTGAGGTACATCTTTATAATCCCAAGGAATCAAAGGTTTTTTCATTGCAAAGAATTATCCATGTTGCAGGGGTGGCATGCCTTGCACAAAAGTGAATCGGGAGTTATGTGGATTCCTATAGATTCAATATCCATGAAGCATATATATGATACATGGCATGATAAATCCAAGGATGAAGTACAAAGCCTTCTATTTAGCATAGCCGTGGATGTAGTTAACCCATATTCCCTCCAAAACACTACTTATTATATTTGGCCAGTGGCAGTGATCAATAACAATATCCCTCTATGGTTTTCCATGAATAACAGACATCTTATGTTAACTCTTATAGTTCTTAGCAGAAGACAAGTGAAGAAAATGGGTGTCTACCTCCAACCATTGATTGATGAATTCAAGAAATTATGGGAATGGATACGTGTATATGATGTATCAAGACCCATCCCAGTGGAAAAGTCTTTTACAATGTATGGAATATGTGCATACACCACACATGATTATCTAGGACTAGGATTTTGCTTCGGTAAGCATGTTGATTGATTTTCTTATATTCGTAATGTTATATGACAAACTTAATTTGGTGCATTCACCTTCTTGACACTAACATGTTCCATATACAATAACATCACAAGGCTTGTAACAAAAGGGTGTCATGGATGTCAATGTTGTGAACCTTCAATAAAGGCTAGGTGGTCCAACCACCTACAAAATCCAATGTACGATTGCTCGAGGGTGTTCCTCCTAGAAGACCACCCTTTTAGAAGAGCAACATCTTCTTTCAATGGTAAATCAGAGAGAACTTGAAGACCTAAAATAATGATATTGACAGACTAGCTTAGGGCATATGACATAGAAACGGAGAAGGAAATTGAAAATCAATGATCTTGAATTTTTCAACACCTATGTTGAGAAAATTCCCATTAGGATGAAAATAAAATATGTGTTTTATGAGCTTCCATATTGGGAACACCAGATTTCCCACTTACTAGATCCCATGCCTATGATAAAAAAATGTTTCTTCTTCTTTATGGAGGCACATACCGTTGAAAAAAATTGACACATTGGTTGTTAGGAGATATCTTATTTTCTTCGAATACTAAAAAGAAACATTGACCAAGAAAATAAAGTAGAGGAGAGTTCAGTCCCTCTTGGTCTTATAAAGAAGGTGTTGTCCCATAGATTTTGAAGAAAGATGATATTTCTTTGGAAAAGGATTTTATATTGAGTGTGAAGGCACATTCATTATATGGGTTGACTCTATGATGTTGCTTCACATTAGAAGAAACATTGTCAAGGGAAATTGCATGACCATCTAAACCTTCTAACGGCATGTATACCAATTACATGCTTCTTTTTCTATAATGTAGGTTATAATATGCTATGCATTCATAGTTTTATGCCAATTAATTTTGTATGTGTTTATTTTGTAGTTTCATTATCCTTTGCTTATGTGTGGTTGTGTGAAACATGACTTCCCCCATGACCTACGCCGATCTATTTATAAATTATGCATTTGTACATTGGATTAAATCAAATGAGATTCACATGAATAGCATTCCATTGGGGCATAGAGAGATCACTAAGAATGTTTGAATGTTTGAAAAGGAACTTCCCACAAGTTTCATGGACTCACAAGTCCATCTTCTAATTCACTTAGCTTGTGAGGTTGAATTAGTTGGGGTGGTATCATGTCATTGGATGTTCTTCTTGGAGAGGTACATGAAAATTTTGAAAGGGTTTGTTCAACAAAAGGAAAAACCCAAGGGTTCTATCACAAAGGGGTACATAGTATACGAGTTGTTCTATTACGCTAGTGAATACATCAAGCAAATTGACAACATACTAGGTTGAGTGGTTTGGGAGGACCAACATGATGAGGACAAAAATGAAGGGAAGCTACTCCAAATGAATGAAAAAAGACACATGATAAAGAGTAAGTCACTTATCTTTTGTCATTTTTCTACAGAGTAATTGTTTACACTGAACTTGATAATATATATTTGATCTCATACTTTTTTTTTTCATTTCATGAATGCATAAATCCATGCCATCAATAAGTTTTTTATATACAATGTGGATGCAATGCAGCCATGGGTCGTGTTGTATGAAGAGAAGATAAAGAAATGGGATAGTAACAAGAAATAATTCAGACAGTTGAATGCTAGAAGCATGGCTTATATTGATCATTTAAAAGAAAATATGCTAATGATCTATCCCAATAGTTGGGTGGCTGACCAAATCAAAGAGAAATATGGCATGTATGGTCGTTACCCGCGTGGTGAAGAGGATGAAATAAACATGGGGATTGGGTGCAACAACTCTGTAATAATCTCTCCATTTACATTGTTCATTTTATAATGCACATTTGAATTATAACATGTATTATGTTTTTATTAATGCTCGGATTACTAGACATATGACAACATTTTTTTTTGCATTTTTATAGGCGGGCATGTGGACATCATTTTCACACTAAGGATACCAGTGATGTACGTGTAAAATTTGACTATGGAGTGGAGTTTGAGTTCGGCCAATCTACTTGTGTTAGTCATTGTGATCACAACCCAATAGAGGGGAAGCTAGGTTATGTCGTAAATATACACAAGATCTTGCAAGTGGACTTTGCATCTTTCTGATGTGTTATTTTTAGGTGCAAGTGGTGGGATAATTTCGACCGAAATAATGTAAAGTAAGATCGTGAGAGTGGTCTAATATGTATCAACTTTAAAAATATGTGGGATGAAAAGAAGGAGCATTATGTTTCCTCAAAACACTGCAACCAAGTGTTCTTTACTCAGATGTGTTGGATAGGGTTTGGTGGTTCATACTAAGACACAATCCAAGATCAAAACATATTTTTGAGAACAACAACGTTATCATGCCAACAAAGAAAGATAATCATGGTGATGTCAACGATAGTGATATGTACATGTTTTATTTGGACATTTATGTTATGGTTGTGGCATTTTATAATGGGTATCTATAATTAATGAATTTTGTTTTTTCTTCATTTTATGATGTGGGATATGAAAATTTAACTACCATTTACAACCATCATGTTGAAGAAAAAATAAAATAATGTGAAACTTCAAGGTCTTTAATGAATTATGAAACCTTTCAAATTGTAAGATCTGCATGTTCTCTATTTTTATAAAACTATTATGATGTTGGATATAAATACTTAACAACCATTTACAACCACGATGTCGAAGAGAAATTAAATTTTTGTGGAAGTTCAAGCTCTTTTCTAATTATTTTCATGTGAATAATTTTTATTTGCAACATTTGCATGTTCTCTCTTTTTATAAGATTAATATTAACAACTATTACCATGAAGGTCAATTTATTAGAAGGTCATTCAAGTTTGCAAATATTTTTAAGCAACATAACGTATATAATGACATTAAATAATTATAAGTTATTACAATAACAATCTAAATGAAATGATTCCATATATAAACATTATGTGGACATCCTCAAACTCAAGAGGTCCAAAGCATACTAAGTCACCATATCTTATTTAGAATCCCACTCTAGATTGGTTTCATACATTCAACCATCATTCAATTTTACTTTCAAGTGAACAAATGTCCTTTAATAAAGTTCACATGTTGATGTTATTTGAATGTTATCCACAAATTCACTTATAAATGTATTGATGTTATTTGAAGTTATCCATAAATTCATTCTAAATATTTATTCCATAGAGAAAGTTATTTGAATGATTTTTGCATACCTCAAAAAATTACACTACTTATAGACTAAAAAGGGAGCAAATAAGAATATCTCTTCCTCATGGCCATACCATAACAAACAACTACATACAAAAGCTAACACGCATTATTCAAACTACTATGAAGCACATAGGTCCAATAGGCACTAGTGTTGTCAATGATTATGATACCATATTGTAGTACTCTAAGCACTACAACAACAAACACAATGTAATGTACCCAATTAAAAATTTAGGCATATTAACACCAACTTTCCTATAGAGAGTAAATTGATCCTCAATTTTATCCAAACAATGGCTTTATTATGTTTACCGGAATATGAATAATATGGTGCAGCCCAAGGTATACTATCAAACCACTATAATATGCCCAATCAGGTCTTATATATCACCATTTTAATGTTCTAAATCCAACATCATATCTCTCAACCCCAATCCCATCCCAGAGAATCACTGGATTCAAAACTAGGAGCATTAGTTCAAATCTGACCACACAGAACACTCAATTTTCAACTCTTCCCAAACAACCCTTAAATCACTCAAATTTTATCCAACCACCCTCGAAGGGACCCAAACACAACTAATCTGACCATTAACAGACATCAAAGGACTTTATGGAATATCTTAACATTAAAACTTAAGACTACACTGACATTTCTAACTGGGATGCGCAAACATAAATGTACAAATTAGTCGACCAATAAAATGATCATAACTTGGGCATACAGAAACCTTTTGGAGTGAAATAAAAAGTGTTTCCTATTGGAAATGACATTCCTGACACAATTGAATAGGTCTCACAACCCATATACACTCATAAATGTTCAAACCATAAGATGACTTTCGACCCACTTAACACCGACACAAGATTAAGAACACCCACAATTATAGAGATTCTAAACCAAACCCAAATGCTTTCAAACACACTCAAATGAAGGATAATGGATTAATAACAGGAACAAGGGACTCATATGAAGGTTTCAGATCATAATATTCAGTTTACACAACCAAATTCAAACATATATGCTCGTAGATAACCATTTATCCATAGATCAACCCCATGCTTGAATATGGAACAACATAAGCGGAAAATCACTATGATTTTTATTATAAATGGGAAATTTTTAGAGAGTACATCAATGTATTCTATAGAATCTCGAAATACATATAAATATATTCTACAAAGAGAGTATAAAAAACTTCTACAGAACCACAGAGAAAAGAGGGAGAGTTAATGCTCTGAATGAGTGATTTCCTTCCACTGTCGCGCCCTCCACGAGCCAGATTTAAACCCCAACTCAAATATATGACTTCTCCAGTGTTCCCTCAATCAAATATTAGCTATACTCATCCATTCAAACATCCTTCATGAATTTTGGATAGCCATAGGTGTGCCCTCCTCAAGTAGAAACCACCACAACACTGCACTTCCAGAAACACCACAAATTCACACTTCTACTGAATGGAATTCAAACACACCAAATAGAGATCAAACCAGGTACTGAACATGTACATGGACATAAACATATACAATAAACTTTGTATAGAAATATTAAGGTTACTTCTACTCTCAATAATCAACTACAATGAAGCTCAGTGAGGAGGTCAGCGTGATCTCCTCCTTTCTACCAGCTAGGGTGGATCTTTCACCACCGAAACTAGTTCACAATTGTAAGGGGCGCATCTCCTAAGATTTAAAATCCACTAGATATCTCCTATTCAAAATCAAAATGTCCAAAATCCCCCTCCCTATAGACCTACATCCTTCTTATAGACTTCATTGGGCCCTTCCCCTTCCTTCTAGAATTCTCTCATAACATATTTAATACAATATTAATCAATGTTCTTTTCAAGAGAGAATGGGCCCGTAGAACACATTTACATCCTTTACTAATGTTATTTGACCCAATAGTACTTTGCCTCACTTGGAAATTCGAATTAACTATGCATAGTCAATTTTGGGGGAAGTTACACCTTCATGTGGGGCCACCTTCACCTCTATCGACCTCCTTGGCTAAAAATAGGACCTGCAACATGTAATATGGTGTCATAGATGTTTCCATAGTGTCATAAATCACCATTGGGAGTTACTTATCCACAAATGCGTTCTCAATGGCAATTTTTAGCCTGGAACCAAGTCATGAGATTCCTTGGGAGTTACTCCTCATCAAGTGCACCTTCCCTTTGTTATTTTTGGCCCGGGGAGTTACAAATTAGAACTTGCGCCTTCATGATGTCTTATTCCACCTTAGAATTCAAATTTGGCAGAGTTACAATTCACGTGGGGCCCAACTCAACCTCCTTATGCGCCCTCTTTGTCTAATTTTTCCTAATGTTGCATCATTTCACAATTTGGACATCAAACTATACAAATATTTGACCCACATCATCACCTTGATAATTTTTCATGACTTTACCAAGTGACTTAGGACAATGCATCCCCCTACTCCAATTGAGTGGTCCACAACAAAAATTTGGGAACATGACACACAAGCATAACCACAAGTCTAACCCAAGAAACAAATCGTTTGATTGGATAATATAACCTTATTTGTTATCACATTTTCTTCCTATTGGATTTACAACACTTCAATATATAACCTTGTTTGATTGGATTTTTCTATTATTTAATATAAACATTTCACTATATAACATTATTTTAATATACATAATATGACATTGTTATATATATATATATATATATATATATATATATATATATAATAGTTTTTCATTTTTTTTTGTTTTGGTTTGATATGCATGTTATATAATATTATTTATAATCTATTTTAGATTGCGATTAAATAAAAAGGAATGAATATAATATTTAAAAGTATATAAAGATATGATATTTTTTAGTGTTATATAATAAGAAAAATGAATATTGAAAAGTGTGTAAAGAAATATATAATGTATACTGAAAAGTGTATAGATATAATTCTGGTTAATGTCTACTTCATAGATATAATTTGTGTTTTTTTTTTCTTATCTGACAAACACGGTTAGAAGAATTATATTGAAGGTCGATGGAAAAACCACCTGAAACAATACATCGTAAGACCTTTGTTGTTCTCTAGATTCTCTCAGAGAATGACAGTTTTTAAAACAAAAGAGGCCTATAGAGTTGTAATCTAATAGCGTGACGCAGAGACTGAATTACAAGATTTAGCTGCCGGCAGAGAGATGGGAAATCAAATGGATTACAAAACTTAGATGCCATAATTACAATACTTGGATGCCTGAGTGAGATAAGAGAGGAATTTGATGGCGATTGAGAGTGAATCGGCTTAGTCCTTCATTTTCCCGTATTCATCCTTGTTAATTGGCCACTTTTCAGAGAGCTTGGAGACCGTTACTTCTATCATGATGATTTTTTTTTCCAGCTTTTCCAAGGCTTCACTTTGTCCTTTAAAACGTTTTTCAGTGGATTTAGAGAGCTTGTGATTGCAGTGCAGTTCACAAGAGTATTTTGTACCTAGGAATCTTTTCCTGAAGAAGACCGGTAGATGCAGTCGGAACCCAACCTATTGGTGGCACGTGCCTTGGTCCCACCTGCCATGTCTTCCTTAGGGAACCTGAGAATGAGAAACAGTCCCATTAATTAATAAAACACCCCTGCCCTAGAGCGAGCCTTTGTTGGCTTCAAAATCGGCTTTTGTATTTAAACCCCTCAAGACATGCAAGAACCGAATTGAGTTGAATTTATTGAGCAACATCTCTATTTTCCTGAGAATTTGCTTTAGTTTGACATGGTTTGGGAGATTCCGAGTTTGAAGAGCTTGGATGATAAGCCTTGAATCGCCAAAAACCATCAGGTATTTTATGTTCGAGGAGATTGCTTGACGGAGACCTTGCAGCAGAGCTAGAGCTTCTGCTTTATTATTAGTTTCAGTTCCTAAACCCCACAAGTATGACGGTTCTAAATGACCATCTAGATCCATGAGGATCCCTCCCCCCCCAGCCGCCCCAAGATTTCCCTTCGATGCCCCGTCGAAGAAAAGGCAGTGCTTCTCAAGCTTGGATCTCCATTTGATGAATTCATGCTCTTCAAGGCGTATTTCCCAGCTCTCTTTATGGGTGGTCATTTGATATGTGAAATGCTGGTAATGCGTGGCAATCGCCATAAGCCAGTGCTCCTCTTCCGCATCCATTCGGTTCTTGTTGTGGATAGTGGGCCTGGAAGCTAGAGTTTCCCCTAACAAAGTCCTGGATTTTATAGCAACTTGGTTAGGGTTGTTTTTTTGCTCCCTGAATATTCGCTTGTTCCTCTCAAGCCATATTTTCTAGAAAACAAATTTTGGGAGCCACTCCCAACAGGTCTTGAGTAACTCCTTATGTTTCAACTGAAATGGGCAGTGGGATAGCTAAGAGCTTAGCATATCTAGAGTGCTTGTCGGAGGAGGAGGATGGCCTGAGTCAAGCCTAACCAAAATTTTCCAGACCGCTACAGCAAATGGTCAATTGTCTCTTCTTCGAATCTGCAAAGAGGGCACATGGAGGGCCCTTCCCAACCCCTTTTCTTAAGAATATCAAAAGTAAGAATGCTCTTGTGGGCCAAGGTCCAAATAAAAATGTCAATCTTGGGGAGGGACTTGTTGCTCCAAATTGCTTTCCAGGGGGCTGGATTAGAGGGGACATTAGGAAAAGCTCGGATCTGCTTGTAGCCTTCAGCAACAGTATACTTCCCTGAAGTTGAGCCCCAACCTCTCTTGTCCTTGGAGTTAGCATTGAGAGGAGCTTTCCCTTGGAGAAATTCAAGCAGATGATTGGCTTCATTGTTTAAAATATCAGCATAGTTTCCCAAATCCCACTTCATCTATTGGTGATCTTCACCCTCTTCCCATACTGAGATGTCCCACAATGAGATGAGGTTACTAGATAGAAGCTAGTTTTTAATATTTTCCAGGCCTTCATGGTGACAGAGAGGAGGATCCCCAAGAATAGAGTCCGCCCAGAGCTTGATTCTTTTTCCATTGCCTAGATTCCAAGTGAGGCCAGATTTGAAGAAGTCAGTTGCTTTAAGACAGAGTTTGAAGATTGGAGAGCCTCGGAGAACCTTCGAGGGCCTATCCAAGCACTTCAACCAAGTTCCTTGAAAATATTTTTTCCATAACACTTCTTTGCTCCAGGAGAGTTTGTCGGAGACAATCTGCCAGAGAATTTTAGCTCCCAGGGCAAGGTTTTGGGAGGAAACATCCCTAAGCTGAAGACCTCCTTCCATTAAGGGCTTGCTGATTTTTTCCCAGCTTACAAGATGAATCTTTCTTTCGTTTTGTCTACCGCCTTCCCAAAGGAATCTACGAAGTAGCACATCTATTTTGCATGCTATTGTTTTTGGCGCTGGGAGAATGGAGTTCTAAAATATTGGTACACTGGTCAAAACAGATTTCAGAAGCACAATCTTCCCTGCTAAGTTCAACCAAGACGCACCACAGGAGCTAATGCGATCTTTTAGCTTGTCCAACAAAGGAGACCAGTGGGTTGATTTTGGGCCTGCTTTAAAAATTGGAATCCCCAGGTATGTAAAGGAATCCCAAATAGTTTTCCCTTCCATTTCCAGCTCTCTAACAATCTGCCTCATCTCTAACGGGGAGCAGTTCCAGCCATAAATGTTGCTTTTATGAAGGTTTATCTTGCTGCCAGAAGCTTCTTGTACCAATCCAACTCCTTTTTGAAGCTCCTTGCCAAAATGGAACTAGCTCCTCCAAGTAGAAAGGTGTCATCTACGAACTGAGCATGATTTATATCTTTGACATTAGCCACCATTCTTAATCATGTCAAGGAGTGGAGCTGTTGGCAGTGATCCAACTGGAAGGTTAATACTGAAGCTTGAATTGCATACAGAATATGAGACAATGGGCACCCTTGCCTCAGCCCTCTGGAGATTTGAAAGAAGTTTGCTGCCCTCCCATTCACTAGTGGGGCGATCCGAGGGGATCCAATACAAGCCTTTACCCATTGAATGAACTTATGAGCAAATCCCATTTTTTCCATTACTTTAAACAGGAAATCATGCCTCACACGGTCAAAGGCATTCTCTAGGTTGAGTTTAATTATCATACCTTTCTCTTTGTGATGGCAGCTTGAGTGGATAGCTTCTTGGACCAGCACGATGTTGTCCAAAATCTGTCTCCCTTTGATGAATCCGCCTTGATTCTCTGGAATGATTGAAGGGAGGATTTTTTTGAGCTTGAAGGTGATAATTTTTGTAACAATCTTTTGTTGCATAAGGAAATTGGGCAAAATTTGCTAAAGTCGCGGGCTCCTTTCTCCTTGGGAATGAGTGTCAGGAAGGAAGCATTGGTTCCCCCTCCGATTTTGCTGCAATGTTGAGTTCTCTTTACCATTCTAAACAGGTCATTTTTTACAGTGGACCAGCAAGTTTTGTAGAAGCGATTTGTGAACCCGTCCGGTCCAGGGGCCTTGTCAGCCTCCATGTGGTCCAAGGCTCCCTTAATTTCTTGCAGGCTATTAGGGGCTAAAAGGCTCGAGTTGTCCCCAATTTGAACCAGATTCGGTACCAAGGATAATGGATAGGAGTTGGTATCAATCGGTGCCTCATCGGAGGTGGTATACAGCTCTTTGAAGAACAGGTGTGCTGCTTGTTTGATGCCTTCAAAATCTTTGATCTCTTGGCCTTGGAATTGAGTTTCACTGACAGATTTGTACTATTTGCGAGCTTCAGCTTGCTTATGAAAGTAGCTAGTATTTTGGTCTCCGAATTTAAGCCAAAGGATGCGAGACTTATGCCTCCAGTACTCTTCCTCTTCCCTACATTGTTTGTGGTAATCTTTTTGGAGCTCAGCCTTAATGTTTAGCTGTTATTGATTAATTTCTAATTCTTCCAGAGCTAGTTGATGTCTTTCGAGCTCGACTTGGATCGCTTGCCTCTTTGAGGTTGGGGTTTGAATGTTCTTGGCCCAGATTTTCAAAGCTCGCTTGAGAATCCGAAGTTTTTCCTCCATGACATGGAAGGGAGAACATCGAATGGGCGTGTTACAGGCTTGGGTAACTATTTCTTGAAACCCTTCATGGTGTATCCAGTTTGGACTGAAGCGGAAAGGGATAGGGCCAAAGTTTTTCTCTTGAGACAAATCTAGAAGAATTGGGTTGTGATCTGACACATAATGGAGAAGAATATTGGAGGTAGCCTTAAGCCCAAAGTCCAGGAAGGATTTTTGGACTAAGAACCTGTCCAGCCGGGATGCTATGTGTCTCAGTCCAAACCGTTTATTGGACCAGGTGTATTTCCCTTTGTTTGGCTTAATGTCTTCCAAGCCCCAGTCAAGCATTAAATCCTCCACCCACTCTCTTGCTAGGTCTCTAACAGGAGAGCCCCCTTTTTTTTTCGCTTGGGAGAGGGTGACATTAAGGTCCCCTGCTACAATTATATTTTTGGGTTTATGAGAGCTCAAAAAATAGGATAAGGAGTCCCAGCATTCTCTTTTCTCAAATAAGATAACTGGGACATACAAATTGAAAAGACTTACTTGTTGGTCGGAATCTTTATGGAGGAGCCTTGTGAAGATCCAATGCATGCTCGAATATTCTTCAAGCAGGTCATACTTGGAGGTGTCCCATAAGGTCCCCAGACCACCTGAAGCGCCTCTGACGCTGACAATAGTTCCATGTCCTCGTTTCCAAAACACTTTAGTAGCTTGAAGGAGGTCTATGCCCTCCAACTTTGTCTCCTGGATGAGCATAACCTCTGGATTCGTTAATCTGATGATGTCTTTTACAACTTCTTCTTTTATCTTGTTGTCGAACCCTCTACAATTCTAGGAGACGTATAACATTATTTACTAGGGTGGGGGATTGTGGGTGGATTGTGGCTCCTTTTGGGGCCTGATTTTGTTTTCTGGTGGTTCGGGTATTAATCATCCCTTTGAGAGTTTTATGTGATCCATTTAGAACATCTAGATAGGTTTTCTCTTCTCTTTTTTTTTTTTTGACTTTCTTCCTTTGGTAGCTTTTATTGGCGTGATTTGGTAGCTACTGGTTTCCATTCCATCACTTTCTGATCTTGTTTCAGATTCTGAGTTGAGACTTACAGTTTCTTTTTCCGATTCATTTTCCTTTGGGGCTTCTATAGTTATGAGTTGATCAGGAGTTGGATCTTCTATTTCTTTTCCCTTTGGTTCTTCCTCTTATGTCTCCAGTACCTCAAATCTATTTCCTGAAGTTGCAGCTTCCTTTTGGCACGTCGCCTTAGGAGGATTTGAAGGAGATGTGGTGGGAGTTGGGTTCTTTTTTTCCCTTTGCTTCATTGTTGTTTTGGATTTTTTGACTTGCTGCCATCATTCCCCTACTTCTTTTTCTACCCCTTGGGCCTTTGGACAATTCCTATTGAAGTGGCCATGTTCATGGCATGTTCTACACTTGAAAGGGAGCTGTTTGTAGTCGAACTTTTGTAAGTGGTGCCATTCCACCACCGTGAGCTTAACTGCTTTAGGAAGTCCGGCTTCAAGATTTACTTCTACACATACCCTTGCACAGGAATATTGTCCCTTTGAATCTGCTTTGTCTATGTAATTTCCCAAGCCATTTCCAATCTTCTCCAGAGATTGGGGGTTCTAGCAGTGCACCAAGAGGTTAGGAAGACGCACCCAAACCGGGACCTCTTTGGGCATGTCCACCGACGGGTCAAAGTCTGGCATCCACCTATTGAGGTAGATCCCTTGCGTGCCCATGAAGTACGGGCCGCTCCTGAATATGAGATCCCGATCTTCAGTTGAGATGAATTCAAAAATAAAGAAGCCTCTGCCCACTGGGTAGCAGGTCACACTGTTTTGAATCAGCGGTCTCCAGTTTCGCTGGATCTAGTCATCGATGGAACGAGAAGATGGCCAGAGTCCCATGAATTGACGCACTAACCCTCTTTCCGCCAAAGCCAGAGCTATTTTGATGGGTTTCTCTTCAGGAAGGGAAATTTCCGGGATAGAGTCCAGTTTTTTAATAAACTTCGGATCATAATGGACTGTCTTTTTCTTTCCAAGTGGAGTTATCAGCCTGCGGAAAGCTTCAAAATCGGTGGTGGGAGGGGGGGGAGTTGGATCCCCACCCCCAGGGGCGCTCATGGAAGTCGGTTGCAACAACACTCTCTCAACCCTATCGGTCACACCTCTCAGCGCGCAGTCACATTCCTGAGTGTTAATTTGCACTGATGTAGATGTTAGGAAGCCTGCATTTTTAAGAAAAATCCTTGAGCATGGACAAAAGATAATTGGGACATAATTTGTGTTATTGTTTGTATTCATCCTTATTTGATATTAAAAATATTTTGGTATCAATTGGTTTATAAATTTCAATTAATAACATATTTTTTAATTAGAAATGATAATAATTTAATATAAAAATAACGCTAATATGATATAAAAATGAATAATATATAAGAATACAAGTTTTTTATTGGTTATCCACAATCAATCATGTACAAGTTCTTATTTACTAATAAATTCATAGGAAAACAACAATTTTATTTAAGCAAACCAAACGAACATGCAAACTTACAATTACAAAACTTCCTTCAAGTTAAAAAATGACCAACAACATAATGAAGATTTTGAGAAAGAGGACCTTTTAGATCCATCGTTGTAGATTTGTAAATCGACGT
The DNA here is from genome assembly GCA_027924585.1 of Larix kaempferi. Taxonomy (NCBI): domain Eukaryota; kingdom Viridiplantae; phylum Streptophyta; class Pinopsida; order Pinales; family Pinaceae; genus Larix; species Larix kaempferi. The sequence goes on from BSBM01000484.1 coordinate 13,169,140, forward strand.
TTCAAACGATGTGAGTGTGGTCCATCATCAAGAAAGAGAGATGAGAAAATAGGATGAGGAATTTCTGATCTTAAAGAATTAAATAGAGAAAGACGGGACCACCAAGTCAAAGAAATTAAACGTTAATTAAAAACGAGGGAAAGAGACCTTTAAAGGAAACCCTAAAAATATAATTTTTTAAATAGACGATAAAATAAATATAAAGAGAGGTGTCATAAAACAATTAATATTAATATTATTATTATTATTATTATTATTTTCATTTTTCTTATTTTTCTTTATCTTCATCTTAATCTTTTACTATTTTATTATGTGATCCTGAATATTTATTATTATTATATATATATTCTCAATTCATTGAGAAAATTTGTATTTGTCTCTCAATTTAATTTTAATTATCAATCTTTCTTTATTATTATTATTAACTTTTTTATGTTTCTTCTCGCATCCCATTTTTATTTCATTTAATTAATTATATTTTTTAACTATTTTTTTTAAATGATATTTTTCTCACATTCTTCTCTATAATTGGTTAAAATTATTTTTAAAAACTCCAACTGAACACTGAAATCCTCTACCTCCAAGACACATGAATGATACCCAAATATATTCTTCCATGCATGCAATGTGAATGGATCGACGCTATACTGGATCCTCGTTCATTAGATAGGCAAGGGGCGGAATTTTTACCTGATTGCGTTGTGAATGGAACAACAGAGTATTCAAAACATGTGCTTTTCATGTACGCATCTTTGGATACTGGTTTCTACCATGTGCACAGCTTTAACAGGTCGATAATCAGACATGCATAGGACAACACATCGACAATTTGTTATAGGGGATATAATACACATTAAGAAATTTTATGTTTTGAAGTCCGATTTTTTGAATACGTGCTTCTGAATGTATATACAAATGTAATTTTATCCATATGTATAAAATTACGATTTTTTTCCAAGGGAAAAAAATTGGTTAAAATTATTACTATTACTATTATTATTATTATTATTATTTTCAACTATTATATCATTTTCTAAGTAAATATATAAATTGTTTTATGACATCTCTCTTTATATTTACTTTAACTTATTTATCATCTCGATTAAAAGTTTATATTTTTAGGAAAAAGAGATAGTTTGAATCCTTCATGATTAAGGTTACAGGCGAAATAGAGGACTTAGATGTTGGAGGAGGAAAGTATTTCAAGCTATGACTGCATGATTTGACGCAGTTCGGATTTCGCTAGGGTTTTTTCGTCAAGCAGTGAACTTCATCAATCTTGGTCGTGTGAGGCCAGGTGGGTCTCGGACTGGACACCATCATGGCACTCCAGGATGGGGGGGGTAAACCCCCTTCATATCGAGACGCGATCCATTCCTCTACAAGAGAAGGAATGAACTTCTCCAAACCCACCTTTGATGCACCTTTGAATCTGCTAGTAGGGATGCAGGATCATCAAAATATCCAAGAAAATTTCAAAGCTAAGGACCAAGAGATGAGTACCTCCAATCCAAAGGCGACTCGAGCATGGTAGATAGGAAAATGCATCCCTCAAGCCAAGGTTGCACCCAAATAGGCCATTCAATCAAATAGGGTTATATATAACACCCAATTCCTGAAAGATAATGTCCTGATTGACATATTTCTAGGGATTAGGCTCACAGAAATAGATCTGGTAAAATGGATCCAACATTGGTGGAAACCAAGGGGGCACTTTGAGCTCCAACTAGACTCCAAAGGCTTTTTCACAACCATTTTCCACAACATTGAGGATAAAGATCAAGTATTTGATAATGGCCCATATTTCTTAAATTCTATGGTTTTTTTTTTTTAAGGAATGGACAGAAATATTCAACCCAGACAAAGAGGAGTTTTCTCAAGCACCGATATGGATCAGGTTATATTCATTACCACAGGAATTTTGGTAGGAGGAAATTTTGGAGGGCATTGGAAACACCCTAGGTCGCTTCTTCAAAACTTTTGAAGCCACAAAAAAATATGATACACTTATTATGCCAGAATATGTGTCTACATGAACATAGCCAACCCCCTCCCTGGCTCCATATGTATAGACTATCAGGATGAATAATGGGAGCAAATGATATACTATGATCATATACACTTCCAATGCAGGAAATGTCACATTCATGGACATATCTTCAAAGATTGTCCACTTAATGTGACAACTGAACAACCCTTAGCTCCCACAATTGAAGAACAAAAAGGGTTCACTCAAGTTCAAGTACGGCGAGGGAAGAATAATAGGAAACAACCAGCCCATAATCAAAGCACTCCCTCCACAAACAATCCCTTTGATATCTTGTCCTTGAATGATTAGGACGATCAGATAATGGAAACTTGGGATACCCCTAATACCCCACCTTAGAAACCATAAGCTATTAAAGGAAAAGCTATAGAAATCAAAGAATCCAACATTCCAGGTCCCCAAAATGCTTCCCAAATTATGGAGGAAGGGGAAGATATAATGATGGAACTAGATGAAAAGGAATTAGCTGGGATAGATCTAGACAATTTAGAGGTATCCTTCAGGAAAAAAGACATGTACTTAGTGCTAATAGAACAACTTAGGAAGGTCCATAAGGTCTACATGAACTCATCATCTGGTGCCATGGAAAGATCTACCAAACCCTTGAGCATCCACAAAGATCATCAAAAGGATGGGTGAAAAGGACTGAAGGAGAAAAAGAAACCAAGAAGAAAGGCTATGTAGAAGCTGATACAGGAGGTCAAAAATTTCATGGTAAATTATGGATAGATAAATATGATAACAGATATTTATCACCCCCTCCCGACACAGTCTCAATGATGAAGATAATATCATGGAATATTAGAAGTTTCAATGGGAGACGCAAGCAAAATATTCTTCGAAACATAATAATAACAGAAAAACCAGACATTTTATTTCTACAAGAAATCAAATCTGTTGGGCAAGAAACCATGCCATTATAGATGCATGAGAATGAGAAACCATGCCATTATAGATGCATGAGGCACCGCAGGAGGCCTAGTCATTTTATGCATTGTTGTAGAATGAGAAACCATGCCATTATAGATGCATGAGGCACCATAGGAGGCCTAGTCATTTTATGGAATCCTGCTACAATTCTCATAGACGATGTCATTTCTACAAGGTGGTATCCCATGGCCAAGGTAAGAATGATTGGTTTGAACAAGGATCTGTATTTAACCAACATCTATGGACCCTCAAATCCCCAAGAAAAATATACCTTCCTGGAAAGTATTGAAGACATTGGATGGATTATTCAGAATAGTCGTTGGATAATTGGGGGAGATTATAACATCATACTCTCTCTGGAGGAGAAACGAGGAGGAATTCTAAGACTAGATGATGAAAGTCGTCTATTTCAGAACTTAATTAATAATATGCATCTCATTGATCTTGACCCATCCAATGGAGGTTTCACTTTGACTTACCGTCGATCTGGTCACCAAAACATTGCTTGCGGGCTTAATCGTTTCTTAGTCAATGAATCCCTAATGCTGGAGGGTCTATATTTAGATGGAACCCCACATCATCACCCCTTCCACTTTGAAAATTTTTGTCTCACTCACCCGGATTTCAACGATAAAATTAAGTAATGGTGGGAAGAGATAAATATTCCCTATGGCTCTCTCACATACAAATCCCAGCAGTAGTTAAAATCCATACAAATGAAGTTAAAAGAGTGGAACAAAACCTTATTTGGTAACATCAGTTCCAAGATTAAAAAACTATGGAAAAATGCTTACAGGATATCCAAGAAACCCTCATTCATCAGGGCACTCTAATCAGATGCAGGAGGAGGAAAATCGTATAAAGCAACAATTGGAGGAAAGTGTTAAATTTTTAGAATTTACTTCAATCTGATCTAGGACCTTAACTGAGAGAACAAAATGTACAACAAATCTACAGCATATCAATCATGGGCACAATAATGCAAGCACACAAGAGACACAAAGTTTACTTGGGGAAAACCATAAAGGTGAAAAACCCCAATAACTTCCTCAGAGATAGATAGAGCAATGATACAACCAGAATACAAGAGATAGTCTTCTCCTAGCAGCAGAGCCTCCTCCTCCACAAGTGCGCCACTCTCCCAAGTGTGAGAGAGAGAATAGAATGATGAAATAGAGATCTCTCGATCTCTATTTATACTAGACTTGACTTGCCTCATAACCTTTACTAGGTCGGCCTTAACTTAACCACATAACACAATGCTGACTCGGCCGACACCCAATAGGGTGGTCTAATAACCCTTTGACCCACATGGCCGACCCCCACTAGGGTGGTCTAATAACCCTTCGACCCACATGACTTATACAGGGACGACCCCAACAAGGTGGTCTAATAACCCATCAAGTATAAGTTATGACACTTATAATATAAATGACGACACTTCCATATAGAGGAATAATAACATCTCTATAGGAATACAATATACATATATGTGAAATACATTCTGAAGTTATATATACATCAACACTCCCTCTTAACTAGGAAGGTATTTCTTGACACAGGTCTTCTAGCACAAATCATCTTCTGGATCATCGTCACTGGATAATCGTCATCGAGTCATCATCATCGTCACTGCTTCTGCTATCTCAATCAATCTCTGAATCTACTCGTCATAGGAAGTTCTACAGAGCCAGTCCTTTTTTATACTGGATGTAGGCACACCACCTGCAGGTCTTCGTCTTCACTGGCCATATTGTGGAATCCTCAGGACTTATTACGTGCATCACAAAACCTCGAAAGAGCATCCCAGGATGTTACGAGCACACGGCTCTACCTATAGGATCTCCCAGAGCCATATTATATGTGACCTCACCACAAAACCTCGCAAGAGCATCCCAAGCTGTTACAAGCACACAGCTCTACCTATAAGATCTCCCAGGGACATATTATATGTGGTCACCACAAAACCTCGCAGGAGCATTCCAGGCTGTTACGAGCACACAGCTCTACCTATAGGATCTCCCAGGGACATATTATATGTGGTTATTGAAAAACCTCGCAAGAGCATCCCGGGCTGTTACGAGCACACAACTCTACCTATAGGATCTCCCAGGGACAGATTATATGCCATAGGACAAAACCTCGAAAGAGCATCTGCCAGATATCCTAGGGCCAGATTATATGCCATAGGAAAAACCTCGAAAGACTATCTGCAAATCTCCCAGGGCCAAATTATATGTTCTCCCAGAGCAAAACCTCGAAAGAGCATTTGCCATATATCCCAGGGCCAAATTATATGCCATAGGCAAAACCTCGAAAGACTATCTGCAAATCTCTAGGGCCAAATTATATGCTCATCTGCACAACCTGATCCACGACCATAGAGTATCAACCCGATACTCACCATACATCATCATGATGTATACATGATCATCCTGATCATCATCACTGCAACATCCTGCTGCAAGTCATCTGGAGAAACATCCTGAAGCTCGTCATCCACGATCATCCTGATCATATCATGCATCTACCTGATGCATACCAAGTATCTACCTGATACATATCATCATACATGATCCACCTGATCATACAATGTATCCACCTGATACAAATACAAATACATGATCCACCTGATCATACAATGTATCCACCTGATACAAATACAAATACATGATCCAGCTGATCATACATGATACATATCAACATACATGATCTACCTGATCATACAATGTATCCACCTGATACATATACAGATACATGGTCCAAGCATCCAACATGATGCATATACAAAATACATACAAATGATCCAATCGATCATATCCAACATCCAACATGATGCGTACATACATAAATGATCCAACTGATCATATCCAACATCCAACATGATGCATACATACATATACATATAAATGATCCAACTAATCATATCCAGCATCATCCTGATGCATATACAGAGCAGTAACTGGAGCATCATCCTGATGCTCATCATCCAGTGCTTACATCCACAGCCATGTGAAGGATCCTCCTTCCAACATGCTTGGAATGGCCTTTGCAAATGTGTCCATCACTTATTCCTCGAAGTGTCATCAATCCGAAGAACACCAAGCATCTCTCTGAAGTACTCAAACTTCACTCTGGCTAGTGGTTTCGTCAGCACATCTGCAATCTGCTCGTCCATCGCAATGTACAGGAGCTTCATAGCTCCTCTCTGCACCATATCCCTGATATAGTGATATTTGATCTCTATGTGTTTCAACCTATCATGAAACACTGGGTTCTCGGATAGCTTCACACAAATCTGGTTATCACAAAAGATACCAGTAGCATCCAATGGGAGATCAAATAACTCAGACAGTAGCTTCCGTAGCCATACTGCCTCACAACTAGCTGAACAGGATGCAACATACTCTGCCTCAGCTGTACTCAATGCTACGCAGGACTGCTTCCTGCTGAACCAAGAGATCACACCTGATCCCATACTGAAGCAACACCCAGATGTGCTCTTCCTATCTGCAGCACTGCCAGCCCAATCTGAATCAACATAACCCTGCAGGTTAAACTTTTTATTCGCTTCATACTTGAGCCCATAATCCATTGTACCCTTCAGGTACCTCAGAACATGCTTTACAACAACCAGGTGAACACTCCTCAAATCCGTTAGGAACTGGCTCAATGTGTTCACCGCAAAGCAAATATATGGTCTCGTGTTCGTCAGGTACATCAAGGACCCAATCATCTGACGATACATAGAGACATCAACCGGCTCAGATGAATCATCACAAAGAAGCTTCAGATTCGATGCCATAGGTGTGGCCATGGCCTTGCAATCCATCATCCCGAACCTCTTCAGGATCTCTACTGCATACTTCCCTTGTCCAAGGAAGATTCCATCTGCACTCTGCCACACCTCCATGCCAAAAACAAATAGTGCATCATCCCCAAGTTCTTTATCTCGAACTCGGCAGTAAGCTTCCGCTGCGTGTTGGCAATCAATCTATCTTCACCTGTAACAAACAGGTTATCCGCATACAAAAGTAGTATCATTGGATTGCCTTCCTCAACGTTGTAGTAAAGGTTGGAATCCGCTTTACTCTTGGTAAATCCCAAACTGGATAGAAAGCTGTCTATCCTACCAAGTTCTGCACACATATATGACTACACCATTCAAGAAGGCTGTCTTGAAATCCATCTGGTGTATCTTCTATTTCATCACTTTTATATTTCTCTATGCTGCCATCTGCAGCATGCTTGATCTGATAGTTCCATTTGGAAGTCACAACAGACTTCCCTTCAGCTCTTGGGACCGCATCCCAAACATCGTTCTTCATGATCGATGGATCATGGCATTCTTCCCGTATCCTGGGAACTTCAATATCTTCAATAGATAATTTCGTTGCTTGAACAAATGTTGTAGTCCTTCTGTTGTAGGTGAAGGTATACGGTCTTTTCTACAAAAAAAGTTAAATTGCATGATTAGAAACATCTCATAATTTTCAGACAAATTCTTACACATAAAGAAATATGTCATACAGTCATGCAATTATCTTAGCCAATTCTTCAATACAACATTTATCCATGTTCCACAACTTTCTAGATGCCTTCCAGTCTCTACTAGAACATTGTTAAGAGTTTGCACTACTCCCAACATGTCAGCAAAGAGGTTTCATTCTAGATAAGTAGCACTGGAATGTTGTACAGTACCATAGGCCACTTACCCATCACATGCATATTAGTAGTATACTGTTCATTAATGCAATCATTCTAATATGCACAATACATATCCTAAGTCTTGGAACATGAGCATATACATCATTGAACAATTTTATTTAAACAAACAAATATGCAAGAAATGATAATTAAAAATACTTATCTTTGTTTGGTTGCTGGGTGAACTCCCTCTGAGTCTTTGCTTCCTTGCAGGAGCTACTGAAGTATCTTCTTCTACACCTTTCTGTTGTGGAATGTAGAAAGATGGTCAACTCCCTCTGAATATCTGCATCCTTGCAGAAACTACTGAAGTGTGCTCCTTTGCTTTCTTGCAGGAACAACTGGAGTGTGCTCCCTCTTGATCTTTGCTTCTCGAATTACCTATCATTGAACTTACATCCATCCTTAATCACTATGCATGCTTATTAGTATCATCATTGTGTTATCCTTGAGGTCTCATATATAATCACACATTTATTAGTATAATCTTAATACTATCAAAACACAATAATCTTAAACATGTATAGTCATGATCATTCACAGATAATAAACATTAGTATTCAAGGTTTCAGGGAAGTCTTCTTGTACTCATGCATATTCTTATTTGATCATAGGACTCTTCTGATTAGTTAAATCATCAATGCATAAACCCGTGATTACTCAAACCTATACCTTCATGATTCTTCTGGTTAGTCATATCATCAATTATGGTAAGAAACATAATATGCATACAGCCATGACTATTCAAACCTATGACTTCATGAATAATCATTATCAACAACACAACAGTATAAGATCCTAACACAAGGTAGGATTCTAGCTTGATATAGTAAAAACATACCTGGATTAGCATGCTAGCTAGTTATGTATAACATACCCGCATAATGTCTTCTGGTTCTCTTCAGTGACTTGTGCTAGTAACCTACATGTCTCATAGGTTAACCATTGTAGGACCAAGTTATACATACCTCAAAAGTATATCTTCTATGCGATCCATGAAAATGGATGAATCTTTGTCTTCATGTCACCATGATCATATGTTCTTGAAGTAGAACATGATTTGTCTTTCTTGGTGTACCTTTTATGTTAGCGAACAACATAAACCTTATACAACATCACAATGCATTAGTACATTCATAAGTGTCAAAACCTTAATCAATGAATATTTTCTATTAAGGTGATATGACAATTCTAGTAATTAATCAAGATTGTACTGTAATGATATGAAGACAAACGTATGATAAAATTAACCATGAAACATACCTGTAAGCCATACCTGTCAAGATTGCTTGTAATCTTCTTATGGAAGGCCTTAGCCTCATCTCCCTCTGAGACAGGAACTTCTTCACTTATGCAGGTGACCAATCCATATTCTTCTAGGATTAACCCAATCCACTTGATTTGCAAGAACTAGACCTGGAGCTTGATGAGCTGATCAAGTTGGTATATTCAGAATTTGAAAACTGCAAAGTTTCACCCCTCGAAATTGCCTTTTAGATTTCTGGATTCACTGGGGAGGACCCTGAATTAGGGTTTTAGTTTCCCAGAGCTTCACCCAACCAAAAGATTTGATTCAAAGCTCTAAGCTTCAATTTTTCTGAGGATCTTCCAGCCGTGGTCACAGATTTCCAAAATTCCAAGTTTTGCAGAAGCCCTAATTTTCCATCTTTCCGATCAAAGTCTCGAACTGGGGTTTGATCAAGCCCGGCCTTCTGCCCAACCAAAAAATATGATCTTGGTCTCTAAATTTCGATTTTGATGAGTAGCATCCAGCCGTGGTCTCCTATTAAAGAAATTCCAACTTTCTCCGAAGCCCTAAATTCCGGAAGCCATGAATGAAGGTGCTAAAAAATAATTCTGTTTTGACATAAATATGTACCTGATTGTTTCTGGTGTAACTCCGAACTTTTCGATCCACTGGGTCTAAAAATTTTTCCTGAGATATCTTGACCTGTTATCTTTCCATCCCGATAGGTCTGACCTCAATTGGATTCTCTGAGAGAGAGTTATTCCAAGTTTCGCAACGTGACCTGTTTATGGGATAATACAGGAGAGCGAACTTGTACGGCACGCCACGTGTCACTGGTTCAACTTCTGCCTCTGAAATGTTTTTATGAGATATCCCGACCTGTTATCTTTCCATCCCGATAGGTCTGAACTCAATTGGATTCTCAGAGAGAGAGTTATGCCAAGTGTCGCAACGTAACCTGTTTATGGGATAATACAAGAGAGCAAACTTGTACGGCGTGCCCCGTGTCACTGGTTCAACTTCAACCTCTGAAAACTTTTTCTGTGATAGTACAGTATTTTTACTACCTGTCACTTTTTACGAAATTTCATTTGGAGCTTCCTAGCCCAAGTTATGATCTTTTTCCCAAGGTCATCTGATTTTGACTCAGATGTGGAAGAGGCAGAAACCCTATATTGTACAGATCATAAATCACAAAGTACAATGAATTAGAGGTTTTCCTTTGGAAAAAAGGTACATGGGGATCTGATCTTCGACCTGTAAAAGTTTTAGATCCGAAACATTCACCAAAATGGATTTATAGCGAAAGTTCTATGATGACTTGTTTTTGCTATATCAAGCCCTAGCATCGTAAGTGCAACAAGTGTCATACATGCCATATCATGCCTTCTTTCAGGCTAGCTCTGATACCATGTTAAATTTTCAGAATTTACTTCAATCTGATCTAGGATCTTAACTGAGAGAACAACATGTACAAGAAATCTACAGCATATCAATCATGGACACAATAATGCAAGCACACAAGAGACACAGAGTTTACTTGGGGAAAACCATAAAGGTGAAAAACCCCAATAACTTCCTTAGAGATAGATAGAGGAATGATACAACCAGAATACAAGAGATAGTCTTCTCCTAGCAGTAGAGCCTCCTCCTCCACAAGTGCGCCACTCTCCCAAGTGTGAGAGAGAGAATAGAATGATGAAATAGAGATCTCCCAATCTCTATTTATACTAGACTTGACTTGCTTCATAACCTTTACTAGGTCAGCCTTAACTTAACCACATAACACAATGTTGACTGGGCCGACACCCAATAGAGTGGTCTAATAACCCTTTGACCCACATGGCCGACCCCCACTAGGGTGGTCTAATAACCCTTCGACCCACATGACTTATACAGGGCCGACCCCAACAAGGTGGTCTAATAACCCATCAAGTATAAGTTATGACACTTACAATATAAATGACGACACTTCCGTATAGAGGAATAATAACATCTCTATAGGAATACAATATACATATATGTGAAATATATTCCAAAGTTACATATACATCAATAGAAAGGTATGCTCAAGAATAAATACTCTGGAGGAAAAAGTCCAAAATACAATGCCTCAAGGAAGGTGATAAGAACTCCAAATTATTTCACAAATCGATGATCCAACGACGAAAGTTAAACAAAATCAAAAGACTAGATGATGAACAAGGGAACACACTCACTAAGCACAAGGAAATTGAAGAAGAAATCATTTACTATTACCAATATATCCTCTCGAAATAGGTCATGGATCGCTCTGAAGAAATAGCTAAAATAACTCAGAACATCCCTTCACTTGTCACGGAAGATCATAAGGAAGCATTGACGAGACCAATCTCATAGGAGGAGGTTGATCGAGCAATTCAGGACATTAAGGATGGAAAATTTCCAGGACCAGATGGATTCACCACAGAATTCTTTCATAATTGTTGGGACCTCATCCGGGATGAATTCTGTCAAGTCATCGAAGACTCACAAGTCTTAGCAACGGTCCTCTCAGCCTTCAACACAAATTTCTTGACCTTGATCCCTAAGGAGGAAAAGCCAATGAAGCCAAGAAATTTCTGACCAATTGCATTATGCAATGTCATTTACAATCTTATCACAAAATTTATTACAAACAAACTCAAGCAAATCGTCCATCATATCTTTTTGCATGATCAAACAGGTTTGTGGAAGGACAACAAATTCTGGATAGTGTAATCCTTGCACATGAGTTCATCCACTCTCTCAAGTCTACCAGGTCGCAAGGTATGTTACTCAAGCTTGACCTATGAAAATATTTTGATAAGATAAGATGGAAATACATGAGAAAGCTCTTGCAAGCCCTTGGTTTCAATGAAGAATGGGTCAATTGGATTATGAACTTAACCTCTTCCACCTTCTTTTCCATCCTAATTAACGGTTCTCTCGCTGCCCCCTTTACACCTTCAAGAGGGATTAGGAAAGGTGACCCATTGTCTCCATTCCTCTTTATCATCATGGCTTAAGGTCTTAGCAGAACAATTAAGGCAACCATTGCAAATTGTTCTCTACATAGACTTGCCCTCCATGGGATCGATCCTCTGGTCTCACGCAATCAATATGTGGATGACACAATGATGATGGGTATTCCAATAGTTAGGGAAGCTCTAAATATCAAAGATATCCTAGACAATTTCAATGGTTCTTCATGCACCTGTATCAACCCATAAAAGTCTCAAATATTCTTCTTCAATACCCCCGTCCGATCGAAATCAACATAGCAATAATCCTTGGGTTCCAACGGAGCTCCCTTCCATCCAAATATCTTGGCATTCCACTCACGGATAATTCCTTTCATAGCATTACCTGGGAATACTCACTAAATTCTATTAATATTCGGTTATCTCCTTGAACCCTCCGCACCCTCAATTTGGCAGGGCACTTGGTCCTTCTTAAAGCAGTTCTCCAAGCTATTCCTATCTCCATCTTCTGAGCCCTAGCTTCTCCTAAATCCATCCTAAAAAAAATACAAAATATTCAGAGAAGAATCTTATTGCAAGAAACAAAAGAAGGAAATAAATGGGCTATGTTTAAATGGATGGAACTCTGCAAACCAAAGCTTGATGGAGGCCTCGGGATTAGAGACCCTCAACTTCTCAACAAATTCCTAGGGGATAAAATTTGGTCGAGGTGGTTACAAAATCCGAATGAACTCTGGGCCAAAATATGGAGGAAAAAATACACACTAGAAGCCTATGAGGAACAACTCATTCGATGGAATGAGAAAACATCAGGCTCCACGCTATGGAATGCATCCTGGAATAATAGAACTCTCATTCTAGATCATGCCTTCTGGGAAATAAGAAATGGGACAAGTGCAAATTTTTGGATAGATTCACTACAAGGAAAATTCCCTTTAGCGGAGTTTATAACGTATGATCCTCCCAAAAGAGCCCAAATATTCGTTTCTAGTGGAGGTTAGTAGAGGAGGCGAGTGGTTAGAGGCTTTAGCGGAAGTTTTTATTTCGGTGCGTTTTTAACATAATCGCACTGATGTGTTCTTAGCCTAATCATACTAGTGCGTTCACCGGTGTGTCCTAATTTGTCACACCATGACCAGAAAATATCTTTATCAAAACAAAATAATTTCCAAGGAACCATAGCGGTGTGTTCGTTAACACAAAACCGCACCAGTGTGTTTAGTAGAAACCACCACACTGCATACTCTTTTATTTAAAAAATAAAATATTTTGGTAAAACAACTAAACTCGGTGCGTTCATTAACAGTAATTTCCCTGGTGCGTCTTATAAAACCTAATGCACTGAACATTATTTTATGAAACATAATAATCTATTTTCTTAAAAAAATATCTCAAAAGTCTAACAACAGTGCGTCTGATGTTAAACGCCCCGGTGCGTTTGTGAGACCATCACACCACCCTTCCTTTTATCGAAAACAAAAAATAAATATAATTTTATAATTGACAAAATATTTTAAAAACATTCTCGATGCGCTAAAGACAATGGACGTACCTATGCAATCAAATAAACACAACGCACCGGACAACATTTTATTAAAAAAAATATTTTGTTGTTTTATTAAAAATATTTTATTTTATTTTAACATCGGCTAATTCTAGGGCTCTCGATTGTGGATCGCACCAGTGCGTCCTAATTTCTAGCGCACCAGAATAGGGTTTATTAAAAAAAATTACCGCGACCAAAAAATCATTTTTACCCCACTTCAGTGCGTCTAAGCCCCTTTGCACCAGTGCTTCCCTCCACAGACTTGGATGCCCTGACATCTTTGGTCCACATGGATGCATCCTTGTCCTCTAATGGTGGTTCGGTTCACTTGAATTTTTCCAAACTGTTTTGGAAAAATTCAAATTTACTATACATCGCCAATATGCCTCCCCAACACACCGTTCAACAAGTAAAATGTTTGTTAGTTCACAAAATAATTTTTTAGCGGCTTATTTTTTAAACTTCAACTTGAAATGTTCATATTCTAAAAAAAATTGCGCGGTGCATTCGAGTCGTTCAACTCGCTCTACAGTGTGCCCTGTAAAATTTTATAGGGTACATCGTTAGTGGTGCGAGTCGAATGACTCGAATGCACCGTTGCGCATGGAATAAAATTAAAACCCACAAATAGTCACCGGTGGGTTACAAATTTAACAACATCGGCATTCCGGTGCCCTTAAGTTTAATACACGCATTGATAACCATACCATTTTAATAAACGTTTAAACGGTGTGCTTATGCCACTCATGCGCACCGGTTTCTGGTGCAATGGCATGGCATAAGGGCACCGTTGATACACCTAATAAAACATTGAATTCTCATAGACACCAGTACGTTTAGTACAATCAAGGGCACCATAATTCTTGTGCTTGTTATTGTCTAGCACACCGGTATTGGTACAATAAAATTCATAATAATTTATACGGTGTGCTTATGTCACGTCATCGTACTAGTATCGGTGCAACTACGTGACATAGGCGCATCGATGACACTTTTGATAAACCCGTGAAGACACAACTAACCGTGCTCCTATGTCACATCAAGGCACTAGTGTACGGTGTGATGACATGGAATAGGTGCACCGTAAATATATTTCAAATAAATTAATATTTTTTAAATTCAGTGCATTTGAATAACAATGCACTAATAAGATTTAGGAGCACCATCCAAGTCAAATTTAGATTTTTTGATATATAATTAGCGGTGTGGCATAAATATTGTAACACACCACTGTTCGGTGCCTCCAGTATATAAGCACACCATGTATAAACTCGTGAACAGACAACTAACGGTGCTCCTATGTCATGTCAAGGCATCAGTGCATGGTGCGCTGATGTGGCATAGGCTCACCGTAAATAGATTTCAAATAATTTTTTTTTTTAAATTTGGTGCATTCAAATAACGATGTGATAATAAGATTTAGGCGCACCATTCAATTCAATTTTAAATTTTTTGATATATAACCAATGGTGCGGCATAGATATTGTAGTGCATCCCTTGTCAGTGCCTTCAGTATATAAGTGCACTGTTAGCGGTGCTTTTCTAATATTTATGGTGCACCGGTTTTCTTTTTTGGGAAAAAAAATAATATTTGATTTTAGTAGATATAATCTTGTTATAACTCTTTTGTATGTATTCTTATGAGACTGATTTATATTATATGTGAAACAAAGACGTGATCACTGTGAGGCGTAGCAGCGACACGAGGCACAAGTAGATCACTATAACTTCCGCAAAGAGTGGGAGGCCAAGGAGAGGGAGAGATAATTATACCCTCGTCTCGTTACGCCTCGGACCAGGAACCTCTTGAGAGTTGTCAGCCTCCTCGAGTTCTATGAGTAGGCGAAATCACTCAAGGGGAACAGTACGTTGTTGACCTAGTTGATCGCACATTAGGATCATCATAGGCCGGAATTTCAAGTTGGTCCCGATGAGTGGTTCCAATTCACTGAGGAGGACATATACTTTATCACCGGGCTCTCTAGGAGAGGTGAGGACCTTCCTTGGTTCCATGAATTTCCAGCTAGATTTGTAGCAGCGTCTGAGCTGGTATATGTTCAAAGATAATTTGATCACAACATCCTTGAGCCTTCTCAGTTTCAGGTCAGTGGTGGGCAGTTTTCCATTGTTTCTTTCGGTAGAGAGGATGTGAGGTGTCTCTCTTTGTTGGTCACGACTATTGCGTATTACACCACTAATGAGCATTGCATTAGCTGCCCTTTATTATATTATGTTGATTATTTAGTGCAGGAACCTAGATGCATTAGGTGGTCTGCTATTTTTTTACGACATTTTTGTTATGATCTCGCTCGATGTCGTGCATGTATTGGCGGGAGGGGGAACTTCCCCTTCGGTTCAGAGTTGTTTTGTCTACTTTTTTAGATATTTCTGTCAACTAGGCCATCTTTTGACCGGTACCCTCCTCGGTTGGTGACAGATGTGCGTATGCGCATGTGGGGGCAGATGATGCCCAATAGGGGGTAGCCAGAGTTCCCTACGAGGATCACTCCAAATGTGCTTGACATGCTAAGCGGCAAGGACAAGCCTCGATTAGATATGGTTGCATATCCATATGCAAGATGGGATTGAAGAGGGTGTACCAACATCTTCTTCACCCAGGACGAGCCACCTGATCATAGAGGTAAATTTAGCATTATGTTTAATTTAATCTATTTTCATTTTATTCTTGTTATACTTAATGCAAATGAAATATGTTTTAAATTGTTATATTAAATTCACGTTTAATGAAAATTTCTAACTATTATTGTGTACCATATATTTTACAGATATTGTCACATTTGATGGTGATGTGGGGCCTCCTATGTCACAGGATGATGAGGATGAGGACATCGAGATGTGGAATCAGCCAGAGGTGCCTTATCTAGCTAGACCTAGTCTTCAACAAAAGCTAGAGTAGTGGTTCAGACAGGATATTGCAGATAGGTTGGCTAGATTATTAGTGGATCGAGGGGTTCGTCCTGTTCCTGTTAGGGAGATTCAGAGGAAGGACCAATATGTTGAGATATGGAGGATGATTCCTCTTGATATGAGGATCTAGATGCAACACATTATTGGTGCTTACATTCTTTTGGATGCCATCCCTCATGGTACTTCATCGTCTGATGAGAGCGGAGATCCTCGGATTCCTAGTCCACCTCCTTCTCCATTATCTACTTCAACTGATGGGGAATACTCCACATCCACTGCACTTACTCCTCGACCTCCACCTGCTCGGCCTCCTCTGCCTCCACCTCCTACTCCTCAGTCTCCCCCTCCTCCACCATGTCCTCCACCTCCATCACCTCCTTCATCATCTCCTCCACCTCCCCCTCCTTCAACAGATCCAGCATCTGATACTTTATAACTATTCGATCGACCAACCTATATTGATCCATCAGCTCCCCATGATCTATATCCACTAGTCCCCTCAACTTTGGAGATGATGCTCAAATCGGGTGGGATGATCGAGATTCCTAGAGATGTCTTTCCTACTGATCTACATGATATATTATTTCCTAGCAAAGGTACTGATCATGAATCTAGCTCTACCATTGGACGTGCCGATACATATGGTGGGTCGCCAGATAGTGATGATGATATGGTTATGGGGGTGGACTAGACATGTATATCTAACATTTATCATCATTTTGATGATATATATATATATATATATATCATTTTCCATTTTGCAGATGTTGATGTTTATTTATATGTTGATGGTCATGATGTATATGTTAGGTCAAGTTCGATGATGTTCATTAGATGTTTGTGTTTTCCATTTTGCATACATTGATGTTTATTTATATGTTGATGGTAATGTACTTGTGTGTGTTAGGTCAGGTTCGATGATGTTCATTATGTTAGAAATAGGAAGTTGTGTTTTGTTACATGTTATTGTTAGATCATATGTGTGTTAGATGATGTTTAAATCTATAAGATGTATATGTTAGATGAATATGTAGTAACGTAATGTTTATGATGGTACATTCATGCTTATTTTTATTAGTTTTATGTTAATGATAGTGTTTATTTTTATGTTTGTTAGATGGTGACAATGATATTAATGATGATATGTTTATATTTACATATTATAATTGAATAAAAAATATGATCGAATTAAATATTTTTATGAATTTTGTATTGATAATGGATGAAGTTGTGACAACTAGCTATATGATTTATGTGGTTGTATAATTTGTCATAGTATCATGTTTATGTACATCACAAAAAAAATATAAATTATATGAACATGAATATGTCCCATGAATGTATCATCCGAGATTTTTAATTTGTTGACAATAGCTCACTTTACAATGACAAATATCAAATCTTTAATAGGAAGAAAAACAAATAGTTAATTAAAAGAACACCCTTTTTCTCTCAACTAATGCAAAGCCACAACTTGCATTCTCCAAATATATTATTATTATTAATCATTAAGTTGATTTGATGATCTTCAAGCCATTTTTTTTTATCTCTTATTCTCCTTCAGAAAACATTTGCAATTATAATACTTAGCATTATTTATGACAAAAACATCATGAAATACAAACATTCAAATATTGATCATGTAGAAATTAGAGAGCACATTAAATTTAATGTGTTGTTATAAATTTCATTGTTATCAAGGCCATAAATTAAGTCATTGTAGAGGTCAAGTACGCTGGTAAAAAAATTGTTGGATTTACAATCTCCACCAAGGTTTCAAACGTGTCATTTTATATGTTGGAGTTAACATTATAAATACAATCAAAAAATACAAAAACATTACATTATAACAAAAACTCAATTTAATTGAATCATATAATAAAAAAACATTGCATTCTAACAGAAATGTCATAAATTAATGCAATTATAATTCTTAGCATTATTTATAACAAAAAAATCAAGAAATACAAGCATTCAAATATTAAAGGAGAAATCAGAGAGTGTTGGAATATTCATCATCGAAACACTATCCATGCATCATTATTGACTTCCATGCATCAATATTTGACCTCCATGCATCATTATTGAGCGACCTAGTCCATAACCCAAGTTGTTGACCTTGCAGTGCCTAAATCCTAGTCTATCTTTCCCTCGTTTGACCCATTGTGCTTCCCTATAGTGCTAAGGCACCCAACGTGCTTCCCTAGTGTGCCAAGGCACCCATTGTTCTTCCCTAGTGTTCCTTGGCGCCCATGCAGGGCTATTGTGCTAGTATCCTAGATTTTAGGATCCTACCATCAGTTAACTGCTCATGCACCTAGGTATCATCACTGTGAGTTAACAAGGAGCTCTGATAGCCACTCAACACCACTTTCAGTCAGCTCAAGCGCCCTCCTTGGAATTATCACCCTAACTTTTAGCCCAGCAACTTTGTCTTGCGCCATGCATCCTCAGTTAAGAGGCCTCCCATCCTGAGTTACCACTAGAAGTGTGTTTGGTGATATTTCCTATGCTAACTAATCCTGCCACTTAAGATGAATTCGAATGCCATATAAGGCTATCGAATTCTCAGTATTGTATTATATTTTGTTTACCATATATTTGTTGTAACATAGAGCAACGACAGTTTTTTATTTGAGTTTCAATTCATGAGTGAATTTTACAGCTTTTCTTCTTAATTCTTTCTGTAAAAGCTTTGTGAAATTAGTGAGGTTTGTTCAGCTTTGTGATCCTACCTATTGAAATTTCACAGAGAGCACCTTAAAATTTGTTGTACATTTCATTGTTATCGAAGCCATAAATGAAGTCATTGTAGAGCTCAACACTAGTAAAACAAAAATGGATTTTCATTCTCCATCGAGGTTGCAAACGTGTCATTTTCTATGTTGGATTTAACATTATAAATACAATCAAAAAATCGAAAACATTACATTATAACAAAAATTCAATTTAGTTGAATCATATAATAAAAAACCATTACATTCTAACAAAAATGTCATAAATTAATGCAATTATAATTCTTAACATTATTTATAACAAAAACATCATAAAATACAAGCATTGAAATATCAATATAGAAATTTCAGACCACCTTCAAGTCAGGAATTAATAAATATGTTGACCTTTACGTTCACAAAAATAAAATTGAATCATGTAAGTTGTTTTCAATGGTGTATATATATGTAAACAAAAAACAGAATATGAGTAATTTGGACAATGCCATATAATCATTCTATACATTCATAAATTACTTCATAGACATAAACCATATTTCGCATCATATAATTGGTTCTTAGCCAAATGAAATTGTTTAAACACTGCATCCAGTAATCAAATTTCCATTTCCACCATCATACAATGAAAAATAAACAATATAATTAGATAATCAAATATAACAGTAACACAATGATATCTCAATCTGTAAATGACAAAATAAAACATGTACATATCACTCTATGTTGCCATCACCCTCACTATCTTCCTCGGTTGGCATGATAGCATTGTTGTTCTTAGAAACATGCTTAGATCTAGGTTTGTGTCTTAATATGAACCACCAATATCTATCCAACACATCCAGGTGAAAGAACACTTGGTTGCAGTCTTTTGGGAAATAATAAGGCTCCTTAATTTCAACCCATATCTTTTTAGAGTTGATACATATCAACCAACTATCACAATATGCCTTTACATTATTCATGTCGAATGTGTCCCACCACCTGCACCTAAAAATAACACATTGGAAAGATGAGAAGTCCACTTGAATGACCTCTTGTATCTTTCCGACATAACCCAACATCCCTCCTACCAAGTTTCGATCTCGATGGCTAGCACGACTAGCTTGGTCGAACTCAACTTCCACTCCACAGTCGTGTGTAACACACCCATTATTGGCATCCTCGGTGCGAAAATGATGTCCATAATCCCACATAGATGGTAACGAATGCACCTATAAGAAAAGTTAACAAATGATGATGTCATATGTCTATTAACCGAACCATTAATATATTAAACATAAATGTTATAATTCAAAGTTGCATTATAAAGTTATAAAGTTATAAATTATCTACATAAAGATTTTATTACCAAGTTGTTGCACCTGATCCCAATGTTTAGCGCATCCTCCTCTTCAGGATGGTAACAACCGGATGCACCATAATTCTCTCTAACTTGGTCTACAACCCAACTGTTCGGATAGATCTTTGGAATATTTTCTTTTAAATGATCTGGAAAAGGCATGGTTCTACCGTGCAACGGCCTGAATTATTTTATGTCAATGTCACGATTATGTTGCATGTGTTGTAAAGAATGAATTTATTGATTGCATCAATTTCTGAATTCGTTGTTGTATTCATGGAAACAAAACCACATTCAGTACGTATGTGATCAAATATATATTCTTATGTTTGTTGTGAATATAAGTTACTATGTGGAAAATTGAAGATCGAAAGATAAGTGACTTACTCTTTATCATACTCATGTTGATGCCCCGAAGATCGTAGCATCAAGCAGAAAGGGATTCTCCCCGGTAAACTATCCCAATTAGATTGTCCACCGTTTGGTATGGGGAATCCGTCCGGTTAACGGTTCTGGCTACCGTAAGATTTAAAGTTTGCTATTCTTCCTACCGGTTACGGCCCGATCCACCGTTTATGTATTTTATTTTAAAGATGATATGCAAGTGCCCTAAGCTAATTTAATCTAAATGCAGAACTTGAAACAGATCTATATCTAAAACTGAAATAAATCTAATCTATCCTTGCAAGGAGCAAAATGTAAATATGAGTAATGTGCTGAAAGAAATATCTAAAGATTGCATGGATAGCCATTTAAATCATAAAGAAACATTTTCAGCAGAAGGTTAAAGATATTAAATATAGCTTTAATCCACATAAAAGCATCATATTACTCATTCATGAGAAACATCATTGCACAGAAAATAGTAAGATCAATCATCACACAAAAACAATTCAGAACAACAAAGAAAGATCTCACAGCAGTGTCAGAATGTCATAAGAATAATCCAGCATGCATCTAGTCCACATTTCCAGGCAAAACAAATGTCTTCCTCAGGCTCTTTATTAGGCAAAATCGCTTTCTTGGAGCAAGTTACAAAATAGTTCGTACAAGCTAAGAAAATTCTTTTCCCTGCAAAAAAGTCCTTTACTCCTCTTCTTAACTTCTATTTATAACTTTACAAAAAGCTCCATGAGCTGACAAGTGTACCCTAATTTTGGAAGCTTATAATTTGGATTTTGGTGTGTAATTATCTATTTCCCAGATTTGTGGGACACCTTTCATATCAGACAAAATGACAGCCAGCTGTCTTTTCTAAAGTATTTACAAAAATAATGAAAATAACACAAATCGATTTCTGATTTCAGCAGGCTTCTTTCTGCTGATTTGCTGATCCATCTCCAACAACAAGCTCGCTTGCAGGCACTTGATTATCTATGCTTTGTATATGAGTGGCCCAAATATTAATCTCTTTCAATATAATCTTGCCCTGAAGAGATACTGTCAACTTTGCAGCGATTTCATGTTTGCGCAAGTCTGATTTAACTTGTGTTGCCCCTGTAGAAGCCTCCCGAGTGATTGCTTCTAGAAAGTAAACATGTACAGCAGGCTGAGCAATGAACTGTTGCAGGTCATCTTGGGTCATCACTTCTACCTTTCTGATATATTCCAAATCATGGTCCAACTCACTTTGCAATTCAGTCATCCTTTTCTCTTGGGTCGGGAATTCATAGATATTCTCTGGTAAGATCAAGTGGCACTTGTCGAACGACTCTTTGATTTTAGAGTAGAACGAGTGACACTTGCGGATTGTTTTCTTAATATCCACGATCATCTTGGCGCCACAGTCTTTACTAAAATCTAGAACTCCTGTATCCAAGTCATATTCGTCTTCAGTGGGGACGTGCAAGTTTGAGGGGAATCCAGACTTTCCCTTTCTCCATTCAAACTGCTGCTTTAATCCCTCCACATGCTTGGAAAAATTGTCCCTATTCCTTAAAGCTCTGCCTTCGATGACTAACATTTTATTAATCATGTCTTTCATACTGCAAACTTCATGTGAGATCCGCACTAGCAGTTGACGGGCCTTTATCCACATATCACATGCCTGATTGTGAAAGGTGAGCAAATATTGCTTGTCTTTTGCTGCATCTTTGAGCTGACTCAATAATTGATCCTTCTCTTTAACCATCCCTTCATACTCATGCTTGTGGAGGTGAACTTGTTCAGCTCTTCTAGCCTCGAGCTCTTCTAATTCTGTTATGCGGGCTTTCAAATTATTTTGTTCATCTTCAGAGATGTCCAATTGCATCTCTAAGGTGTTTTTCTCATTCTCAAGCTGGAGAACTCCCGCATTTAGCATTAACTGCTCCCCTACCAACTCATTGTCTTTCTCTTTCAATTTGTTTGCCTCCAACACCTCCCTCTTCCTATCATCTTTGATCTTAAAACATTGCTCCCTGTAATGCTTTATCTCACCTTTCAAAAACTCAATATTGGCTTTAGTTGCCTTAGCTGATGCTACAGTGCATTGGGCTTGGAGCATGGGGTTGGCATCAGTTCCTTGGACCAATGTTTTCTCTGTTATCCATAATTCATATTCATCATCAACCCCGCTTTCCATCTTCTTTACCCTCCTATCAATAATGGTCCTTTTCCGCTCATGGAAATAAATGGTATCCAGGTCTGCTACTTTGTGCTGCTTCCTTGGGTTATATGGGGTCATCGCTAAGCTCCCTGAAGAGGCATTCCCTTATTGAGTTGTCCCTGGAGAGTATATCAATGGGGGGTCCACCTCCATTTCTGTCGGAGTATATGGCTCTGGCTCGGGAGACTTCTCTATCTGTTCTTTCTCCTTCTCTCCTGCTAACTCTTCTTGTTGTGTCTGTAATCCAGTTGCTTCTTCGTTCAGGGGCCTTTCTTCTTCCTCATGCTGCTTCTTGGCAGCTTGATCTTGGAACACCCGATCTTCTTCTTCCTTCTGGATCCCGGCAGCCTCTTCCTGTTGTTTCAACTGAGAGGCTTGCTCATGCTGCTTCCTTGCAATCTCCTCTTGCTGAAGCTTGGCAGTTAGCTAACCTTGAATTCTTACTTCTTCTTGGTCCTGTTGCTGCTTGAGAGCTTGCTCTTGGAGCACTCGATCCCGCTCTAATCCTGATGGATCCCCTGATTGTGAGGTCGATGCCTCTCGCTCCCTTTGGATCAGACCAACGGGTTTGGGGTTCAGATCTTTCACAACTTTCTTCTCGTAACGCTTACCAAGCGTAGTTAGGTTGCGGGCGCTCCTGAAGAATTCCTCGTTTCAGTCCATAGTATGAGCATACTCGAAAGAGACCTTGAGGTCTATACAATGTTGATTGGCCGTACCGCTGGGGTCATGCCTTCTGAAAGGGACCGTGCCAAAATGGAAAACTTCCAAGCCTTGAGCATAGTTTTCTCCGTCTCTTGCTCTCAGAAGGCTGTAAGCTCCGATGGTAAATGGCATGGGAGGATACATGCTCTTCTTTCGGTCTGTAAGGATCTTACTGATGGAGCCGGTACCGAAGAGCTATCTTACGACCTCCTTGTGAATTACAAAATCTGTAACATGCCGAGGAAACATAAATGGAGCTTGAGTTCCTCCACTCATCCCGATGTATGTGCCTTCATTGGTGTGATAATAGTCCCCAAATTTTTCAATGATAGGCATTGCATTCTCCGACATACAGTCTAGTTCTTCTATGAAGATAAGCTGGTACAATGGCATGATAAATCTCTCGCAAATAATTTTGTAGTGGTTTGTGTATTTACTTGTCCATGTACATTGATAAGCTAAGAAGAGGGTTGTTTCTTTTGGCTTCCATGAGCATCCCCAGTCCGAGAATGTATGCTTTCTTAATGGACAGTCAATCAAGTATGAAGACATGAAAAATTATGCCCTCTTTTGGGTTATTCCTCCCTAGGCCGTTGTCAGCTGCAAGGCCAAACTGTCTGAAATTATATCAGCCCAGTTAAAGATGGTGCCATTCATGGCTATATGAAACATCACTGGCACCCATTCGATCTTAAACACACTGCCATTAGGTATGGCGAAGAGTCGACTCAACATCAGCACGATGAGTCTAGAAGGG
This sequence comes from Larix kaempferi, assembly GCA_027924585.1. Lineage (NCBI taxonomy): Eukaryota > Viridiplantae > Streptophyta > Pinopsida > Pinales > Pinaceae > Larix > Larix kaempferi. Next base: position 13,193,651 of record BSBM01000484.1, read on the forward strand.
GTCTTTAGGAGACTGCTTTCATACTCATTGTTTTGTCTCTTCCTAATCTGCTTGTCATTTATCGTCATCTTCCGGGAAAATTCTAAGGGGTCCATTTGATGTCTTGCTATCCAATCATCATCCAAACAAGCTCTCTGTGTAGGAAATCTGTAGGCAGCAGCGACATGCTTAGGAGCGAAAGATGCCAAGATCAAACCATTTTTATCATTCATGAGCCTTGTGTCGGTCCGGATGTGGGGAATTAGCCATCCAATAACTTCGGAACAAGGGAACAATTCGGGACGAGTTGTTGCCTTATGCAAGCAAGACCTTCGGATGTTGGCATATACCAGAGCATCCTCTATGGAGGCTGTTGTACTGTCCTGAGCCATGATGAACCTGTACAAATCGCCCCATTAAAATTCAGGGGCAGAGCTCCCAGGGGAAACACCAGTGGTAGCCTGCGTGTCAGCAAACATCATCTCGAGAGAAGTATCTAATAGGATTTCAACATCTGAGTCTGAGGTTATTTTCTGCGCCGCCTTCTTCTTTGCTGACCTCCTATGCATGGTAATCCTACGGTGAGCCAGGTAATTTCAATAAGGAACATGCATACGTTTAGCCAACTATTAAATGCAAAGTGATAGCAACAAATGGCAGAGCTGGCTTTAGTGAGATGATTTTTTAAGCATGTGCAACAATCATGTCAAGATTCAGAACATCATAACATGGGTTGCTGATTCAAAAAATAATCAAATACATCACAATTTCAGCTATCAATTCGCAGTTGAAGAACATGAGAAAATGCCAAAAAGCTACACAAGCTACTATTATTTCATGAATCAATTAAAAGGAAACATAGCTTAGAATCACAACCAATTTGACCCTATGTTTTTAAGGCTTAACGCAATCAAGCCAGTTCATAATGATAAGCATGATATCAACAGGGTGGAGGGGCGGCAAGGTAATTTCTTATTTGCGCCACTCATTTTACAGTGCACAGGTTTCTTTAAACATTCCACACAAACTTACTAGGAAGAAAGGTATCGTGACAACAATGGCGCAAAGATAATGACAAGGATGAGCGAGCCTAAAGATAATTTATGCGCTGGCGCCTAAAATTTATTTATGCGCCAAGGCCTAAATCCTTAACATGCGCTAGCCAAAGCTATTTTATGCGCTGTCGCTGAAATTGTACCTACGCTATCCTAACACTATACCTGCGTTGGCGCCTAACGTTATTTCTGCACTGGCGCCAAAAGTTATTTACACACCTAAATGTTTACATGTGGTGCTCTCATGCCCCAATGTTTGAGCGAAATTTTATGCACCGGTATTTGATAGTGGAGTCTTTACGAAGATGGAAAAACGCATAGCTATTGGCCTCCATTGGTTAAAAAATAGGCTTATTTATCAAGCTTCCAAGTGGGCTCAATGGGTTGATTTAACACGTCCCATGGTAGTTTTGGCCGGGCATTGTGGGCTTTATGCAACCTCATCATGAATGAACATTGTTCTTCATTGATCTTTGAGTAGTGTATCCCGGTGTGCATAGATTGAAACTTTAGCTGCAAGAATGGGCAGGATTGGGTTTTACGCGCAGTAGATACTTGGCATGGAATTTCGTGCTATACGGGGTGTCGCGTGAATGTGGTTTCTATGGTTTTTAAAAGAAAACTCTGCGGCCATTAAGATACTGCCGGAATGACTCAGGGATATCAAGGTGGGCGAAAAACTTACTTAGGACGCCAAGGACATGACGGTCGGACAGAGTTCATGCTCGCAGGCGGGGACAAAGCTTTTTGGGTTTCAGTTCGGACAGGGCGACTTCGGATTCTCATTTTGGGATCAAGGACGAGACCAATCGTTATGTGCCCTCTAAGATTCTTGCAAAGAACTTCCTATGGTGTAAAAACAAGCTCACGAAAAAGAAAGGGGCATAGAGCCTACCTGTCAGACTGGCAGGGTCTGTCGAGGGCGAACGTTTCGAGGCAGGAGATGAATTCCGCAGGTGCCTGACGAATAGAAATCTTCGCTCTTGATGAAAATGGCAAACTTTGGTTTCTCGTCGAATATAAAATGTGTCGAAAACCCCGTTGCACTTGTTTAAAATAAGGGTGGCATTTATGTCACATATGGCGATAGGTTGGCGGATTTAATATCACGGGGCTCGAGGTTCTCTGCCATTAACATGACACATGGCTCTATTAAAGACCCCACCAAACCCGCTGGTGCACAAGGGTTGAGGAGATTTTCCACGCCAAGCGCCGAGCAGTGATTTAAATTCTGTGCTAAGGTGACGATCATATCTTATGCATTTTGCACTAAGCGTGGGTTTTAACATTGAATCTCGTGCTCAAGCGGCGATCCTACCATTACGGATGCGCTCCTAAAACTGTGCCAGAGCTTGGGCTATCGAAAATACCAAGCGCAATATTGCAAGCGGGGAGGATAAGTATAGCTCCTGCGCCAATGGCACCGATTCTATCATCAAGGTTCGCGCTGGGAGGAACGCGCCAACTCTTAATTCTTCCAAGAAGGTGACACGCAACTTCAAGGCGGGGAATATTAGGATAGTTCTTGCGCCTTCGGTGGCCGAGGAATGGTTATCACTTGCGCTAAAAATATGCGCGCCGAATAAAAGACTTGAGACTTTGTCCAAAAGGGAAGCTAAGTTAGAGCCAAGGTACGCGTTAGATGGAGGACTTGTGATTAAAATTTGCGCCGAGCGGGGAATTTATCTTTTGGAGGCACGCCAAAGCGGTAGAGGATGTAAGGATAAAACTTGCACTACAGCGGGTGAATTAAAACTAAAAAACACGCTGAAGAAAAAGACTGATTTTGCCTCAGAAAAATCAATGAGAGAACTCTTTTGGAAATAGGTGATGAAAATCTGTCAAGTTAGAGAAAGAAATAAACTCGAGAGACAAAGGAAAAACTTGTTACAAAATTTTTGAAAGGAGGGGCCCCAAACACCTTCAAAATTTTGGGGGGGATGTTGTATCAACAACAATTGGTAAATTGCTAGCGAACACAGATCTCTGAAAAGCTCTCTCGCTCACTGGAAGGGTTCTTTTATAAGTTGTTCACCTTATGTGCATCATTCGACTTGAGCGTTCGAACCTCGGCGAAGGAAGTAGTCGCTTTATCCGTTGGTCATCGGGACAGGGGAGCTTTGATAAAGACATCCTTAAAACTGTCCAAGGGCCAAAAAATGAGGTTCATTTTAGAAGATTCATCCTTCAGACGACCACTGTCGTCGGACTCCACAGGATTGTAACCACATCTCGTAGACACTATTGCTCTTGTTCCTCATTCCCATGTTGCATACATCCTTTTGGATGTTTATGTTTTGACAGCCTTTTGTTGTTTGAACCTTCCAGAAATATTTTCTTTAGACTTTTGATCTTTGATTTTGGTTCTTCAATCCATAATGTCCTTTTGTGTGAGCGAGAGATTTTTATCGATTTATCAAGCCTCACGGACAAAGAAGAACCTAGCTTGAGCTAAGTTTTTTAACAAATTTCATGATTTGAATGTCTTGCTTTTATATTAGCCATGCTTTGATTGAGGCAAGAATTTCTGGAAAACAGACCCTTGATTATAAGCCTTTTGGCTTTTGATTTGCAGCATGGAGTCACTTCAATACCCCATGCCTTCGAGACGTGCTTCCTTTCCATGGGACCAACCATAGCGATCCTCTTGAGATGCTTTTAAGTGTGAGGGTGGATGGAGCTCGAAGATAGTCATAGATCTTTGCTATTTCACAAGGGTTAGTGTGACCAACAGAACAGGCTCTCTTCATTCTGGAGAACGATCAGCAAAATCCAAACTGCATGGATAAACTTTCTTTTGGGGATGCCTTTCCGGTTCGACGAGTTGCGAGATTTCTTAAAAGGTCTACCTTAATGAGAGGCCCAATTACAAGTGTTTCAAGAAAATAAATTTGTACAAAAGTTCAAATGCTGAGAGAAAAAGACAATTTGGCTAAAACGAAGAAACAAGAGACTAAAGTGAAACAAAAGAAAAGCTTTATTTATGTACAAAAAGTCTCAGTGAGACTATGCAAAGTATTGTTTCAAGGCAAGTCCATTGATAGGAAGGGTTACTTCTTCTCCCTGGAGGTCTGTTAGCTTGTAAGTGGATGGGCCGAGCTTTGCAGAAATTTGGTAAGGGCCTATCCATAAGTGTTGGAATTTCGTGTGCATCCCCTTGCCTTCATGGTTATGGTCCCATTTCAGAACTAGATCTCCTACTTCAAAACTTCTTTTACCGGACTTCCTTTTATCGAACCATATTTTGATTATGTCTTGATACTGATGAAACCAGTCTTTGGCTTTCTGTCGAGCTTCTTCCAGTTGAAGCAAGGTATTGATCCTGGATTGTAATATTTGACTACTAGACCCTCGAGAAGCTTGAGACAACTGTAAGGATGGAAGTAAGATGTTGGGAGGGAGGATGGCTTCCTTGCCATAGACGAGGGTGTAAGGGGAAACCCCTATTGCGTTCTTTGGATTCACCCTATCTACCCATAAGGCATTTGGGAGAGCTACATGCCAGCTTCACTGATTTTCAATCACAGTCTTCTTGATAATTCGGATGAGGTTTTTGTTTGAGGATTCAGCTAATCTATTTCCTTGAGGGTAATAATTGGCTGAATAATGCAGTTTAATTCCCCATTCATAAACAAATTCATTTATTTTAAAAGACGAGAAATAGGTGGCATTATCAAATACTAGGGAAATTGGAACCCCAAACCTGGTTATGATGTTCTCTTTCAAGAAATTGATGACTGCATCTTCGTTGATCTTGTGCAATGGGATAGCCTTCGTCCATCTGGTGAAGTAGTCGATAGCTGTGAGGATGTATCGATGTTGAAGAGAAGAATTTGGCTTTCTCTCCAATGACATCTATACCCCATTGTTCGAAAGGTTCTGAGATAATAATCGGCTGCAAAGGTCCTGCTGCCTTAGGTAATTTCCCAGCACTTCTTTGACATATATCATAGTTCCGTGCATAAGTATGGGCATCTCGGAATAAAGTGGGCCAATAATATCCAAATCTGAGTATTTTGTGAGTTGTCGTCTCGCCTGAATAATATCCACCAGCAGGACCGTCGTGTAACTCTTTGACAATTTTACTTGCATCTTCTTTCTCTAGACATCTGAGGAAAATTCCATCGTAATTTTGATCCAGGTGGATATCGGTGGCGGCCCACCTCTTCCAACTGGCTCAAAACAGTCTTCTGGCAATTTTGGTAAATTACTATTTTTAGCAGTTTTTCGGGTCCTGAACTTTCGGAGCCATTTTGAGGCCCTAAACGACATTTTTTGGCAATTTGGGGGACCAAAAGGTTTCCCACGGCATACATTTCGGCCCGGTCGAAAGTTGTAATTCTCGGATAGACCTTTCCAACGGGCTACCGAGCGCCCCAAACGGAGATCGTATGCAAAAGTTATGACCCCGGGAAGTTGACTGTTCAACTAACCACCTTGGGGCCACAAAATTTATGACGGTTCATCTTCTAGGGTTAGGTTTTTGGATGTTTGGGATTCTTTCCCTCATGCTTATGATAAATAGGCCCTTTCGGCCTCTCTTTGTATTCATCTTGGCACGAATGAGCATAGCGGCCACATCTCTTCTCAGAGATAGCTACCACCATTCTAGCTATTGTATTTTACAGTCTGTTCTATTTCCGCTATTTAATAGAATATGTGTTTACTGTATCACTGTGTTATTTGCAATATATCTCTGTATATGATTCTTTATATGCTATCTTTTGTTTCGTTCCCACATAAATCCGGATCAAATTTTTTCTGAAAAGTACTCCATCAATGATTTGATAAGCTGCTGATTTTAAACGAAGCGCCCTTCTTTGCTTAGAACTCCAGTGCTTAGGTAGGTATCCTTGCTGCAAATAATGCACTAGATCCCTATACCATGATTGAGGAGCTGTGAAAATGGAACATACCTCGACTGAATTCAGCTTAGCTTCATTCTTCCAATGCTGCTCTTCATCAATCGAATGTTCTGTGAGCAATTTACACAGGCCTTTACCTTTGATGATGGTGGCTGGTTTGAATTCTAAATCATATTCTTGAAGAGCTGTGACCCAGTTACCCCTTCTTTCTCCTAATTCCTTTTGAATGAAAAGGGATCTAACAGCTGGGTGGGGAACTATAACTTTAGTTATGTTCTTAAGAATATATGGTCTGAACTATTTGACCGCTTTGAAGACAGCATACGCATGTTTGTCGACAACGGGATAATTCAGTTCAGCACCCTGCAAACCAGTGCTCATAAACGAGATTGGGTACTCGTCTCATAATTCTACCTTTTGTGTGAGCACAGCCGCAAGAGAGTCATCTGAAGCAAAAGTATACAAAATAAAATCTTTGTCAAAGTCTGGGATTCTTAAGGAAGGAGCCTTAGCTATGGCTGTCTTAATGTCTCTAAATGCATCCTTTTCCAAGTCTATCCACTTGAACTGTATGCTTTGCTTGACCATTTGCTGCAAAGGTTTAACAATTTGAGCGAAATCGGGGACAAATCTTCGGACAATATTGATAGTGCCCATAAATGACTGCATGGATTTCTTGTTATGAGGCATGGGAATTTTATTGATAGCTTGCACTCTCTCCTGATCTATTGAAACTCCCCTTTTTGAAATGATGTGACCCAACAGTTTACCTTCGGGAACAACGAACACACTCTTATTAGGATTTAAAGAGATACCATATTTTCGGCAATGATAAAAAATCTGTTTCAAGTGAACAACATGATCTTCTCCTTTCTTTGAAAAAACTGTCACATCATCTAAATAGACCACAACACAGTGACCTCCCAATCCTCGAAAGGCGATGTCCATTGCCCGTTGGAACGTAGCTCCTGTGTTTATCAGGACGAATGGCATCCTTCGGTATGTGAAAGTTCCCCACTTAGTGCGGAAAGTAGTCTTAAGACGGTCTTCTTCAGCTACTAATACTTGATTGTAACCAGAGAAACCATCAAGAAGGGAAAAGAGTTCTGATCCTGATACCATCTGGAGAATTTGTTCCATTAAAGGGACGGGATAGTTGTCTTTATCTGAAGCTCTATTCAAATTTCTGAAGTCAACACATAGTCTTATCTCTCCTGAATTCTTTCTCACGGGGACGAGGTTAGCAACCCACTCAGAATGCCGGACCTTAAAAATTATTTTAGCATCCAGTAACTTTTTCAGTTCTTTTTGAATCAGAGGTTCAAGAGTAGGGTGCATCCTTCTTAATTGCTATTGAAATGGATTAACACCTTCCTTCATTGGTATGATATGCTGAATAATGCGAACGTCATATGTTTTCAGATCTTCATAAGTCCATGCAAAGACATCCTTATATTGTCGAAACAGCTTGATGAACTTATCTCTTTCTCTCGGTGAACAACATTTGCCAAGGTTAACAAATTTTGGTTCAGCCTCAGTGCCCAGATTAACTAATTCATGTTGCATTGATGAGTTATTGGTCTTGGTATTTGATGGCCTTTTGAGCTTGATATGTAGATCAAACATCATTTCAAGCGACCTCACCCCTCTGGGGATGAAATTGCCTTTAGTTGTATCTTTCTTTTGTAAATCAGAATCGTGTTCTTCTTCATCTATCATAGCTTCTTGGAATATGTCTTCGTTTGTTAGAAACTGATAATATGTTCGTCATCATCGAAAACTCTGAAGTTTGTGATATTGTCAGGGAAAGAAAGCCTGAAAACCAATTCAATTGAGCACATGTTATTAGTTGGCACCAATCTGGAAGCGGATGTTGCTAATAAATCAGCTACAGAATTTTGCAGTCTAGGAATAGACTTTATATTGAAAGCATCAAAATGCATAATTAAATCCCATACCTTAGCCTGATAACTCCTCAAATTAGGTGAAAGACAGTGAATGGTACCTCTTACCTGTCTCACAACTATTTCCGAGTCGCCAAACACCTTCAGGTACTTAACATTTAAACCGATGGATTTCTTCAATCCGTGGACTAAAGCTTCATATTCAACAGTGTTGTTAGTACAATCAAATTCTAACCTACAGGACAAAAAGTACTTTTCTTTTCTAGATCCATCAGAACACAACCGGCTCCGGATCCTTCCAAAGTTTTAGAACCATCAATGTATAATGTCCAAAAAAAATCGTTTGATTTAGCTAAGTTAGTATCTTTATGATCTAAGTCAGTGACTAAACTAACTATATTACAGTCAATATCATTAGTCTGAGAGAAATGAAGGAGATCGTACTGTTCATCTGATTCATGGCTAATAGTTTCAAACTGATAATTACCCATATCAATTTCTAAGAAATAATTTCCCAAGACTGAGGATGAAAATGCTACAGCTTCATTCTTTCCTTCTAGTTGAGTTACATTTTGTTTCATGTGTGGTCCTCTTAGAACCTTGATCTGATTCTATCTATTTTGATATGGAAACCACAAATGGGACCAATCAGTTGCAAAGTAACTGTTCAACTTCATGGACCAGTCCCTACTTAGGATCAAACCATAGGCTTCGGGAATGTCAACTACCATTATATCAATGAACTGACAAACTCTAGAATCTGCTGACAACCTAATGAGGACATCTTTCATTTCCCCAATAACTTTGACAGCAGTCCTATCTAACTGAATAATCTGGGCGGGAGATGGAATTGGTTGACCGTTAATCCTTTTATAGATAGATAGTGGCATGACATTCGAAGATGCTCCAGAATCTACCAAACAATTGTGCACATTGTGATTGAAGATTTCAAAAGTTAAAAGGAAGGGCAACGTTTGAGATTTGGATTTCCCGCCAATACTGGCCTCATTAATTTCAGGGTCTTCTTGAGTATCTGTTAATGGAGTGCTGGGCTGGGATTGAAGAGCATGCAACAACTTGTCTCGTTGTTGGGGAAAACTGCACATATCGAATATTGAAACATTTGCCTTTACTTTCTTTATATCTTCAATGATGTTATATCCCATATCGCATTCTTTCACAATTCTAGTTTGATGGTCTGTCTTATTCAGTGTGACCTTTGGTTGTTGAACTGTTGTGTCAATGTTTGGTTGCTTGGCTGTTGGGTTAGCTTTAGGTTGTGGTGGAATGACTGTTATGTGTCTTCTAGGTAATTCTTTTGAAATTTTAGGTTTGGGAATAGTCGAGCTTGGAACTGGATCTGCAATGGGACCTTTACTGCGAGTGCTAATGTTTACAGCAGAGACTGGGCTTTCCACAGGATCATCTTCTACCAATTCAGTTAAAGGTACCCAATCCCATAGCACCATGGTAGTGTCTAGAGATGGTTCCTCTATCTCGAGGCTTGGTTCCTCTGGAGGATCGTCTTGATCTGGAATCTGTGAATCCAGCATTTGGTTCATGACTAAACTCATAAAGTTAATCCATTGTGGGCAGCTCTTTTCCGAGTGTGGCTCTTGATGAAAGGTAAAAAAGTGTTCCATCCCTATTTCATTTTGATTTAAAACAAGAGAAGTATTCATAGGTGGATGAGGTTGATCGTTGTCTTCTCTCTTCTTGTAGAATGGTTTGAAAGGCTTCCTAGACGTGCTAGCTGCTTTATATTTCTCATGATCTACAATTTTATTTGACAATTTATGCATCATCTTAACTACGTTTTCCATATCCGCCGATGACTCTTCTTTATTCCTGGTGAGCAGCAAGGTTTTTTTACTAGTTGTTGGTTTTGTTTCTGCATCTAAGGCATGTTTGGCAATGTTGTCTGCTTCTTCTTCCACCTTCCTAGCTTCTTCAAAAATTTCTATCAGGGTGGTTTTCTCAGATCTTTTGACGAACATTGCTATAGGGCCTTCAAGTGCTGTTGTATAATATTCAACTAGAGATTCTTCTGTCGGTTTATTTTCTTCGCTGAAATTATTCAAGAGCGTAGTGAACCTTTGGTTGAAGTCTTGAACCTTTTCTTTCTTTTCCATTCTCATGGATAATAATTCTTTCATGAGTGTAGCCACAGTCTTTTGATTTCCATACTTCTTTAAGAAACATGTTTCAAATTCTTCCCAGCTGGAAATTGAGCTAGCTTGTAAGCTAAAATACCAGGAAGAAACTTTCGGTTCAAATGTGTATGGGAAAAGCCTACAAACTACATCTTCATGTTGTAAATTTAAAAGATTCAAGGCTAAATAAAATCTCTTGAGATGATCTTCAGCAGAAATGGCTTTTTCTGGGTCGAATTTGGGCAAGACTTTCTCTGAATTTTTAGGCAAATTGTGGAATGGCCCAACTAAATTTAATGCTCACCTCGCTCTGCAAGCAGGTACAGCCATGGTTCTATGTGGAGAATTAGGTGGAGAATCGTGTGGTGAATTAAGTGGAGTGTTCTTTGGAGTAACAAGTTCTCCAAGATTTTCTGGATCTGAAATTTTTTTTGGGTTTTCAAGATCAATTTCTTTCAGGGGTTCTGCAATCTCTTCCAAAGTTAAATTAACAAGCTCTTCAAAATTCTGCACAAGAATCGAATCACGGGTGTACTGTCTTTCTTTTCTGGGAGTACTTTTCCTAGGGAGGAAAGTTACTGCGTTTAAACCACCTAGTTGTCTAACATAAGAACGTGTATGTCTTCTTAAATCTTCTATTTCGGTAAAAGGCACAACATACAATACTTCTTCATGTTCAGAATCAGAGATGGAATTTTCTTGATTTGTTACCTCAAGATTTGGGCTGTCCGAAATTCCTGTTTCAAGCGGATATTCAGTAACATTTTTGACAATGGGAGATTTTCCTTTATCAACCATGCACTTCAGGCCCTCCTTCTAGCGCCAAAAACTGTTGATGCCCCGAAGATCGCAACATCAAGCAGAAAGGGATTCTCCCCGGTAAACTATCCCAATTAGATTGTCCACCGTTTGGTATGGGGAATCCGTCCCGTTAACAGTTCCGGCTACCATAAGATTTAAAGTTTGCTATTCTTCCTACCGGTTACGACCCGATCCACCGTTTATGTATTTTATTTTAAAGATGATATGCAAGTGCCCTAAGCTAATTTAATCTAAATGCAGAACTTGAAACAGATATATATCTAAAACTGAAATAAATCTAATCTATCCTTGCAAGGAGCAAAATGTAAATATGAGTGATGTGTTGAAAGAAATATCTAAAGATTGCATGGATGGCCATTTAAATCATAAAGAAACATTTTCAGCAGAAGGTTAAAGATATTAAAGATAGCTTTAATCCACATAAAAGCATCCTATTATTCATTCATGAGAAACATCATTGCACAGAAAATAGTAAGATCATTCATCACACAGAAACAATTCAGAACAGCAAAGAAAGATCTCACAGCAGTGTCAGAATGCCATAAGAATAATCCAGCATGCATCTAGTCCACATTTCCAGGCAAAACAAATGTCTTCCTCAGGCTCTTTATTAGGAAAAATTGCTTTCTTAGAGCAAGTTACAAAATAGTTCATACAAGCTAAGAAAATTATTTTCCCTACAAAAAGTCCTTTACTCCTCTTCTTAACTTCTATTTATAACTTTACAAAAAGCTCCATGAGCTGACAAGTGTACCCTAATTCTGGAAGCTTCTAATTTGGATTTTGGTGTGTAATTATCTATTTCGTAGATTCGGGGGACACCTTTCATATGAGACAAAATGACAGCCAGCTGTATTTTCTAAAGTATTTACAAAAATAAGGAAAATAACACAAATCGATTTCTGATTTCAGCTAGCTTCTTTTTGCTTATTTGTTGATCCGTCTCCAACAACAGGCTCGCTTGCAGGCACTTGATTATCTATGCTTTATATATGAGTGGCCCAAAGATTAATCTCTTTCAATATAATCTTTCCCTGAAGAGATACTGTCGACTTTGCAGTGATTTCATGTTTGCGCAAGTCCGATTTAACTTGCGCTGACCCTGCAGAAGCTTCCTGAGCGATTGCTTCTAGAAAGTAAACATGTACAGCAGGCTGAGCAATGAACTATTGCAGCTCATCTTAGGTCATCACTTCTACCTTTCTAATATATTCCAAATCATGGTCCAACTCACTTTGCAATTCATTCAGCCTTTGCTCTTGGGTCGGGAATTCATAGATATTCTCTGGTAATCAAGTGGCACTTGTCGAACGACTCTTTGATTTTAGAGTAGAACGAGTGACACTTGCGGATTGTTTTCTTAATCTCCAGGCTCAGCTTGGCCCCACAGTATTTACTGAAATCCATAACTCCTGTATCCAGGTCACATTCGTCTTCAGTGGGGACGTGCAAGTTTGAGGGGAATCCAGACTTTCCCTTTCTCCATTCAAACTGCTACTTTAATTCCTCCACATGCTTGGCAAACTTGTCCCTGTTCCTTAAAGCTCCACCTTCGATGACTGACATTTTATTAATCATGTCTTTCACGCTGCAAACTTCATGTGAGATCTGCACTAGGAGTTGACAGGACTTTATCCACATATCACATGCTTGATTGTGAAAGGTGAGCAAATCTTGCTTGTCTTCTGTTGCGTCTTTGAGTTGACTCAATAATTGCTCCTTCTCTTTAACCATCCCTTCATACTCATGCTTGTGGAGGTGAACTTGTTCAACTTTGTTGGCCTCGAGCTCTTCTAATTCTTTTATGCGGGCTTTCAAATTCTTTTGTTCATCTTTAGAGATGGCCAATTGCATCTCTAAGGTGTTTTTCTCATTCTCAAGCTGGAGAACTCCCGCATTTAGTATTAACTGCTCCCCTACCAACTCATTGTATTTCTCTTTTAATTTCTTTGCCTCCAACACCTCCCTCTTCCTATCATCTCTGATCTTAAAATATTTCTCCCTGTAATGCTTTATCTCACCTTTCAAAAACTCAATATTGGCTTTAGTTTCCTTAGCTGATGCTACAGTGCATTGGGCTTGGAACGTGGGGTCGGCATCAGTTCCTTGGACCAATGTTTTCTCTGTTATCCATAATTCATATTCATCATCAACCCCGCTTTCCATCTTCTTTACCCTCCTATCAATAATGGCCCTTTTCCGTTCATGGAAATAAACGGTATCCAGGTCTGCTATTGTGCTGCTTCCTTGGGTTATATGCGGTCAACGCTAAGCTCCCTGAAGAGTCATTCCCTTCCTGAGTTGTCCCTGGAGAGTATATCAATGGGGGGTCCACCTCCATGTTTGTCGGAGTAGATGGATCTGGCTCAGGAGACTTCTCTGTCTGTTCTTTCTCCTTCTCTCCTGCTAATTCTTCTTGTTGTGTCTCTAATCCAGCTGCTTCTTCATTCAGGGGCCTTTCTTCTTCCTCATGCTACTGCTTCGAATCTTTCTCTTGGAACACGCGATCTTCTTCTTCCTTTTGGATCCTGGCAGCCTCTTCCTGTTGTTTCAACTGAGAGGATTGCTCCTGCTGCTTCCTTGCAATCTCCTCTTGCTGAAGCTTGGCAGTTAGCTCACCTTGAATTCTTGCATCTTCTTGGTCCTACTGTTGGTTGAGAGCTTTCTCTTGGAGCACTCGGTCCTACTCTAATCCTAATGGATCCCCTGATTTTGAGGCCGATGCCTCCCGCTCCCTTTGGATTAGACCGATGGGTTTGGGGATCAGATCTTTCACAACTTTCTTCTTGTAATGCTTACCAAGCGCAGTTAGGCTGCGGGTGCTCCTGAAGAATTCCTCGTTTCGGTCCATAGTATGAGCATACTCGAAAGAGACCTTGAGGTTTATACAATGTTGATTGGCCATACCGCTGGGGTCATGCCTTCTGAAAGGGACCGTGCCAAAATGGAAAACTTCCAAGCCTTGAGCATAGTTTTCTCCATATCTTGCTCTCGGAAGGCTGTAAGCTCCGATGGTAAATGGCATGGGAGGATACATGCTCTTCTTTCGGTCTGTAAGGATCTTACTGATGGCGCCGGTACCGAAGAGCTGTCTTACGGCGTCCTTGTGAATTACAAAATCTGTAACATACCGAGGAAACATAAATGGAGCTTGAGTTCCTCCACTCATCCTGATGTATGTGCCTTCATTGGTGTGATAATAGTCCCCAAATTTTTCAATGATAGGCATTGCATTCTCCAACATACAGTTTGGTTCTTCTATGAAGACAAGCTGGTACAATGGCATTATAAATCTCTCGCAAATCATTTTGTAGTGGTTTGCGTATTGACTTGCCCATGTACATTGATAAGCTAAGAAGAGGGTTGTTTCTTTTGGCTTCCATGAGCATCCCAAGTCTGGGAACGTATGCTTGCTTAACATACAGTCAATCAAGTATGAAGACATGAAAAATTCTGCCCTCTTTTGGGTTATTCCTCCCTGGGCCGCTGTCAACTGCTAGGCCAAACTGTCTGAAATTATATCAGCCCAGTTAAAGATGGTACCATCCAGGGCTATATGAAACATCACTGGAACCCATCCTATCTTAAACACACTGCCATTAGGCATGCCGAAGAGTCGACTCAACATCAGCACGATGAGTCTGTAAGGGGTCTTTAGGAGACTGCTTTCATACTCATTGTTCTGTCTCTTCCTAATCTGCCTATCATTTATCGTAATCTTCCGGGCAGATTCTAAGGGGTCCATTTGATGTCTTGCTATCTAATCATCATCCAAACAATCTCTGTGTGTAGGCAATCTGTAGGCAGTAGCAACATGCTCAGGAGTGAAAGATGCCAGGCTCAAACCATTTTTATCATTCATGAGCCTCGTGTCGGTCCGTATGTGGGGAATTAGCCATCCAATAACTTCGGAACAAGGGACCAATTCAGGACGAGTTTTTTCCTTATGCAAGCAATACCTTCGGATGTTGGCATATACCAGAGCATCCTCTATGGAGGCTGTTGTATTGTCCTGAGCCATGATGAACCTGTACAGATCGCCCCATTGAAATTCAGGGGAAGAGCTCCCAAGGGAAACACCAGTGGTAGCCTGCATGTCAGCAAACATCGTCTCGAGAGAAGTATCTAATAGGATTTCAACATCTGAGTCTGAGGTTATTTTCTGCGTCACCTTCTTCTTTGCTGACCTCCTATGCATGGTAATCCTACGGTGAGCCAGGTAATGTCAATAAGGAACATGCATACGTTCAACCAACTATTAAATGCAAAGTGATAGAAACAAATGACAGAGCTGGCTTTAGTGAGATTATTTTTTAAGCATGTGCAACAGTCATGTCAATATTCAGAACATCATAACATGGGTTGCTGCTTCAAAAAATAATCAAATACATCACAATTTCAACTATCAATTCGCAGTTGAAGAACATGAGAAAATGCCAAAAAGCTACACAAGCTACTGTTATTTCATGAATCATTTAAAAGGAAACATAGCTTAGAATCACAACCAATTTGACCCTATGTTTTTAAGGCTTATCGCAATCAAGCCAGTTCATAATGATAAGCATGATATCAACAGGGTGGAGGGGCGGCAAGGTAATTTCTTATTTGCGCCACTCATTTTACAGCACACAGGTTTCTTTAAACATTCCACACAAACTTACTGGGAAGAAAGGTATCGGGACAACAATGGCGCAAAGATAATGACAAGGATGAGCGATCCTAAAGATAATTTATGCGTTGGCGCCTAAAATTTATTTATGCGCCAAGGCCTAAATCCTTAACATGCGCTAGCCAAGCTATTTTATGCGCTATTGCTGAAATTGTACTTGCGCTATTCTAACACTATACCTGCGCTGGCGCCTAACGTTATTTCTGCACTGGCGCCAAAAGTTATTTATGCACCTAAATGTTTACATGTGGTGCTCTCGTGCACCAATGTTTGAGCAAAATTTTACGCGCTGGTACTTGATAGTGGAGTCTGTGCAAAGATGGAAAAATGCATAGCTATCGGCCTCCATTGGTTAAAAAATAGGCTTATTTATCAAGCTTCCAAGTGGGCTCAATGGGTTGATTTAACACGTCCCAAGGTAGTTTTGGCCGGGCATTGTGGGTTTTATGCAATCTCATCGTGAATGAACAATGTTCTCCATTGATCTTTGAGTAGTGTATCCCGGTGTGCATAGAATGAAACTTTAGCTATAAGAATGGGCAGGATTGGGTTTTATGCGCAGTAGATACTTGGCATGGAATTTCGTGCTACATGGGGTGTTGTGTGAACGTGGTTTCTACGGTTTTTAAAAGAAAACTCTACGGCCATTAAGATACTACCGAGACGACTCAGGGATATCAAGGTGGGCAAAAAACTTATTCAGGACGCCGAGGACATGACGGCTGGATAGAGTTCATGCTCGCAGGCGGGGACAAAGCTTTCTGGGTTTTGGTTCGGGCAGGGCGACTTCAGATTCTCATTTTGGGATCAAGGACGAGACCAATCGTTCTATGCCCTCTGAGCTTCTTGCAAAGAACTTCCTATGGTGTAAAAACAAGCTCACGAAAAAGAAAGGGGCATAGAGCCTACCTGTCAGACTGGCAGGGTCTGTCAAGGGTGAACGTTTCGAGGCAGGAGATGAATTCCGTAGGCGCCTGACAAATAGAAATCTTCGCTCTTGATGAAAATGGCAAACTCTGGTTGCTCGATGAATATAAAATGTGTCAAAAACCCCGTTGCACTTGTTTAAATAAGGGTGGCATTTATGTCACATACGACGATAGATTGGCAGATTTAATATCACAGAGTTCGAGGTTCTCTGCCATTAACACGACACATGGCTCTATCAAAGACCCCTCCAAATCCAGTCGTGCACAAGGCTCGAGGATATTTTCCGTGCCAAGCACCTAGCAGTGATTTAAATTCTGCGCTAAGGCAGAAATCATATCTTATGCATTTTGCGCTAAGCATGGGTTTTAACATTGAATCTCGAGCTCAAGCGGTGATCCTTCCATTACGGAGGCACTCCTAAAACTATGCCAGAGCTTGGGCTATCGAAAAGACCAAGCGCAATATTGCAAGCGGGGAGGATAAGTATATCTCCTGCGCCAATGGCACCGATTCTATCATCAAGGTTCGCGCTGGGAGGAACGTGCCAACTCTTAATTATTCCAAGAAGGTGACACGCAACTTCAAGGCAGGGAAGATTAGGATAGTTCTTGCGCCTTCAGCGGCCGAGGAATGGTTATCACTTGTGATAAAAATATGCGCGCCGAATAAAAGACTTGAGACTTTGTCCAAAAGGGCGGCTGAGTTAGAGCCAAGGTACGCGTTAGACGGAGGAATTTTGATTAGATTTTGCGCCGAGCGAGGAATTTATCTTTTGGAGGCGTGCCAAAGCGGCGGAGGATGTAAGGATAAAACTCTTGCTACAGCGGGTGAATTAAAACTAAAAAACATGCTGAAGAAAAAGACTGATTTTGCCTTAGAAAAATCAATGAGAGAACTCTTTTGGAAACAGGTGATGAAAATCTGTCAAGTTAGAGAAAGTAATAAACTCGAGAGACAAAGGAAAAACTTTTTACAAAAGTTTTAAAAGGAGGGGCCCCAAACACCTTCAAAATTTTGGGGGGGATGTTGTATCAACAACAACACCTTTTTCCATTCATTTCCAGTACCTCCTCTTCCCTTCTGTCCTCATCATGTTCATCATCCCAAATCACTACACCTGGTGTGCCGTCAATTTGCTTGATGTACTCACTAGCATAATTGAACGACTCATATACTATGTACCCCTCTACCATAGAACCCTCGGGTTTTTCCCTTTGTCGAACAAATCCCTTCACTTTTTTCATGAACCTCTCTAGGAAGAACATCCAGCGACAGGAGACCACCCCGACTAATTCAACCTCCTCGACTAGGTGAATCAGAAGATGAACCTGCAAGTCCATGAAACTCGACAACAATTCCTTCTCAAACATACAAACAATCTCAGCTATATCTTCACGCCACCATAGAATGCTAGCAATGTAAATCTCCTTTAATGTGATCCACCATACAAATGCAAATAGTCTAGATATGGCACGTCGCAATTCATCGGGAAAGTCATGGTTCACAGACCCACACACGAATAATGGATAATGACACTACAAAGTAAACACAAAAGGTTAAGTGCATTTTAAATTTTGTGGAAAAAGATATAAATAAATAGTAATAACAATGTTTTGGCATTATACATACCCTTAGAAGGTTGATATGGTCATGTGATTTCAAACCCGACAACTTTTCATCTGACGTATTGAAGCAGCGTCATAGAGTAGACCCATGAAAAGAGTGTGAAAAGAAGGTGCCTTCACGCCCAATATAACTTATTTTTCCAAATTAAGATCATCTTTCTTCAAAATCCATGGGACGTCGCCTTTTTTAAATGAAAAAGAGGGGCCAGACTCTCCTCTATTTTCTTGTCTTGGAAAATGCTTTTTTTTAGTATTTGAAGCAATAAGGTCTTTCTTGACTTTCATCTTGTCACTTTTTTTGGATGATATCTGATGCCACAAAGAAGATGAAACATTTTTAAATATATACATGGGATCTAGTAAGTGGGCAATCTTAAGATGCTCCCAATATGGGAGCTCATAAAATATCGATTTCCTTTTCATCCCTGTGGGCATTTTCTCAACATAGGTGTCGAAGAAATCAGGATCATCGATCACAAGTTTCACATTGGAATCGAACATCATTGTGTATTCCTTCTCGTTCTCTCTGTTAATATGTTGATGCCTGCTTCAAAACCCTGAATTCTTCTTCCACCACCCCTATCTTTGGACATGGATCAAGGTCTACCAAACTAGGGACAACAATGTTGTTGTATGACTTAAAATAAATGTATGGTATTTCGGACATGTGTTTCTCGACCCTACTGATGTAAATAACCATCAAGTCCCCATTAAGTTAGGAATACAAATATTTTTTTGGGCTTAATGACAGTGTACATTCATATTTCCCACTAATTGTAGGTTATTCAAAGATAAGGTACTCCCAAGTGATAATGTCCTCCTTAATAGCTACGAAAAGATAAAGCAACTATTGAAAATGTTGGGTGTTGAGTACATATCATATCATGCTTGTACGAACAATTGTGTTTTATGTAGAGGAGAATACGCGAACAAAGAGATATGTCCTGAATGTGGGCATGACGAGCACTAGATATCAAAAAAGTGTAACGCACATGGTCCTCCTCATAATATATTGAGGTACATGTTTATAATCCCAAGAAATCAAACATTTTTTCATTGCAAATAATTATCCATGTTGCAGGGGCGGCATGCCTTGCACAAAAGTGAGTCGGGAGTTATGTGGATTCCTATAGATTCAATATCCATGAAGCATATAGACGATACATGGCATGATAAATCCAAGGATGAAGTACAAATACTTCGATTGAGCATAGCCATGGATGTAGTTAACCCATATTCTCTCCAAAACACCACTTATTATATTTGGTCAGTGGTAGTGATCAATAACAATATCCCTCTATGGTTGTCTGTGAAGAACGAACATCTTATGTTAACTCTTATAGTTCCTAGCAGAAGACAAGTGAAGAAAATGGATGTCTACCACCAACCATTGACTAATGAATTCAAGCAATTATGGGAAGGGATACATGTTTATGATATATCAAGACCCATCCCAATGGACAAGGCTTTTACATTGTATGGAATATGTGCATACACCACGCATGATTATCTAGGACTAGGAGTTTGCTTTGGTAAGCATGTTGATTGATTTTCTTATATTCGTAATGTTATATGACAAACTTAATTTGGTGCAGTTTCCTTCTTTGATGCTAACATTTTCCGTATACAATAACATCACAAGTCTTGTAACAAAAGGGTATCATGGATGTAAATGTTGTGAACCTTCAATAAATTCTAGGTGGTCCAACCACCTACGAAACACAATGTACGATTGCTCAAGGGTGTTCCTCCTAGGAGACCACCCTTATAGAAGAGAAACATCTTCTTTCAATGGTAAATCAGAGAGTACCAGAAGACCCGAAATAATGATATTGACAGACTGGATTAGGACATTATTGTTGCTGCAACATCCCCCCCAAAATTTTGTAAATATTTGGGTCCCTCCTTATTATTTTTCTCTTAATAAGTTTACTTAGGAGTTAAAGCATTCCCTAAGAGGTATTTAATACTTAATTTTTCTAGAGAATTTATTTTTTGAGTTTGTTGGTCCTTTTCTTCTAAGTCAAAACTCAACTTTTTCATCTGAAACTGTGGCTAAACTCAGCCTTTTCACCCGCAACGGCGGAAGAACTCACGAAGTTCTGCCGCAATGGGTGCCTCTTTTTTGTCAAGTCTTTTAACCTTGTAGCTTTTCGAGCAAACTCGCCAAGTTCACCCGAAACGACAGGCGAACTCGACGAGCCTCACCGCAATGGTGGAACAACTCATAATATTTTTCCGCAACGGGTGGAAGGTTTTTAATTTCTTACCAAGGCATGAAGCCATTTTTTCGGGCGAACTCGGCAAGTTCCGCCGCAATGTCGGATGAACTCGCTATGTTCCGCTGCAATGTCGGAACGACTCTTATAAGTTTGTCGCGACGGGCAGGCGCTTTATTAAAATGCACAGTCATTCCATGTTTTTTTCACAACGGACGGGCGGAGTTTGGAAGTCTTTCCACAACAGCGAGCAAACTCAGCAACTTTCGACGAAACAACACTTAGGACTTAAGAGTCCTCGCCACAACGTCGGGCTAACTCACCATTTCCTTCCGATTTCGTGGGTACGTTAAATGCCAAGTGTGCCCAAGTGAGCCCTGCTATACATACCTTTTAACGCCATTTTAAAACCCCACCAACCCATTGAATGCCCACACGTGTCAGCCTTTATATAAAGGGTTTGGGCGGTTTTGGTTTTTTCATTGGTAGAATTGTAGGTTGTGCAAACTCCATTTGAATATTGTGTTAAGCTACTCCAGCTCATCCCGTTTGCAGCCTAATCAACCGCCGTCAAACCAACCATTTCTTACTAGGTAGCTGGTTCTAACGTTGTTGTTGTTTTACTTTTTCGATTACTATCAAGCCAGTCTCGGTATCACCATCATCACACCAAATGCATGGCATGTGGACGTTCTATTTTTGTTGTTGTTTGGTCATTTCCAAGCATAAAACTCATAACCGTAGGCCCTTACGACTTTCTCCTAGTCCCTTGAACCTGCAAAACTCAGCCTTCCTCGGTAGCACTGACCTACCACCTCACTCATGCTTTCGTTAAGGACATACTAAACCCGGTCTCCTTTGAAGCTCATTTAGCGTCTTCCCCGAAACCGCTTATCATCCGAGGGAGGAATGTGGTTTTGTTTTAGCAAAATTCTTAATTCCTGTCTTTGTTCTTAACAACACATTGTTATTTGACATTGTTACATATTTCAGTCATGTTGTTATGCTAATCCAATATTTCCGCTCTTATGTTTCGCTATATTCTATGTCTACTCATGCGTGGTTGTTGGATAGGATTAAGCCACAATGCCGGAGGGTAGCAGAAAGAAAGCTAAGATGACTAAACCGGAATTAGTAGAAACAAGAGTTGAAACTTTGTTTGAAGACACCAAGTCCATCACAGGCGTCCCTCCCGAAGCCAAGTGGGGAGATGTATACCGTATGATCAGAAACCAACATATCCCTGGGGCACTCTTGGAGGAATAGCATATCTACCAAAATGACAGAAGCTCTGGTATATCTAAAGCTTCCACACTCCCTAATCTCTTTCCTTGCTCGGAAGTGATTGGTTGGATCTTGGGATCTTGGGACATGCAAACCCTGAAACAAGAGTGTTGTCTGATAGCAATGAAGAAGCCTTTGCTTTGTTTCATCCAGCTTACATTGCACCAGCTTACAATTTACCGCGTGCTCAACATCCACTAAACGACGAATGGCTGGAGCAGATCAAGATGGACAATTTTGAAATGGATAAGAAGCTGTTAATCGCAGGAAAACAGCTAAGGAAAAGAGACAGTGATGAGTATGAGGTCCAAAACCTGAGGGCCCCCTTCTGGATGATTGCCCTTATGTTAAACAGAATTTTTGGCATGGCTGACGGAAGCATTTACAAGATACAATGGGTTCCCATAATTCATTATTTGGCATTCAAGGGAATGATTTTTAATTGGGAAACTATTATCTCTGGTAGTCTATCGTCCGCCATAACTACTACTGTTTGTGCCAGAAATTGTTTCTAAGGCTAAGGAAACAAGCTAACACAATCTCAAGAATAAACTCAGTAAATAAGACAAAGTTTTTATGGTTTTTAAATATGATTTGAATGGTTATAAACTCTGGGCACAGTCAGGGAATACATCCAATAGAAAAGTAACAACTAAATCATAAGCATAAACTGATAAAGATGCATAACATATCACAAAGATCCAACAAAAAGAATGTGCTGAGGTTCATACATAAAAGATAAGCATCACCAGAAAATATACATCAACTAGCAATGAAATTACCATTTAAGAAGCTAAACAAGCTTAACAACAAAGCCAGTCACAACAAAAAATGAAGGAGAAAAAGTCATATGTTTCATTATATCATCAGCTAAAGCTCATAAGAGTCACAGTACTTATCTTTTGAACAAGTCTGAAGTTACAATACAATCTGCAGACCTCCTGCTGTCCCCAAAAATTAGAACCCTCTCAATGACTTACTCCCATCTCTAAATACTATGCTCTTCAAAATTGATTAGGTCTTTAACCCTAACTGTTTCCAAGATCTCGATGAGGTAGAGTAAAGACAGAATATTTACAAGTTACAAAAATATGCTAAAAATAGCATCTCTTTAATCTATTAGTTTACTAATTGATGACAACTAACTAAAAGCAAAACTGTTTCATAAGTCCTTTGCCACCTCAGCTAAGAGGGCGATGCCATCTAGAGTTTGGTCTTTATTCTTGGCCTTCTTTTGTTCCTTCTCCAAGTCATTGATCCTTTTTGTGAGTTCTTTGTTTTTCTGCTGCAAATCTCGAACTGTGTTCTCCAGCTCAGTACAAGGGCTGTCAGTAGCCCTTTTCCTTTTAAGTACCTCCTTTGCATCAACCACTAGTTCCTGAAAATTATCATGTACATCTTGGAGATCCTCCCTTAACCTTCTGTTGGCCATCATCAAACCATCATTGACTTCTTGCATATATCTCATCTGGTGTTTGTACTCCTTGACAGACCTCTGCAAATTTTATTTATCAGCATTGGCTAATTTATCCACTGCAGAATCTTGATCTTCATCAGGTTTCCAAGGAATGTCGAATTTCTTGAAGATTTCTGTTTCTTCCATCCACATCTTCTTAGAAGTGTCCTCAATGCTGGGCTTTGGATCTTCTTCACCTGCTTCTTCTACTGAATTAATCTCTTCTTTTAAACCTGGTTGCATCTCTGATTTGTCATCTTCCATGGATCCTTCATCTAAGATAGTCACCTCATCTGTTTTTAATTTAGGATTTAATAACTTTTTCATGTTTAATCTCAATTTATTTTTCGACCTAGTTTTAGGTCTCCAAAATGTAGATGCCTCCCCCATCATCTTTAGTTCTTTCCCTTGGTGTTGAATAGCAGCTAATTCCACCACTTCCAGCTTTTTGATTTTCTTGTTAGGCTTTGTGGTTTTGCCATCAGAAACTTGAACTTTTTCACTTTCAGTTTTGACTTTAATCTCAGAAATAGGCTGTTCTTCTTCTAACAGATAACCTTCATCATCTGAAAGAATTGTGATGGGACTTCTTGGTTGAATGTGGATTTCTTCTTTAGTTACAGGAACCATTTTAATGTCAATCTTTTTCTCCAGCTGAGGATCTGCTATAGGTGTTGAATTCTTTTCAGGCAATTCCTTTTTGTCTTCAAACAGTGTGAACTTGCTTTTAGGGTAATCTGAAACCACTTTGAGCTGACTGTCATCCTGTTTCTGTCCTGCTACCTGCTCAGTCACCTTCTTGGATTTAACATCATCTTTATTTGTAGATTTGACTGAGTGACCTAGCTTTTTCATCATCACTTTTCCCTTGACAGTCTGTCTCGTTGGTTGCTGGTCTTCTTTTTTAGGATGAACATTTGACCAAAACAAAAAGAAATCCCAAGTTCTTCCCTCGTGTTGCAACACTATGGTGATGATCAGTTTAATGAGACCATGGTGAAAAAGTGACTGGGAAGTGTGATCATCATGTTGCTTTATCTTGCTTGACATCTTCTGCAGGCTTTTTAAGAAAAAGAAAGGCAAATTTATTCTAGAAACTCATGCTAAGTGTTGAAGGAACCTGAAATGATATTTAAATACAAGTGAATATCTTCCTTCACAGGTCACATAACTTTGAAGTATCCTTATGGGCTCAATCCACTCTTTCCTGAAATTTTGAATGAGGATACCCTTGTTCCAGTCAGGAGTCACATTAGGCAACAGGTACTTTTGGGGTTCAAACTCAAAAGGCAATTTTTTAAACCAGTGCTTCCCCTCATTGCTGATCTCAGTAGCTTCTGCTATTAACTCCACAGTCAATTTGAATTTCAATGCATCCATCATGATCATATCATATTTAAGTCCCTTAGCAAAATTGCAGGATACCTGAGCATCGAAACCATCTATTTTTTTGAAAAACTTCAACCAACCTGCCTGCTGAAACAATTCTGCACAGTCAGGAAGCTTCTGAATCCAGGTTAGGTCTGTGGGCTCAGCCCTGTTGATCTTACCACTTTTGCCCATTATGTTTCAATTACTGCAATTTAGATGTAAATTCTGGTAATATTTGTGGACAGGAACTGAATTTTGGAAGCCAAAAGCACTGCTGAATTTACAAGTTATTCGTAGCACTGACAGGGTAACTTTCATAAAAATGAACTGAGATTTTTTAACCCTCCTTCAAACTGATGTCGCGGCTCATCAACCAACAACTATTTATCCGGTTAAAATTGCGTTTTAAAGCACAATTTTACCTAACTTTTGACTAATTTGAATAGAGTTAGCTCAAACGAAGAAAAAAAAAAAAAAAAAAACCCAAATTTGCTGCTATACAGGCTTTTTTGAGAATACCTGTAAATCACTCCTTTATGATTGTTGGAAATCATGATCCAAAGTGCCAGATGAGTCAGCCCCATTGTACAGATGTCCCACGATCTTCAATTTAGCTGTTACCGCTGGAATAAGAAAGGCCTAATTTTCGTGAATCCCTCCACGCCTCTTACTTGTCCAATTGGAAACAATGCTCGGTCTTTTAAATGACTATGCTTATCTCATTAAGTGCTCTATGTTAGAATAGGCTTATAGATAACAACCTCATGCAAATTATCTGAATCCGTGTGGCTGTCTGTCAAACTGAACTACACTTGTGTTGATGATGAACACGACCTCTTCACTACGTGCAATCATTTGAAACCATGATGCCTTCTGCATCAACACGTCGTGAACCCTCTAAAACACATAATCAATGAGTCATTAGCTCGAGCGTGCCAAAATCTGCTGGAAAATCGAAAGAATCTGTGATCACGAAATTCTTGTAGCGCCTCTTTGTAGAATTTTGGCTTCAGCGCTACAAGAAAGTCTCAACACTGTTTTGTGGCTTTTAAACCACTTTTTATCAATTTGTATGGGATTTTGAGGCTATCAGGGTTATGATTGTACCTATTCTCACTTAGATTAGGATTTTATGAGCTTTGTAATTGATATAATGAACTTTTGAAACCCCTCATCAACAACAAACATAAATCATTTAAAATCTAAAAACATCAAAAACAAGTCCAAAATATTATAAAATCCTAAAGGAAACTTACTAAAGAGGAAGAAATCAAAATTTAAAGAAAATAAATGACTTAAAATAAAGTGCAATAAAACCAAAAAGGACAAATCAAACCAAAATTGAAGAAACACAATACTGACTTAACATCTGGCTCCAGCTGCGGGATGAAGACCTCCCTGTGAGGCTTTAAGAACCTGAAGACCAGTGCCTTATCCATTGGGCTATGGAGTCTTATTGCAATGCACTCACCGGTATATACAATGATCAGTGGCAATACTCCTCATTAACTGTAGAAATGCTTGAGGAATCGCCCATTGACAGGGCTGAGCAACTCCTCACCTTCCAAGGATTGCAAGATGAATGTATTATTTTCCAAAACTTTAGATATCAGAAAAGGGCCAAACCATAGATTATCAAATTTGCCATGCTTACCCTTCTGTTCCTTTCTTGCATCCCATCTTAAAACCAACTCACCTTCTGAAAAAATATGCTCTTTAATATTTCTGTCAAACCTGTTTTTCATTTTAGCTCTGTACAGCTGTGCTTCTTTGTCTACCTTCTCTCTGTTTTGCTGTAACTCAATCATTTCGAAGATTCTCCTTTGCATATCATCTGGTTCCTCTTGAGAGTTCTGAAGGAACTTCATTACTGGAATCCCCAACTGCACTGGGAATACTGCTTCTGTTCCATACACCAGCTGAAAAGGAGAAGTACCAATGGCTTGTTTCACAGTAATCCTATCTGCCCACAATGCATATTTCAGCATTGAATCCCACGACCTTTTATTATGTTTCAGCAGCTTCTTGATGCTTTGAATGATATTCTTGTTAGATGATTCAGCCTGACCATTTCCTTGAGGGTAATAGGGAGTTGAGTGCTTCAGAATAATGCCATTTTTCTCACAAAAGGCCACCATTGCCTTAGATTTGAATGCTTTGGCATTATCAGTAATCAATCTTTGTGGACAGCCAAATCTACTCAGAATATTATGTTCAATGAACTCCATAATCACTTTATCTGTAGCATTTCTTGTTGGAATAGCTTCCACCCATTTTGTAAAGAAATCTGTAGCAGTCAAAATCCAATGATGTTGGCCTGAAGATGCCGGATTTATTTCTCCAATAAAATCCAGACCCCACTGCTGAAAAGGGGCATTGACTGTAATAGGCTTCAAAGGCATAGATAATAATTTCTGTTTACCTGCAAATTTCTGACAGGGTATGCAAGCTCTTACCTGCTGGTAAACATCTGAGAAGAGGGAAGGCCAATAGTAACCAGCTCTCAAAATTTTATAGGTTGTTGTTTTCCAGTATTTATGTCCTCCACAAGCTCCTTCATGAGATTCTGAAATCACTTCTTCTATTTCAGCCTGATCCAAACACCTTAACAAGATTCCTCCTGGGTCTTTCCAAAACAATTGATCTTCTATCAAACAGTATTTAGTAGCTTTCAATTTCAGAGATCTGGAAGCCTTCCTATCTAAGTGTTCTGGGCATTGCAAAAATAACAAGAAATGAACAATATCAGCATACCAATCTGAAGATGAGTAAGAGTCCATGATTTTTTCTTTCTCCAGGAATGCTTGCTTTTCTTCAGGTGCTGATTTTTCTGTCATAACATGTAATCCTAATGCTTGACAATTTGAGTCAGCCAGCAGTTTGGCCAATCCTTGTCCTTTGACCAGCTTAGTAGGTCTGATTTCCACTTCATATTCCATAATTTTGGCAATCCACTTTCCCCTCTTTCCTTCACTATCAGGCTGTGTCAAAATGTCTTTCACTGCAGCATTTGGAACAAATGAAATAACCTTGGAATGTAAGATATAAATTCTGAAGAATTTTAAAGCCTTCACCAGAGCATAGGCTTGTTTCTCCAAGATACTGTATTTCAGCTCTGAATCTCTAAGTGTTTTACTGAAAAAGGCAATTGGTTGCTCCAATCCTTCATTATTCTTCTGAAGTAGGACAGCAGCAATAGTATCCTCTGAAGCAAAAGAAAAAGTAAGGAATTCTTTGGCAAAATCAGGACTCACCAGAACATGTGCTTCAGTCAGAGCTACTTTGATTTTCTCAAATTCTATCTTTGCCTCAGCAGTCCACTTTACTTCCTGATCTTTTTTCAACATAGTTGTAATTTGCTTAATGGTTTTAGCGAAGTTGGGAATAAACCACCGCAGAAAGTTGATCTTGCCAATGAATGATTGAACATCCTTTTTACTCCGAGGTAAACTAATTTTCAGTATTGCTTTCACTCCTTCAGGATCTATTCTGATTCCATCAGCAGACACCAAATGACCAAGTAATTTACCTTCTTGCACAGCAAAATGTGATTTTTTGGGGTTTAGGGACAGACCAAATTTTCTGCATTTTATTAAGGTTTGCTCCAAATGCTTCAAGTGTTCATCATCAGATTTTGAGAAGACAGTAATATCATCCAAGTAGATAACCACAAACTTATCTTTCTCACCCACAAATGCAATATCCATGGCTCTCTGAAAGGTTGCACCAGCATTCATCAAACCAAAAGGCATCTTATCATACATGAATGTCCCCCAGGGGGTTGTAAAAGATGTCTTTTCCTTGTCATCAGGATGCATGGCGATCTGATTGTACCCTGAGAAACCATCTAGCATAGAAATCCTCTGAGCTCCAACTACCTGCTGCAAAACCTGTTCAATCTTGGGGAGAGGATAATTGTCTTTTAATGATGATCGATTCAGATTTCTGAAGTCAACACATAATCGAATTTCCCCATTCTTCTTTCTAACAGGAACCAGATTAGCCACCCAAGAAGAATACCTGAGAGGCACTATTATCTTTGCATCCAACAACTTCTTTAGTTCTTTTTCAATTACAGGGAACAAGGCTGGATTGATTCTTCTTAATTTCTGTCTGAAAGGCTTGACATTTGGTTTCAAAGGGACCTTGTGCTGAATAATTGCTGTATCATAAGTTTTTAATTCCTTATAAGACCAGGCAAATGCATCTACATATTTTTTCAACAGCTTAATATATCTACTTCTTTGCTCCACCGTTAGGTTTTTAGAAAGTTTTACCATTCTGGGATGTTCTGCTGAACCAATATTATAGTCCTCTACATCGTCTTCTGAAGATTGAATTACTGGCTTTGAAGGTGTATCATCCTTGGTGAATATTCTTTCTAAAGGTACTAGACCTTTTGGAATGAAATTGCTCTTCAATTCAATGATCTTATGCCCTGCTATCTCTTCTGCAGCAAACTCATCTAACTGTTCATCCCTTTCATCTATTTCTTGATCAATTTGATTATTTGAAAATTCATCTATAAGCTCAAGAAATTTTTTTATTTCAATGTCATCTTCAAAAACCCTCCAGTGTTTCACATTATCTGGGACACATGGTCTATATCTCACTTCTATAGGATACTTTAGCTGAGTGGTTTTAGGGATTCTGAAATGTGTAGCAGCCAGAGCTAAAGAATCTGCAGTTTCGTTATGATTCCTGGGAATATGGGTAATATTAAATGCTAAAAAATAATTCTCAAGCATATCCCATACCTCATTTCGATATACTTTCAGCAAACCCTGCTTTACTTGATATTTATTCTTCACTTGCTGAACAACTAGTTCGGAGTCGCCAAATGCAGAAATCTGCTGAATTCCCAAATCTTTAGCAGCCTTCAGTCCCAGCAGCAGAGCTTCGTACTCAGCAGTGTTGTTGGTGGTAACAAATTCCAATTTATACATGAGTTTCACTGTTTCACCCCCAGGAGAAATAAGTAAAACTCCAGCTCCAGCACCTTCTTTACATGAGGATCCATCAAAATACAACTGCCATAATGCATCCTGCTCCTCTTTGCTGTGTTTTATGGGCTGTTCTTTTTGTACTTGTAATAGACCAGCAGAATTATCCTCTTCACTAAACTGTAGTATGCATGAACCAAGGTATTTATCCACAGAGTACATTGGGTGATTTGTAGGATTTTTATTATCTGTGACTATATAAGCAAGTTGTAGCTCTCTGTAAAGTCTCCTATTTTCTCCACCAAAAACAAGAATGGTGGCATAAGAGAGGTCCATCTGTAATGTTCCCCCAACCTTCTTAGCCCATGACCTAGACAGAAGCAAGCCAAATTTTGGTGTGATGTCAGCTACCACAACATCCATTATTACACTTTTCATGGGCAACTGAGTAAGGTTGACAACCATGTCTTTTATCACTCCTAGACATTTTACAGCTCGGGAGTCAAAGGCATATAAATCATGGTAAGGCTTGGTGACATTAAGGCCTAGGGATTCCATCACAGCTTTTGGCATCAAGTTATGGGATGCTCCTGAATCTAGCAGGCAATTATGAATCATCTGCTCGTGTACAGTCAAAGTTATATAAAAAGGAGGAGAAGTACCAGCCTCATTTTCAGTCTTTTCAGCCAAAGCTGATCCAATGAATATTCTAGGGTTTTCTTCGTGCAAATTCACTGTATCTGAAACTGGCTGATTATTGGGTATATTCATCACTTTCAAAACTGTATTCTTATATGATGGATTCTTGATAAGCTCAGAAAATGGCACAGGAATTTTTAGTTTACCTAACTCATTTTCCAAACTAAAATTTTGAACTGACTTGTTTACCTCCTCAATTTCTGCATTCTTCTTAGAATTTTCTGCAAGTTGCTTCTTTTCTGTTACAGGATCAGCAACTGGTTTATCAGGAATAACTGGAGCAGGAACAGCAGCTTTCTTCTTAGGAGTTTGGACTATCTGTTTCGGGCCAGATCTGAGATTAATAGTTTTCTTAATTCCATTCTGATTAGTAGCAGCATTTACAGCAGTTTTTTCAAACTCCAAGTTATCTTCAACCTCATACAAATCTGCATCATAGTACTCAGAATTTAGAAAATCTTCTTCTATTACAAAACCTGTAAGCAATCCATCTCCAATATGATTCATGTCCTGATCAGTCTCAGTTTCTTCAAAGAGCAGTTGTTGATCGATTTCTTCTTCATCAATCAAATTATTTTGAAAGGGTGGGGGCACTTTTTGATCCTCATTTTCCCTCCTTTCTTGCTGGATGTCATTATTTCTTCGCTCCCTTGGCATGAATCTAGGAGCAAACTGTCTTCTAAACTGATTTTGGTTATTTGGGTTCCTCTGAGCTTCTGGAGCAGGTTTAGCAGAATTCTTTTCAAGCTCTAGTTTATTCAACTTTGCAGTAAGGATCTTAACCATTTTAGCCATCTCATCTATCTTGATCTCAGCAGACTGAGAAGCAGAACTTGCTGTGACAGTTTCTTTCTTTCCTTTTCTTTCATACAGCTGTTGAGCTGTTTCATTCTTAAGTCTGTTTGAAGCTAGCAAATTAGACTCTACCTCTAAAGCTGCATCTTGCATGTTCAGCAGGGTGATAGGTCTTCTTTCTCTCAGCAACAAAGAAAATTCATGATCAAAAGCATTTGCATAAGTTAACTTAGCTGATGTTTCTGTAGGTTTAATTTCTGCTGGAATTCTACTGTACATCTTATTAAACCTTTTGGAAAAATCTGCAACAGTCTCATCTTTCTTTCTTCTGAGAGCTCCAAACTCAGTTATATAGTATGTGTGATCCTTTGTGTCTCCCCATTGCCTCATGAAAAGATCATGGAGTTCTTCAATGATAGTAATTGAGTTGGCAGGCAAATCTCTAAACCATTTTCTTACATCCCCATCTAGACTCTGAACAAATACCCTCATCCATACATCTTTAATCTCAATATTCTGATTGTCAGCATAACTCAGGAAAGCCTCCCAATGTTCCTCAGCAGTGATTTCCCCTTGTCCATTGAATCTAGGCATATATTTCTGGTAATCACCTCCAGGTAATGCATGTAGAGGCTGAGGTAAAACTAATGGTGCATACCTAGCTGCAACCATGCGGTCCATCATATCCATGGGTGGGTTTTGACCTGCCATTTTTGTATTGACTGATTGTGAAGATGTGGAAACTTGACTAGAACCTTTCTGAAAAGGGTTCTTTCCTACTTTCAGCTGGAATATAGGTATTTTATCAGGAGAGGAGATCTTAGCTTTCAAAAAACTTTGGGGATTAGTAAAGACCTGGAAAGTACTTTCAGGGATGGTAGGTTTTATCCAAGGTAAAGTTTCAGCTGAACTTAATGATATGCCCAACTGGTCAGGGTCACAGGAAGCTGGCAAAGATTGAGATTTTCTGAGTTTATTTGTTGTTTTCAAAATCTGCTCAGGATCTGGAACACCCAGTTTCAATGGAGAAATAGGCCTATTCCTGGTCCCAATCCCTTTAGAAGCCACTGTGACTTCTTTTTTGGTGAAAATAGCCTTTGAAAAAGTGCTGGTTCAAGTCCACCTCTTAAACCAGAAAAATGATAAGTATCCCAGGGAAGATATGCTTCATCTTCGTCCCCGGCAATGGCGCCAAAGATGTTTGTGCCAGAAATTGTTTCTAAGGCTAAGGAAACAAGCTAACACAATCTCAAGAATAAACTCAGTAAATAAGACAAAGTTTTTATGGTTTTTAAATATGATTTGAATGGTTATAAACTCTGGGCACAGTCAGGGAATACATCCAATAGAAAAGTAACAACTAAATCATAAGCATAAACTGATAAAGATGCATAACATATCACAAAGATCCAACAAAAAGAATGTGCTGAGGTTCATACATAAAAGATAAGCATCACCAGAAAATATACATCAACTAGCAATGAAATTACCATTTAAGAAGCTAAACAAGCTTAACAACAAAGCCAGTCACAACAAAAAATGAAGGAGAAAAAGTCATATGTTTCATTATATCATCAGCTAAAGCTCATAAGATTCACAGTACTTATCTTTTGAACAAGTCTAAAGTTACAATACAATCTGCAGACCTCCTGCTGTCCCCAAAAATCAGAACCCTCTCAATGACTTACTCCCATCTCTAAATACTATGCTCTTCAAAATTGATTAGGTCTTTAACCCTAACTGTTTCCAAGATCTCGATGAGGTAGAGTAAAGACAGAATATTTACAAGTTACAAAAATATGCTAAAAATAACATCTCTTTAATCTATCAGTTTACTAATTGATGACAACTAACTAAAAGCAAAACTGTTTCATAAGTCCTTTGCCACCTCAGCTAAGAGGGCGATGCCATCTGGAGTTTGGTCTTTATTCTTGGCCTTCTTTTGTTCCTTCTCCAAGTCATTGATCCTTTTTGTGAGTTCTTTTTTTTTCTGCTGCAAATATCGAACTGTGTTCTCCAGCTCAGTGCAAGGGCTGTCAGTAGCCCTTTTCCTTTTAAGTACCTCCTTTGCATCAACCACTAGTTCCTGAAAATTATCATGTACATCCTGGAGATCCTCCCTTAAACTTCTGTTGGCCATCATCAAACCATCATTGACTTCCTGCATATATCTCATCTGGTGTTTGTACTCCTTGACAGACCTCTGCAAATTTTCTTTATCAGCATTGGCTAATTTATCCACTGCATAATCTTGATCTTCATCAGGTTTCCAAGGAATGTCGAATTTCTTGAAGATTTATGTTTCTTCCATCCACATCTTCTTAGAAGTGTCCTCAATGCTGGGCTTTGGATCTTCTTCACCTGCTTCTTCTACTGAATTAATCTCTTCTTTTAAACCTGGTTGCATCTCTGATTTGTCATCTTCCATGGATCCTTCATCTAAGATAGTCACCTCATCTGTTTTTAATTTAGGATTTAATAACTTTTTCATGTTTAATCTCAATTTATTTTTCGATCTAGTTTTAGGTCTCCAAAATGTAGATGCCTCCCCCATCATCTTCAGTTCTTTCCCTTGGTGTTGAATATCAGCTAATTCCACCACTTCCAGCTTTTTGATTTTCTTGTTAGGATTTGTGGTTTTGCCATCAGAAACTTGAACTTTTTCACTTTCAGTTTTGACTTTAATCTCAGAAATATGTTGTTCTTCTTCTGACAGATAACCTTCATCATCTGAAAGAATTGTGATGGGACTTCTTGGTTGAATGTGGATTTCTTCTTTAGTTACAGGAACCATTTTAATGTCAATCTTTTTCTCCAGCTGAGGATCTGCTATAGGTGTTGAATTCTTTTTAGGCAATTCCTTTTTGTCTTCAAACAGTGTGAACTTGCTTTTAGGGTAATCTGAAACCACTTTGAGCTGACTGTCATCCTGTTTCTGTCCTGCTACCTGCTCAGTCACCTTCTTGGCTTTAACATCATCTTTATTTGTAGATTTGACTGAGTGACCTAGATTTTTCATCATCACTTTCCCCTTGTCAGTCTGTCTCTTTGGTTGTTGGTCTTCTTTTTTAGGATGAACATTTGACCAAAACAAAAAGAAATCCCAAGTTCTTCCCTCGTGTTGCAACACTGTGGTGATGATCAGTTTAATGAGACCATGGTGAAAAAGTGACTGGGAAGTGTGATCATCATGTTGCTTTATCTTGCTTGACATCTTCTGCAGGCTTTTTAAGAAAAAGAAAGGCAAATTTATTCTAGAAACTCATGCTAAGTGTTGAAGGAACCTGAAATGATATTTAAATACAAGTGAATATCTTCCTTCACAGGTCACATAACTTTGAAGTATCCTTATGGGCTCAATCCACTCTTTCCTGAAATTTTGAATGAGGATACCCTTGTTCCAGTCAGGATTCACATTAGGCAACAGGTACTTTTGGGGTTCAAACTCAAAAGGCAATTTTTTAAACCAGTGCTTCCCCTCATTGCTGATCTCAGTAGCTTCTACTATTAACTCCACAGTCAATTTGAATTTCAATGCATCCATCATGATCATATCATCTTTAAGTCCCTTAGCAAAATTGCAGGATACCTGAGCATCGAAACCATCTATTTTTTTGAAAAACTTCAACCAACCTGCCTGCTGAAACAGTTCTGCACAGTCAGGAAGCTTCTGAATCCAGGTTAGGTCTGTGGGCTCAGACCTGTTGATCTTACCACTTTTCCCCATTATGTTTCAATTACTGCAATTTAGATGTAAATTCTGGTAATATTTGTGGACAGGAACTGAATTTTGGAAGCCAAAAGCACTGCTGAATTTACAAGTTATTTGTAGCACTGACAGGGTAACTTTCATAAAAACGAACTGAGATTTTTTAACCCTCCTTCAAACTGATGTCGCGGCTCATCAACCAACAGCTATTTATCCGGTTAAAATTGCGTTTTAAAGCACAATTTTACCTAACTTTTGACTAATTTGAAGAGAGTTAGCTCAAACGAAAAAAAAAAAACCCAAATTTGCTGCTATACAGGCTTTTTTGAGAATACCTGTAAATCGCTCCTTTATTATTGTTGGAAATCATGATCCAAAGTGCCAGATGAGTCAACCCCGTTGTACAGATGTCCCACGATCTTCATTTTAGCTGTTACCGCTGGAATAAGAAAGCCCTAATTTTCGTGAATCCCTCCACGCCTCTTACTTGTCCAATTGGCAACAATGCTCGGTCTTTTAAATGACTATGCTTATCTCATTAAGTGCTCTATGTTAGAATAGGATTATAGATAACAACCTCATGCAAATTATCTGAATCCGTGTGGCTGTCTGTCAAACTGAACTACACTTGTGTTGATGATGAACACGACCTCTTCACTACGTGCAATCATTTGAAACCATGATGCCTTCTGCATCAACACGTCGTGAACCCTCTAAAACACATAATCAATGAGTCATTAGCTCGAGTGTGCCAAAATCTGCTGGAAAATCGGAAGAATCTGTGATCACGAAATTCTTGTAGCGCCTCTTTGTAGAATTTTGGCTTCAACGCTACAAGAAAGTCTCAACACTGTTTTGTGGCTTTTAAACCACTTTTTATCAATTTGTATGGGATTTTGAGGCTATCAGGGTTATGATTGTACCTGTTCTCACTTAAATTAGGATTTTATGAGCTTTGTAATTGATATAATGAACTTTTGAAACCCCTCATCAACAACAAACATAAATCATTTAAAATCTAAAAACATCAAAAACAAGTCCAAAATATTATAAAATCCTAAAGGAAACTTACTAAAGAGGAAGAAATCAAAATTTAAAGAAAATAAATGACTTAAAATAAAGTGCAATAAAACCAAAAAGGACAAATCAAACCAAAATTGAAGAAACACAATACTGACTTAACATCTGGCTCCAGCTGCGGGATGAAGACCTCCCTGTGAGGCTTCAAGAACCTGAAGACCAGTGCCTTATCCATTGGG
The DNA here is from genome assembly GCA_027924585.1 of Larix kaempferi. NCBI lineage: Eukaryota > Viridiplantae > Streptophyta > Pinopsida > Pinales > Pinaceae > Larix > Larix kaempferi. The sequence continues at coordinate 13,229,388 of BSBM01000484.1, forward strand.
CTATGGAGTCTTATTGCAATGCACTCACCGGTATGTACAATGATCAGTGGCAATACTCCTCATTAACTGTAGAAATGCTTGAGGAATCGCCCATTTACAGGGCTGAGCAACTCCTCACCTTCCAAGGATTGCAAGATGAATGTATTATTTTCCAAAACTTTAGATATCAGAAAAGGGCCAAACCATAGATTATCAAATTTTCCATGCTTACCCTTCTGTTCCTTTCTTGCATCCCATCTTAAAACCAACTCACCTTCTGAAAAAATATGCTCTTTAATATTTCTGTCAAACCTGTTTTTCATTTTAGCTCTGTACAGCTGTGCTTCTTTGTCTACCTTCTCTCTGTTTTGCTGTAACTCAATCATTTCGAAGATTCTCCTTTGCATATCATCTAGTTCCTCTTGAGAGTTCTGAAGGAACTTCATTACTGGAATCCCCAACTGCACTGGGAATACTGCTTCTGTTCCATACACCAGCTGAAAAGGAGAAGTACCAATGGCTTGTTTCACAGTAATCCTATCTGCCCACAATGCATATTTCAACATTGAATCCCAAGACCTTTTATTATGTTTCAGCAGCTTCTTGATGCATTGAATGATATTCTTGTTAGATGATTCAGCCTGACCATTTCCTTGAGGGTAATAGGGAGTTGAGTGCTTCAGAATAATGCCATTTTTCTCACAAAAGGCCACCATTGCCTTAGATTTGAATGCTTTGGCATTATCAGTAATCAATCTTTGTGGACAGCCAAATCTACTCAGAATATTATGTTCAATGAACTCCATAATCACTTTATCTGTAGCATTTCTTGTTGGAATAGCTTCCACCCATTTTGTAAAGAAATCTGTAGCAGTCAAAATCCAATGATGTTGGCCTGAAGATGCCGGATTTATTTCTCCAATAAAATCTAGACCCCACTACTGAAAAGGGGCATTGACTGTAATAGGCTTCAAAGGCATAGATAATAATTTATGTTTACCTGCAAATTTCTGACAGGGTATGCAAGCTCTTACCTGCTGGTAAACATCTGAGAAGAGGGAAGGCCAATAGTAACCAGCTCTCAAAATTTTATAGGCTGTTGTTTTCCAGTATTTATGTCCTCCACAAGCTCCTTCATGAGATTCTGAAATCACTTCTTCTATTTCAGCCTGATCCAAACACCTTAACAAGATTCCTCCTGGGTCTTTCCAAAACAATTGATCTTCTATCAAACAGTATTTAGTAGCTTTCAATTTCAGAGATATGGGAGCCTTCCTATCTAAGTGTTCTGGGCATTGCAAAAATAACAAGAAATGAACAATATCAGCATACCAATCTGAAGATGAGTAAGAGTCCATGATTTTTTCTTTCTCCAGGAATGCTTGCTTTTCTTCAGGTGCTGATTTTTCTGTCATAACATGTAATCCTAATGCTTGACAATTTGAGTCAGCCAGCAGTTTGGCCAATCCTTGTCCTTTGACCAGCTTAGTAGGTCTGATTTCCACTTCATATTCCATAATTTTGGCAATCCACTTTCCCCTCTTTCCTTCACTGTCAGGCTGTGTCAAAATGTCTTTCACTGCAGCATTTGGAACAAATGAAATAACCTTGGAATGTAAGATATAAATTCTGAAGAATTTTAAAGCCTTCACCAGAGCATAGGCTTGTTTCTCCAAGATACTGTATTTCAGCTCTGAATCTCTAAGTGTTTTACTGAAAAAGGCAATTGGTTGCTCCAATCCTTCATTATTCTTCTGAAGTAGGACAGCAGCAATAGTATCCTCTGAAGCAAAAGAAAAAGTAAGGAATTCTTTGGCAAAATCAGGACTCACCAGAACAGGTGCTTCAGTCAGAGCTACTTTGATTTTCTCAAATTCTATCTTTGCCTCAGCAGTCCACTTTACTTCTTGATCTTTTTTCAACATAGCTGTAATTTGCTTAATGGTTTCAGCGAAGTTGGGAATAAACCACCGCAGAAAGTTGATCTTGCCAATGAATGATTGAACATCCTTTTTACTCCGAGGTAAACTAATTTTCAGTATTGCTTTCACTCTTTCAGGATCTATTCTGATTCCATCAGCAGACACCAAATGACCAAGTAATTTACCTTCTTGCACAGCAAAATGTGATTTTTTGGGGTTTAAGGACAGACCAAATTTTCTGCATTTTATGAAGGTTTGCTCCAAATGCTTCAAGTGTTCATCATCATATTTTGAGAAGACAGTAATATCATCCAAGTAGATAACCACAAACTTATCTTTCTCACCCACAAATGCAATATCCATGGCTCTCTGAAAGGTTGCACCAGCATTCATCAAACCAAAAGGCATCTTATCATAAATGAATGTCCTCCAGGGGGTTGTAAAAGCTGTCTTTTCCTTGTCATCAGGATGCATGGCGATCTGATTGTACCCTGAGAAACCATCTAGCATAGAAATCCTCTGAGCTCCAACTACCTGCTGCAAAACCTGTTCAATCTTGGGGAGAGGATAATTGTCTTTTAATGATGATCGATTCAGATTTCTGAAGTCAACACATAATCGAATTTCCCCATTCTTCTTTCTAACAGGAACCAGATTAGCCACCCAAGAAGAATACCTGAGAGGCACTATTATCTTTGCATCCAACAACTTCTTTAGTTCTTTTTCAATTACAGGGAACAAGGCTGGATTGATTCTTCTTAATTTATGTCTGAAAGGCTTGACATTTGGTTTCAAAGGGACCTTGTGCTGAATAATTGCTGTATCATAAGTTTTTAATTCCTTATAAGACCAGGCAAATGCATCTACATATTTTTTCAACAGCTTAATATATCTACTTCTTTGCTCCACTGTTAGGTTTTTAGAAAGTTTTACCATTCTAGGATGTTCTGCTGAACCAATATTATAGTCCTCTACATTGTCTTCTGAAGATTGAATTACTGGCTTTGAAGGTGTATCATCCTTGGTGAATATTCTTTCTAAAGGTACTAGACCTTTTGGAATAAAATTGCTCTTCAATTCAATGATCTTATGCCCTGCTATCTCTTCTGCAGCAAACTCATCTAACTGTTCATCCCTTTCATCTATTTCTTGATCAATTTGATTATTTGAAAATTCATCTATAAGCTCAAGAAAAAAAATTATTTCAATGTCATCTTCAAAAACCCTCCAGTGTTTCACATTATCTGGGACACATGGTCTATATCTCACTTCTATAGGATACTTTAGCTGAGTGGTTTTAGGGATTCTGAAATGTGTAGCAGCCAGAGCTAAAGAATCTGCAGTTTCGTTATGATTTCTGGGAATATGGGTAATATTAAATGCTAAAAAATAATTCTCAAGCATATCCCATACCTCATTTCGATATACTTTCAGCAAACCCTGCTTTACTTGATATTTATTCTTCACTTGTTGAACAACTAGTTCGGAGTCGCCAAATGCAGAAATCTGCTGAATTCCCAAATCTTTAGCAGCCTTGAGTCCCAGCAGCAGAGCTTCGTACTCAGCAGTGTTGTTGGTGGTAACAAATTCCAATTTATACATGAGTTTCACTGTTTCACCCCCAGGAGAAATAAGTAAAACTCCAGCTCCAGCACCTTTTTTACATGAGGATCCATCAAAATACAACTGCCATAATGCATCCTGCTCCTCTTTGCTGTGTTTTATGGGCTGTTCTTTTTGTACTTGTAATAGACCAGCAGAATTCTCCTCTTCACTAAACTGTAGTATGCATGAACCAAGGTCTTTATCCACAGAGTACATTGGGTGATTTGTAGGATTTTTATCATCTGTGACTATATAAGCAAGTTGTAGCTCTCTGTAAAGTCTCCTATTTTCTCCACCAAAAACAGGAATGGTGGCATAAGAGAGGTCCATCTGTAATGTTCCCCCAACCTTCTTAGCCCATGACCTAGACAGAAGCAAGCCAAATTTTGGTGTGATGTCAGCTACCACAACATCCATTATTACACTTTTCATGGGCAACTGAGTAAGGTTGACAACCATGTCTTTTATCACTCCTACACATTTTACAGCTCGGGAGTCAAAGGCATATAAATCATGGTAAGGCTTGGTGACATTAAGGCCTAGGGCTTCCATCACAGCTTTTGGCATCAAGTTATGGGATGCTCCTGAATCTAGCAGGCAATTATGAATCATCTGCTCGTGTACAGTCAAAGTTATATAAAAAGGAGGAGAAGTACCAGCCTCATTTTCAGTCTTTTCAGCCAAAGCTGATCCAATGAATATTCTAGGGTTTTCTTCGTGCAAATTCACTGTATCTGAAACTGGCTGATTATTGGGTATATTCATCACTTTCAAAACTGTATTCTTATATGATGGATTCTTGATAAGCTCAGAAAATGGCACAGGAATTTTTAGTTTACCTAACTCATTTTCCAAACTAAAAGTTTGAACTGACTTGTTTACCTCCTCAATTTATGCATTCTTCTTAGACTTTTCTGCAAGTTGCTTCTTTTCTGTTACAGGATCAGCAACTGGTTTATCAGGAATAACTGGAGCAGGAACATCAGCTTTCTTCTTAGGAGTTTGGACTATCTGTTTCGGGCCAGATCTGAGATTAATAGTTTTCTTAATTCCATTCTGATTAGTAGCAGCATTTACAGCAGTTTTTTCAAACTCCAAGTCATCTTCAACCTCATACAAATCTGCATCATAGTACTCAGAATTTAGAAAATCTTCTTCTGTTACAAAACCTGTAAGCAATCCATCTCCAATATGATTCATGTCCTGATCAGTCTCAGTTTCTTCAAAGAGCAGCTGTTGATCGATTTCTTCTTCATCAATCAAATTATTTTGAAAGGGTGGGGGCACTTTTTGATCCTCATTTTCCCTCCTTTCTTGCTGGATGTCATTATTTCTTCGCTCCCTTGGCATGAATCTAGGAGCAAACTGTCTTCTAAACTGATTTTGGTTATTTGGGTTCCTCTGAGCTTCTGGAGCAGGTTTAGCAGAATTCTTTTCAAGCTCTAGTTTATTCAACTTTGCAGTAAGGATCTTAACCATTTTAGCCATCTCATCTATCTTGATCTCAGCAGACTGAGAAGCAGAACTTGCTGTGACAGTTTCTTTCTTTCCTTTTCTTTCATACAGCTGTTGAGCTGTTTCATTCTTAAGTCTGTTTGAAGCTAGCAAATTAGACTCTACCTCTAAAGCTGCATCTTGCATGTTCAGCAGGGTGATAGGTCTTCTTTCTCTCAGCAACAAAGAAAATTCATGATCAAAAGCATTTGCATAAGTTAACTTAGCTGATGTTTCTGTAGGTTTAATTTCTGCTGGAATTCTACTGTACATCTTATTAAACCTTTTGGAAAAATCTGCAACAGTCTCATCTTTCTTTCTTCTGAGAGCTCCAAACTCAGTTATATAGTATGTGTGATCCTTTGTGTCTCCCCATTGCCTCATGAAAAGATCATGGAGTTCTTCAATGATAGTAATTGAGTTGGCAGGTAAATCTCTAAACCATTTTCTTACATCCCCATCTAGACTCTGAACAAATACCCTCATCCATACATCTTTAATCTCAATATTCTGATTGTCAGCATAACTCAGGAAAGCCTCCCAATGTTCCTCAGCAGTGATTTCCCCTTGTCCATTGAATCTAGGCATATATTTCTGGTAATCACCTCCAGGTAATGCATGTAGAGGCTGAGGTAAAACTAATGGTGCATACCTAGCTGCAACCATGCGGTCCATCATATCCATGGGTGGGTTTTGACCTGCCATTTTTGTATTGACTGATTGTGAAGATGTGGAAACTTGACTAGAACCTTTCTGAAAAGGGTTCTTTCCTACTTTCAGCTGGAATATAGGTATTTTATCAGGAGATGAGATCTTAGCTTTCAAAAAACTTTGGGGATTAGTAAAGACCTGGAAAGTACTTTCAGGGATGGTAGGTTTTATCCAAGGTAAAGTTTCAGCTGAACTTAATGATATGCCCAACTGGTCAGGGTCACAGGAAGCTGGCAAAGATTGAGATTTTCTGAGTTTATTTTCTATTTTCAAAATCTGCTCAGGATCTGTCACACCTAGTTTCAATGGAGAAACAGGCCTATTCCTGGTCCCAATCCCTTTAGAAGCCACTGTGACTTCTTTTTTGGTGAAAATAGCCTTTGAAAAAGTGCTGGTTCAAGTCCACCTCTTAAAACAGAAAAATGATAAGTATCCCAGGGAAGATATGCTTCAGCTTTGTCCCCGGCAATGGCGCCAAAGATGTTTGTGCCAGAAATTGTTTCTAAGGCTAAAGAAACAAGCTAACACAATCTCAAGAATAAACTCAGTAAATAAGACAAAGTTTTTATGGTTTTTAAATATGATTTGAATGGTTATAAACTCTGGGCACAGTCAAGGAATACATCCAATAGAAAAGTAACAACTAAATCATAAGCATAAACTGATAAAGATGCATAACATATCACAAAGATCCAACAAAAAGAATGTGCTGAGGTTCATACATAAAAGATAAGCATCACCAGAAAATATACATCAACTAGCAATGAAATTACCATTTAAGAAGCTAAACAAGCTTAACAACAAAGCCAATCACAACAAAAAATGAAGGAGAAAAAGTCATATGTTTCATTATATCATCAGCTAAAGCTCATAAGAGTCACAGTACTTATCTTTTGAACAAGTCTGAAGTTACAATACAATCTGCAGACCTCCTGCTGTCCCCAAAAATCAGAACCCTCTCAATGACTTACTCCCATCTCTAAATACTATGCTCTTCAAAATTGATTAGGTCTTTAACCCTAACTGTTTCCAAGATCTCGATGAGGTAGAGTAAAGACAGAATATTTACAAGTTACAAAAATATGCTAAAAATAGCATCTCTTTAATCTATCAGTTTACTAATTGATGACAACTAACTAAAATCAAAACTGTTTCATAAGTCCTTTGCCACCTCAGCTAAGAGGGCGATGCCATCTGGAGTTTGGTCTTTATTCTTGGCCTTCTTTTGTTCCTTATCCAAGTCATTGATCCTTTTTGTGAGTTCTTTGTTTTTCTGCTGCAAATCTCGAACTGTGTTCTCCAGCTCAGTGCAAGGGCTGTCAGTAGCCCTTTTCCTTTTAAGTACCTCCTTTGCATCAACCACTAGTTCCTGAAAATTATCATGTACATCCTGGAGATCCTCCCTTAACCTTCTGTTGGCCATCATCAAACCATCATTGACTTCCTGCATATATCTCATCTGGTGTTTGTACTCCTTGACAGACCTCTGCAAATTTTCTTTATCAGCATTGGCTAATTTATCCACTGCAGAATCTTGATCTTCATCAGGTTTCCAAGGAATGTCGAATTTCTTGAAGATTTCTGTTTCTTCCATCCACATCTTCTTAGAAGTGTCCTCAATGCTGGGCTTTGGATCTTCTTCACCTGCTTCTTCTACTGAATTAATCTCTTCTTTTAAACCTGGTTGCATCTCTGATTTGTCATCTTCCATGGATCCTTTATCTAAGATAGTCACCTCATCTGTTTTTAATTTAGGATTTAATAACTTTTTCATGTTTAATCTCAATTTATTTTTCGACCTAGTTTTAGGTCTCCAAAATGTAGATGCCTCCCCCATCATCTTCAGTTCTTTCCCTTGGTGTTGAATAGCAGCTAATTCCACCACTTCCAGCTTTTTGATTTTCTTGTTAGGCTTTGTGGTTTTGCCATCAGAAACTTGAACTTTTTCACTTTCAGTTTTGACTTTAATCTCAGAAATAGGCTGTTCTTCTTCTAACAGATAACCTTCATCATCTGAAAGAATTGTGAGGCATAACCGGGGAGAAACCCTTGCCGATTGATGCTATGAATTTCGAGGCATCAACAGTTTTTGGCGCTAGAAGGAGGGCCACCTGTGCATGGCTGGAAGAGGAGACTCTTCCTTTAGAGGAGATCTTACTGGAAACCCGCATGAAACAGTATTTTCAGACAATTTAGAGCTTGAAGTAACAAATCAAGAAGATCCTAACTCTAAATTTGAACAGCAAGAAACGCTTTATGTTGTACCTTTTGCTGAAGTAGCAGACTTAAGAAGGCATACCCGTGCTTATGTTAAGCAGCTTGGCGGTTTAAACGTGATTCCTTTTCTCCCTAGAAGAAAAAATCCTAGAAGAGAAAGGAAATATACACATGATTCAGTTCTTGTTCAGAACTTTGAAGAACTAGTAGATTTATCTCTAGAAGAAATCACAGAGCCTCTTGGAGAAATAGAACTTGAAGATCCTCTATATCTTGAAGAACTACACACTCCAAAGGACTCTCCACCTCATACTCCACATGATTCTCCGTCTCATACTCCACAAGGAGCCATGGTTGTACCTGCATGGAGAGCAAGAGGAGCTTTGAATTTGGTTGGACCTTTTCACAATCTACCTAAGAATCCTGAGAAATTTTTGCCTAAGTATGATCCTGGGAAAGGTATTTCTGTTGAAGATCACCTTAAGAGTTTTTATTTAGCTCTGAGCCTTCTGAATGTGCAGCATGAAGATGTAGTTTGTAGACTCTTTCCATATACTTTCGAACCTAAAGTTTCTTCCTGGTATTTTAGTTTACAAGCTACCTCAATATCGAATTGGGAAGAATTTGAAAAATGTTTTTTAAAAAAGTATGGGAACTAGAAAACTGTAGCTACACTCATGAAAGAGTTGTTGTCCATGAGAATGGAAAAGAAAGAAAAGTTCAAGAATTCAACCAAAGATTCACCACATTATTAAATAACTTTAGTGCAGCAACTAGACCAGCTGAAGAAGCCTTAGTTGAGTACTATACTACAGCACTTGATCCTCCAATAGCAATGTTTGTCAAAAGAACCAAGAAGACTACCTTAATAGAGAATTTCGAAGAAGATATGAAGGTAGAGGAAGAAGCAGACAGCATTGCTAAACATTCTGTAGACATGGAAGCAAAACCAACAACTACTAAGAAAACCCTACTGCTTACTAGGAATAAAGAAGAGCCATCAGCAGATATGGAAAACGTAGTCCAAATAAGCAAAAATTATCCAATAAAATTGTAGATCTTGAAAAGGATAAGGAAGCTAGCACATCTAGGAAGCCTTTCAAACCTTTCTACAAGAAAAGAGAAGAAAACGATCAGCCTCATCCGCCTATGAACAACTCTCATGTTTTGAATTTAAATGAAGTAGGAATGGAACATTTCTGTACCTTTCATCAAGAACCACACTCTGAAAAGAGTTGTCCGCAATGGATAAATTCAATGAGCTTGGTAATGAACCAAATGCTAGACTCACAAATTCCAGATCAAGACAATCCTCTAGAAGAACAGACTCTCGAATTAGAGGAGCCCACTCCAGACACCACTATGGTGTTATGGGACTGGGTGCCTTTAACTGAGTTAATTGAAGATGATCCCGAGGACAGCCAAGTCTCAGCTGTAAACATCAATACTCGTAGTAGAGGTCCAATCGTTGATCCAATTCCAAGCTCGACTACGCCCAAGCCTAAAGTCTCCAAAGAAACACCTGAAAGGCACATCACGATTATTCCACCACAGCCCAAAGCTAGCCAGATACCAACCAAACAACCAAACGTTGAGACAACAGCTCAGCAACCAAAATCTACTTCGAGCAAGACAGATAATCAACCAAAAGTTGTAAAGGAATGTGACATGGGATATGATATAATTGAAGACATAAAGAAATTAAAAGCAAATGTTTCCACATTTGACATGTATTGTTTGCCTCAGCAACGAAAGAAGCTGTTACAAGCTCTTGAACCCCAATCTAGCTCTCCGTTAACAAATACCCAGGAAGATCCTGAAATAAATGAAGCTAGTATTGGCGGGAAATCCAAATCTCAAATATTGCCTTTCCTTTTAACTTTTGAAATTTTCAATAACAATGTGCATAATTGTTTGGTAGAGTCTAAAGCTTCCTCGAATGTCATGCCACTGTCAATCTGCAAAAGGATTAATGGGAATCCAATTCCATCCCCGACTCAAATTATCCAGCTAGATAGAACTGTTGTTAAAGTCATTGGGGAAATGAAAGATGTCCTTATTAGGTTGTCAGCAGATCCTAGAGTGTGTCAGTTTATTGATATAATGGTAGTTGATATTCCTGAAGCTTATGGTTTGATCTTGAGCAGAGACTGGTCTACCAAACTAAATGGTTATTTTGCAACCGATTGGTCTCATTTATGGTTACCATATCAGAATAGGAAAAATCAAATTAAAGTGCTGAGTGAACCGCATATGAAGCCGAATGTAACTCAACTAGAGGAAAAGAATGAAGTTGTAGCTTTTTCATCTTCAGTTTTGAGGAATTATTTCTTAGAACTCGAGTCGGGTAATTATCAATCAGAAAATGTTAGCCATGAATCAGATGAACAGTCCGATCTCCTTGAATTTTCTCGGACTGATGATATTGACTGAAACATAGTTAGCTTAGTTACTGACTTAAATGATAAAGACATTAACTTAGTTAGATCTGAGAATGTTTTTTGGGTTCTATACTTTGATGGTTCCAAAAATCAAGAAGGATCTGGAGCTGGTTGTGTTCTAGTTGATACTGAAAACAACAAAAACTTCTTGTCTTGTAGATTAGAGTTCGATTGTACTAACAATACTGCTGAATATGAAGCTTTAGTCCACGGATTAAAGAAAGCCATCGATTTGAACGTTAAATACCTCAAAGTCTTTGGTGATTCGTAAATTGTCGTCATACAGGTGAGAAATATGATTCGTTGTCTTTCACCACATTTGAAAGGTTATCAGTCTGAGGTATGGGATTTAATTATGCACTTTGAAGCTTTTAATATAAAATCGGTTCCTAGATTGCAGAATGCTACAGCTGATTTATTAGCTACTTCCGCTTCTAGGTTAGTGCCTACTAATATAAATGTTCTATTGAACTAGTTTTCAGGCCTTCTGTTCCAAATAATATCACAAGTCTTAGAATTTTCGATGATGATGATCAGATCATTAGTTTTCTCACAAATGAAAACATGTTTCAAGAGGCTGTTATAGATGAAGAAAAGCATGATTCTGATCTGCAAAACAAAGACGCGGCCAAAGGGAATTTCATGCCCAAAGGAGTGAGATCACTTGAAATTTTGTTCGATCTGCAGAGCAAATTCAAGAAGCCAGCAAATGTCAAAACTCATAGCTCCTCTATGCATCATGGGCTAGTAAACCTGGGCACCGAGGTTGAACCAAAGTATGTTAATCTTGGTAAATGTTGTTCACCGGGTGAAAGAGATAATTTCATTAAACTCTTTTGAAAATATAAAGATGTGTTTGCTTGGACTTATGAGGATCTGAAAACATATGATACTCGTATCATTCAGCATGTCATACCAATGAAAATAGGCACTAAGCCATTTCAGCAACAATTAAGAAGGATGCATCCTACTCTCTAACCTTTAATTCAAAAGGAGTTGAAGAAATTATTAGATGCTAAGATCATTTTTAAAGTCCGGCATTCAGAATGGGTTGCTAATCTAGTTCCCGTAAGAAAGAAGTCAGGAGAAATAAGACTATGTGTTGACTTCCGAAATTTGAACAGAGCCTCTGATAAAGATAATTATCCCGTTCCTTCAATGGAACAAATTCTACGGATGGTATCAGGATCAGAGCTTTTCTCTCTCCTAGATGGTTTCTTTGGTTACCATCAAGTATTAGTAGCTGAAGAATACCGTCTTAAGACTACTTTCCGTACTAAGTCGGGAACATTTGCATACCGAAGAATTTCGTTCATCTTAATAAACGCAGGAGCTACTTTCCAACGAGCAATGGACATTGCCTTCCGAGGATTGGGCGATCATTGTGTTTCAGTCTATCTAGATGATGTGACAGTTTTCTCAAAGAAGAGAGAAGACCACGTTTTCCATTTAAAATAGATTTTTTATCACTGTCGAAAGTATGGTATCTCTTTAAACCCTAGGAAAAGTGTTTTTGCCATTCTTGAGGATAAACTCTTGGGTCACATTATTTCAAAGAAAGGAATTTCGATAGATCAAGAAAGAGTGCAAATCATCAACAAAATTCCCATGCCTCACAACAAAAAATCTATGCAATCGTTTATGGGCACTATTAATTTTGTCCGAAGGTTTGTTCCCGATTTTGCACAAACCGTTAAACCTTTGCAACAAATGGTCAAGCAAAGCATACAGTTCAAATGGACAGACTTGGAAAAGTATGCATTTAAGGATATCAAAGCGGCCATAGCTAACGCTCTTTCTCTAAGAAGTCCAGATTTTGACAAAGATTTTATTTTGTATACCTTTGCTTCAGACGACTCTCTCGCAGCTGTGCTTACACAAAAGGTAGAATCAGGAGATGAATACCCAATTTCCTTCATGAGCACTGGTCTGCAAGGCGCTGAACTGAACTATCTTGTTGTTGACAAACAAGAATACGCCATATTCAAAGCGGTGAAGTAGTTCAAGCCTTATATTCTTAAGAACAGAACTAAAGTTGTAGTTCCTCATCTGGCTGTCAGATCTCTCTTTGTTCAAAAGGAATTGGGAGAAAAAAGAGAAAATTGGGTCACAACTCTTCAAGAATATGATTTAGAATTTAAACCCGCTACTATCATTAAAGGGCAGGGCCTATGTAAATTGCTCACTGAACATCCAGTTAATGAAGAGCAAAGCTGGAAAAATGAAGCTGAACTAAACATGGTTGAGGTATGTCCTATTTTCACAGCTCTCGAATCCTGGTATAGAGACCTAGTGTACTATTTGCAACAGGGATACTTACCAGAGCACTGGATTTCTAAGCAAAGAAGGGCACTTCGTTTGAAATCAACAGCTTATCAAATCATTAAGGGAATACTTTTTAGAAGAAATTATGATGGTATTTTTCTCAGATGTTTAGAGAAGGATGATGCAAGTAAAGTAGCCAAAGAATTACATGATGGCCCTGCCGGGGGACATTATTCCGGAGATACAACAACTCACAAAATATTGAGGGATGGATATTATTGGCCCACCTTGTTCAGAGATGCTCACGCCTATGCTAGGGACTGTGATGTATGCCAAAGGAGTGCTGGGAAATTACCCAAAGCAGCAGGACCGTTGCAGCTAGTTTTTATCTCAGAACCTTTCGAACAATGGTGCCTAGATGTCATTGGAGAAATAAAACCAAATTCTTCCCTACATCATCAGTATATCTTGAAGGCCACAGACTATTTTACAAGATGGACAGAAGTTGTCCCGTTTCGCAAAATCAATGAGGATGCAGTTATCAGTTTCTTAAAAGAGAACATCATAACCAGGTTTGGGGTTCCAATTTCCCTAGTCTTTGATAATGCAACTTATTTTTCGTCCTTTAAGATAAATGAATTTGTTTATGAGAGAGGAATTAAGTTACATTATTCAGCCAATTATTATCCCCAAGGAAACGGATTAGCTGAATCTTCAAATAAAAATCTCATCCAGATTCTCAAGAAAACTGTAATTGAAAATCAGAGAAGTTGGCACATAGCTCTCCCCAATGCATTATGGGCAGATAAGGTTACTCCAAAGAATGTGTTAGGGGTTTCCCTGTATACCCTTGTCTATGGTAAAGAATCCATCCTCCCTCCCAACATCTTACTCCCATCTTTGCAATTGGCCCAAGCCTACTGAGGTTCCAGTAGTCAGGTTTTACAATCTAGAATTGACACCCTGCTGAAACTTGAGGAATCCCGACAAAAAGCCAAAGACAAAAGGTGGTTCGATAAAAGGAAGTCTGGCAAAAGAAGTTTTGAAGTAGGTGACTTAGTTCTGAAATGGGACCATCCACACGAAGGGAAGGGAATGCATACAAAATTCAACACTTATGGGTAGGCCCTAACCAAATTTCTGAAAAGCTCGGCCCTACTACCTACAAGCTAAAGGATTTACAAGGGGAGGAAGTAACCCTACCTCTCAATGGACTCACTTTGAAACAATACTTCTCTTAGTCCTTTGAGGACTCCTTTTGTACATAAGTAAACTCTTTTGTTTCTCTTTGCTTGCTTGTTTGGTTTTGTCTTTTATCTTTTTCCTCAGTCAGCTTGTTTTGTTTTCCACCTTTCTTTATGTTCAAAATTTTCTTTATTCTTTGACAAAACCCAGCTCAGCTTTTGGTGAAGGTATAAGATAGATCTTAGAGCAAAACTCAAAAACCTGTAAGGTTGAAACCTACTTACAAAGAAATGTTTTGGTGACTTTGTTTTCAATGTTGAATATTCAGGAATTTAGAGATCCTTTCTCTGATTGGTCAAAATAACCCTGTTTTAATAACTAAGATTCAGCAATTCTTTCCTACTATCTTGGGTCTCCATTCACTTTAATATAAATATCTATCTGGAGGAGTTCACTATAATTAAGACCCATGGAAAGGAAGCATGTCTCACAAATGTATGGCATTTAAAATGATCCCATGCTACAAATGAAAGCCAAAAGGGATTGTACTAAAGAGTTTGATTCCCATAAATTCTCGCCTCAATCAAAGCACGATAGAGAAATGCAAAGCACATTCAATCAAGAAATTTGTTCAAATAAATCATCCCAACAAGGTTCTTCTCCGTCCGTGAAGCATGATAATCAAACAAACTTATCACTCACACAAAACGACATTATGGATTGAAGAACCAAAATCAAATACAGAAGTTGAAGAAAATCATTTCTGGAAGACTCAAATGACAAAAGTCATCAAGAAATATCCAAAAGAAATATCCAAAAGGATGCAAATAGCATGGGAATGAGGAACAAACGAATATGACTGTGAGATACTGTTACAATCTTATGGAGTCTTTTTAAGTTGATCTTGTTGTCCGCCAAATTGCACACCAGCAATAGAAATCTTTCAAAAAGTTGTCTCCCTCACTGGAAGTGGGGAGAAGTGTGGCCTTGGGGGCAAGCAATGAGCTAGGTACTATCACATGAATCCCAGCTCCTCCATTTAGGCTAACACCTAACGAAGCCAAGGGGGGAAGTCCCTACAAAGAGTTTCACTAGGGCTCTTAAATGTTTTTTAGAGTTTAAGTGTATAGTGATGCGGATGAGTGTTGTTTAGGAGTTTTTTTTACTTATGAGAGATCACAATTTTAACAATTGAAATAAACACAAGATAATGAAGCAATCCACATTGCGATATAAGACAAGAGTTTTGAGAAAAAACCACTTTGGTAAATTTAAAGCAAGACAACCATGGAAATATAAATGCTCCAGATAGATAATAAGCAAATAAAATGATGCCAAGGACCAGTGCCTTATGGAGTCAAAGATAGTCTTGAGTGCTTGGGTTGCTTGATACAAGAGTTCAAAGTGATGATGTTTGTGAGATCGTCCTGCGAATTAATCTTGGTTTATTGAATATTTTAGTGATCTTGATTATTAGGCTAAGAACAAGGATATCAAAAGTAAAAACCAACCAGGAAAGATACTGGCAACCTCTTAGATGATAGGTCGAGAACACCCAGATTCAAGAGGATAGGTGTCCAATGTTTGAACCGCCCCCAATTCTGACCAGTGGATTCTCGGCACCACCTGTTTCAGGAAGCAACCTCAGTATTTAACGTCGGTTTGCTTGTTTGGGGTAAAATTTTATTAGATTATCACTTGTAAAATTAGCAAATCCAACACCTTTCTGAGTACTAGCCCAACCTTTTCAGGTTGGCATAGCATACGGGTGTTGGATATGTAATGCCCATATTTTGATTCGGCATATTTATTAGTTAGACACACCATACTTTATTTCTTATATATTTTGTCGAACTCAGCTCGACTGAGTAAACTATATTGGACCTCATTATATGATGTTACTCTGTCTTATGATTTCGCCATGATTATGATGTTACTATGTTATGCAGTTATGATGTCATGATTATCATATGATTTCCTTATTTTACGATTGCAGTATATGTTTATATGTTTTCCTTAATGAAATGTGAAATATATGATTCGGTACGTGGATACCATCTTCTTATATGAATTATTGAAATGTTATATGTATCTATGATGAGCAAAAAGGTTACATGAAATGAAATGATAAAATGGATCAATTGGCGATCAATGGAAAATGCTTTCTATAAATTGTATTTTGCAAAACACTAACCTACAGGACACAAGGGCTATGGGATAGCCAGTTACTTGATCTGATATACATTGGAAAGGAAAAACATGTTCATACAGCAAACCTTAGCAGCCAAAATGAGGATACGATAACACAAACTGATAATCCCGATAGCAGCAAGTATGAGTTGATAAGGGCGTAGGCCCAGTATGTTGAGAGGGATGGATGTGTTTCCCACCCTATGTTTCCATGAGACCCGAGGTCGTGGGAGGGCCGTGCTGAGACACGCTCCCCATGTTGTTGTGATGACGATTGTCAGATGCCTGCTAGGGGAGGATAGGTCCGCTGTTCAGCCGACGCTATCGCTCTCAAGTTCTATGTGGTCAGATCGGTGAGTCCGACACCCACTGTTGTACTAGCAGAGGGAGGATAGGGAGGATGCTGGACGTAGGTTATGATGGGAGGATGTGTTAGTTAGTACTGTTGGGGGGTTTAGTATTCCTTGATTCCGAGTTAGTGGAAGTAGGCACCCTTCCTGTACTTGATTGATTAAACTAATGTAAACATAAAGACAATGATGTTAAATCGTAAAGGGTTAACTGTTAAATAACCGAGGATGTTAAAGTAATTATACTATAGATTATGCTTGCTCTTCTGCATGGGGGTAGATACTATTGTTAGTTAGCAAGTATGCATAGGCGGAATGGGGTTTGTTTATAGTACATGTCCGACATGTGCATACACTGGCCATGCATGCACACCTTGTACGTGTACAATATTACTGGTGTATAACATACTTGTCATGCTCGAATAGTAGTATAAATGTCATAGATAACTCAGTTAAGGATACATCAATCAACTTAGGTAATGAATGGTTAGGTTGTCAATGTGTAAATAAGTGAATTAGTAATTATATGAAAACATTGTAATAATAAACTAAGACAAGTATCGTCAGTTAACATTGTCATAGAAGAACTGTTGTGAATAGGGTAATGATAGTGTCTAATTAATTAGTAAAATTGTTTAAGCCCTCACAAGTGCTTTGTTTATAATAACAAGGATGCTATGTTGATGATAGGGTACCCATGTGATAAACAAATAATTAAGAATACTATGATCGATTCACCTTTAATTATTGTCAAGGGGTGATTTAATTATTATTATTAATTAATAAATGATATTCCAGCAACATTCATATCCCTGTCGTAACAAATGCAATATAAGTAAGATTTAAAATATTGATTTATAAATTAATATTACGTGATTAATTCCATTTCAAAGTTAGCCATAACAAGATAATCCTTTTGGAATAACCGTGATGTGATGGAAATGGATATTTAATTATTCAATGTTAATCTTGGAATTTAAACCTCAAGCTAAAGTAGCCTCGACGGATAAGGTGGATCATTAAGACACATCATGTCCAAGTTGACAAGGGGCAACTAATTATATAATATTTTATTAATTACATTAATAACATTAAAATATCAAGGACGGCGGATAGACTTGTATTTAATGAAACCGTCCCGAATGGATAACCTTGGGGTGATAATTCCCACCGTAATAAATAATTACGACCGTCAATCCAAAACCAAAGGAATTTTCCATAAGAGTAATTAATTATACATTTTTTTATAATGAGACGTGGATGAATGAACTAGGGAAAGGAGTAAAGGTTTGAGGGGCTCGAGAGGGGGAGTTTGGGGCGGTGGAGTAAGCCCAAGGTCTTCTCGAGGATGGACATGTATATAGAGGGGGAGAAGGTTGAAGGTGGGAGGGGGTTTTTTTGATTGAGGAAGAAAAGAAGTTTGGAGAACAGAAGTTGGGAGAACAGAAAGCTTGGCGAACAGAAAGATTTCGAGAACAGAAGGAAAGACTGCTCTCGGGATTATCAGATTGTGGGCTCGGGGGCTTGGAAATCCTTTGATTTCCAAGGGCCAGCAAGATTATAGCTGGTCGGTAGGGTGGACACTTTAGTTTGGCATTCTAAGGGGTTACACAACCTGCTACAACTTACGGTTAGCATCAGCATCAGGTAATTTCCGTTATTTACTATTATGCTAAATCTTACTGTAAACATGCAAACTTGCTATTTACTGATTTACTGCTATTTACTGATTTACTGAGTTGTGAAACATATTCTTATGCTAGATTGTTGGAAAGAAAATATTGGTATGTTAGTCTATTTTAAATTACGAATGTAAGGTGATAAAAGAAAACAAGACAGTACCCTAAATATTATTTAGGCACATAGTAATTCTTAGAAATTTATTTCCATAAACTGGTAAAGTTAAAACGTAGAAAATTAAACCTGCAAATTTTACACAGTGCTCTGCTGTAAAAACCAGAGCACTACAGATGGTATCAGAGCGAAGGCTCAAAAACTTAGACCTTAGGGCACACTAACCTTGGAATTTTCAAGAATTTCACACTACAAAGTAACTACATGCCAATTCCTAATACTATTTTTTTTAAAAATAAAAAGGGAAAAGAAAATTGAACATAAAATTTTGAAATTTTGTATAAACATAGCCTCCTCAACCTCAACCTGGAAACTTGAATAGAAACAACCTGAAGCAAAAGCTACAATCGATCATTACAGTCACAACTATCTTGATTTCACCCTCCAACTTCTTAGTTGTCGTGCACACAACTTTTGCTTCCTGCAAGAGAAAAGTTAAGCTTAGAAAATAAAGAAAATAACCTGGCAACATTTTGTTCTTCTTCCCCTTGCAAAGCCAAGTCGAGCATCTTTTTCACGATGTCAACCGAGTCATACTGAACAAGATCAATTAATGGCCTCCCTATAACTTCGTCCGCCAGCAAGCCTGTGAGTTCAGCTGCTTTAGTATTCCATCCATTGACCAGTCCATTAGAATCGATTGCCAAAATTGGCACGGTTGCAGTTTCGATTAACCGTACCATCTCATTTGTCACTGCACTCAGTTCATCTATTCCTTGAAGCCTCAAGTCATTTAGTCGTGCATGTATCATGGTTTTGTTGTCACTGTCATCAATATCTTGAAAGGAATCCCTGAGAATCAGCTGCAACGAATGGATGGCATCCATCTCGACATCCTCCCAAGGAAGACTTCGCCTTTTGACCACTTCCAGGAATGCTTTGAATGATGACCGTGGGTGCATTCTCCTGCCGTCGTCTTTATCATTGGGATCATGTTTAGCACCTCCCCATTTTACTTCTTTCGCTGTGTGAGACCTGAACCAAAATAAGAAGTCTTTGGAGGTAATTCTGACAGCGGCTATTCCACAAACTGCATCACCTAGTGATGCGGCTCCTGGATAGCCTGCTTCTGCAAGACTGTCAGTACTCAAACCAGTGGAATCCCTGTGGTGGTCGAGGAGCCAATCTGCAATGT
Organism: Larix kaempferi; assembly: GCA_027924585.1. NCBI lineage: Eukaryota > Viridiplantae > Streptophyta > Pinopsida > Pinales > Pinaceae > Larix > Larix kaempferi. The sequence continues at coordinate 13,248,736 of BSBM01000484.1, forward strand.
CCAGTATCTGAGCCTCAGTAGGAGTGGTCCCCAAGAGCCAAAGGCGTTTCCCATACAATAAGGCAGCCCCATCACATTTGACAAGGTCCATAATATTGGAGTCTGAGACACAATCCCAACGGGTGCATCGCGAAGAAGCATATCGCAGAGCACAGTTTGCACACGTAAGATATGCTTCTCCCTCAACTGAGCAGCTAATTCAACCTCCTTGTTGAGATGAATTCCAAAAACTTGCATCAAAAATTCACAGGCATACCTCAAAGGGAACGGGATAACCCGTGGACTTGTATGATGGCAAACCACAAGGCCCCAAAGCCTCCTTCCTTTCTGCGGTTGCCGCTGCCCAATATCTTCACTGTCATCGCCATTCTCATTTGTCGTCACTGACATCACCAGAGATGCAATGGAACCCATGTTGACCATGTACTGCGCATGGCAACCATGAGGTGCCCGCAGAGTGGAGCCACACAAGCTCAAAGGCTGGCGCAACCGCTTGTCTTGGATCACTTTCACAGGAGGGGCACAACAGTCGCAAATCATTCTCACTCTGTTCTTCATGAATAAAAACCTGGAAGCCTGGGGAATATCAGTCGCGGGATAATGCAGACCCAAATAAGGTTCCAAATCGGGTCTTCTCATCTCTGCAACTACCTCACCGTGTTCATCTTCGTGAAATCGATATGCCATCACACGGTCATACCCAGTCAGCTCCCTCACCTCCTGAACCACAGTTTCACACAACAAGCGAATATCTCCACCGGGCAGAGACTGCAAGCGTGAAATGGCTTTGGCCGACAGCTTGTAGGACTGCAGTGCACCAGCGGCAGATACAGGCACATCGGAAGGCGTCACAGGCTCAAAGTCTATGATCAACCCTGCATCTATTCTATTAAGTATGGCATAGAAGGGCTTACCAGAGCTATTGCATCGGACGAATATTGGATTCTGAAGATGCACGTCCGCAAAGGTCAACTATTCCCCATAGCTCCACCACGCCTAGCAGCCGAGTTCGGCAAGAGTTGCAGAGCTAAAACTCCAGGAGAGAGGGTGAAAATGGCCGCGTCTTGGGGATTGACCCTATTTAGGGTTTCCCCCACTTTCCGAGGGCGGTGGGCTGCTTGGAGAGACCGCGTGTCCTTCATGCGGACTCGCTCTTGCATGGCGGTGAACTGACACGAAGAGCCGCGTGGCCATACCTTTTGCTTAGCCGAGAGTCAAGTGAAAAGGGCTAAGCGGTCGAGTAAAATTTTCCTTATTTATTTTTATTTATTTTATTTAAATTTAGTTTTAAAAGTTATAACCTAAGTTTTGGCAAATTTCGTAGATATATTTATATAGTGTTAGTATCATTTATTTAAAAATTAATTAAATTTTGTATACGTTTATATAGTGTTAGCGTTGCTTTATTTAAATTTAATTTCGTATATATATTTGTATAGTGTTAGCACCATTGTATTTAATTTAATTAAATTTGGTATACATTTATATAGTGTATAACCTAAGTTTTGTTAAGAATTAAAATTTAATATTAAAAATTTTGCCGAGATTTCAACTCCTAGTCGAAGGGATGAAAGAGACCCGAAAAGTAAAAAAAACAAGACACCATTAAGACCAGCACGACGAGCTGAACACCATGACAAGATTGTTTAATAAAAACGACTATAGATTTTACTGCGCTAATCCTGACAATCTGTTATCTCATGATGCAAGTTATTTCTTATGCATAAGTATAAGTGTATGAATACCTACATTTTAGTTCCGCGTGTATTTGATTGAACAACTAAGGACATGATTTTATTTTCAATAAACTCAGGAAATATCATGGTAACAACACGCAGAGGTCGAGGTCGGGGTCAAGGTCGACCACCGTCACCACCACCTCCGCCATCGCCAACACCACCACCACCAACCTCAACACCAGAAATGCAGATCATAATGAGGTCATTGGAGGCTATTATGACCACGATGAACAGGCAGTCGGAAAGGGCCGCCGAGGTGGAAACCACTCAAGTGAGTCGAGAGAACTCTGAAAGGGCACATGGCCCAAGACTGGAACCGCTTCAGGACATATCGAGGGAGTTACAAAAGATAAAAGTTCCAGAGTTTTCAGGAGGACGACCCGGTAAGCATGCAGAGGCATGGCTGGAAGGCATGAAGAGATGCTTCGCATTGAATGAGTACACATCTAGTTCCAAGGCTAGGATGGCCGTCTTTCAGCTTAAAGGTGATGCTTTGAATTGGTGGTCAGACCTCGAGAAGCAGTTGCACCTTACTCCTCTTACAACTTCTTGGGAACTGTTCGAGGAGAGGTTCCACATGAAGTATTTGCCAAATTATTACAAGGAAGAACAGGCAGGTGCACTCCATGCCTTAGTACAGGGAGACAAGACAGTGGAGGAGTATGAATCTCGATTTATGGAACTGGTAAAATATGTTCCTTACCTAGATGCAGATGATTGTCAGGTAGAGCGTTTTGTGTATGGACTTAACTACAAGATTAGAGCTGCTGTGCGGATGTGGAAGCCAACTTCAGTTGCCATGGCAGTTGAGTATGCTCGTTATGCAGCTGATATGTCAGATGGAAAAGGGGGCAGTAAGTTGACAGGAACCAATCAGTATGTTTCAGGGAAGGCATCACGTCCTTACTTCAGGGGAGGACAGTCTAGACCTCCTCCTTATGGTAACCGGTTCACACCGAGGGGTAATACTTCAGTTAACTCAATCTCGCAGGCATCGTCCGCAACCCACCAAAGCCAGGGACGTACACAGGGAAGTTCCTATAGAGGAGCAAGGGGTTTTAGAGGAACCAGGGGAAGGAACTCATCTCAGAGGATTCCTTCGAGCAACAGGCAAGCCCCTCCCAATCTCTCTTGTTGGGGATGCGGAGGTCCTCATTTCCAGCGAGACTGTCCCAAGGGTCAGTCAAGCAGCAGGCACAGGGAAGGAAAGGCACCCATGGACAGTTCGGGTAACAGTCATCGGATTCATGCAGCGGTGCATAACCACCAGGCAGAACATCAGTCTACCGTAGTAGAATCCACTGGTAATGTAAACAATGTCAAACTTAAAATTTTGTTTGATCCAGGAGCAACTGACAGTTTTATTTCACCATTTGCATTAGATAAATGTGGGTTGGCAGCCTACGAGCATGATGATTTCAAACTGGTCGAAATGGCTTCAGGAACTAAGCAACCAGTAGGTCTTAAAGTGAGAGGTTGTGGGGTTGACTTAGGAGTTTGCACCACTGAGTTGGATGCTTATGTCACCAATTTGGGGACTTATGACCTCATTATTGGCATGGATTGGTTAGAAGACCATAGAGCTTTCATAGACTGCTATGCAAAGAAGGTGTTGTGCCTCGATGACGAGGGAAGGACAATTCAAATCCAAGGCTTGAAGAGGAAGGTATCCCTCCGTTTCATCTCTATGGTGAAAGCTAAGCGGTGCCTAAGACAAGGATGCCAGTTGTTCATAGTGGAGGCCGTGAGCGATAGTAAAGGACCTTCCTTGGATTCTTACCCAGTACTTTCCGAGTTCAAGGATGTCTTTCCGAAGGAATTACCAGGACTACCTCCAGAAAGAGAGCTCGATTTCACAATCGAACTAAAACCTGGTGCAGAACCTATCTCAAAAACTCCTTATAGAATGACAACTCCAGAGCTCCGTGAGTTACAGATCCAGTTAAAAGAGTTGCTAGATTTGGGACTGATTAGACCCAGTATCTCACCGTGGGGAGCACCAGTGATCTTCGTTAAGAAGAAGGATGGATCTCTGCGACTGTGCATAGATTACAGAGATTTGAACAAGGCCACCGTGAAGAACAGGTATCCCATACCAAGAATTGATGACCTCTTTGATCAAATGAAAGGTGCGTCAGTCTTCTCAAAAATTGATTTACGATCAGGGTATCACCAGTTGAGGATCAAGGAAGGCGACATTCCTAAGACTGCCTTTCGAACTCGATTTGGGCATTACGAGTTTGTAGTGGTACCATTTGGTTTGACCAATGCTCCAGCTGTATTCATGAGCCTCATGAATGGTGTCTTCCGAAAATACTTGGACCACTTTGTTCAGGTCTTCTTAGATGATATTCTTATCTATTCTAAGAATGAGAAGGAGCACGAGGAACACTTGCGATTAGTCTTGACGTGCTTAAGGGAACATAAACTTTATGGTAAATTGTCAAAGTGTTCCTTCTTCCAAAAAGAGATTCACTACTTGGGGCACATCATCTCAGGTGAAGGGATTTCCGTAGACCCAGAAAAGGTAAAGGCCATTGAAGATTGGCCAATTCCAAGGAATGCTCATGAGGTGCGCAGCTTCATGGGGTTAGCAGGCTATTACCGGAGGTTTGTGGAAGGATTTTCTAAAATTGCAAAACCTATTACCACCTTGCAACGCAAGGGAATCCAGTATGAATGGACCGATGAATGCGATGCCGCTTTTACAGAGTTAAAAAGATTGTTGACAAGTGCACCGATCTTGCGGGTACCAGACATGGATAAAGATTTCATGGTATGCACCGATGCCTCGAAGCAAGGATTAGGAGCGGTGTTGATGCAGGAAGGTGGGGTAATAGCTTATGCATCTCGAAAGTTGAAACCTCATGAGGAGCAGTATGCCACGCATGATCTAGAATTGGCAGCAGTAATGTTGGCACTAAAATTATGGAGGCACTACCTAGTTGGTAGAAGCTTCACCCTTAAAACAGACCATCAGAGCTTGCAATACATCTTTACCCAAAGGGATTTGAATGCTAGGCAAAGGCGATGGAGTGAGTTCATGAGTGAGTATGACTTTGGTATCTCTTACATCAAAGGAAAGGAGAATGTGGTGGCAGACGCTCTAAGCCGAAGGCCGAGACTTTTCTCCTTAATTCCCTTGAAGGTTGACTTGAGGGAAAGGGTACTAGGACAACTATTGGGCGATAGTTGGTATCTAAAAGTAACCTCAGCTATTCAGAATGGAAAGAAACAGGAATTGAAGTATGATGGGTACCATCTTGAGGAAGATGGGTTGTTGCGGTATCAGGGAAGGATGTATGTTCCTAAGGAAGGTGATATCAGGAAAACAATCCTTAGAGAGGCCCATAGATCACATTACTGTGCCCACCCAGGAGTGAAGAAGATGTATGCTGACATGAAGCAACTCTTCTTTTGGCCAGGTATGAAGATGGATGTAGTGGATTTTGTTTCGAAGTGCCTTGAGTGTCAACAAGTGAAGGCAGATCATCGTCACCCGGCCGGTCTCCTACAACCGCATGATATTCCTATGACTAAATGGGAAGTCATTTCCATGGACTTCGTTGTAGGATTACCACTCACATCTCTGAGACACAATGCTATTTTGGTGGTAGTTGACAAACTGACCAAAAGTGCTCACTTCATTCCAGTCAGAGACACCTATGATGTGACAGATGTGGCAAGGGTATTCATAAATGAGATTGTACGTCTTCATGGAGTTCCTAAAAAGATAATCTCTGACAGAGACCCTAAGTTCACCTCCAGATTTTGGACAAGCATGCAGTCAGCATTAGGGACACAGTTGAACTTAAGCTCAGCTTATCACCCCGAGACAGATGGACAGACTAAGAGGGTGAATCAAGTGATGGAGGACATGCTTAGGATGTATGTTATGGATCAGCAGACACAGTGGGAGAAATATATTCCTTTAGTGGAGTTTGCATACAACAATAGTCATCACAGCTCCATTGGTATGCCGCCATATCAGGCATTGTATGGGAGGCCGTGCAGGACACCACTCAGTTGGGACAGGTTAGAGGATCGAGTTTTAATTGGGCCTGAATTGATTCAGGAAATGGAGGAGCAAGTGATACAGATTAGGCAGCGGCTGAAGGAAGCACAGGATAGGCAAAAGAGTTACGCTGATGCACACAGATCAGATAGAACTTATGGAGTAGGGGATCGTGTATTTATTCGCATCAGACCAAATAAAAGTACCATTCGGTTTGGGAAGGGTACCAAGTTGTCACCTCGCTTTATAGGTCCATTTGAAATTCTTGAGAAAATCGGACCAGTTGCTTATCGTCTCGCGCTGCCACCCCACTTGCATAAAACTCATAATGTATTTCATGTTTCTGTATTACGACATTACATAGCTGATGAGACTCACAAAATTCATTGGAAGGAATTGCAGGTCTCGGACGAGGGAACCTTCAGGGTCGAACCATTACGTATACTTGATCGTAGGGTTCGACAACTCCGTAGTCGCCATGTGGACCAAGTTAAGGTCCAATGGGACAAGTATAGCCCCGGGTCTGCTACCTGGGAGGACGCAGAGACCATGCGTCGAGATTTTCCCTCACTATTTTGACCATAACTTCGGGACGAAGTTTCCCGAAGGGTGGGTGTATGTAATGCCCATATTTTGATTCGGCATATTTATTAGTTAGACACACCATACTTTATTTCTTATATATTTTGTCGAACTCAGCTCGACTGAGTAAACTATATTGGACCTCATTATATGATGTTACTCTGTCTTATGATTTCGCCATGATTATGATGTTACTATGTTATGCAGTTATGATGTCATGATTATCATATGATTTCCTTATTTTACGATTGCAGTATATGTTTATATGTTTTCCTTAATGAAATGTGAAATATATGATTCGGTACGTGGATACCATCTTCTTATATGAATTATTGAAATGTTATATGTATCTATGATGAGCAAAAAGGTTACATGAAATGAAATGATAAAATGGATCAATTGGCGATCAATGGAAAATGCTTTCTATAAATTGTATTTTGCAAAACACTAACCTACAGGACACAAGGGCTATGGGATAGCCAGTTACTTGATCTGATATACATTGGAAAGGAAAAACATGTTCATACAGCAAACCTTAGCAGCCAAAATGAGGATACGATAACACAAACTGATAATCCCGATAGCAGCAAGTATGAGTTGATAAGGGCGTAGGCCCAGTATGTTGAGAGGGATGGATGTGTTTCCCACCCTATGTTTCCATGAGACCCGAGGTCGTGGGAGGGCCGTGCTGAGACACGCTCCCCATGTTGTTGTGATGACGATTGTCGGATGCCTGCTAGGGGAGGATAGGTCCGCTGTTCAGCCGACGCTATCGCTCTCAAGTTCTATGTGGTCAGATCGGTGAGTCCGACACCCACTGTTGTACTAGCAGAGGGAGGATAGGGAGGATGCTGGACGTAGGTTATGATGGGAGGATGTGTTAGTTAGTACTGTTGGGGGGTTTAGTATTCCTTGATTCCGAGTTAGTGGAAGTAGGCACCCTTCCTGTACTTGATTGATTAAACTAATGTAAACATAAAGACAATGATGTTAAATCGTAAAGGGTTAACTGTTAAATAACCGAGGATGTTAAAGTAATTATACTATAGATTATGCTTGCTCTTCTGCATGGGGGTAGATACTATTGTTAGTTAGCAAGTATGCATAGGCGGAATGGGGTTTGTTTATAGTACATGTCCGACATGTGCATACACTGGCCATGCATGCACACCTTGTACGTGTACAATATTACTGGTGTATAACATACTTGTCATGCTCGAATAGTAGTATAAATGTCATAGATAACTCAGTTAAGGATACATCAATCAACTTAGGTAATGAATGGTTAGGTTGTCAATGTGTAAATAAGTGAATTAGTAATTATATGAAAACATTGTAATAATAAACTAAGACAAGTATCGTCAGTTAACATTGTCATAGAAGAACTGTTGTGAATAGGGTAATGATAGTGTCTAATTAATTAGTAAAATTGTTTAAGCCCTCACAAGTGCTTTGTTTATAATAACAAGGATGCTATGTTGATGATAGGGTACCCATGTGATAAACAAATAATTAAGAATACTATGATCGATTCACCTTTAATTATTGTCAAGGGGTGATTTAATTATTATTATTAATTAATAAATGATATTCCAGCAACATTCATATCCCTATCGTAACAAATGCAATATAAGTAAGATTTAAAATATTGATTTATAAATTAATATTACGTGATTAATTCCATTTCAAAGTTAGCCATAACAAGATAATCCTTTTGGAATAACCGTGATGTGATGGAAATGGATATTTAATTATTCAATGTTAATCTTGGAATTTAAACCTCAAGCTAAAGTAGCCTCGACGGATAAGGTGGATCATTAAGACACATCATGTCCAAGTTGACAAGGGGCAACTAATTATATAATATTTTATTAATTACATTAATAACATTAAAATATCAAGGACGGCGGATAGACTTGTATTTAATGAAACCGTCCCGAATGGATAACCTTGGGGTGATAATTCCCACCGTAATAAATAATTACGACCGTCAATCCAAAACCAAAGGAATTTTCCATAAGAGTAATTAATTATACATTTTTTTATAATGAGACGTGGATGAATGAACTAGGGAAAGGAGTAAAGGTTTGAGGGGCTCGAGAGGGGGAGTTTGGGGCGGTGGAGTAAGCCCAAGGTCTTCTCGAGGATGGACATGTATATAGAGGGGGAGAAGGTTGAAGGTGGGAGGGGGTTTTTTTGATTGAGGAAGAAAAGAAGTTTGGAGAACAGAAGTTGGGAGAACAGAAAGCTTGGCGAACAGAAAGATTTCGAGAACAGAAGGAAAGACTGCTCTCGGGATTATCAGATTGTGGGCTCGGGGGCTTGGAAATCCTTTGATTTCCAAGGGCCAGCAAGATTATAGCTGGTCGGTAGGGTGGACACTTCAGTTTGGCTGTCTAAGGGGTTACACAACCTGCTACAACTTACGGTTAGCATCAGCATCAGGTAATTTCCGTTATTTACTATTATGCTAAATCTTACTGTAAACATGCAAACTTGTTATTTACTGATTTACTGCTATTTACTGATTTACTGAGTTGTGAAACATATTCTTATGCTAGATTGTTGGAAAGAAAATATTGGTATGTTAGTCTATTTTAAATTACGAATGTAAGGTGATAAAAGAAAACAAGACAGTACCCTAAATATTATTTAGGCACATAGTAATTCTTAGAAATTTATTTCCATAAACTGGTAAAGTTAAAACGTAGAAAATTAAACCTGCAAATTTTACACAGTGCTCTGCTGTAAAAACCAGAGCACTACAGGATAATCGACCAAAGTAAATTAATTAAAGAGGGGGTGTGAATTGGAATATTTTATTATTAGAGCACCGTTCAACTCTCCGATAGAGATCATTCTTGACTTAGTCTTAAGACCAAAGTTCAAGAGAATTTAATTAATCTAAATGCCTAATGCAAGGGAAATGAAATAACTAAATGCTCTCTAATAAAGAGTGCTCTTGACTTGGATTTGGCCAAGTTCAAGAGGCTTCGTTTATTTTATGAAACTGGGAGCAATTGTAAAAAATGAAGAAACAAGTGAGGCTTAAATTACTGAAAGTAAAGAGATGATAATAAGATACGATAAGATGCTTGATAATAACTGAAAGCAAGACTTAGTATTCTACCACATAATGTTAATCTAAAGTGGGATCTACCTCCGAACAAGATCGATCACTAAGAACCACTAGTCCTTGAGACTTTCCAGCTAGTTGGAACTTCGACAAGGAGGCTAACGGGGGAACGAGAAGCTACCACAAAACTATGTGGCCTTTGGGATACAATCCCAAATTTTATCTTGCTCTGGTCAAAACTTGGAAGTAGAAAATGATGAAAGTAAACAATTTAATCTAAAGCATACATAAAGAAAAGATCTAAACTAACCAACCACAACACTCTTCCCCAAATGGGGAAGAAAACCCAAAAAAGTGGAGGACTCCTCCACTTAACCTTTTATTAACCTCATACAATTGCCTTTGGATATGATTCCTTGAAAGTCTTTAAAGGAAAGTAAAACAAATTAATGGGATGAAACCTGAAAGCCCTTAAAGGCTAGTACAAAAGGAGATTGATTTTGGTTTTATGGTGCTTTAGGTTTGATTTTCTCCTTGATTCTAAACTTATTGATCTTCTCTTGCTCTTCCTCTTTTAATTTGGATCCTCTTAGCTCTTTCAAATACCTACAAGAACTCCAATAAACTCAAGCAAGGTACCCATTAGACATTAGTAAGATAAAACAAGGCAAACTTGAGACTAACTAAGTCTAGATTTGGAAAATAAGATCTAAAATGTGAAAAGCATGAGATTTTATTTTGAATTTATGAGAAATGTAAAACGGACCAGCGAATAACAAATGCCTAAAAAGTGATGGGAAAGAGATCTAAAGTATAAAAAATTTGAAATATTTTTTGGTATATATAATCTATCTTTCTAAAGATGCGAAAAGTGCAAACAACTTACAAGCTAAATGCAACCTATCACTACCCTATATGCTCAACAAACTACTTGCAAGGCAAGACTTAAGCTTCTAGAAGAGATCTAAAATGCAAACAAAGAGATCTAAGATTGAAACTTTGAAACTTTTTATGAGATTTTAAATATTTCAAGAAACTAGATGTAACCTACAACAAATAAACTAACCACTAACTTGTTTCTTTTTTGTGTTTTGTGTGTAGTATTTAGGGCTTTTTGGAGATGGACGAGAGGAAGCTAGGAAGCCAAAAACGAAAGGAAGAATGTAAGGAAAAATGAGGGTAAGGAGAAGGAATGAGGAATTGGACAAAAAGGAGGAGATGGTAGGGGAGTAGGGAGACGAATAGGAGAAGAAAAGGAAAAACGAATGGGAAAAGAAGAGGATGGATAAGTGGGAGAAGAGTTGGACGAATGGAAGAGAAAGTAGGGAAAAGGATGAAGACAAAAGAAGGCAAGAGGGAGGTGAAATGGCTAGAGGAAGAAGGCTTAGCAAGACAAAGGTAAAAATGGAGATCAAAGAGAAAAATAGAAGGTTTTGAAGAGGTAAACCCTTGAGAACAATGTAACCAAATAGAAGTTTTTGAAGCTTGATGGGAAGAGCTAGATCCTCTAGTTTCTTTGAGTTCAGAAAGCTTGAAAATCCTTTAGCCTTATGTAGAGTGAAGATGTACCTGCAAGAACCTTAAGCATTTGGCAATATATGTGAAACAAGAATATTTAAGCGAAAAGAACTAGATACATTGTTTGCTTGTGCTAGATTGTTAGCCCTCTTGAAACAAGATCTACAACTTAATAATATCAAATACAAATGCAAGAACAATATCACCTCTTTTATAAGGTTAAGCAATGGCCACCAAGAACCTCCACGTTTTGACCTCCAAAGTCTCAATTTTATTAATAATGAAAATCGTTTACAAAATGTCCAGAGTTTCTTTGCTCAAAAGTCCATCAGGAATGAGGAAATAATGCCTCATTATATAGAAAAACAAAAACCTACCTCTACCCTAATTCGAATTGGCTTGTATGAGAGCCAATGGCACAATCACAAATTTGTACTCCAAGTCTAAATCTCAATCAACACCGAGTTTGGAGCTTAGACTCACCAACAACTTGAGTTCGAATCTATGTGGATGGGGAGGTGGCCTCTACCTAGGCAAGGCACCCCCCATCTACCTCGTGGAAGCTCCACCATACCACACACTCATTTCCATGTGGCAAACTCGACCTCCAACCAAGAGATTGACGTGAGGATGAAGGAATGCGTGAGCTTTAGTGATGAAAAGCTTGGAGTGCAACTAGCTCTTGACTTGGAATCTTAGTAGTTGAGATGGGGAGGTGGCCTCCACCTTGGCAAGGCGCCCCCCATCCCATTCAAAGCAACCAAAACCAACACCAAATCGCATTAATTAGCTTGCCACATAACCAAATCGAGCTCTGCATGCAAGGTGGGCGAATTCTCAATTGGAGTCTGACTTGTGTTGACTGTATACTCAACTGAATGATGACTAAGATGATTGGAATCTTCATAAATGTTGAGTACCATGTCAATTAGCCTTTTACTTTATTCCTTTTGGATTATTTTGGAGAGATTTGGATTATCTCCAAAATAATCATTTTTTATTATTTTAATTAATAATTTCTTTGTAACTGGGTTTTTTGAGAAATCATTAATTATGAGGCCTAATTGACATCCGAAACTTAGGATAAACCGGTCCACGGGTCATGTGTGATTTTTGGCTTATGAATCGAGCCATCAATCACTGAATTCGGACCCCGGACGATAGGCATATTACAAATTGGAATTTCTTTATTTAAGCTATAGAGAAATTTATTTAAATTTAAAAAATATTTAAAAACCCAAAACCGGAGGACCCGGTAAAAAAAATTTGAAAATTTTTCTGAGGGTTCTAGGGACCTAGGACATGACCGACACTTATTCCAATAGTGTCTAGTAGGCTTATATACATCAGTTGGACTCTAATAACCCCCCATGGCTAAAATTTTCAAAATCGGGCATTCCAGCTTTGGAGGAAGCGAGAGAAAACCTCATCGATTATAGCTCGGCTATAGGCAAAGTATAATTGATAAGGACAAAAACTCCCTGGAATACCTTAGTTGCTTAATCAAGTCATGGGGGACCGAGACACTCAAATCCTACTAGCACACTTTATTACAAACCCCATGGGGCCATGGTCATGTCAACTGAAAAACAAAACCGGCTAGGCACAAATGCTGGATCATCTGATACACTGGAGTACAAACATTCATCATGTTTTTCAAATGGCGGATCTTCAAATAATCCAACTATGGTACAAATAAGTTGGTAACATATCTCTAAGAGGCAAAATTCCAAAATGAATTCCATGCTTAGGCCCTGAGAGAGTTGAGAAGAAGTACGATTCTAAGTTGCCCTCTCCCAAAATGACCATGATGATGAGAGTGATCACTATATTCGCGGAAGCTGAACTATGAATACATGTTGTCGCCCATATAATCGGCAATTTGTAAGTTTTCTACCCCTAAGGAGAGTTCTTTTTCAAAGATCTGTGTTCGCCAGAGAATCACCAATTGTTGTTGCTGCAACATCTCCCCCAAAATTTTGTAAATATTGGGGTCCCTCCTTATTATTTTTCTCTTAGTAAGTTTACTTAGGAGTTAAAGCATTCCCTAGAAGGTCTTTTATATTTAGTTTTTCTAGAGAAGTTAGTTTTTGAGTTTGTTGGTCTTTTTCTTCTAAGTCAAAACTCAACTTTTTCATCTGAAACTGTGGCTAAACTCAGCATTTTCTCCCGCAACGGCGGAAGAACTCACAAAGTTCTGCCGCAACGAGCGCCTCTTTTCTGTCAAGTCTTTTGACCTTGTAGCTTTTCGGGAAAACTCGCCAAGTTCACCCGAAACGACGGGCAAACTCGACGAGCCTCGCCGCAATGGCGAAACAACTCATAAGATTTTGCCGCGCCAGGCGGAAGGTTTTTAATTTCCTACCAAGGCACGAAGCCATTTTTTCGGGTGAACTCGGCAAGTTTCGCCACAACGTCGGACGAACTCGCCGTGTTCCCCCGCAACGTCGGAACAACTCTTATAAGTTTGCCGCGACGGGTGGGTGATTTATTAAAACGCACAGTCATTCCATGTTTTTTTCACAACGGACGGGCGAACTTGGGAAGTCTTGCCGCAACAGCGTGCAAACTCAGCAACTTTTGCCGAAACAACGCTTAGGACTTAAGAGTCCTCGCCGCAACGTCGGGCTAACTCACCATTTCCTTCCAATTTCGGCAGTTACGTTAAATGCCAAGTGTGCCCAGGTGACCCCTACTGTACATACCTTTTAATGTCGTTTTAAAACCCCACCAACCCATTGAATGCCCACATGTGTCAGCCTTTATATAAAGGGTTTGGGCAGTTTTGGTGTTTTCATTGGTAGAATTGTATGCTGTGCAAACTCCGTTTGAAGACTGTGTTAAGTTGCTCCAGCTCAGCCTATTTTCATCCTAATCAACCGTCATCAGACCAACCATTTCTTGCCAGGTAGGTGGTTCTAACATTGTTGTTTTTTTACTTTTTTTATTACTATCAAACCAGTCTCGGTATCACTATCATCGCACTAGCTGCATGTCCTGTGGACGTTCTATTTTTGTTGTTGTTTGGCCATTTCCAAGCATAAAACTAATAACCGTAGGCCCTTACAACTTTCTCCTAGTCCCTTGAACCTGCAAAACTCAGCCTTCCTGGGCAGTACAGACCTACCACCTCACTCGCGCTTTCGTTAAGGACATACTGAACCCAGTCTCCTTTGAAGCTCATATAGCGTCTTCCCCGAAACCACTTATCATCCTAGGGAGGAGTGTGGTTCTGTTTTAGCAAAATTCTTAATTCTTGTCTTTGCTTTTTACAAAACATTGTTATTTGACATTGTTACATATTTCAGTCGTGTTGTTATGCTAATCCAATATTTCTGCTCTTGCGTTTTTCTATATTCTATGTCTACTTATGCGTAGTCGCTGGACAGGATTAAGCCACAATGCCGAAGGGTAGAAAAAAGAAAGCTAAGATGACTGAACCGGAATTAGTAGAAACAAGAGTTGAAACTTTGTTCGAAGACACCAAGTCCATCACAAGAGTCCCTCCCGAAGCCAGGTAGGGATATGTATACCATATGATCAGAGACCAAGATATCCTTGGGGCACTCTTGGAAGAAGAGCATATCTACCAAAACATCAGAAGCCCTGGTATATCTAAAGCTTGCACATGCCCTGAGCTCTTTCCTTGCTCGGAAGTGATTGGTTGGATCCTGGGACATGCAAACCCTGAAATAAGAGTGTTGCCTGATAACAATGGAGAATCCTTTGCTTTGTTTCATCCAGCTTACATTGCAATAGCTTACAAGTTACCACATGATCAACAGCCACTGAACGACGAATGGCTGGAGAAGATCAAGATGGACAATTTTGAAATGGCTAAGAAGTTGTTAATCGCAGGAAAACATCTAAGAAAAGAGACAGAGATGAGTATGAGGTCCAAAACCTAAGGGATCCTTTCTGGATGATTGCCCTTATGTTAAGCAGAATTTTTGGCATGGTTGACGGAACCATTTACAAGATACAATGGGTTCCCATAATTCATTATGTGTCATTCAAGGGAATGATTTTTAATTGGGCAACTATTCTCTCTGATAGTCTATTGTCCACCATAACCGTTGCCAAAGAAGGTCTGATCCTAAAGAAGTCAAAATTTTATATGTCATCATATCTTATATATTTCATTTTGGAAAAGCTTCCTTTCCCTAAGTTAGGTTGCATTTGGGATCAGGCCAATACCCCAGTGTACACAGCTTATAAAATACTTTGGGCCCAGAATTACAGGACATACTACAAGCTCATTTGTGAAGAATTCATCATACCTTTGTATGAGCTAATGTTTAACGAAGAACCAAATTGCTTATCAGAGAATGCCATGGAAGTTATGGAAAACTACGATGATTTCTACTTTTCAGAGAATGGTACTTATATCAGAATGTATGGAAGCTCCAAGCCACCTTATATCTTGCCCAGGTATGCCACTGATTACAAAGTATTGAAAGAAGCAGTTAGGCAAGTTTTTCTTGATGGAGTTGGTGGATTTCTGAATAGGTTGAAGAAGGCCTCATTTCCTCCCTTGCCTTTCTGTATTGGAGCCTACAAGTTCTCGAGGGTTGCATCGGCTGAAGATTTTATCCTGGAGTTAAAAGGATTTCACGTCGGGGAAGTGGTCTTCCATAGGAATGACAGGCGGAACAAAGCTGTAGATCATTGCAAAGAGTTACATGCTCACTTTTATTATGCTCATTACTACGATGAAGATGAGGAGGTATATAGGGGAATCAGTAACATGACTGAGTTGCAAATCTGTCATCTCAAAGGTGGAGCTGGTTCTAGCTCCACCGTTGTCCAAGATACCGAAGAGGCCAAACTGCATAAAGAGAAGGAAGTAGTCGAAGCTCTAGCCAATGAAGAGAAAAGGCTAAAGGAGGAAACGGAGAGGATCCAAAAAGAAGCTGCCGATAAGATGCGAAAGGAGCAAGAGGACAAGCTTCAACAGGAAGAAGCTCTTAAGCATCAGCAGGAAGAAACTCTTAGGTTGCAAGAAGAAGAAACCCAAAGGCTTCGAGATCAAGAATTAGAGGAGACAAGATTACAGCAGGCTTCTAAAGAGCAGGAAGAAAGGGAGGCGGTCGAGAACCAACTAAGGGCCGAAGAAGAAGAAAGACTACTTAAAGCCGAGGAAGAAAATAAAGCCAATAAAGACACACAAGCTGGTGGTTCTAACACGTAGTATATGGATGTAAACTCATCCCAAGTGGTCCAGACCCCACCCGCGGAAGAGAACATCCTTATAGAAAATATTCCACTGGCCCCTTTCACCCCATTAAAGGATCATACTGTGTCCAAGTGGGATAGATTTGTGTACAAAAAGAATAGGAAGTCCATTGTGCTAAAGTCAGAAACAAGGTTAAAGAGACCTTTTGAGCCGGACATCATCACCCAACGGGAAACTACTGTTATGCAAAACATGAATAAGGCTCCTGTGGCTATGGCATCTGCTACTGGAGCGGCAACAAAAGCAAGCGAGGACAATGTAATCTAAATGGTTAAGGAGTTTGAGTCAACCAAGAAAAGGGCTCGTATGCTGCAACACACCGTGGCTAATGAGCAATCCTATAGGGATATCGTGGTAAAGAAATACAATCGCCTTTTGTCCGATCATAAGGAGTTGTCAGATAAATATCAACACCTGGAGGAGGAAAAGGAACACCTAGCAGTCCAAATGATGGTACTTGAAGCAGAAAAGAATTATGTCGAAGCTAAAGTTGTTCAATTAGAAGAGGATAAGTAGTTAATGGCTGAGCAGCTAGAACAAGCAAATAGCAGAGCAATGGACATGACTCCCTTTCACGAGCAATCCTGTGACGTGCTTAAGCAAATGCATGAGAAACAAGAACTGTTGACTGAAGAGATTTGCAGGCTAAAGGCCATGGTGGATAGAATGAAGGAGATCAACTCTGAAGCTATTAGGCTAAGAAATAAGTACGCACGGGTAAAAGCAGATATTTTAAGACAAATGGAGTGGAGAGAAGGGAAAGTGGATTTCCCCAAGCACCTCCCATTCAAATCTGTATCTGATTTTAAGGAAGACGTAACCTTCATGGAATTTTGTAGGAATTGCAATGCAAAATTAATCACTGTTATCCAGGTAACGATGGGAAAGTGCAATGGCCTCTATCAAAAGATGCAAGAAGTTCATTTAAGGTGCAAAGTTGCATCTCCTCAGAGTCTTGAAGAGTTTTCGAGTAAAGAACAGCGCCTGTCCAATTTAAAAGATGAACTGAGTGTTCAAATGGAATATGTGAGGAGAATTGATGTGTTAACCACAGATGATCTCCATCAATGCATCGTGTTGCCTTCAGTACACGCTCAGATGTTTCACGAAATCCACCAGACTGCAGTAGTAGAAATGCAAGACATCGAGGCAAAGCTTGAAAAACATGTAACTTCGAAGAAAATACTGGTCCCTGCCCCTGCCAATGTTTTCATAATAGACACAGGTGTTTGGTTCAGTTATATAGCAGAAGAAGATAAGAAAGCAGCGACAAAGGCATCAATCGATAAAGGCACACCATCTGGAGCATAGACACAAGCGGAGACAGAAGTACCCTCTAAGATGACAGCTTCGGCTGAAATAGAGGCAGCACCCCAGAGCTGATGTGGCAGCCATAATACACTGAGTTTTTCCCTTTCTATTACTAAGTCGTGAAGTATTTGGGATAACTGTCCTTTTTTTTGTCTTTTGTATAAAGGGGGCCACGAATTACTCTATTTTTTGTAAGAGATTTTTAAAAAGAAAATTAAAAGATCTAGGGAAGATACAGGTGGCAGCCCTAGAGGCATTTTGTAAAGCTATTTATAGCTGTTTAGAGAATAGTACAAGGAATTTTTGCATGTGAAAGACATTTTCTGTCTTGTACGTGAACTATTTTACTGCATGTATATGAAATTCGAATTTACCTAAAGAAAGCTTGGGAGACTACATTTTTTCCTAAGAGATGTGTTAAATGTTTGTTGGATTACTCTTGTATCATCTATACACTACTGTGAGATCTTTCCTTACTGTTATGAATTATTTCTGTGTGATGAATGATTCTCCTATTTTATGTGCAAAGATGTATATCTCAAATGAGTAATGGAATGTATTAACTAAATTAAAGTTATCTTTAACATCTTTTATATTCTGTTGTAGATGCATCTTTATGATTAAATAGCTATCTATCTTATCTTTAGATGTTTCTTTCAGTTTATTACTCATCTTTAAAGTTTGCTCCTTGCAAGGATAGATTAGATTTGCTTACATTAGTTTAGATTAATTCTTCTTAGTTAGCTGCATTTAGTTTAGAACACTTGCATATCATCTTTAAAATAAAATACATAAATGGTGGATCGAGCCGCAACCGGTGCAAAGAACAGGAATCTTTAAATCTTATGGTAGCTGGAACCGTTAACCGGACGGATTCCCTACACCAAACGGTGAGCAATCTAATTGGGCTTTCTTACCGGGGAGAATCCCTTGTTGATTGATGCTACGAATTTCGAGGCATCAACAGACATATGACATAGAAAAGGAGAAGGAAATTGAAAATCAATTATCCTAGATTTTTCGACACTTATGTTGAGAAAATTCCCATTAGGATGAAAATAAAATGTGTTTTATGAGCTTCCATATTGGGAACATTAGATTTCCCACTTACTAGACCCCATGCCTATGATAAAAAAATGTTTCATCCTCTTTATGGAGGCACATACCATCGAAAAAAATTGACACATTGGTTGTTAGGAGAGATATTATTTCTTCGAATACTAAAAAGAAACATTGACCAAGAAAATAAAGTAGAGAAGAGGTCAGTCCCTCTTGGTCTTCTAAAGAAGGTGTTGTCCCATAGATTTTGAAGAAAGATGATCTTTCTTTGGAAAAGGATGTTATATTGAGTGTGAAGGCACCTTCATTATATGGGTTGACTCTATGATGTTGCTTCACATTAGAAGAACAATTGTTAAGGGAAATCGCATGACCATTTGAACCTTCTAACGGTATGTATGCCAATTACATGCTTCTTTTTCCGTAGTGTAGGTTATAGTATGATATGAATTCATAGTTTTATGCCAGTTAATTTCGTATGTGTTTATTTTGTTGTGTCATTATCCTTTGCTTATGTGTGGTTGTGTGAACCATGACTTCCCCCATGACCTACGACGAGTTGTTTCTAAATTATTTTCAATTGTACATTGGATTAAATCAAATGAGATTCAAATGGATAATATTCCATGGTGGCATCAAGAGATCACTAAGATTATTTGTATGTTTGAGAAGAAACTTCCCACAAGTTTCATGGACTTACAAGTCCATCTTCTAATTCACTTAGCTGGTGAGGTTGAATTAGTTGGGGTGGTCTCATGTCATTGGATGTTCTTCTTGGAGAGGTACATGAAAAAGTTGAAAGGGTTTGTTCGACAAAAGGCAAAATCCAAGGGGTCTATCATGGAGGGGTACATAGTATACGAGTTGTTATATTATGCTAGTGAATACATCAAGCAAATTGACAACACACTAGGTTGAGTGGTTTGTTAAGATTCAATATGCTAAGACAGAAAATAGCAGCATTACATTCCATTTCACAATAATAGCATATACAGGATCACTGAAGAAACAACAAGCACAGCATAAACACAAGAGACAGAGATTTATCCTGGGAAACCCTCATGGGGTAGAAAACCCAGCAAAGCTTCCTCAATATAGATGACCAGCAATATACAAAGATGAAACCCTGAGACATGATCTCCTCCTCCACAATAGCAGACCTCTCCTCCACAAGTGCGCTATCCTCAAGTGAGTGAATGTGTATAATGAGGAACACACCTCCTCTATTTATACACTACTCTGATATGTATTTTACACAAGTACATGTAGGCTCGTATTTAACCATTAGGTTAAATACCCCATTATAACTGACTGGGCCGACCCCTCTAGGGTGGTCTAATAACCCTTTGACCCACATAACACATACAGGGTCGACCCCCACTAGGGAAGTCTAATAACCCAAGTTACCACATTCCGACGAAGGAATAAACATCTCCGGATATACAATAAGATCTTCACGGAGGAATGAATCATCTCCGGAATAATAAAGTACAAATATAATATTCTTTGAAGTTACAATATCTCAACACTCCCCCTTAACGAGAAGGATATTATAACAGCATCTGCACGAGCAAGGAGTCATCAACATCATACATGATACATCTATAAATCATTGGAAGCTTTCTCAACATCATCAGTAACTCAACCAGTTACTGGAATATCTTCAATACTGGAACATCAACATCTTCAGTACTGAGTCTTTATCTTCTGCATCACTCAAACAGCTACAACAACATCAATATCTGAATCCTCACGATTGTCAGCATCGCCATCACACGATCATCAGCATCGTCATCACATGATCAACAACGTCGTCATCTAGATCATCACGATCAGCAGCATCGTCATCTAGATCATCACGATCAGCAGCATCGTCATCTAGATCATCACGATCAATAACATCGTCATCTAGATCATCATGATCAACAACATCATCAATACAAGTATAAATATCATTAATACAAGTTTCCTCATCAATACAAGTATACACATCATCAATACAAGTATCCTCATCAATACAAGTATACACATCATCAATACAAGTATCCTCATCAATACAAGTATACACATCATCAATACAAGTATCCTCATCAATACAAGTATACACATCATCAATACAAGTATCCTCATCAATACAAGTATACACATCATCAATACAAGTATCCTCATCAATACAAGTATACACAATAGAAGCATACCCTGCAACACACAAGATCCAATTACGGGATGATCAATCCCTCTCACTTTAGGACATAGGTCCAAGGATGATACAATCCTGATCCGCTTACGGGATGATCAGTCCCTCTCAGTTTAAGACAACTCTCATGTCCATGGATGATGCAATCCAGATCAACTTACAGGATGATCAATCCTTATCACTTTAAGACACCTCACCACGTCTAGGGACGAGGCAATCCCAATCTATTTACTGGATGATTAGTCCTTATCACTTAAGACATCTCACCATGTCTAGGGACGAGGCAATCCCAATCTATTTACAGGATGATTAGTCCTTATCACTTTAAGACATCTCACCATGTCTAGGGACGAGGCAATCCCAATCTATTTACAGGATGATTAGTCCTTATCAGTTTAAGACATCTCACCATGTCTAGAGATGAGGCAATCCCAATCTATTTACAGGATGATTAGTCCACTCAATCTCATTTAGGACTATCCTTCCTTTCAAAATTACTGGATTTACTGTCCAAGGATGATTTAATCCATTCAATTCATTTAGGACTATCCTTCCTTTCGGAATTACTGGATTTACTGTCCAAGGATGATTTAATCCACTCAATTCATTTAGGACTATCCTTCCTTTCGGAATTACTGGATTTACTGTCCAAGGATGATTTAATCCACTCAATTCATTTAGGACTATCCTTCCTTTCGGAATTACTGGATTTACTGTCCAAGGATGATTTAATCCACTCAATTCATTTAGGACTATCCTTCCTTTCGGAATTACTGGATTTACTGTCCAAGGATGATTTAATCCACTCAATTCATTTAGGACTATCGTTCCTTTCGGAATTACTGGATTTACTGTCCAAGGATGATTTAATCCACTCAATTCATTTAGGACTATCCTTCCTTTCGGAATTACTGGATTTACTGTCCAAGGATGATTTAATCCACAACCGTACATTTAGGACCAACGTCCAAGGATGACTTAATCCTCAACCGTACATTTAGGACCTACGTCCAAGGATGACTTAATCCTCAACCGTACATTTAGGACCTACGTCCAAGGATGACTTAATCCTCAACCGTACATTTAGGACCACGTCCAAGGATGACTTAATCCTCAACCGTACATTTAGGACCTACGTCCAAGGATGACTTAATCCTCCACCGTACATTTAGGACCATGTCCAAGGATGACTTAATCCTCAACCGTACATTTAGGACCTACGTCCAAGGATGACTTAATCCTCAACCGTACATTTAGGACCTACGTCCAAGGATGACTTAATCCTCAACCGTACATTTAGGACCACGTCCAAGGATGACTTAATCCTCAACCGTACATTTAGGACCTACGTCCAAGGATGACTTAATCCTCCACCGTACATTTAGGACCACGTCCAAGGATGACTTAATCCTCAACCGTACATTTAGGACCTACGTCCAAGGATGACTTAATCCTCAACCGTACATTTAGGACCTACGTCCAAGGATGACTTAATCCTCAACCGTACATTTAGGACCTACGTCCAAGGATGACTTAATATTCAACCGTCCACCAAGGAATTCATTCTCGAAGACATACGTCTACGGCTCTTCTTTAGGACTGAAGTCCAGGGATGATCCAATCCCCTCACATGTTCACCAAGAACTTCATTCACGAAGACATACGTCTATGGCTCTCTTTAGGACTGAAAGTCCAGGGATGATCCAATCCCCTCAAGTCCACCGAGGACTTCATTCTCGGAGACCTTACGTCTACGGCTCTCTTTAGGACTGAAAGTCCAGGGATGATCCAATCCCCTCAAGTCCACCAAGGACTTCATTCTCGGAGACATCACGTCTACGGCTCTCTTTAGGACTGAAAGTACAGGGATGATCCAATCCCCTCAAGTCCACCGAGGACTTCATTCTCGGAGACCTTACGTCTACGGCTCTCTTTAGGACCGAAAGTCCAAGGATGATGCAATCCTCACATGTATTCTCATCAATTACTATCGATCCTGGGAACCCATACAGAACCTGATTCACACTTCTTCTTTAATTACACCATTAAGCGAATGGTCTTATCTAGCCACTTGGAGCAAACATCTCATCATGATTCTCTTCTTCTTTCTAAGAGAATCTTCTAGCCACAAGCCTTCTATAGTGTGTTTGATTTGAAAATCCTTTTTTTTTTTTTTTTAACATCCATCGCTTGTTCAGTGTTCATCATTCATCATGATCTTTCCTACAAATCAAAATTAAGTACATGATTAGTAATACTTCATAATCATCAAATCATATTGACATGATAACCTATTATGCATACAGATATCATTTACATAGTTATGCAACTATTTTGACCAATACTTTGGCACAACACTTTCCCATATCCTGTATGCATACAGTGGCTATCTAGATGCCTTCCATCTCTACCAGAACATACTATCGAGAGTGTGCACAGCTCTCAGCATGTCAGCAAAGAGGTTTCATTCTAGACAAGCAACAATGGAATGTTTGTCCAACTTACCAATCATATGCATATTAGTAGTATATTGTTCAATGCTCTATGAATGTTTACACTCAGCATCATATATTCTAGGAATACAAATATGCATACAACCTATTACAGGCAATATCATTTACTATTTCAAATAACAACTCAAATACTTATCTTTTATGTTTGTGTGGTTGCCTCCCGCTTGATCTTCTGTATGTCTTTTGAACTTCTATTCATTCTGTACCACTGTGCATGTTCAAGTGTCATCCTCATGATCTCATACACAAACATACACCCATTAGTATGTTCTAAATGTTATCAAAACATTATAGTTCTAAATAATCTTGAAAATGTATAGTCATGATTATAGTTAATAAACATTAGTATTCAAGATTTCAGGGAAGTCTTCTTTTACTCATGCATATCATCAATCAAGATAAAAGACATAATATGCATAATCCCTTGATTACTAACTTTATGAATAAGCATAACCAATAATTACATAAGGGATCCTAACACAAGGTAAGATTCATGGGAAACATACCTGGATTAGTATACCTACTTAGTTATGTACAACATACCTAAACAATCTCTTCAATGATTTAGAGATCCTGAGCTAGAACCTGCATGTCTCATAGGTTAAGCATAATATACCAAAGTCATACATACCTCATAAGTAGAACAAATATTATGGATGAGTCTTTGTCTTCATGTTTTCATGGTCATGGAACCTGATTTGTCTTTTGTGATGTACCTGTATCTTGTTAGCAGACAACATCAACCTCACAAAACATCATAATGCATTAGTACAATCATATAGCCCTAATAAATGAATGTCTTTGATCATTCACATGCATTCATACTGTTACTAGGGTGATAAGACAATTCTAACATTAATCAAGATTGTACTAATAAATAATATGAAGACAAAAACGTCATGAACTTAATCAAGAATTAGATTTCAAGACATACCTGAGCCTCCTTAAGTCATACCTGTCGAGACTTCTTGTAGTCTTCTTATGTAAGGCCTTAGCCTCAACTCCCCCTGAAACTTGATCTGGAGCTTGATTAGGGTTTGCTAGAGAAACCCTAAAAATTCAATCTTTGACTTTCATACTTCTGAATGGATGAAAGAATATGTCTTGCTGAGCTGATCAAACTAGCATACTTCAATTTTGGAATTTCCAAAATTTGACCCCTCAAAATTGCCTTTGAAACTTCTGGATCTTCTGGACAGGATCCCGAAATAGGGTTTGATGAAGCCCACCCTTCTGCCCAAACAAAAGGTTCGATCCAAGGCTCTAAACTCTTATTTTTCTTAGGAGCTTCCAGCCGTGTTTATAGACTTCAAAAATTCCAACTTTTGCTGAAGCCCTAATTTTCCATCTTTCCGATCAAAATCCCGAACTGGGGTTTGATCAAGCCCGGTCTTCCACCCAACCAAAAAATTTGATCTTGGTCTCTAAATTTCGATTTTCCTGAGTAGCATTCAGCCGTGGACTCCGATTCCAAAAATTCTAACTTTCTCCGAAACCCTAAATTCCGGAAGCCATGAATAAAGGTGCTCCAAAAATAATTCTGTTTTGACAGAAATATGCACCTGATTGTTTCTGCTATAAATCTGAAATTTTTGCTCCACAGGGTCTGAAACCCTTTTTCTGCAGTAGCCTGACCTGTCATCTTTCCATCCTGACAGGTCTGACCTCAATTGGGTTTTCTGAGAGAGAGTTATGCCAAGTGTCGCAACATGAACTTTTTATGGGATAAAACAGGAGAGCGAACTTGTACGGCATGCCACGTGTCACTGTTTGAACTTCGGCCTCTGAAAACTTTTTCTGAGATAGCTCGACCTGTTATCTTTCCATCCTGACAGGTCTGACCTCAATTGGATTCTCTAAGAGAGATTTATGCCAAGTGTCGCAATGTGACCTGTTTATGGGATAAAACAGGAGATCAAACTTGTACGGCGTGCCACGTGTCACTGGTTCACCTTCGGCCTCTGAAAAAGTTTTATGAGATAGTACAGTCTGTGTACTACCTGTCACTTTTTACGAAATTTCATTTGGAGCTTTCTATCCCAAGTTATGACCTTTTTTCCAAGGTCACCTGATTTTGACTGAGATCTGGAAGAGGCAGAAACCCTAACTTGTACTGATCATAACTCACAAAGTACAACGAATCTGAGGATTCCCTTTGGACACAAGGTACCTGGGGATGTTATCTTCGACCTGTAAACTTTTCAGACCCTGAACCTTCGCCAAAATGGATTTATAGCGAAAGTTCCACGATGACTGTTTTTTGCTATGTAAAACCCTAACCTTGAAATTGTCGTAAGTAAAGCAAGTGTCGTAAGTGCCATACCTTGTCTTCCTTCAAGTTAGCTCTGATACCATGTTAAGATTCAATATGCTAAGACAGAAAATAGTATCATTACATTCCATTTCACAATAATAGCATATACAGGATCACTGAAGAAACAACAAGCACAGCATAAACACAAGAGACAGAGATTTATCCTGGGAAACCCTCATGGGGTAGAAAACCCAGCAAAGCTTCCTCAATATAGATGACCAGCAATATACAAAGATGAAACCCTGAGACATGATCTCCTCCTCCACAATAGCATACCTCTCCTCCACAAGTGCGTTATCCTCAAGTGAGTGAATGTGTATAATGAGGAACACACCTCCTCTATTTATACACTACTCTGATATGTATTTTACACAAGTACATGTAGGCTCGTATTTAACCATTAGGTTAAATACCCCATTATAACTGACTGGGCCGACCCCTCTAGGGTGGTCTAATAACCCTTTGACCCACATAACACATACAGGGCCGACCCCCACTAGGGAAGTCTAATAACCCAAGTTACCACATTCCGACGGAGGAATAAACATCTCCGGATATACAATAAGATCTTCACGGAGGAATGAATCATCTTCGGAATAATAAAGTACAAATATAATATTCTTTGAAGTTACAATATCTCAACATGGTTTGGGAGGACCAACATGATGAGTAAAAAAAGGAAGGGAAGCTACTCCAAATGAATGAAAAAAGACACATGATAAAGAGTAAGTCACTTATCTTTTGTCATTTTTATACAAAGTAATTGTTTACACTGAACTTGATAATATATATTTGATCTCCTAATTTTTTTCATTTCATGAATGCATCAGTGAATGCATAAATTCATTCCATCAATAAGTTTTTATTTACAATTTGGATGCAATGAAACCATGGGTCGTGTTGTATGAAGAGAAGAGAAAGAAATGGGACAGTGATAAGAAATAATTCAGACAGTTGAATGCTAGACGCATGGATTATCTTGATCATTTAAAAGAAACTATGCCAATTATCTATCCCAATAGTTGGGTGGATGACCAAATCAAAGAAAAATATGGCACTTTTGATTGTTACCCAGGTGCTGAAGAGGATGCACTAAACATGGGGATTGGGTGCAGCAACTCTGTAATAATCTCTCCATTTACATTGTTCATTTTATAATGCACGTTTGAATTATAACCTGTATTATGTTTTTATTAATGCCTAGCTTACTAGGCATATGACAACATTTTTTTTTTGCATTTTTATAGGTGCATTTGTTCCCATCTATATGGGCATATGGACATCATTTTCACACTAAGGATACAAGTGATGTATGTGTCAAATTTGACTATGGAGTGGATTTTTAGTTCGGCCAATCTAGTTGTGTTAGTCATCGTGATCACAACCCAATAGAGAGGAAGCTAGTTTATGTTGGAAATATACACAAGATTGTGCAAGTGGACTTTGCAACTTTCCAATGTGTTATTTTTAGGTGCAAGTGGTGGGATACTTTCGACCGGAATAATGTAAAGGAAGATCGTGAGAGTGGTCTAATATGTATCAAATTTAAAAATATGTGGGATGAAAAGAATGAGCCTTATGTTTCCCCAAAACACTACAACCAAGTGTTCTTTTCCTCAGATATGTTGGATAGGGGTTGGTGGTTCGTACTAAGACATGATCCAAAATCAAAACATATTTTTGAGAACAACAATGTTATCATGCCAACCGAGTAAGAAAATCATGGTGATGGAAACGATAGTGATATGTACATGTTTTATTTGGACATTTATGTTATGGTTGTGGCATTTTATTATGGGTATCTATAATTAATGAATTTTTTTTCTTCATTTTAGGATGTGGGATATGAAAAGTTAACTACCATTTACAACCATCATGTTGAAGAAAAATTAAAATAATGTGAAACTTCGAGGTTTTTAATGAATTATGAAGCCTTTCCAATTGTAAGATTTGCATGTTCTCTATTTTTATAAAACTATTATGAGGTTGGATATGAAAACTTAACAACCATTTACAACCATGATGTTGAAGAGAAATTAATTTTTTGTGGAACTTCAAGCTCTTTTCTAATTATTTTCATGTGAATAATTTTTATTTGCAACATCTGCATGTTCTCTCTTTTTATAAGATTAATATTATCAACTATTACCATGAAGGTCAATTTACTTGAAGGTCATTCAAGTTTGTAAATATGCTTAATCAACATAACATATATAATGACATTAAATAATTACAAGTTATTACAATAACAATCTAAATGAAATGATTCCATATTTAAACATTATATGGACATCCTCAAACTCAAGAGGTCCAAAGCATACTAAGTCACCATACCTTATTTAGCATCCCACTCTAGATTGGTTTCATACGTTCAACCATCATTCAATTTTACTTTCAAGTGAACAAATATCCTTCAACAAGGTCAACTTGTTGATGTTATTTGAATGTTATCCACAAATTCGCTTATTAACTTATTGATGTTATTTGATGTTATCCACAAATTCATGCTAAATATTTATTCCATAGAGAAAGTTATTTGAATAATTTTTGCATACCTCGAAAAATTACACTACTTATAGAGTAAAAAGGGAGCACATAAGAATATCTCTTCTTCATGGCCATACCATAACAAAAAACTGCATACAAAAGCCAACATACATTATTCAAACTACTATGAAGCACATAGGTCCAATAGGCAATAGTGTTGTCAATGATTATGATACCATATTGTAATACTCTAAGCACTACGACAACAAACAGAATGTATTATACTCAATTAAAAATTTAGGCACATTAACTCCAACTTTCCTATAGAGTGTAAATTGATCCCCAATTTTATCCAAATAATGGCTTTATTATGTTTACCGGAATATGAATAATATGGTGCAACCCAAGGTATATTGTCAAACCATTGTAATATGCTCAATCAGGTCTAATATATCACCATTGTAATGTTCTCAATCCAACATCGGATCTCTCAACCCCAATCCCATCCCAGAGAATCACTAGATTCAAAACTAGGAGCATTAGTTCAAATCTGACCACACGGAACACTCGGTTTCCAACTCTTCCCAAACAACCCTTAAGTCACTCAAATTTGACCCAACCACCCTCTGAGGGACTCAAACATAACTAATTTGACCATTAACAGACATCAAAGGACTTTATGGAAGCTTTGAACATTAAAACGTAAGACTACATTGACATTTCTAACTAGGGTGAGCAAACATAAATGTACAAATTAGTCGACCGATAAAATGATCATAAATCAAGAATACATAAACCTTTTTTAGTGAAATAAAAAGTGTTTCCTAGTGGAAATGACACTCCTGACACAATAGAATAGGTATCACAACCCATATACACTCATAAATGGTCGAACCATAAGATGACTTTGGAACCACTTAACATCGGCACAAGATTAAGAACACCAACAGTTATAGAGCTTCCAAACCAAACCCAAATGCTACCAAACACACTCGAATCAAGAATAATGGATTAATAACAAACACAAGGGACTCATATGAAGGTTTCAAATCATAACATTAATTTTACACAACCACATTCAAACGACATTAATTTTACACAACCACATTCAAACGTATATGCTCATAGATAACCATTTATCCATAGATCAACCCCATGCTTGAATATGGGACAACATAAGAGGGAAAGCACTATGATTTTTATTATAAATGGGAAATTTTCAGAGAGTACATAAATGGATGCTACATAATATCTAAATACAAATAAATATATTCTACAAAGAGAGTAGAAACGGCTGCTACGGAACCACGGAGAAAAAAGGGAGAGTTACTGCTCCAAATGAGTGATTTCCTTCCACCATTGCACTTCTCCAATGTGCCCTCCATCAAAATATCAATGATAATAATCCATTCAAGCATCCTTCATGAATTTTGGATAGCCACAGGTGCTCCCTCCACAAGCAGAGACCACCACAACACTGCACTCCTGGAAACACCACAAATTCAAACTTATACTAACTGGAACTCAAACACACCAACTAAAGATGAAACCAGCTACTAAACATGGACATAAACATCTACAATAAAATATGTAGAGAAATCTAAAGGTGACTTCTCCTCTCAATAATCAACTACAATGAAGCTTAGTGAAGAGATCAGAGTGATCTCCTCCTCTCTACCAGCTAGGGTGGAATGTTTCACCACTAAAACTAGTTCACAATTTCAAGGGGCACATATCCTAAGCTTTAAAATCCACTAGATATCTCCTGTTCAAAATCAAAATTTCCAAAATCCCCCTCCCTATAGACCTGCATCCTTCTTATAGACTTCATTGGGCCCTTCCCCTTCCTTCTAGAATTCTCTCATAACATATTTAACAAAATATTAATAAATGTTATTTCATGAGAGAATGGGTCCTTAGAACACATTTACATAATTTCCTAGTGTTATTTACCCAATGGTACTTTACCTCACTTGGAAATTCGAATTAGCTATGCATAGTCAATTTTTGGGGAAGTTACACCTTCATGTGGGCTCACCTTCACCTCTAGCGCCCTCCTTGGCTAAAAATAGGACCTGCAGTATGCCATATGGTGTCATAAGGTGTCATAGATGCTTTCCTAGTGTCATAAATCACCATTGGGAGTTACTTATCCACAAATGCGCTATCACTGGCTATTTTTAGCCTGGAACCAACTCATGAGATTCCTTGGGAGTTACTCCTCCTTGAGTGTGCCTTCCCTTTGTTATTTTTGGCCCAGGAGTGTCATGTCCCCTCCCTAGCGGCCAGGGTCACATCTTGGATCCTCCCATCCCTAGGGGTCTAAGTGGTTAATTAAATGAGAATTTAATTAATGGGGGTATTTTTTGAGGCAATTACACCATAGGAGACAATTAATTATTAGTTAATTAATTAATTGTTGAAGTTGGAATTAATTATGAGTTGTATTATTTTTATTTTAATGTTTCTTACTAATAAATGTTGCCAAGTGGGTGATGAAGGCTAGGAGGTCTAATTGGTAGCAAGTGGCTAATCTTGCCTAAGTGGAAAAACTCTCAGAAAGGAAGGAAAGCCAATGGAGAAAAAAGAAACTGACAAAAGCTAGAAAAAACTGGCAAAAGCATAAAAGAGGAAAGTAAAGAAAGAGGACGGATTCAAAAAAGCAGTCAGAAGGAAAATAGTAACAACCAGAAAAGCTACCGAAGGCGCACTTGCCAAAAATCACTGAAGGAGATGAAGGAAAGAAAGTGGAGAAAGCAGAGAGTTGCTATTCCTATCAAGGAATGCGCCCTACCTCATCCACACGTGTGGCTTGGCTTTCTCTTCAAGCTAACTCATCTATTTAGGCATGCTTCCAACTCCAGGAAAGAACTTTTTTATCATTTAGTAATTTTGGTTGAGAGCTTTAAGCCTCTCTAGTTGAGTGATGTGCCTCAACTATTTCTCTTGGGTGATGTGCCCCAAGGCCCTATAGTCTTCATTGAGTGTTATGCAGGTCAATATCAAGCTGCTACAACCATTATCAGTCACTACCATCTTCACCAAAACTAGCTAGAATTTCACTGTATGAGAGATCTTCTCTTCCAATAGACTGGAGATTCTCCAGTTGAAGATGAATGCTCCAATGAATGCGCCCAAGGATTGAGGGAGATTTGGTACATCCATATGTTCAGTCAAAAGATATGTCCAGTATCAGAAAGCGGCCTCAGAACTGATCCATCCTCTTC
This sequence comes from Larix kaempferi, assembly GCA_027924585.1. Lineage (NCBI taxonomy): Eukaryota > Viridiplantae > Streptophyta > Pinopsida > Pinales > Pinaceae > Larix > Larix kaempferi. The sequence goes on from BSBM01000484.1 coordinate 13,280,010, forward strand.
TTCTCACTCATTCTCACAACCACAGCTAGATTTGGAGGCGTTTTCCCTACAAGGAAGAGAAGACCCGTGGATAGCGCCCCATACTTTCTCAGAGACTCAGTATGCAGCCCATACTTTTTTTCATACCTATAGAAGACCATAATACACTTTCAGAACAGATATTTGGTCATTACATCTCTTCTTACAGTCCTTCTATGGCCCTATGAGGGAGTTTTCTAGTCTACAAGACATTGTACTGATGAGGAGCTATTAAAAGAGTACAAATTTGGTTCTGTTAGTAATATTTAGAATTGATGATTTTAATTAAATTATATCAGAGCATATTAATATTTCAGAACATATTATTTAATTAAATAAAGTCATTTATTAACTCAGATTGGAAGACTAGCTCATTGAGCACTGTTTATTGACTAGTTTTGCAAGAATGACTACCAAATTTATTTTAAATATCAGATCTACTTTTTGTAAGTTGTAGGGGGTCAATAATACATCATATAAGCCATATCAGTCCCTACTTCAAGAATTTGGGAGGATTTAACCCCTGTTTGTAAAGATTGAAAATTGACTAGCTTTGTCATCCCGGTAGGGCCTAAAAATTCCAAACCACTCCTACTCTTCCCAAATATTTCTGAATGTTGTCCAGCACACCCATTGAACCTATTTGAATATCATAACTTGGCATTGGACCTCCAGGAAATCACCCAATCTGCTAAGCATATGTTGGTGCGCCCAGGAAGCTTTGGAGTAGACTTCATCCTGGCTGATGTTCGAAATATAAATTGCCCCAGTGATTTGTGCTTAGGAATCTCTCTCTAATATGATTATTTGCTGCTGCACATTCCTCATACAAATTCTAGAATTGAATGTTCATCCCACCATCCTCAGATCCAGTCTCAGTCCCCATCACTTACCTCCTGCTTTGTTCGAAGAAATTATCAGAAATTTAACTAGTGAATTTATTAAAAATCTGAAGTTAGAGTTAATATCTTGGTCGAATATTCCCAAGGATACTACAGTGGTATCAGAGCATGGTCCTATGAACCTACTCTTAAAAATTGGTTATGAGTCCGAAGAGAATCCCACTCCCCAAAGGAAAGAACCCTGAAGATCCATTTGTGGAAGAGGAGGTGGAATCCACTGGAGGAAAAATACGAGGGATTAACATGGCTGAAAATGATGACAAGGATAAGGAAGAATTTAAATTTTTTGTGCAGAGTATGTTAAAAGGGTTGCATGACATATCCCATAATATCATCCAGTCTAGACAAGAGACTAGAGAATTTTTGGCCAAACAGATAGGACAGAAAGAAATAGAAGGGAGTTGTAGTGGTTATCAGAATGAGGATAGAAAGGTCTCTGGTGGAATAATATTTTCTAGGACTGGTCCTCATAACAAACCCAATGAATTTAAAGATGAGTCTGAAGATCATCCCTGACAGACCATGCCAAAATTCCTTATTGAACATAGGGAGGAACAACTTGAGACCTATACTGAGTCAGTTAAGGCATGGGAAGACTGATATGTAGAATACCAGACTTTGAGTGAAGAGTGCAGAAGGGCTCTGCCTTTCAAAGATTTCTGTGAAGCACAATATATAAATCAGCCAAGGGGTGGGCATAGGAATCCAACATATAATTATGAAACGAGAAATCCAATTGGTAAGGTTTAGCTACCTTTCTTTGATGGGTCAACAAAATGCACTGCTAACTCATGGGTGCAGAAGTTAGACACATATTTTCAACTGAATCCAATGGCTGAAAGGGATGCCATCAGAATGGAAACTCTGCATCTGCAAGATGAAGCTAATGACTGGTGGTTCCATGGCATGAAGACTTTGGGACATTACCAAGTGACCTCATATGCAGAATTTACTAGAAGATTAATGGAGAGGTTTGACAGAAGAGATCCAGAAATTGCATTCCGGGAACTAGCACATGTTAAGCAGACCAAGACCCCTGAAGCTTATAGTTCTAAGTTTCAGAAGTTGGCAGTGATGGTTAGTGATATATCTGAGGCCCACTTAATTCTATTGTTCACAGAAGGTTTAGAAGAACCCTTAAAAGGGCTTGTTAAAGCCTACCACAGATCAGCTACTCTCCAAGAAGCCTTGAGTAGAACTAGGGATCTGCAAGATGCAATCCCAAGGACCAAATATCCACCGAGGTTTTGTGCACCTGTAAAAAATAAGAATCAAAGGCCATCATTTAGAAATGTGGCTGCACCAAACAAAAAATATTATTCATTCTGAGAACGGGATGAGTTGAGGAGGAAAAAACTATGTTTTTCCTGCCAAGAACCTTGGGTTTGGGCACAAATGTGCCAAGGGTAAGGCTCATTACATATAATTTTTTTTCTGAAAGTGATTAGGAAGAAATGAGTGTTGAAGTTAGAGAAGAAGAACAAGCTGAAGAAGTGTATGATACAGCAGAAGAAGAAGAACCCTCACAACCATAAGAGAAAATTGTTGTTTTGAGTGGGGTTCCCCGTTATCACACTATGAGATTCAAGGGAGTTGTAGAAGGGAAGAAAGTTTCAGTTTTGGTGGATGGGGGTGCCACGCATAATTTTATAGATGCAGCCATGGTAGAGAGAAGGAAACTCAAATTAGAAAAATTTGGAGGCTTCACAGTCATTATTCCAGGAAAGAACAACATTATGCAGTGTAACCGGTGGATTCCCAAACTGCAAGTAACTATTAGAGACCATATTGTAACTGACAGTTTTTACATTGTTGATGTGGCTGATACTAATGTTGTTTTGGGAGTACAATGGTTGTTTTCCATTGGTGAACATGTGGTAAATTACCAGATTCCCCAAATGTGCTTTAAAAACACTGAAGGAAAACAAGTGGTTTTGAGAGGTGTCAACACCTACCCAAAACAAGTCATTTCTGCACATAGTATGAGATCAGTTTTGAGGCATGGTGACATAGAGTGAGCTGCATAATGTTTTATCACTACCAAAGGGACCACCATTGATGTGTCACAACATACAGAATATATACAAAGACTGCTCCAAAAACACAAAAAGGTGTTTGAAGATCTGCCACATGGAAGGCCTCCTAACAGGGGTAATGAACATTGGATAGAGCTGGAACCTGGTACATTTCCTCTAAAAATCCACCCCTATAAAAATCCCAAGCGATTTAAGGATGAAATAGAGAAAAATATTAAAGAACTGCTTGAGATGGGATTCATTAGACCAAGCTCCAACCCCTTTGCTTCATCGGTGGTTTTGGTCAAAAAGAAAGATGGTACAATGCGCATGTGCATTGATTACAAAAATCTAAATAAGAAAACCATTAAGAACAGATATCCTATTCCAAGGATATATGAACTGATGGATGAGCTGCATGGAGCCAAATTTTTCTCCAAAATAGATCTTCGTTCAAGTTATCATCAAATCAGAATGAGAAGTGAGGATATTCATAAAACTGCCTTCAATGCCATTTTGTACACTTTGAATTTCTGGTCACGCCTTTTGGCTTGACAAATGCACCTGCAACATTTCAGTCCTGTATGAACAGAATCTTCAGCAAACAACTCCGTAAGTTTTCACTTGTATTTTTTGATGACATTCTTATTTATAGTGGGACTTGGGAGGAACGTTTGCAGCATTTGGACAGTGTTCTAAGTCTTCTTGTAGAACAATCCTTCTATGCTAAACTGTCCAAGTGTGAGTTTGGTATGAAGGAGCTCCTCTATCTTGGCCACATCATTGGACAAGAAGGATTTAAGGTACACATGGAGAAGATACAAGCCATTCTTGATTGGCCCAGCCTAAAAAATATAACAGCTCTGCGAGGGTTCATTGGCTTATGCACATACTACAGTAAATTTGTGAAAGGATTCTCCAAACTTACTTCTCCCTTAACAGACCTTACCAAGAAGGGTGCCTTTTGCTGGAATGAGGAGGCTGAAAAAGCTTTCAATAGGATGAAAGAAGTGATGAGCAGTTGCCCGGTACTTACACTTTCAGATTTCAACCAACCTTTTATATTGGAATGTGATGCCTCGGGAGAAGGCATAGGAGCAGTATTAATGCAGAACATACATCCCATTGCTTATGAGAGCAAGAAATTGCAGCCACATGAAAATTTGTATTCCATCTATGATAAAGAGATGTTAGCTATCATGCATGCATTGGTTAAATTCAGGCAATATCTGGTGGGAGGAAAATTCATAGTCAAGACTGATCACAACAGCTTGAAACATTTCTTGACCCAAAAGGAGCTGAATGACAGACAGCAGAAATGGGTAAGCAAAATTAAGTCATATGACTTTGATATTGAATATAAGAAGGGTAAATTGAATGTAGTTGTTGATGCTCTATCTAGAAAACCTGCTTTGTCTTTAATGCAAACTCCTACTGATTGGAAGGATCAATTAACTAGCAAATATTCAAAAAATCAGTTTGCATGTGAAGTTTTGGATAGGTTGATTCAGGATGACTCTTACCAAGCTGTCAATGGTGTTATCTATTATAAGAACATAATTTTTCTAACTCCTGAATCCAAGCTGAAAGAGCAGATTTTGATGGCTTCCCACAATGCACCAGTAGCAGGCCATCCAGGATTTTTGAAAACTTACCGAAAGGTAAGGGAGAGTTTCACTTGGAAGGGCCTCAAGGAGGATGTTCTAAATCATGTGAAGGAGTGTACTTCATGTCAGCGGAATAAGGTTGAGCACACTCATCCTGCTGGTCTCCTTCAACCATTTCCCATTCCTGAATAGAAATGGGAAAGCATATCAATGGACTTCATCACAGGTTTGCCCAAATCCCAGGGTAAAGACAATATTTTCGTAGTAGTTGACAGGTTGACTAAATTTGCTCATTTTTTTGCTGTCACATCTACTATTTCTGCCACTCAAGTTGCTACACTATTTTTTAAGGAAGTATTCAGATTCATGGACTGCCCAAAATTATAATCAGTGACGGGGATAGCAAGTTTACCAATGCCTTTTGGCAGTCCTTATTCGAATTGGTAAAGACTAGTTTAAACCTCAGTACCAGCTATCACCCCCACACAGATGGGAAAACTGAGAGAGTTAACCAATGGATGGAAGGTTACCTCAGAAATTATGTCACGGGACAACAGAAAGCATGGGTCAATTGGTTGCACTTGGGTGAGTTCTACTATAACACCACATTCCACATGTCCATTGGAATGACCCCATTCAAAGCTTTGTATGGGTATGAGTCTTCTACTTTTGCAGATCTGGTCTTTGGAAATTGTAAAGCACAGAAGGCTAAGGATTGGCTGCAAGAAAGCCAAGATATCCTTAAATCACTTAAAGAAAATTTGCAAGTTGCACAAAATCACCAAAAAATCAATGCAAATAAGAATAGAACAGATCGGACTTTCCAAGAAGGAGACTTGGTATACTTGAGATTGCAGCCATACAGGAAAACCACTCTTAAAATGAAGGGGGCTGGAAAATTATTGCCAAGGTTTTATGGACCCTACCAAATAATAAGAAAAGTGGGTGAAGTAGCATATGGATTGGATTTGCCCACCAGGAGAAAAATTCATAATGTCTTCCATGTGTCTTGCTTAAAGAAAGCAGTTGGCCAGCAAGTTAAGGTTTCAGAAATATTGCCACCTCTTGATCATGAAGGACACCTGGTCCTAGAACCAGAAGAAATTTTGCAAGAAAGAGAGAGGAAGTTGAGGAGCAGAGTTATCAAGGAATATCTAGTGCAGTGGAAAGGGTTTCCCAGTGAGGATGCCACTTGGGAAGATGAGAAGATCCTGCAGCATCCTGGTTTGAAACTGCTTGAGGACAAGCAATCTTGGGAAGGGAGGACTGTCATGTCCCCTCCCTAGTGGCCATGGTCCCATCTTGGATCCTCCCATCCCTAGGGGTCTAAGTGGTTAATTAAATGAGAATTTAATTAATGGGGGTATTTTTTGAGGCAATTACACCATAGGAGAAAATTAATTATTAGTTAATTAATTAATTATTGAAGCTGGAATTAATTATGAGTTGTATTATTTTTATTTTAATGTTTCTTACTAATAAATGTTTCCAAGTGGGTGATGAAGGCTAGGAGGTCGAATTGGTAGCAAGTGGTTAATCTTGCCTAAGTGGAAAAACTCTCAGAAAGGAAGGAAAGCCAATGGAGAAAAAGGACAGTGACAAAAGCTAGAAAAAACTAGCAAAAGCAGAAAAGAGGAAAGTAAAGAAAGAGGAAAGATTCAGAAAAGCAATCGGAAGGAAAATAGTAACAACCAGAAAAGCTACCTAAGGCGCACTTGCCAAAAATCACTAAAGGAGATGAAGGAAAGAAAGTGGAGAAAGCAGAGAGTTGTTATTCCTCTCAAGGAATGTGCCCTACCTCATCCACATGTGTGGCTTGGCTTGTTCATCAAGCTAACTCATCTATTTAGGCATGCTTCCAACTCCAGGAAAGAACTTTTTGATCATTTTGTAATTTTGGTTGAGAGCTCTGAGCCTCTCTAGTTGGGTGATGTGCCTCAACTATTTATCTTGGGTGATGTGCCCCAAGGCCCTAGAGTCTTCAGTGAGTGTTATGCAGGTCAATATCAAGCTGCTACAGCCATTATCAGTCACTACCATCTTTCATTGAAGTTCTCCAATCTATTGGAAGAGAAGATCTCTCATATAGTGAAATTCTAGCTAGTTTTGGTGAAGCTTCTCCAATTTAAGATGAATGCTCCAATGAGTGCACCCAAGGATTGAGGGAGAGTTGGTAAAGAAATATGTTCAGTCAACAGAGATGTTGAGTATTAGAAAACATCCTCAGAACTGATCCATCCTCTTCTTCTCACTCATTCTCACAACCACAGCTAGATTTGGAGGTGTTTTCCCTACAAGGAAGAGAAGACCCGGGGATAGCGCCCCATACTTTCTCAGAGACTCAGTGTGCAGCCCATACTCTGTTTTAGACCTGTAGAAAACCAGAATACACTTTCAGAACAGATATTTGTTCATTACATCTCTTCTTACAGTCCTTCTATGGCCCTATGAGGGGGTTTTCTAATCTACAAGACATTGTACTTATGAGGAGCTATTAAAAGAGTACAAATTTGGTTCAGTGAGTAATATTTCGACTTGATGCTGTTAATTAAATTATATCAGAGCATCTTAATATTTCAAAATAGAGTATTTAATTAAATAAAGTCATTTATTAATTCAGATTGGAAGACTAGCTCATTGAGCACTGTTTATTGACTAGTTTTGCAAGAATGACTACCAAATTTATTCTAAATGTCAGATATACTTTCTGTAAGTTGTAGGAGGTCAATGATAGATCATATAAGCCATATCAGTCCCTACTTCAAGAATTTGGGAGGATTTAACCCCTGTTTGTAAAGATTGAAAATTGACTAGCTCTGTCATCCCGGCAGGGCCTAAAACTTCCAAAACACTCCTACTCTTCCCAAATATTTATGAATGTTGTCCAGTACACCCATTGAACCTATTTGACTATCATAACTCGGCCTTGGACCTCTAGGAACTAACCCAGTATAGTAAGCATATGCTGGTGCGCCCAGGAAGCTTTGGTGTAGACTTCAGCATGGCTGATGTTCGAAACATAAATGGCCTCATTGCTTTGTGCTTAGGACTCTCTCTTTGATCTGATTATTTTCTGCTGCACATTCCTCATACAAATTCCAGAATTGAATGTTCATCCCACCATCCTCAGATCCAGTCTCAATCCCCGTCACTTACCTCCTGCTCAGTTCGAAGAAATTGTCAGAAATTTAACCAGTGAATTTATTAAAAATATGAAGTTAGAGTTAATATCTTGGTCGAATCTTGCCAAGTATACTACAGGGAGTTACAAATTCGAACTTGTGCCTTCATGATGTCTTATTCCACCTTAGAATTCGAATTTGGGGGAGTTCGAACTCATGTGGGGCCCAACTCAACCTCCTTATGCGCCCTCAATGTCCAAGTTTTCCTAATGTTGCATCATTTCACAATTTGGACATCAAACTATACAAATATTTGACCCACATCACCACCTTGACAATTTTTCATGACTTTACCAAGTGACTTAGGCCAATACATCCCCCTTGTCCAATGGCATGGTCCACAACAAAAAGTTTGGGACATGACACACAAGCATAACCACAAGTCTAACCCAAGAAACAAATCGTTTGATTAGATAATATAACCTTATTTGATATCACACTTTCTTCCTATTGGATATATAACACTTCAATATATAACTTTGTTTGATTGGATTTTTCAATTATTTGATATAAACATTTCACTATAAAACATTATTTTAATATACATAATATGACATTGTTATTATATATATATAATTGATTTGAATCCAAAGGGGGTCTCGATTAGGGTTTCACAGGGGGATCCTGCAAAGTTTGCAGGTTTTGAATGAAATGGCGGTTATGGATTTGTCCTTTTTTGATTGAGCTGTCTCTGTCGTCTGGCCCCTAGGTGAGTACGGGAGTTTGAGACAGCTGGTCATTTGTGGGAGGTGTCACTTTTTGTCTTTCTGCATAGGACAGGTGTTTGTTTCAACGGCTGGTCCGGTGGCCGGGACATGAACTCTCACGAAGGTGGGGTTCTACCCCCTTACTCTCATTTCCGTGGGGTTGTGTCTGATGAGCGCTCTGCTGATATTTCTCCCTCTGTTCGTGGTTATGGGGGAAACCCTAATTTGTCTGGTGCCAAAGCAAAGTGCAGGCGGCGGGAAAAATCTCTCAAGGCTCGTGAGAAGGTGGAGAGATTCATAATTCCTGCGGCTGCAAATTTGGAGAGGGTTGAAATGTTGGCGGATAGAGCTTTGGTTGGGCGTTTGGAGTATGCTTCTGGTTCGAAGGCGGAAATTGTTGAGTGGGTCAAATGCAATTGGACACCTATTGTGAGTAATACTCCGAGGATTAATTTGCTGGTAAATAAGTGGATATTGTTCATTTTCCCCACTGCGGAGGATATGTCGTGGATTCTTGAGGTGACTTGGTTGTTTAAGGAAGGTTCACTGAATCTCAAGCGATGGCATATAGCCTTTGACCATATTCATGAGCGCCAGGGTATTCGCCATTTGTGGATGATTGTCCCCGGTCTTCCAATTGAAATTTGGACAAAGGACACTGTGGCTGGGCTGGCAAATTCGGTGGGGAATTGTATCAGGGTTGACAAGAACTCAATCTTCAGCATGGATAGATGCTATGCAAAGGTTTTAGTGGAAAATGATTTGAGGTTGGGCTTGCCGGCTGCTATTGAGATTGTTTGGGGCGAACGTAGCTAGACTCAGCTGCTGGATTTCTATAGGATTCCGTTCCGCTGCTTTTTCTGTCGGGAGGTTGGACATATACAGGCCAAATTCCCTTATCGTCTGTCGTGCCCAAAGGTGACAGTCCGTCAGGGTTCTTTGAACGCTTCACAATTTGCTTCGGAGTCCCAGAAGTTTGCTTCTCCGAAGACTCCTGTTACTGGTAAGTTGAAAGTTCCTCCCGAATCTGCATATTCTGAGCTTTCCAAAGCGGATATTGATTTTATTTCTGATAAAGAAGTGGATTTAGATAGGAGAATTTCATTGGGGGTTGTTCAGTTAAGGCATGGTTTGTCCAAACCGGTGATTGATTCTGGGTCAGATAGGTTTGGTTGTAGTCCCGTTACTGCCTCTGGGGTTGAGATTTGCTCTCCTAATTTGTGCCCTATCACTTCCTCGGATGTTCTTCTTAGTGGGGAAACTCAGATTGTTTCGGATTCTCCTGTTCTTCCTGTGTGTGATTCGACTGTTAACCTATCAGAGAAACCTGTGGATGTAGTTGTTTCTGCTTGTTTGGAGGATAATGGACCCAGGGGGGAATGTGATTTGGTCCCTCTTGATATTTTTTCCAAAAACCCTGCTCGGGAATCCAATGTGCTGCCTCTTCCTCCAAAATTCCAGAATGTAACTATTAGAAAGGGGAAGAAAAAGAAAAAAGTGCCTGATCCAGGGACTTTGCAGTTTGGAGGTCTATGTGATGGTGTTTGTGGGTATGTGGGTGATATTGGTCTGGGTCTTAGAGCACATAAGCCCAGTGTGGACAGTTCTTAATGTCATTAATCTCACTGAATGTACATGGGTTGGGTGGGGTTTTGAGGGCTAGGGCCCTATCCAACCTTTTTCTTGCTACTAGACCTGGTATTGTATTATTTCAATAAACTATGTGTTCTGGTTCTGATGCTGTTTCAAAAATTGGTAGTATTTTGCCTTTTTGGGAGATCTCTGCTGTGGATGCTTCGGGTCTTTCTGGGGGGCTGGCAGTTGCTTGGAATCCACAGTTATATTCATTCAAATCTTTCAGGACTGTGTGGGGGATACTTTTGAAGGGTTGTTGTATTGGCCTGAACCTTTGTTTCTCGGTTTTCAACTGCTATGCTCCTTATTCGAATAGGCAGGCCTTTTGGGAATCCCTTTCCGGATCAGGACTTTTGGATGATGAGAGACTTATTTTCGCAGGTGATTTAAATTTTACAAAGTCACCTTCGGAAATTTGGGGGAAAAAATCCAGACTTGACCCCATGGCGGATTTTTTCAGTAAATTATTATTGGTCCATGATTTTATTGATGTTGAGCCTTCAAAATTATGCCCTTCCTGGAGTAACGGTAGAGGGGGTGATGATGGTGTCCATAAGCGTCTTGATTGCTTCTTGGTTAAGGCTTCTTTGCTGGAGAAATTTCATAAGTATCGTTCATGGGTCCATGAGCATAAGGTTTCTGATCACTGGCCTATCCTTTTTCAGTTTGATGATTATGGGGAGAAATCCAATGTTCCCTTCAAATTTAATCATTCCTGGTTGCTGGAGGTTGATTTTTGCAATATGGTGAAAGATTTTTGGACTTCTGCTGATGTTGAAGGGGATAATCCTTTAGAATTTTTCTGTAACAAAATGCGAAGTCTTAAAAGAGCAGTGATTAGTTGGATTAAGCAGAGGAAGGAAGCAGATAAGAGAGATATGGCTATTCTAGATGATGAGATTCAAAGGATTTTAAAGGAGAATTTTGAGGGAGAGTTGAGAAAGGAATAATTTGAAGTGGTTAAGCTGCTTGAGAAGAAAAGAGATGATTTGATTCTTCAGGAAGAGATGGAATGGAGGTTAAAAAGTAGGGCTTTGTGGATTAAACATGGTGATCAAAACACAAAATTTTTCCATTCTTTTGCATCAGCTCGTCGAAATCAGAATGCAATATGGGAATTGTCTGATGCAGATGGCAATACTTGCTCGGGAGTTGAGGCATTGAAATTGGAGGCTGTAATCCATTTTGGGAATATTTATAAAGATGAGGGTAAATGTGATCTGAGGGTACAGATTAAAATTGCAGAACTATTCCCTCAGTTTTTCAATGATGATGATGCAGTTGCTCTCGACAGAGAGGTTACACTTGAGGAGGTGGAGAATACTCTGAAACTTTTTGCTTGTGAGAAAAGCCCTGGCCCCGATGGGTGGCCAGTGGAGATATATACACATTTCTTTGAGATTATGGGACCTGAGATGTTGAGTATGGTTGAATATACAAGGATGCAGGGTTTCACATCTGGTGCTTTGAATTCTTCCTTTGTAACGTTGATTCCTAAAAAGGGTAAGCCAGAAAATTTTGGAGATTATAGGCCTATTGCAATTTGCAATTTGGCTTATAAGTTAGTTTCTAAAATTATTGCACATAGAATTAAATCGGCTCTTTCAGAACATATCACTGCAGAATAGTTTGGCTTTTTGCATAATAGACAGATTCATGATGCCATTGGGGCATCACAGGAACTTCTCCACTCCATTAAGAGTCGCAGACTCAGTGCTATGCTACTTAAATTATACTTGGAAAAAGCATATGATCGGGTGAATTGGTCTTTCTTAAGTCTTATTCTGATCCAAATTGGGGTTCCCCCACTTGTCATAAACTGGATTATGTCATGTGTCTCTACGGCTAGTATTGCTATCTTGATAAATGGATCGCCTTCTTCTTTTTTTCAGTGCTCGAGGGGAATAAGGCAGGGATGTCCTTTATCCCCTTTATTGTTCCTTCTGATTGTCGATGCTCTTAGTAGAATGCTAAACTTTGCAAAGCAGGATGGATTACTCAAGGGCATTGAATTGGGGATTGATTGTGTTATTTCACATCTGATTTTTGTGGATGATGTGTTGCTGGCTGGATTGGCTACTGTTGTTGAGTGGGGGGTCATCAGGAATATATTGAATTGTTTCTGTCGTGTCTCTGGGATGAAGGTAAGCCTTTCAAAATCAAGCTTCTATTTTCATAATGTGGGTGCTGATGAAAGATTGGGAATTGCTACTATTTTGCCTTTTAACTGGCATCCATTAGATGAAGGGCTCAAATATTTGGGTTTTTTCTTAATACCGAACAACTATCAGATCAAGGATTGGTGGTGGCTTGTTCGGAAAGTTGAGGCACGGATTTCTCACTGGTCATATAGATTGCTCTCTGTGGGAGGTAGACTTACTCTGATCAAGGCAGTTCTGTTGGGGATTCTGGTATATTGGTTATCTCTTCTTGAGATCCCTGTATATATTCTTAATGTTATCAGAAAACTGTTGTTCAATTTCCTGTGGTCCGGAGGCTCAGATAGGGCCTCATTGGTTATGACTGGATGGGAATCGGTCTCCAGGCCAGAACGTTTCGGTGGCTGGGGTATTAAGGATTTAAAATCCTTCAGTGTGGCACTCAGGGCCAAAATCCTTTGGAGGTGCCTCTTTAATCATAATCCTTGGTCCAAGATTTCATTTGTGAAATATATTAATACAAACTTGGTTGAATGGATCCGATTGAATATGCCCTTGAGATCAGGGTGCTCTCCATTATGGCGCGGATTGCTTAAGGTGTCAGGTTGGATCATTGGCGACTTGAAGTGGAAAGTGGGTAATGGTAAAACCATCAGGGTTGGAAAATATATTATTTTGGGTATGGATGAACCTGTCTGTCTTTCAAAAAAATCTTGGATTATTTAAAAATATATGGTCTATCTTCTTTAGATCGTATTAGGAATGTTTATGGTCAGACTTATTGGTTACAATCTTTTGATTTGGGGTTGATGGGTGAGGATGCAAACTCTTGGGATTCCTATGTCAGCTCTCTTGGTTCGGCTGGTGTTTTCTTAACAGAACAAGAAGATAGGATGATGTGGAGTGGGAATAAAAAATTTGGAATAGTCACAGCAAAAACAGCATATGACAGAATTATGCAGGAGAAGTATATCTTTCCACAGCACTGGTGGTATAAAAAGATTTGGAAGTGGAATATAGCTTTAAAGCACAAGTGTTTTTTATGGCATGCTTTACAGGGTTCTTTGAAAACTTGGGACAATCTCACAAAGCGTGGATGGTGTGGTCCAAATTGGTGTATCTTATGTAAGGTGAATTCTGAATCTATCAATCATTTGTTTGTTTTTTGCTCCTTTGGGAAAAAAGTATGGGATTTTTGTTGTACAAGGATGGCAATCTCAAAGGTTTGGGAAAATGTTGTTTTTGATGAGACCTTACTGAAGTGGTCTCGTTCCTCCATTGAAACAATACAGGTTCCTATTTTTATATCTTGGGCTCTTTGGTTCTACCGGAATTTGACTACCTTTCAAGAAATAGAGCATGATGTTGTGTCTTGTGGTCATATTGTTATGAATTTAACACAACAATACTCTTTAAAGTTCACTACAGCAGAAGAGAGAAGGATTGGTCAGTTTACCTTTGCTGTAAATCAACCCATACTTTTCTTTGATGGGGCTGCTCAGAATGGATATTGTGCTGTTGGTGGTGTTATTTATCTGAATGAGGATCATTATTATACTCTTCGTCTCAACTGTGGGAATGGAAGTAATATGAAAGCAGAACTTCTAGCTCTGTGGTGTATTTTGAAATGCGCCAACATTTTTGGGCTAGTTAATATTAAGGTTTATGGCGATTCGCATGTTACTATCAAATGGGCAGCAAAATATTTTGATTTAAATGATATTTACCTCTCCCACTGGTGCAGGCGTGTTAGAATGGAGATAGATATGCAGGAACACATCTCATTTTCTCACATCTTTCGTGAATTCAATCGATAGGCTAATGAATTATCAAAGCAAGCTTTACTGGGCACTGAAGGTTTACTGGTTTGGGAGGAATGGATGGACTCCAGCATGCTGGAAAGAGGCGAAGTTATTTTCTTTTAGAAAGATTATGTAAAGGTTTTGTTGTGGAGAACATCCTTTTTGTAAGGTCAATGTCTTTTCAGATGTATATAGTATAGCATGAACAATCATATGTTGTTGATAGGTGGCGGTCTGTGGGACATCGGCCATGATTTTGTTGAATATACCTTTTGTGCAGGAAAGGTGAAAATCTTTGTACTATTTGATTCAATGAATAGCAATAGTACGGTTTTTTTTCGAATGAAAAAATATATATAATAGTTTTAATTTTATTTTTTTGATTTGATATGCATGCGATATAAAATTGTTTATAATCCGTTTTAGATTGTGATTAATTAAAAAAGAATGAATATAATATTTAAAAGTAAATAAAGATATGATATTTATGATAGTGTGATATAATAAGAAAAATGAATATATATCCAGGAAAAAGAAAAATGAATATATAAATATAATATATATTGAAAAGTGTGTAAAGAAAAATATAACGTGTACCGAAAAGTGTATAGATATAATTATTGTTAATGTCTACTTCATAGATATAATTTGTGTTATTATTTGTATTCGTCCTTATTTGACATTAAAAATATTTTGGTATCCATTGGTTTTTAAATTTCAATCAATAACATATTTTTTAATTAGAAATGATAATAATTTAATTTAAAAATAACGCTCATATGATATGAATATGAATAATATATACGAATATAAGTTCTTTTATTGGTTATCCACAATCAATCATGTACACGTTTTTATTTATTAATAAATTTATAGGAAAACAACAATTTTATTTAAGCCAACTAAATGAATATGCAAACTTCAATTACAAAACTTCCTTCAAGTTAAAAACTAACCAACAACAACATGAAAGGACTGGCCCAGCCACATCCCTCGCCATAACAGATATGTGCCCCGTCATCAGTGGCCACCCTTTGGCTGGAAGCAGAACTCGACACGAGCCAAACACCACCTCTGGCCACGCGCCTTCCCTCGTAGCATCCCATGCACCTCCCCAAGTGTCCACCCTTCTGCCTAGCAGCTCCACCTCTGGGGATAACCACGTGACACCCTCCACCATCCACGTGCCCCATGCAACCCTTTAATTGCCCCCACGGTTCTCTTGTCCGGAGCCTGGTCTCCCGTCGGTGGTATGACCCCTCCTACGTGCGTAATGTTCAATCTGCTGCTCCATATCTACTTTGCGTTCTAGTCTTTATGACTCCCACGCCACTGAATGAATGGAGCTGTCCTTCTGCAATCATGGCGATTATTGGCTCTCATGTCGATAAGCATTCCATCCAGAACTTCATAAGACCCACAGACGCTCAGCTGGGGCTTTGTTGCAAAAAGTCTCCATTGCAAATTCTCATATGCGAGCCAGTTTCTTCTTGGATCTTGATTCTTACTATTGCTCTGTTTCTGGTTTTTGGGCTGAGAGTTGCGAGGTCCCTACTGCGTCGGTGACTAGTTCTCAAGTTCTCCTTTTCTCTGGTTTGCATATTATTTGGTTGCCTACTATCATTCTATGGGATTCTTGGATCTTTCGGCTTCGCAGCATTGTTGTCTGTCCTAGGTGTGGTGCTATTAGCCCTCTCATCTTCGCTGACATGCCGCCTAAGAAAAGAGTCTGCACCTGCCAAGATACCCAGCAGGCAACCGCTCCACCGCAAAGTGGCTCTTCCACCACTCGACCATTCGCCTCATGCGAGGGGTGGTTGAGAAGGCTGACAAGTTTCACTCTGAGATTCCTATACAAGCTCAGGCCGAGATCACTGATGCCGAAGATGATGCAAGGGTTTCTTGGCGGTGTCTGACGGATGAAGAAATTCACGAGGAATTCGAGGCTCTCATCCCCGACCCTGGTAATACCAGGGGTCGGGCCACTTTGTATCATAAGACTCTCGACCTGCATTGGTCCCACAAACAGGTTCTGGGTAAAGCTCTCACTGATCGGAATGAGGCTTAGGCAGAGATCGTCATGCAGCTAGACGAACTGCATGACATGATGAAGTAGCTTCTGTATAATCAACAACAATTCGCGGGTCGCTTCGGGATTACCTTGACCAGGGAGCCGACCACACAACCCGAGCAGAAAGACTACACCAACAACTAAGTCATGCCTGCTTTTTTGTCTTGTTCCAGTTCTTTTGATTTAGACCGTTATGCTTCATGCTTATATGTTGTTCTGTTATTTCAATTTCCAAGCAAAGCTTGTTAGGATGACTGTTTTAAGATACATTTCCAATCTTTTTTGGGGTCTGTTTTTTATTTCATGAGAGGACCCAATGATACCAAAACTCTGTATATTTTGATTATGATAATATAAGGACCTATATCTAGCTTATAAAAAATAAAAATAAAAAACTAACCAACAACATAATGAACATTTTGAGAAAGATAGTCTTCCAGATCCATCGCAGTAGATTTTTAAATCGGTGTTTCGAACCAGGCGAGTGTGGTCCATCATCAGGAAAGATAGATGAGAAAATAGGATGAGGAATTTCTGATCTTAAAGAATTAAATAAAGAAATATGGGATCACTAAGTCAAAAAAATTAACTATTAAGCAAAAAAGAGGGAAAGAAACCTTTAAAAAAAACCCTAAAAATATAATTTTTTAAGTAGAGAGAGTAAATGAGATAAAATAAATATAAAGAGAGGTGTCATAAAATTATTATTATTATTATAATATTTTATTTTCTTTCCACCTTTAGTTTAGGGTTAAGTAATCTTTTTTCATTTTTCTTATTTTTCTTTATCTTCGTTTTAATCTTTTATTATTTTATTATGTGTTCCTTATTATTACATGATTTAATTATTTAATTATGTGTTCATTTTATATATATATATATATAATTAAAAAATATAATTAATTAAATGAAATAAAATATAAAAAAAAATCATAAAACAATTTATATATTTATTTAGAAAATAATATAATAGTTGAAAATAATAATAATAATTTTAACCCATTAGAGAGAAGAATGTGAGAAAAATATTTATAAAATATAATTAAATAAATGAAATAAAAGTGGGATGAGAGAAGAAACATAAAAAGTTTACAACAACAACAATTTTCTAAATGAATTCAGTGTATATATATTATTATATATATACACTGAATTCATTTAGAAAATTGTTGTTGTTGTAAACTTTTTATTATATACACTGAATTCATTTAGAAAATTGTTGTTGTTGTAAACTTTTTATGTTTCTTCTCTCATCCCACTTTTATTTCATTTAATTAATTATATTTTTCTCACATTCTTTTTTCTAATTGGTTAAAATTATTATTATTATTATTATTATTATCAACTATTATATCATTTTCTAAATAAATATATAAATTGTTTTATGACATCTCTCTTTATATTTTATTTCATTTAATTAATTATATTTCTTAATTATATTTTTCTCACATTTTTCTCTATAATTGGTTAAAATTATTATTATTATTATTATTATTGTTTTCAACTATTATATCATTTTCTAAATAAATATATAAATTGTTTTATGACATCTTTTTTTATAATTATTTTAAATTATTTATCCTCTTGGTTAAAATTTTATATTTTTAGGCAAATGATATAGTTCGAATCCTTTGTGATTAAGGGTAAGGGTGAAAGAGAGGAATTAGATGTTGGAGGAGGAAAGTATTACAAGCTACGACTACATGATTTGACGCAGTTCAGATTTTGCTAGGGTTTTTTCGTCAAGCAGTGAGCTTTATTAATCTTGGTCGTGTGAGGCCAGGCGGGTCTCGGACTGGCCACCATCATGGCACTCCAGGATGGGGGGGCTAACCCCCCTTCATTTCGAGATGCGATCCATTCTGCTATAGGAGGAGGGATGAACTTCTCCAGAACCACCTTTGATGCACCTTTGGATGTGCTAGCGCCGATGTAGGATCATCAAAATATCCGAGAAAATTTTAGAGCTAATGACCAAGAGATGAGTACCTCTCATCCAAAGGAGGCTCGAGCATGCGAGACATGAAAATGCATCCCTCAAGCCAATGCAACACCCAGGTAGGTCATTCAATCAAATAGGGTTAGCTCTAACACCCAATTACTGAAAGATCATGCCTTGAGAGAAAATTTTGTAGGGCTTAGGCTCACGGAAATGGATCTGGTAAAATGGATCCAACATTGGTGGAAACCAAGGGGACACTTTGAGCTCCAACTGGGCTACAAAGGCTTTCTCACGTCCATTTTCCACAACCTTGGGGATAAAGATCGAGTATTTGATAATGGCCCATATGTCTTCAATTCGATGGTTTTTTTTAAGGAATGGACAAAAAGATTCAACTCAGACAAAGAGAACTTTTCTCACGCCCCAATCTGGAACAGGTTATATTCATTACCGAAGGAATTTTGGTTGGAGAAAATTATGGAGGGCATTGGAAACACCCTAGGTCGCTTCGTCAAAACTTCTGAAGGCACAAAATAATATGATACACTTATTATGCAAGAATATGTGTCTACATGAACATATCCAACCCCCTCCCTTGCTCCATATGTCTAGACTATCAGGATGAATAATGGGAGAAAATGATAGACTATGAGCATATGCTCTTCTGCTGCAGGAAATGCCACATTCATGGCCTTCTCTTTATATATTGTCGCTCAATGTGACAACTAAACAACCCTTAGCTCCCATAATTAAAGAACAAAAAGGGTTCACTCAAGTTCAAGGATGACGACGGAATAATAACAGGAAACAACCAACCCCTAATCATATCACTCCCTCCACAAAAAATCCCTTTGAGATCATTTCCTCGAATGGTCGAGATGATCAGATCATGGAAACTCAGGATACCCTTAATCCCCCACCTGAGAAACCAGAAGACATTAAAGTAAAATCTATAGAAATCAAAGAATCCAACATCCCAGGTCCCCAAAATGCGTCCCAAACTATGGAGGAAGGGGAGGATATAGTGATGGAACTAGATGAAAAGGAATTAGCTGGGATAGATCTAGACAATTTAGAGGCATCCTTCAGGAAAAAAGACCGGTACTCAATGCTAATCAACCAACTTAGGAAGGTCCATAAGGTCTACATGAACTCATCAGTTGGTTCCATGGCAAGATTTACCAAACCATTGGGAATTTCCGGAGATCATCAAAAGGATAGTTAAAAGGACAGAAGGAGAAAAAGAAACAAGGAAGAAAGCCTATGCAGCAGCTGATATAGGAGGTGGAAAATTTCATGGTAAATTATGGACGAATAAATCTGATAATGGATAGTTATCACCCCCTCTTGACACACTCTCAATGATGAAGATAATATCATGGAATATTTGAGGCTTGAATGGGAGATGCAAGCAAAAGCTTCTCCGAACAGAATAATAATAGAAAAACTAGACATTTTATTTCTACAAGAAATCAAATGTGTTGGGAAAGAAGTAGAATATAGCATATCTCACTGTTGAAGAATGGAAAACCATGCCATTATAGATGCATGAGGCACCGCAGGAGGCCTTGCCATTTTATGGAATCCTACTACAATGCTCATATATGATCTCATTTAGACTAGGTGGTCTCTCATGGCCAAGGTAAGAATGATTGGGTCGAACAAGGATCTATATTTAACCAACATCTATGGACCCTCAACTCCCCAAGACAAATATTCCTTCTTGTAAAGTATTGAAGACATTAGACGGATTATTTAGAATAGTCGTTGGATAATTGGGGGACATTATAACATCATACTCTCTATGGAGGAGAAACGAGGAGGAATTCGAAGACTGGATGATAAAAGTCGTCTCTTTCATAACTTAATTGATAATATGCATCTCATTTCTCTTGAACCAGCCAATGGAGGTTTCACTTTGACTAATCGTCGATATGGTCACCAAAACATTTCCTGCAGGCTTGACCGTTTCTTAGTCAATGAATCCCTAATGTTGGAGGGTCTACCTTTAGATTCCACCATTATGCTTGTAGCGGGCTCAGACCACTGGCCCATTCAGCTTTGGATGGATGTTGATGGCACCCCACAACATTGCCCCTTCCACTTTGAAATTTTTTGGCTCACTCACCCATATTTCAACGACAAAATTAAGTAATGGTGGGAAGAGATAAATATTCCCTGTGGCTCTCACATGTACAAATTACAATAGAAGTTAAAATCCATAAAAATGAAGTTAAAAGAGTGGAACAAAACCACATTTGGTAACATCAGTTCCAAGCTTTAAAAACTATGGAAAAACACTTATAGTGGATCCAAGAATCCCTCATTCATCAGGGCACTCTGATTAGATGCAGGAGGAGGAAAACCATATAAAGCAACAATTGGAGAAAATGTATGCTCAAGAAGAAATCCTCTAGAGGAAAAATTCTAGAATAGAATGGCTCAAGGAAGGTGAAAAGAACTCCAATTTTGTTACCAAATCGATGATCCAACGAAGACACATAAACAAAATCAAAATCTTAGATGATGAACAGGGGAACACACTCACTAAGCACAAGGAAATTGAACAGGAATTCATTTCCTATTACCAATATCTCCTCTCTGAGTTAGTCATGGATCGCTCTGAAGCAATAGGAAAAATAAATCAGAACATTCCCTCACTTGTCACGGAATATCACAAGGAAGCATTGATGAGACCAATCTCACATGAGGAGGTTGATCAAGCAATTTAGAACATGAAGGATGGAAAACCTCCATGCCCAAAAAGATTCACCACGAAATTCTTTCATCATTTTTGGGACCTCATCTGCGATGAATTCTGGAAAATCATTGAAGACTCCCAAGTCTTAGGAATGGTCCCCTCAACCTTCAACACAACTTTCCTCACCTTGATCCCTAGGGAGGAAAATCCAATGAGGCCAAGAAATTTATGACCAATTGCATTATGCAATGTCATTTACAAGCTTATCACAAAATTGATTGTAAACAGACTCAAGAAAATCCTCCCTCATATCATTTCGCATGACCAAGCAGGTTATGTGGAAGGGCGACAAATTATAGACAGTGTAATCCTCGCACATGACATCATCCAATATATCAATTCGACCAGGTCACAAGTTATGTTACTCAAGCTTGACCTCTCAAAATATTTTGATAAGATAAGATACATGAGAAATACCTTGCAAGCCTTTGGTTTCAGTAAATAATGGGTCAGTTGGATTATGAACCTAACCTCTTCCACCTTCTTCTCCATCCTAATTAATGGTTCTCCCTCCGCCCCCTTTATGCCTTCAAGAGGAATTAGGCAAGGTGACCCATTGTCTCCATTCCTCTTTGTCATCATGGTTGAAGGTCTTGGAAGAACAATTAAGGTGGCCATTGCAAACTGTTCTCTACACAGACTCCCCCTCCATGGGATCAATCCCCTAGTCTCACACAATTAGTCCATGGATGACACAATGATAATGGGTATTCCAATAGTTAGGTAATCTCAAAATATCAAAGCTATCTTGGATGATATCAATGGTGCTTTATTCACCTCTATCAACCTAGACAAGTCTCAAATATTCTTCTTCAATACCCCCCGTCCGATCCAAATCAACATAGCAAGAATCCTTGGTTTCCAACGGATCTCCCTTCCATCCAAATATCTTGGCATTCCACTCATGGATAATTCCCTTCGTAGCATTACCTAGGAAGACTTACTGAATTCTCTTAATCGTCGGTTATCTTCTTGGACCTTCCACACCCTCAATCTGGCAGGGCGCCTGGTCCTTCTTAAAGCAGTTCTCCAAGATATTCCTATCTACATCTTCTCAGCCCTATCTTCTCCTAAATCCATCCTCAAAAATATATGAAATATTAAGAGAATATTCTTATGGAAAGAAACAAAAGAAGGAAATAAATGGGATCTGGTTAAATGGACGGAACTATGCAAACCAAAGCCTGATGGAGGCCTTGGGATTAGAGACCCTCAACTTCTCAACAATGTCCTCGAGGCTAAAATTTGGTGGAGGTGGTTACAAAATACGAATGAAATCTAGGCCAAAATATGGAGGCAAAAATACATGCCAGAAGCCTATGAGGAACAACTCATTCGATGGAATGAGGAAAAATCAGGCTCCACACTATGGAATGTAGCCTGGAATAATAGAACTCTCATCCTAGATCATGCCTTCTAGGAAATTAGAAATGGGACAGTGCAAATTTTTGGATAGATTCACTACAAGGAAAAGTCCCTTTAACGGAGTTTATAACGTATGCTCCTCCCAAAAGAGCCCAAATATTTGTTTCTAGCGGAGGTCAATAGTAGAGGAGAGCAGCCAGAGGTTTTAGCGGAAGTTTTTATTTCGGTGCGTTTTTAACATAATCGCACCGGTGTGTTCTTAACCTAATCGCACCAGTGCGTTCTTAACCTAATCACACCAGTTCATTCACCGGTGTGTCCTAATTTGTCACACAGCAACCAGAAAACATATTTATCAAAATAAAATAATTTCCAAGTAACCATAGCAGAGCGTTCATTAACACAAAACCGCACTGGTGCGTCTAGTAGAAACCACCGCATTGCATACTCTTTTATTTAAAAAATAAAATATTTAGGTAAAAAAACTAAACCCGGTGTGTTCATTAATGGTAACCGCCTCGGTGCGTCTTATCAAACCTAACACACCGAACATTATTTTATGAAACATAATAATCTATTTTCTTAAAAAAATAGCTTAAAAGTCTAACAGCGGTGCGTCCGATGTTAAACACCCCGGTGCGTTTGTGAGACCATAATGCACCACCCTTCCTTTTATTGAAAATAAAAAATATAATTTTATAATCAACAAAATATTTTAAAAACATTCTCTGTGTGCCTAAAGACTATGGACGCACCAGTGCAATCAAATAAACACAACGCACCGGACAACATTTTATCAAAAAAAAATATTTTGCTATATTATTAAAAATATTTTATTTTATTTTAACATCGGCTAATTCTGGTGCTCTCGATTGTGGATTGCACCGGTGCGTCCTAATGTCAAGTGCACTGGAACAGGGTTTAATATAAAAAAATTACCACAACCAAAAACTCATTTTTACCTCCCTTCAGTGCTTCTGAGCCCCTCTGCACCGGTGCTGCCCTTCACACACTTGGACACCTTGACATCCGTGGACCACGTGGATGCATCCTTGTCCTCTATTGGTGGTTCGGTTCATTTGAATTTTTTCAAACCATTTTGGAAAAATTCAATTTTACCATACATCGCCAATATGCGTCCCCAACACGTCGTTCAACGGGTAAAATGTTTGTTAGTTCACAAAATAATTTTTTAGCGGTTTATTTTTTTTAATTCAACTTGAAATGCTCATTAAAAAAAAAAATTGCACAGTGCGCTCGAGCATTCATCTCGCGCCGCTCTACAGTGCACCCTATCAAATTTTACAAGGTGCACCATTAGCGGTGCGATCCGAACGACTCGAACGCATCGTTGCACATGCAAAAAAAAAAAAAACCCCACAAATAATCCCTGATGAGTTACACATTTAAGAGCACCGACATTCCAGTTCCCTTAAGTTTAATACACGCACCAGTAAATATACTATTTTAAAAAATAATAAATGTTTAAATAGTGTGCTTTTTCCACTCATGTGCATCAGTTTTCTGGTGCAATGGCGTGGCGTAAGCGCACCGTTGATACACCTAATAAATAGTTGAATTATCATAGACACTGGTGTGTTTAGTACAATCAAGGGCACCAGAATTCTGGTGCTTGTTATTGTCTAGTGCACTGGTATTGGTACAATAAAAATCATAATCATTTATACGGTGTGCTTATGTCATGCCATCACACCGGTACTGGTGTAATTACGTGACATAGGCGCAGCGGTGACACTTTTGATAAACCCTTGAACACACAACTAATGGTGATCATATGTCACGTCAAGGCATCGATGTACGATGCATTTAAGTGGAATAGGCGCACCGTAAATATGTTTCAAATAAATTAATATTTTGTAAATTCAGTGCGCTTGAATAATAGTGTGCTAATAATATTTAGGCGCACCATCCAAGTCAAATTTAAATTTTTTGATATATAATCAATTGTGCAGCATAAATATTGTAGCACATCGTTGTTCGGTGCCTCTCGTATATAAACGCATCACATATAATCTCGTGAACACTCAACTAATTGTGCTCCTATGTCACGTAAAGGCACTATTGCATGGTGCACTAACATGGCATAGGCACACCGTAAATAGATTTCAAATAAATTATTATTTTTTAAATTTGGTGTGTTTGAATAATGGTGCACTAATAAGATTTAGGCGCACCGTCTAATTCAATTTTAAATTTTTTGATATATAACCAGTGATGTGACATAGATATTGTAGCGCACCGCTTGTCGGTGCCTCCAATATATAAGCACACCGTTAGCGGTGCTTTTCTAATATTTATGGCGCGCCGGTTTTCTTTTTGGGAAAAATTTTAATATTTGATTTTAATAGATATAATCTTGTTATAATTATTTTATATGTATGCTTATGATACTGATTTATATTATATTTGAAATAGAGACGTGATTGTCGTGAGGCACAGCAGCAACGCGAGGCACAAGTATATCACTATAAATTTCGCAAATAGTGGGGGGCCAGGGAGAGGGAGAGAGATTTATACCCTCGTCCCATTATGCATTAGACTAGACACCCATTGAGAGTTGTTAGCCTCCTCAATTTCTATGAGGAGGCGACATCACTCAAGGGGAACAGTATGTTGTTGACCTATTTGATCGCACGCTGGGATCATCATAGGAAGGCCTTTTGAGTTGGTCCTGATGAGTGGTTCTATCCCACTGAGGAGGACATATACTTTATCACTGGGCTCTCTAGGAGAGATGAGGACCTTCCTCAGTTCCCTGAGGTTCCAGCTGGAGCTGTAGCAATGACTCAGCTGGTATATGTTCAGAGATAAGTTGATCACAACATCCTCAAGCCTTCTCAGTTTCAGGTCAGCGGTGGGAAGCTTTCCATTGTTGCTTTTGGTAGAGAGGATGTGAGGTGCCTCTCTTTGTTGGTGACTACTATCGTGCATTACACCACTGATGGGAAACGCATTAGGTGCCTTTTATTATATTATGTTGATTCTTTAGTGCAGGCACCTAGATGCATTAGGTGGTCTACTATTTTTTATGACAATTTTGTTATGCTCTTGGTTGACGTTGTGCATGTATTGGCGAGAGGGGGAAATTCCCCTTAGGTTCAAAGTTGTTTTGTCTATTTTTTGAGAGATTTCCAGCGACTAGGCCATATTTTGACCATCGCCCTCCTAATTTGATGACAGATGTGCGTATGTGCATGTGGGGGATGATGATTCCCAAGAGAGGGAAGCCAGAGTTTCCTGCAAGGATCATTGTAGATGTTCTTAACATCTTAGGCGGCAAGGACCAACCTCGATTAGATATGGTTGAATATCCATATGCGGGATTGGATTGGAGAGGTTGTACCAACATCTTCTTCACCCAGGACAAGCCACCTGATCATTTCCTTCTCTTCTCTTCTCTTCATACAATGCGACCCACGACTGTGCTGCCTCCATGTTGTAAAGAATGAATTTATTGATTGCATCAATTTTTGAATTTGTTATTGTATTCATGGAAACAAAACCACATTCAATATGTATGGGATCAAATATAGATTTTGATGTTTGTTTTGAATATAAGTTACTATGTGGAAAATTGAATATCGAAAGATAAGTGACTTACTCTTTATCATGCGCCTTTTTTCCATTCGTTTCAAGTACCTCCCCTTCCCTTCTTTCCTCATCGCGTTCATCATCCCAAATCACTGCACCTGGTGTGCCATCGATTTGCTTCATGTACTCACTAGCATAATAGAACGACTCATATACTATGTACCCCTCTTCCATAGAGCCCTTAGTTTTTTCCCTTTGTGGACAAATCCCTTCACTTTTTTCATGAACATCTCTAAGAAGAACATTCATCGACATGAGACCATCTCGACTAATTCAACCTCATCGACTAAGTGAATCAAAAGATGAACCTGCAAATCCATGAAACTCGACGGCAATTCCTTCTCAAACATACAAACAATCTCAGCTATCTCTTCACACCACCGTGGAATGCTAGTGATGTAAATCTCCTTTGATGTGATCCACCGTACAAATGGAGATAGTCTAGATATGGCACATTGCAGTTCATCGAGAAAGTCATGGTTCACACACCCACGCACGAACAACGGATAATGACACTACAAAGTAAACACAAAAGGTTAAGTGCATTTTGAATTTTGTGGAAAAAGATATAAATAAATAGTAATAACAATTTTTTGGCATTATACGTACCCTTAGAAGGTTGAGATGGTCATGTGATTTCGAACACGACAACTTTTCGTCTGACGTACTGAAGCAGCGTTGTAGATTAGACCCATAAAAATAAGGTTCCTTCACGCCCAATATAACTTCTTTTGCCAAATTAAGATCATCTTTCTTCAAAATCCATGGGACATCGCCTTTTTTAAATGAAAAGGAGGGGTCGGCCTTTCCTCTATTTTCTTGTCTTGGCCAATGCTTATTTTTAGTATTTGAAGCAATAAGGTATTTCCTGATTTTCAGCTTGTCAATTTCTTTGGATGATATGTGATACCACAAAGAAGATGAAACATTTTTAAATATATACATGGGATCTAGTAAGTGGGAAATCTTAAGATGCTCCCAATATGGGAGCTCATAAAATATCGATTTGCTTTTCATCCCTGTGGGCATTTTCTCAACATAGGTGTCAAAGAAATCAGGATCATCGATCATAGGTTGCACATTGGAATCAAACATCTTTTTGTATTTCTTCTCCTTCTCTCTATCATATGCCCTAATTTAGTCAGTCGATGTCATTATTTCAGGCCTTTGGGTTCTCTCTCATTTACCATTGAAAGGATATTTTCCTCTTCTATAAGAGTGGTTTTCTGGGAGGAATACCCTATAATAATTTGTACATTGACTTTCGTAGGTCTTTGGACCACCTAGCCTTCATAGAAGGTCCACAACATTTACATCCATAATAACCTTTTGTTACAAGACATGCGAAGTTATAGTAAAGAGTGCACATTAGTGTTGAGGATGGAGACAGTCACGTCGAATTAAATATGTCAAAAATTATTGCTTTGAATATAAAAACAAATAAAACAACATATTTACCTGAAAAAACTCCTAACCCCGGATAATCATATGTGGTGTATGCACATATGCCATACAGTGTAAAACTCCTCTTTGATGGGATGAGTTTCGACACATCATATCCCTGTATCCCTTCGCATAATTCCTTGAATTCATCGATCAATGGTTGTAGGTAAACATCAATATTCTTCACTTGTCTTTTACTAGGGACTATAAGAGCCAACATAAGATGTTCATTCTTCACGGAAAACCATGGGGGGTATTGTTATTGATCACTACTATATGACAAACAATATAGATGATGTTTGGTTGGGAATATGGGTTGACACCATCAATGGATATGCTCAATCGGAGGCTACATACTTCATCCTTGATTTTATCAGACCATGTATCCTCTATATGCTTCATGCCTATTGAATTTGTTGGGATTCACATAAATCCTTCCTCACTTCGGTTCATTTCATGCCATCCCTACAGCATAGCTAATTCTTTGCAATGAAATAGCCTTTGAATCCTTGGGATTATAGGCATGTGCCTCAATATCTTATGAGGAGGACCATGTGCTTTAGAATTATTATTCGATTCTTTGTATATGTCATGCCCACATTTTGGACATATCTCTTTGTCTGCATATTCGCCTCTATATATAATACAATCATTGGGGCATGCAATATGAGATATGTACTCTACACCCAACATTTTCAACATTTGGTTTGCCTTTGCGCAGCTGCCAGGAAAGACATTATCATTCGGAAGTACCTTATCTTTGAATAACCTACAGTTAGTGGGAAATACAAATGTACAATGTCATTTAACGTTCATAAAATTGACCATTTTCAATGATGATTGTGTCACAAGATTACTCAAAATATAATGTAGTTGATAGTTAGTTACCTAAACATTGTCGAGAAACATGTGTTTGACATGCTATACTTTGCTTTCAAGTTGTATAGTAACATTGTTGTCCCCAACTGTGTAGACTTTGACTGACCAGATCCAAATAGAGGTTTGGTGGAAGCCGATTTAAGGCTTTCGAAGAAGGCTTTAGTAATGTGAGTGTCATCCCCTATCTCATTACATTGGAATGCATGGAACAACATTGCATACATTGCACTACTTTGTCATAATAACTCGTCCATACCAACCTCTACTTCATTGCCTCCATTTCCAACATGTGAATAACTACTATCACTATAGGCATTCTTGATTGGTGACGATGGACACAGTGGAAATTGAATAAGTGGTTGATTCAACCATGCTTGGTATGCTTCCTCTCCAAGTTGCGCTCTTTTTTCAGCCTTCTCTCGATTTGACATTGTACTAGGGTGCAACGGAAGATGGTAGGAAGGTCGCTCATCATCAAAATCTTGATTTAAAAAATATTGAACATTTCATCAATGATGTTAGTAAGCACAATGCAATTGGTTCAATCTCGCATTATAGAAAATAATTATTACAAAAGCACGAGAATCACTTCGAGTAGAAAATGTTAAGATGCAAACAATTTATAAAGCAAATGTTCAAATTGAGCGATAAATTAACAACAATTTGACATTAAATATGAAAATTTAAAATTGAGCAACACATTTTCAAATTGAATTTATAAATTAAATTAACAATTTATTCAACATAATTTCAAACTGAGCAATACATTAATATAAATCCATTGAAAATTAACAAATACAATCAATCAATGTTTTTTTGTCTTACGCCCCAAGGGAACATCTAAAGGTAATCCCAATGCAAGGCATATCTGACGAGCAGTTGGTGGTCTACGGAATTTATAGTTTATTAACAACTCATCACCAGGAGACAAACTACATATTGCATGTACAATAACAAATATGGACACTTTCCTTTTCATAAAGAAATCTTGGTCATTTAAGTGTTCCTCAAATGAACAATTTGGAGAAAATAAAGAGCACCTAGAACTATTTATGAACCCTGCAATGTCCCCATGAGTGTGTGGACGACCATCTATATACAATAGGTTCTTCCTGTTAAAGTTTCCATAAACATAACCATTCATGCACATACTATACATGGAAATGTTGTGCTTGTATTTAACAATATTCAAGTAATCAGATCGACAATAGATAGGACCGCAAAATGGCATAAGTGCTACTGATTGTTTGGGAGGAAAAAGTACATGTGAAAGGATAAACAACCCAAGATTTGCAGCATCTATATTAGACTTGGTAATCATAAAATAATTACCACAAAAGTAGATTTTGGTTTCGACATCAGGCACGGGTAGAGAGGATGGAAAAGCGCCATATAAAGCGTGGTTGTAAGAAGTTTGATATTTACTTTGCAAATTCACAAGAAGGGAGAAATCATCGCTACCCTCCAACAATTGGACGGACCTCGATGTGTACTTGGACAGTTTTTCTCTCAACTCATGCAAATTTTTGGATTTTCTAGTAGATATGGGTTGGGTGGCATTCATATCAAACTTTGGATCACTAGAACTTTCAGATGACTGAACATAAGCTGAGGGGTTTGTCAATTTAGGTTGAGACATAGTTGTTTTGGCTTCCAAATTTTTCAAAAATGAGCATAGGGAAGTGTTCCTGCGTGTATTTTCTATATCACCTATTAGATTTGTTATTGCAGTAGGGGGTATTAGACCATCAACATTAGGTAATCTATCATTGGTGTAATGGGTGAGCGTGACATGCCAAGGGTTATCCTTCAACCCTTGACATTTTGAACAACCAAAAAATAATAGGGTGTCATAAAAGAGTTCCATCTCATGACAAATTATCATCGATGAACCAGGATGGCAGCTTGAAGATGGCATGTTACAATTGGAGAGGTAAAGCGGTTTCCTATTTTCATCCACAAACTACTTGCGATATCTTGCTACTAATAAGAGCTTACGACGTTTTGAAACTAGTGGAATTTATTATGCATCCGAACTCAAACCCAAATCGTGATCCTGCAATATAGAATAAATCAATATTCATATTCATATGGATAAGTAACATAAATTCAAATAAGTGGTCAAAAAATAAATAAAACCTGAACTTACCAGGGATGGAATAGGAGAACTCGTTGAACTTTGAACAATATGGTATGAGCTGGAATATGAAGAATTGGCCATTTGATAATACAAAATTTTCTTCCTGCATTTGAGCCAAATCAACAATCAACATATATATACTATGAAATATTGCAATTGGTGTGGTTAAATAGTAAAAGGACATTTGGTGTGAATATATAATTTTAAGTGGACACATAAAAACAAAGAATTTTCAAAATGCACTAGTGCATTTATTCATAAATAAAAGCACCGGTGCGTAACGAATGTAAATGCACCGTTAAAGAATATCCACAAAATCCCCCCACAGTGGAAAATATCTGGTACATTTGGTAGCGGATATTTCTACATGCATTTTCACAAAATAATTCATTCCGGTGCGTTTCATACATATAAGCGCACCAATGCATCATAACATTGCGTGCATCCTCGTACGGGTTTTTAAAATATTTGAACGACGGTGTGTTTTACTTATGTATGCACCAATGCGACTTGACATCAAGCACATCGAAAATGCCGAAAATCAAAATTTTAAAAATTGCACAAACCCTTTTTGCCCTAAATTAAAAAAAGGGCGGAAATTTTAAGTTTGAAAAGTAAATCTAAATAGTGTTTAAAAACTATAAACCTAAACATTAACTCATTGTTTTGCCGAAATTTTCAGGGGAGAGTTTTGGAAGAGAGACTTACGAGGAAGGAGTTTGGAGCAACTGGAAGGAGTTCTAAGGATCGAAATTTGTTAGGTATGGTGAATCAAACCAAATCCTGGATGATAGAAATTTCAAGCATGTAAGTATTACAGTAGATCTTATAACCTTATTTAGAGTTTAACTAGATTTAGAAAAAAAAACTTCATACTTTTTTTTTGTAAGTTGCAGACAGAAATTTAATTAATAGAGACGAAAAATACATAGAGAGCCGAAGCATTTGTGGCAGACTAGGGAGGCCTCCAGTGATAAAGCCACCATCCTAGTCACTCAAAAATACTGAAATATCTTACATCATACAAAATATAGACCCCCTGGGTCAGGTCTGCCCATAAAAAGACTGGGACTTGCTTCAAAAATAGAGTTTCAAACTGTCTGGAAGTATTGTAAAATAAACCATACAGAGAATTAAAACAAAAAAGCTGAAAATCACAGAGATAACCCGGAGCTATGGCATCCCATTTAGCACTTTGTAGGCGGCGTGTTTGGTTCTTCCTCAAGGATGGGACAGGAAGCATAGTAGTCTTCAAAGGTCCCCGGAGGGGGGAGAGTAGGAGTAGGAGAACCTGGAGCACTCGTGCCAACTTGAGCGTCGTCGTTTGCAAGCATAGCAGGAGCCGACCCTTATCTTTTCTAACCTTGGATTTTTTCTTTGCAGACCCAGGTTTCGGAGCTTCTGGAGCAGCTGCGCCTGTATTGTTCTCCAGCACTGCCTGGTCAAAATTTCCACCCAGGGAAAAGATATCCCAGGTCATATTGGCGTCCAGGGTGTTGGAGTGGTCAGCGACCTCTTTTAGGCTGGAATTGATGTTCCTCACAATACTGGAGCTAGCTTGCCTCCATTTCTTCGATGAGGGTGCTCATCATATTTTTTTAACAGCCAATAGTGATTTATGGCGCCACCATTGCTGCCTAAGGCAAGAAGAGCCGCCACCCTACGAGCTTCCCACCCGTCAATTAGAATGCGGGTCCGCGCAGAGATGTGCTCAGCATAACCATCCATTACAGTCCAGTCCATGGCAACCTTAGACCTTCTACCAGAGCTAGTTCTTCCACTACCGCGACGAGAGATGCCTCTGTTGCGTGGCGTCATGGCAATGGGAGTCGCAGGGGAGACCATGGGGAGTATCCAGAACTCAACAGAGGGAGCCACAGAGAATAACCAGAACGTAGCAGTGGAACTAGAAACCATGTTGACAGAAGGCTTTAAAGAGCAGAGCCAAGCTAATTCCCTTCCATGGAGGTAATCAATGTTGCAGGCTGTCATCCTTGATAAGGGTGGCAGAATTGAATGCTCGTCACACCGGCCGAGAGAAGGTGCCATTCTAAACGTGCGTGAAGGAGATTGGGATCAACAGGCTCATCCTCCAGCCTTAAATACTCGTCGTCACCCAGGGAGGAGTGTTGTCCAGTGCTGGCTGACAGGTGTGTGGCGTTCGTCATCACATGTCCAGGTTCATGCAGGCTGAAGGTTACACCACGTGAGGTGAGTACCGTGGGCTCCTGATCAGTGTGCGCAAGGGTCGAGCTAGTGGGCACATGTTCACCCACATCCGGGGAAAAAAAACTTCATACTTACCTTCAATGTTGCAACCATTATTTTCTTGCTGCTTCTTTTCATTTTATGTCACTGCAAATATTTTCATTATGGTTTAAATCCCTCTATTGTTATACATAATTACGTTTCACCTCTTAGGGATTTTGGATTTACCAAGCTTGTGATTATATATAGAAAACATAGGGTGATATGGGTCCACTTTCTTGGTTGAATCTATAACCATGTCGACCCTGTCAAGTTTTGGGTTTTTTTAAAGGCATGCATCAAAATTGATGCGTTTGTATTACCATAACGCACCAGTGCGTCCATCGGCATAATTCACCGGGTATGACCCGCATCGCATCATTTTTAATTATTTTATAAAAACGCAAAATTCGTTTTTGTGTCTCAGTTCTTTGTTCTCGGCGTGTCACATTGACTATAACGCGTTGGATATGACATGAGTCGTGTTTTTTTTTGTTATCTTACAAAAACGAAAAAATTTAATTTTCATATCTCGATTCTCTATTCCCGGTGTGACCTATTTACTTTAACGCACCAAGGCGTGTCATGTATACAAGCGCACCAAAGTAAGATTTATTCTTTTTAATATTTTTTTTGTCGTATTTTGAAGGTCTGTAATTTGTTTGTATAATATATTGATAGCTTTTGTATTTAATGGTACATTTTTTTATTGATAGAAAATGCATGCTATCAGTTCAATGAACAACAACTTTAATCAACATGATGGGATCACATCAAGGATTACGAAGAAGGCAAGTGATTTTAATTAGTTTATGTATTTAAATTGTTTTTTTTGAATTATTTGTAAAGTTAACTAATATGTATTGGTTAATGTTTGACATACAAAGCCAAAAAATGAGGAAGCTCGATAAGATTCTTACCAAACTAAGTCCAGAAGAGTGTAAAACGTTGATGGAAAAGTTGCAGAGGGGTGACTGAGGTGAATAAAAAATAAGTCAATCTGAATTATTTATTGAAATTTGAGTAATAATCTACTTGATTAAGAATATTCACTAATATGTTTCAAATAACATAATTCGCATATGATGATTATTATGCAGGGACTGACAGCAACAGAAGTTAATGTCATCATAAGAAAAAAATTATGGGAGATGCAAATGATGATCAGTTGGTCCTTAGCTCATCTTGAGTGGTGCTGGAAGTTAATAGAAGGGGCAAAGAATTTTATAGCACTATGAGGGATTTAGTGGAAAGAAATTACAAACATACTTTTCACTTACAATACAGAAACCAATCAAATGATTCAAAGAATCAAGTCATATGTAAATTACAAGAGGCGTTCCCAGAGCAATGGTCAATGAGACTTATCAAGATTGCAATAGAAAAAACATACAACAACAAAAAAGAATCATTCAAAAGGTAATATTCCTAAACATGTCTATGTAGAATATGTATCTAAAACTATTACAAAGCGTCATTTATTCAATAATTTTAATTCTATCATATTTATTTTTCAAAGTGTAATGTAATTTTACATTTTCAAGAAGATTATGAGAATTCCAAAGGATGAACGAGGTGATTTGTGAAATGTACCAGTAGGGATGTCCAAGAAAGTGCATAAGGAGATGGTTAAGGAAATGGACATAATTGCATCGCATGAAGAGCCATCTCAATAGCAACGTGCTTCAAATGTTTGAAATCATTGGTTTTTAGGTTTATGTTATACATTTCATTAATTAATTTGACATTAAATATTATTTTTCAATTGTTTTGTTGCAGAAAAGAAAAGAAAATGGAACCCACTCAACACACAAGGCAGGACGACAAGGAAAAAAGGGGTTGATAGCAAAGTTTGTGAGTATTTTTTATTTCGTTGTAAAAAATAAAGATTTCGTAGTGGTTATGATAGGTGTATTTAATTTTTTTTAATTTGTTTTTACTAGAAATCCTTGCATGCCTTCAAACATGTGTTAACATACAAAGAGGAGCCATCAGAAGAATTGATTGACATTGGATTAAGCAAGGGTTGTGATTTGTTGGCATATAAAAAATTAATTGTGGATTTTGTAAGTCTCTATATTGTTTTACTTCTCTCATTTTATAATTAAAAAACAACAAAAAACTTTTATATTAAATCTATGATTTGTGACAGGGCATAATGCTTGCAGGAAACAAAGTATGGAGTGGAGCCAACATAAGACTTGTTGATAGAAGGCATGAGATTTGGTTTTTAGAGAATGTGTGTCATTCATGAGTTGATTATTTCTCTAGTATGTCACTTTTCAATTTACATTAATGTATACTATCTATTTATTTTTCATTATTCTCGCTGTTAATGTATATACACTCAGTATACTTTATTTTTATGTTTGCATATGGAAGCTGAAGAAGAGGAAAACAATCGAGCCAATCAAAAAAATATTCTGTGAAATCAACCAATTGATGCAAGTGACTCGAGCACCAATAACAATTCCAACGAAGAATGATGCTCCATATTTAATTTTGATGTTAATGCAAGCTGTTGTAGCTTGTTGTATATTTTGAAATAATTATCTGTGAAAATTAGACATTTTGTATAATAATGTACTGGACATAGTGTCTGAATTCAAAGACGAGTTACCAATAAGTGTAACATGCATGCTGACATTTTCATTATTGTTGTCTCTATGTTG
Source organism: Larix kaempferi (assembly GCA_027924585.1). Lineage (NCBI taxonomy): Eukaryota > Viridiplantae > Streptophyta > Pinopsida > Pinales > Pinaceae > Larix > Larix kaempferi. Next base: position 13,315,169 of record BSBM01000484.1, read on the forward strand.
TCGTATTTTTTATGACAAAGGCACTCTTATTTTTTTTTAACAGAAACATATATTAAAAAAAAAAAAGAGCCGCAGTTTTGAACCAAATCGGCAGAGTACAATATATGGCCAAATTGGCAATAAGCATTTTCAACTACGCTTGATGAAGAGCCAGAGAGGACCTTCTTGTAGAAATGTCTTTCTTCTCTTACTGATAGAGCTTATTACAAATGAATAAATTGAATAGAGGGCCGAGATATCTGTGAATGATGCTAAAAATGAATGCATCAGTCTGGAGATGTATTGAGTTCCAGACAATGAATATGAATTAAGATTTATGCGTTGATGAATTTGATGAAGACAATTTGCTTCCATGCTTTGAAGGGAGACCGAATATTGGCTCGAATAGGGCACTTAGAATGCTGAAGGTGCCGCTAAAATGAATGTTACATATTGACCGAACACTCAAGGATCAGCTATCAGCTTCAGATAATGAGAAAGGAGTAGACCTCTACGTTGTTGAAGGAGTGTTTGACCATATCGTGAAATAATTATGAAGGTGATAGAATGCAAAGAGCCTCGAGAGACTTCACTGTGTTGATTTGTAGATATTGCTTCGAAGAAAACATTCTGCATAAAACGCACTGAGACATGGAATGGTTGATCTTTGAATTCCATATTGGTTAGCCATTAAATCAGAATCCGGAGTAATAGAATTCCATAGGCCCTGTTCAGGGAATTTGATGCAATTCACTGATGTTGTTTCTTAAATTCAGAGTTCCACAATTTAGGTTGGCGCCAACATTGGCTTCAATATCTGCCAGCTCATTTAAATTCCTTAAGATTTGAAATGCTTTGAAGAGGGTGAATGTACTTGAAATTTGCTCAATGCGCTGCATAATTCGATTTAGAGCTAGGTTGCTGAGTTTTGTTTCTGCATTTAGGGCCCCAATTATAAGCAGGGAGTCGCCAAACACATACATATTGTTGATCTTATGATCTTTGGCGATTTGGCAGCCTTTCAATAGGGCTAATGCTTCTGCAGTGTTGTTTGACTAGGTGCCCAGCCCCCATCTGTATTTCACTCTAAGGTATCCATCGCTTGTCCGCAAAACTCCACCTGCACCAGCTTTGTCGGGGTTGTTCTTTGAAGCACCATCAAAATGCAAGCTATCTATGACTTGCTTGGCTTTCCAATCTCTAAATTCAGAAATGGTGAGTTTGATCTGCCATGCTGAATGATGGTGGGGACGGGGATCATTGATTGAGTTAGGAATATTGCAACCTATCCAGTTCTTTTCTTTGTTACTGAGAGTTGCACTATCCTTGTGGTTGGAGTTTTTTAGACAATCAATCAATAGGCCTTTTGCTTTACTAGCAGTTTGCAGTGGAGTGTCAAGCATGTCGTTGAAAATAACATTGTTCCTAGTAATCCAGATATTCCAGCATATGAATTTGGGTATGGATATCCAAATTTGGCTCTAGAGGTTCTTGGTGGAAATGTGGATGGGGTAGAAGGAGTTCCAATCCTAAAACAACTAGAGAACTGAGGTAGAGGATGGCTGAGTGTCAGTGAGGTCAAGGAGAATTAGCTTCCATACAAGTTTAGTGAACCGACAATCCAAAAAAAGGTGATTGAGAGTTTCAAGGTTATTTTGACAGAGAGGGCACCAGAAGGGCCCGTAAAAACCTCGCTTGCTAAGATTGTCACCAGTGAGAACTTTGGAGTGAATTAGAGTCCACGTGAAGAAGTTAATTTTTGGTAGTTCGAATGGATTCCAGGCTATTTTCCAAGCGTCTTTTCTTGTATCATCATGAGCTTGGAGGGTTTTATAGCAAAAAATGGAAGTGTATGCACCTGTGGGACCCCAACCACGCTCGTCTTTAGCCATAAGATAAAGGGGGGTGCATCCTTTCAGCTTGTCAGTGAGAATGCTATAGGCGGACTCAAATTGGGTAGGGATAGCTGCAATTTTCCAGCTTTTCCAATTGCCATGATGGTCCCAAGAACTGAAATATTTTAGGGTGATGATTCCATATTGCCTGAGCCACGCTGCAATGGCATGAAGTTCTTGATTGTTCTGTAATGCCTCACTATCCATGATTTTATCTGTAAACATATTGATTTTCCTGCCATTGCCAAGGACCCAGTAGAGTTTTTCAGAAAAGAATTCCCAAGCAGCTTTACATAAAGTCCATATGCTGGAGCCTTTGGTGGTTGGCTTTTGATCGAGACATCTAAGATTGGTTCCGTGTAAATATTTCTTCCTAAGTACCTGGCTGACAAGATGGTGTTTGTTGTGTAGGATGCTCCAGAGAAGTTTATCGTCCAAGGCCAAGTTGGCTATGAAAGGATCTCAAATTTGCAAGCCTCCCGAGGAATTTGGTTGCTTGACAATCTCCCATTTCACAAGATGGATTTTGTTTCCGTTATTTTTCCCGCTACACCAAAGAAAGTCTCTCAGTAGTTTGTTGATCTGGTTAGAACCTCCTTTTGGGGCAAGGAGTATGGAGGATTGATAAATAGGTAATGCTGAGAGGACAAAATTTACTAGAATTAATTTCCTAGCTTTGTTGAGCCAGTGTCCTCCCCATCTTCTAATTCTATTCTTTATTTTGTTGATCGTGTCTTCCCAGTTTCTGCTATTTGAGTTGCCGAAGGTGATTGGCAGACCGAGATAATTAAAATTGACCCAGTGACTATAAACTTTGATGCAGAGAATTCTTCTTATTATGGTTGCCACATTGTTAGTAACATTCCAGCAATAAATGGCACTTTTGTGCAGGTTTATTTTGCCACCGGAGGCATTGCAATAAAGATTGAGATTACATTTGAACTTTCGGGCTAAGATGGAAGATGCTCCACTTGAAAAAAGAGAGTCATCGACGAAGAGGGTATGATTGAGGGGATGGGAATCAAGAGTAATACATAGACTAGGTAGTAAGCCAGTGGTCATTTCATGGTTCAGCTTGTGACTTAGGGAGTCAGCGATGATAATGTATAAGAAGGAGGAAAGAGGGCAGCCTTGCCTGATGCCGCGGGAGGCTTGAAAAAATTCTGTGGGGCAACCATTGATTAAGGGAGAAATCCAGGGTTTCCTAATACAGGCGGAGATCCAACTGATAAAAGTGTCATTGAATCCAAAGCAATTTAAAATTTTAAAAAGGAAGGAGTGCTTGACACGGTCGAATGCACTAGCCATGTCAAGCTTGATAATCATACTTTTTTCCTTTCGAGCTCTGCTGGAGTGGATTGCTTCTTGGACGAGTATAATGTTGTCGAGGATTTGCCTCCCTTTGAGAAAGTCGCCTTGATTTTCAGAGATAATTTTGTTAAGTAGAGGTTTGAATATGATGGAGAGCAACTTAGCCATGATTTTGTAAGAGGAATTGCAAAGAGAAATCGGTCTAAATCTGCTAAGGGAGCTAGGATTAGTATCTTTTGGGATGAGGGACAGAAATGTGGAATTTGTACAGCCACCGATTTTTGCCTTCGAATGGAAATTCCTGAGCATTCTCATGAAGTCTTTTTTGATGTGGGACCAACACGTTTGTAGAAGTGCATTGAAAAACCGTCAGGCCCCGGTGCTTTATCAGGTTCGAAGGAGTGGATTGCGGTGAGGACCTCCTGCTCAGTAAAGGGTTTATTGATGCTGAGATTCTCTTCCATGGTAATTTTTTTTGGAATGTGCTCTAGCAAGGCATTCTCAGCATGTCTTTCAACGTTGCCTTCATCAGCGTAGAGGTTGGAAAATTAATTGTAAGCTGCATTTTTTACATTCGTGTTGCCAGTAATAGTCGAGCCATCATTTGTCTTCATCTCTGCGATATGGTTGATAGATTGTCTTGCCACAAACTGTTTATGGAAGTAGTTGGTATTTTTATCACCATTCTTCAACCAGATGCTACAGGATTTCAATCTCCAATAATCATCTTCATTTCGTAAGGCTCGGTACACTTTAATTTGCTGTGCGACTTCATCTTGGAGAGTAGAAGCTTCGATAGGGCGATTTTCCATGTCCCATTGGATGTTGTGAAGTGTATTTACAGCGGATCTCCTGGGATTGTCGAGTGCAGGATAGTTGACTTTGGCCCACTTTTTGAGAGAATGTTTGGTGTTCTTGAGTTTCTGCTTCCAGACGTATCAGGGGGATCTGATAATAGGGATACTCCAAGATTTTTCGAAGGTGCTCCAAAAGTTAGCCTGGTTGAGCCATTGAGGGCTAAACCTGAATGGTATAAGGCCAAGATTTTCAATATTTTGAAAGAGAAGTTGGATCGGCTTATGATCGAAGGCGAGATTAGCTAATATGCTGGAAGAGATGGTCTGTGTATCGGATAGAAAACTACTTTGGACAAGATATCTGTCCAATCTGGCCATTATGTTCTCCATGTCAATTTGCTTATTCGACCAGGTGTATTTCCCTTTTTTGGGCTTGATGTTGATAAGATCTCTTGATTGAATAAGAGCTTCAACCTGGATTTTGAAGGATCTTTCCCAATGAGACCACCTCTTTTCTCTGAATTGTTGAGAATGAGATTCATGTCACAGACTAAAATGATGTCCTGAGGGCTGTAGATGTCCAAAAAATCATCTAATAGATTCTAGCAGTTTTTCTTTTCAGAGTATAGATTGGGTACATACATGTTGAAGAGGCCGATATGCTTATTGCTCTGAATGTGGGTAAGCTCGGTGTAGATCCAGTGCTGTGTGGCAAAGGAATTGTGGAGATGAAACTTATCTGCAGTCCACAGAGTTGCCAGTCCTCCGGATGCTCCTCTAGCGCTAACTGCGTACCCTGTTTTTTTTTCCATTTTTTGTTTCCAATTGCTAGAATGGTAGTATCCTCAATTTTGGTCTCTTGGAGTAAAAGGAGATCAGGCATGTCAATTTTTTGTAGATATTTTATTGCTTCAATTTTGCATGGGTTGCCTAAACCTTTGCAATTCTAAGAGACCAGTCTCAACATTTCTGATTGTTGATTGAGGAGGGAGTTCCTCCTGCTGGATCTCCGTGTTTCTTCCATGCACCTCTGGCCCTGGTATTCCTATTGAAAACCATGTCTATGGTAGCTTGTGAACCTTGAAATTTCTCTCGCTCGGCTTCTTCTTCCCACAATTCTTTAGTGGATTTCCGACCAAGTTTTTTGAAGAGTTTTTCAATGGGTTCTTCTGAGGAGGAGGGGGAGATGGAAGCTCTGAGTTTGGTAATTTCTGCATAAGATGATGCATATTTGATCAAGGTGGATCTGGTGGGACTGAGGGAGTTCACGGATGAGGGAATCTGCAGAGTTTCAAGAGGGAGAGGAGTGACTTGTGGGTTTGATTCTTCACGCAGTTCTCCCTCTTCTTCAGTATCAGGGGTTTCTTGGACTTCGCTAGTTTCTAGGGCTTGATATCTGTTCCTATTGTTTGGGGTCGTCGATGCTTGCTGCTACTGATCAAATTTTTGTGTGTTTGAGCTTTTTGAATAGGGTTTCGTGACTTATTTGTCATTTTTTTGAATGGTCGTCCATTGTTCTTTCTTCCTGTCAGATTCTGGATTTGTAGGCTTCTTTTTACATGAGCGAGCGAAATGGCCATATTTGTGACAAAACTTGCATTTGAATGGGATTTGTTCATAATTGGGTTCTTGTATGTGCATCCAGTCAGCTATGGTGAGATTTATGGCTTCCAGGAGGCCATGTTCCAGATCTACTTCAACGCAGATTCTCGCACAGGAATATTGGTCTATTCGATCGGCTTTGTCAATATATTTTCCTAGTGCATTACCAATGGCTTCCAAAGACTCGTTGTTCCAACAATGAAGGGGTAGGTGAGGGAGTCTCACCTAGATAGGGACGGCGGAGGGGATGTCATGGGATGGATCGAAACTCGGGGTCCACTTGTTCATGTAGAGTCCCTGAGGGCCCATGAAATAGGTTCCGTTTCTGAATATGAGTTCGCGATCTTGCTTAGATTCAAAGACAAAGGCGAAGAAGCCTTTTCCCAGGAAAAAGGATTTGACATCTTCAGTTATCAATGGTCTCCAGTTCTTCTGTACCTAGTATTCTGTGGATTTCAGGGAGGTCCAGAGATCTGTGAACTAGCCAATGAGACCGCGTTCCGATAAATTTAAAGCGGTTTTGCAGGGTATGTCGATCGGTAAGGCTACCGTGGGAATTTCATTGAGCTTCTTAACAAATTTTTGTTGAGAGGAGGATAAGGGCTTCTTGCCTTGGGTTGCTAACAATTTCAGAAAGCTAGCAAGATCGGGAGGAAGGCTTTCAGCCTCAAGAGCCATGAGAGGCAGGAGGGTAGCAAGGATGGGGAAAGGGAGAAGGAGAGGTCCCAGAATGGGAAGGCGGAGAGGAGATCAGGAGTATCGGGGGAAGGGAGGCACAACCAAGAGGATCGGCCAGGAGCACGAATCAGGGGAGCCAATGTGCGTAGGACAGGGAGCCATCAACAGGGTTGAGGGCTAGGGAAACCGCGCGCCCCAATATTGGATAACAAAGGCACTCTTATTGATATATAATAAAATAAACTTTTTATTGTATTTCATTCTTCAATATTATTGTCAAATGTTACATGTGAAATGGTACATTGGTAAAAAAATGCGTATTTTCATTCAAGATGGAGCAAAAATAAATTATCCAGTGCCATACAGCAGTTGCAAATGGTACATTGGTAATTAAATGTATGGATGATTAAATATTACAATAGATTCTTGCATCTATGATATAAGAAATTAATCCAAACAAACAATTTCAATAACTAAAATTGAAATGAATTTTACTATAAACAAATATTTTAATTTAGGATGAATAATGGAATTTAAAAAATAAAAAATATAATATATATTTGAATGAAATATCAGTAGCCATTCTTCAAAGAATCGTATTCGGTGTGTTTAAACTACCATTGCACCCTGGTGCGTATAAACTAAACTTGTGCACGATGCGTTTATAACATTGAGAACCGGTGCATTTGATTTTATGAATCCCATCAGTGCATGTAGATTGCTTATGCGCACCGAGAACGATCAAAGCTTATGCCCACCGGTTTTTAGTTTTTAATCCTGGTGATGTGTTTCATGTGTTAAAATGCACCAGGCCATGTTGATATTTTGTAAGCACCGGTGCATTCTACTATTAAATGCACCGGTGCATTAATGTATGGAATGCATCAGTGCAACCGGATAAATGTATTGCATCGTTAAATTTAAATATAATGGAAAAATGTACAGTGCATATGATATAAAATATCGCACTGGTGCGTTTATGTTATACAAATGCACCGATGCATATATACTATACTCAAGCACTGGTGCAGTGTTGAAATTTGATTATTTCCAGTGCTTGTTCTAGTTGAGTGCACTAGTACATATGTTCTAATCATACAGCACCCGTGCGTCATAGTAAAAAACATATCGATGCACTTAATTTATGTTGTGCGCACCGATAAACTAACCTCCGCTAAAACCTCTGGCCACCGAGTATTTTTTAGTTATAAATTGTATCTGTTATGACCTTCATAAAACATCCGCTAACATTGGTGGAGGTTGTAGCGGAGTTTTTTTTTCCAATCTTGTAACACTAAAAACATCCACTATGACCTTCGCTACAGGGCCTTTTCCTTGTAGTGATTCTTGGCAGTAGCTCCCACTTTGGCGGAGAACCAGGATCTAGATGAAATGAGACATTGCCTTCTTAATGAAGGAATGAGGAAGGTGGTAGACTATTGGACTGGAGGATCCATGGAAGAGGGTTGGAAAGAATGGAAACTCACTCAGGAACAGTTGAATGTGCCTCCCCACATCAATCCAGAACAATGGTACAATGAATTGAATAGAAGAAGAATCAGGGAAAGAAAAGGGTCAAACCTTATCCAATGGGGTAACTCTCCAAAAGACACCTTTACTATCAAATAAGATTACTCCCTTCATGCACACATCAGGACATCCCCTTTTCTAAGGCTTGGAAACATATCTGGACTCTTAATCTATGGTCCAAAATCAACACCTTCTTGTGGCAAGTCGTGCATAACAGCATACTTACCTAGGACAATTTGCAGAAGCAGAATTTCATATGCCCATTTGTTTTCCCTCTCTACAATGGTCAAGAAGAAACCATGGAACACCTGCTCAACAATTGTCAGTTCAACACTCAAATTTGGGAACAACAAGTACAAACCATGAGAACCACAGATAGATGTAGAACCAGTATCCACAACACAATTTATGGGTGGTGAACAACATCCTTCAAAAATATCGTCCTAAATAGAATTTGGAAATTACTCCTAGGATTTGTGCTTTGGCACATATGGAAGGAACGAAATAGAAGGATCTTTCTCTCCCAGCAATTGTCATGGGTAAATATTTGGGACACCATCAAATTGATAGTCTTAGAAGCAATCAAAATTAAAACATGGTCTCGGGAAGATCTTTCATGTGATGTGACAAAACAACACATTTTAGCCAAGTGGGGACTCCTTTCCTCCTCCTATATTCCCACTACCCAATCTCTCCTCTCTACCAAGACTACCAATCCCTCTACCTGGTCCCACCCTCCTCTCGGTTTCGTCAAAATGAACTTTGGTGGGGCTTCGAAAGGGAATCCTGGACTCGCTAGCTATGGGGTTGTCTACAAAAATGATTAGGGTGACATCATACAAGTTCTAGCGAGCAATATTGGTTATGACACAAACAACGTGGAAGAACTATGGGCCCTCATCTGGCCTCTAGCAAGTTGTTCACATGAATACACATCGCATTGTTGTTGAAGGGGATTCCCAAGTTATTTTTATGCTCTTTACCAAACTATTAAAAGGCTCGATAGCGGAAAATTTCTCTCCTAGTTGGAGTCTCCTGGGATACCTTGAGACCTTATCTGGCCTTCTCACTACTCAACTTGTCAACATCCCCTCCCACGTCAAAAGAGATGCTAATAAAATCACCGACAAGATGGCCAATCTAGGGTTCAATTGTGGTTACGAGGAGATAATGTGTTCGCCAACAGTGAGGATGAATGATACCATATGGAAAACATGAAAGGACAATGCGGTATCATAAAATTCATCCCCAAGTGAAGTGGGGTGTTATCATTAGAAATTTAATGCAAAACAATAAGCACGACGGGTGGAGAGAAGGATTTGCATGCTGCCCCACGCGACAATCCTCTACAATGAACATGTATGCATTCATTTATTTCACCACCCTTGGATGTCATACAAAATTAACACACAACATCATTACCCGAGGTGACGAATATTTCTCAATCTGGGAGACTAGATCTTAGAGAATTGGCAAGCGTGGACTTGTACGAGAAACTGGAAAGGTTTAATGGAAAAAGGAGGGCTTGGGACAACTCGTCTGTGTGAATATAAAAAAATCCATAAATCATAGTAAGTTACTCCTGATCTAGGACGGGATGTCTATTTGGAGAAATCCATTCCCCATAATTAATAGAAGGGGGTTGGCAGGCGGTCGGATCCTCATCCTTTATTTATTCTGCAGCTTCAAACACAAGCTTGTGAAACTTTGGCTGGTTGTAGTGACTACACCTGTGATTTTCTAGATTAATCAGCATCCTGTGACCAATACACAGATTATTCAGGTCTGCATCGAGGAGGAACAAATGGATAAACAGGGAGATGACTCTAGCAACAAAAAGGAAGGCAAGCAACATGCTAATAAGGAATAGTGTGCACTGCTCAAGCCGCTTGGATGTACAAAGTGACAATCCCTCAAGCAATTCGTGAGGATATTGGCAGTAGGGAAGAGGCCCTATGGAACAAGCTAGACAATGCTAAGCCAATTGATGAATTATCCACTCTGGAATCTTGGATTCAAGACTCGGGCTCCTCCCATGCCAGGCATTCCCAATACGAAAATACTATATCTCACTCTATTAGATCATGAAGGTCCTCCTGGGATGAGTGTTGCAGGAAGAAGAAGAGAAATAGAAAGGGGACGAAATCCCCACTACTTTCTAGAAGGACCTGTCCGCGGACACTTGGCTCATCCATATGAAAATTGATGCAATGGATAAACATATGGGAATTCCTTTCCTTCTGAATTTCAATGATGTAGGGGATTGGATCGGCTCTACCTTGAAGGGCCATTATGGCTCGACATTTGGAAAGCAGGTTCCTTAACCTAATTATGGTTTACATCATGTTAAATAGAGTCTGGTTTGCAGTTTATATAGTTAATTACTTTCATGGGATGCATAGGGATAACTATAGAACTCATGGTGTTTCCTTATTTTCTCCTTCTAGGGAGGGGATTTTTGGGATGACTATAGAAGATTCAATTAATTATGGTCTTTGGTTTCGTAAAGATAGCTTCAATAGTATTTTGGATAAGTATGAGACTCATGACATTATCTTCATGTTTTCTCCTTCAAGGGAGGGGATCTTTGAGAGACACAGACAAAACTTTGAGCTTTGTATCCATTTTGTTTATATATAATTAATAGAATCTTTACTTACAAAAAAAAAATAGGGTTTCCTTTAAGGGCCTCTTTCCCTCTTTTTTGTTTAACGGTAATTTTTTTTTACTTGGTGATCCCCTCTTTCTCTATTTAATCTTTCGAGATCAGAAATTCCTCATTCAATTTTCTCATCTCAGTTCCTGATGATGGACCACACTGGCCTAGTCCAAAAATTTGATTTAAAAAACTACTACGATGGATACGGAAGACTCTCTTTCTCAAAACATTGCTCGCAGAAGCCTGAGAACTGAAATAATGAACATTGCCATTAATAACAAGCATGTACAAATCCAATGTCTATATTTTCATTTTGTATGCATATTGCATTATAGCTCATCTATGAGCCCAAATCATTCACCTAAAAAGGCATTACAACTTTTGGCCACATTATTTTATATCGTAGAATACTCATGAACACAAGCTCAAATATTAAACTTTCAATGAACATTCCATAGGGTTGGATAAGAAGTCAATTATGTATTTCAAATTCATTTGAAATTTATGCTATGGTGTAGTAACCTTGTCCACTAACTAATGAAGGCTTGCAATTCCTTTGAAATAGACTCAATTATAAATAAGAGAACTCAAATAATTGTTTATCGATTAGTTTATAATTTTATTGGCAAGACCATTACCAAAGCCCTCATGTCAATATTTTAACCATAAGAGAACTCTTATAAATTCAAAAGACAAAAGCCCATTATAAGCAATATTAGTTGGGCTTATGATTCCACAATGACAGATCTCTCAATTCTATATAATAATTCCAACCATAACAATTTTCCAATTGTTTTAGTAGTAAATATTAATCAAATGAATTTATGAAACAATATTTGGGATTTAAAAAATTACCCAGTAAAATCAACATCAACATCATTTGAAAAATAATAATATATATGAATGTTAATATCACAATCAATATATATGTCAAATAAACATCTAAAGTGAAATATACATATCAACAATCAATTATACTAGATAATTCCACTACCAAAGCCAGACTCATCAAGTCCACTTACACTAGAAGAAGTAGAAGGTAAACCACTACCTGTGTAAGATAACAATGTAGAGACTAGAAACTGATGTGAAACTAATGAATCTCTCCATTAAGAACTATATCACAGGATAACATCAGATCGTGGCAATCACCTAGTGCATCAGTGGATGTTGTAGTTGGTGCATTGGTGGATCTTTCATCAATGGATGGTGGCGATGGGCCTGTTGTAGGATAGGATGGTGGTGGTGGGAATGCTAGAGGAGGGGATGGTGGTGGGCCTATTGGAGGAAGAGATGGTGGTGGCAGGCCTGCTACAGGAGGGGATGGTGGTGGTCCTACTGGAGGAGGGGATGGTGGTGGTGGGCCTAGTGCGACTAGTGGATTGATGGATGGTGCATTAGTGGATGGTGTTGGGCCTATTGGAGGAGGGGATGGCATTGGTGGTCTTACTGAAGGAGGGGGTGTTGGTAGTGTTCCTACCACAGGAGGTGGAGGAGGATGTCGTGGATAAGAACTAAATGTATGTGTGGTGTTGGATGATCCATCAACTGTTGAATCGATGGATGGAGGAGGTGGAGGAGTATCATCCCAAGAAGACGACTCCGATGAAGATTCTAGAATACCCCTCATAAACTTTTCAAGTAGCATGAGTGCACTGAGAACATGATGCATCAATAACATCATATCTTGGGTAAGGGTCAACCATATGGGAGTAAGCTTGGGGTTTCATATCGTGTCACGTGGTATAGGATCCACCCGATTCCAAGCCATCAAGTCACAAATCTGATTTGCCACATAGTGACGTAATTTAGGACTTGGCCTAATCAGATATATGCTCAAGAATTGGTTCATTGGCCTTAGCCATCTCCTCATCATGTTGGGGTAAATGATGCCCATCATATGTGCCAATATATGCAAAATAGTGGACAACAATAATTAGATATTTAAACAAAATATTACAATCAATTACATGTGCATTAAATAAGACAAAATTATGCAACTACATTAATCAAAATATAAAGATTATATTACCTCTCATACCTGGTGGCTCGGCTTGAGTAAATCGGATGGTCGCACATCCTCTCCAATCCATCCCTGCTTGCGGATACTAGATATAATCGATGATTGATAGTTGTTCATCACTACATAGAATCTCCAAAACATATCCACTAGGCGACCTACACATGAAATATGGAACTCCCCTCTTAGGCAACCCTTCCCTTGAGATGCACATATGCACATCACTCATCGACCTAACTGGCATACAGTTAAATGTCAACCTGAATGTGGGGTGATTCATTGTAAACCTCTCAAAAAATGGAGTAAATAACTCTGATGTGAAGGGGAAAAACTGTCTCCCCTACAACTGGCTACGTCTTTGGTATAAACCTATAAAAAATTGTCATCGAAAAAAATATCCCACCTAATCAGCCTGAGTCTCTGTAGTAAAGACTCTACATAATATAACATAGTGAAGCTAATGTGTTTCCCATCAGTGAGATGGTGTGATATCATGGTAAAAAATAGGCTCAAGCACTTGGCCTCCTTTGACCAAAATGTATGTACGCTCAATTGACCCCTACTCACCTAGAACTCACTGGGGCGAGTAATATCCACGTTGATGAATTGGCGAACATACATCAAGTGAGTCTCAACTACAACATTGGGTGGTAAGTAAAGAAAATGGAACCCCCCCCATCCTAGATAATACTGTGATGAAATAAACATCCTCCTCTGTGGGATGGTACCAAATATCGGGACCAACCTTGAAGGCCTATCTATCATTATCCCAATGATGGATGAACTATGTCAATAGCTAATTCTGTCTCATTAGCAAAGTAGCCTACTCATCAAACTTGAGGAGGCCAACATCAAATAAGATCTATCGAGTTGCATCAATAATAGAACAAGGAAACAAATCACTTTCCCTCTCTCTAGCCTGCCATACCTTATTGGTACTATACAAGTTGACATGAGGTGGCAGTGGTGCTTGTCCCGATTTACAGACAAATTTCATCATGAATTATATTTAATAAAATAAAAAAAATATACAAAATAGGTATATGAAATACTTATTAGAAATTTTTAAATTTTTGTGTTTACAACAAACATTTCCATCACTGGTGCATATGTTTTCAAAATGGTGTGCCCTTTTTAACATAACACATTGTGCACGGTGCTAAGATATTAAACTAAAAACATCGTTGATGGTGTGTACTTATTCAACCACAATCACTGGATATAGTGGGCCTAAAAACAAAATTTTAAAAACATAAAACACAAATATTGCAAAATTTATATGCATTGTCAATGCACCTAGGATAAATATAGAACACACCAATATCAGTGCTTCACAAATCACACCGCAAATGGTGCTCCACAAATTGCATCGATGGCTATTTCTGGTTTTTAAATATTTATGCATTATCGGTGTGCCCAATCTAGTCGAACACCTTTTTAACAATGTGCAACATAATGCACCAATAATGGTGCAGAAGACAATGGACCAATGGTTATTTCAGGTTTTTCAATTATAAATGTATTGTCGATGCGCCTAATCTAACACGCCACACTAGTAATGGTGCACCATACAACAAACCAGTGGCTATTTTTTTAATGGTTGATGGTGTGCCTAACATACTTGAACGCACCAGTGACGGTGCTCCAAATGACACACTAGTCACGGTGCGCCAAAGAATGCACCAATGAACATTTCTATTTTTAAATTATATTTGCATTAGTGGTGCACTTGGTCTAATTTAACGCACTAGTACTGATGCTCCATACAACACACCGTTGATTATTATTAGGTGGTTATTTTCAATCTTGATGGTGCGCTTTTTATAACTAAGCACATTGATTAACTATGTGCCTTTTTTTCCTTGGATTTGAGAATTTTGTTATGGGGAAACCCTCAGGTACTTCCCCTCATTTTAAGGATGGTACCCAAGGTAAACCATCGACCCTGATTACGGGGCCTAACCCGGTGGGGACATAAAGTGAGGCCCTTATATAGCAATGTATAGCCACCCGAGGATTTGACCCCGAGACCTTCTGCTCACAACTTTTAGCACTCAACAACTTGAACTAGCCCACTAGGATGATTAACTGTGTGCCTTGCAATGCATTGATGGCTATTTTTTTGGTGGTGGATGGTGTGCATAATCTAGTAGAACGCACCAGTATCGGTGCGCCATGCAATGCACTGATGATGGTGTGTTAGGATACACACTAGTGTATATGATGCACTGCATGGTTATTGAGAGCACCCATGCGGTTCTCTAACAATAACTGCACCGCGTTTAGCACAAACTATCTAGTGCATTTATATGAAACACACTCCGGACGCGAAGCGACCTATAAACACACTATTTTTCGGTGCAACTCGAGTTCCAAGGGAGCATTTCCAAAAAACATTTTAAATTTTTTAAGAATTTTAAGTATATAAAGGTGAATTTCGAAATTTAATCCATTGAAAATTTAAATTGAAGGGTAACAATTGATTTACCTAGTGCCTTTCGCGCCAAGGAGCCATGGTTTCCATGTAAGGGAATTTTTTTTTTTTAAATTGTGTTGGTTGGAGATTCCAAAACAAACACAAATCAACCTTGGATGCACACAAATTAACAAGTATGGTGGTACGGTAACACTGTGATACTGGGTGCTTTTGTAGATACTTGAGCATCGGTGCTTGAATGGCTCTAAAGAAGCACCGAAGCAATGTAAAAAATGATTTTACGGTCTAGTATTTTTTTATTCTACCTTAACACAGTGTGCAGGTAAATTTATTGACACGTCGGTGCATTTGTAGCAACAAATAGCATTGAAAAATGTATAGATTATATTTTATTTTTTAATCGTTTCAATGATGTTCGGTGCATTTTGATTAAACACACTGGTGCTTTTTTTAAAAATTAAACACACCAATGCATTAAAAAGAAAAAGCACACCATGGAAATTGAAATATTATTTTTCATTTTTTAGCAAAAAATATAAGCTTTATGATGCATTGTTTTGAAATGCATCGACACATTTATAGTTACAAAGCACACCGAATAATGTATAGGTTATATTCTATTTTTTTAATAATTTCAAGGATGTTCAGTGCATTTTGCTAAAATGGACTGGTGCATATGTGTAAAATAAAACGCACCGGTGCATTTATGTAGATAAGCACACCGTAAATTTTGAAATATATTTTTTTTGCAAAAATTATAAGCTTTCAAATGTGTTGTTTGTAAACGCATCGATGCTTATATCTATGTTAGGAGAGTTGGTTGGTTTGTGTGTGTGTGTGTGTGTGTGTGTGTGTTAAATCAATATGTCATTTGAACTACTGGTCTGTTTATAAATAATAAAGTGCACCGATGCGGTTATAGATAACAAGCACACCAGAGACAATTAAACATTTGCAAAAACCTTCGGTTTCCTGTCTTCGCTATCACCTTCACTATAAAAGAATAAATGTGATTTTTTATTGGAGGTTCCACCAAAACCTCTACTAGAAGGTGTTTTCCTTGTAGTGATGTAGGGGAATCAATTATGAATGGACCAAGGGATGAAATGTTGCATTCATTGAACTGAAGGGATTACTAACTAGTGCACAAATCCTACAAGTGCTTGATATGGACAAGGACTTTACAATTTGCACCAATTCCTTGAAGAAAGGGTTGGGTGTTGTGTTAATGTAAGATGGTGGAATAATATCTTATGTGTCAAGGAAATTGAAGACTCATGAAGATTTTACACCACACATCATTGATGCTAGCACTAATTCATTGGGGGAATTATCTTATAGGGAAAAGTTTAGTCTGGTCATGAAATCTTGAAGTATATTTTCATGCGTAGGGATCTAAATGTCAGACAAAGGCAATGGAGTGAATTTATGAGTGAGTATGATTTTGTAATTTCATACATCAAAGGAAAATAGAATGTAGTGGTTGATTCCCATAACATAAGACCAAGGATATTCTCCTTAGTACCTTAAAGGTCAATTTAAGGGAGCAAGTGTTAGGACAATTTCTTGGAGATAGTTGGTACATAAAAGTTATATCAATGCTTCAGAATAGAAGGATACTAAAACCTAAGTTTGAAGGGTATGTCATTGAGGAAGATGGACTATAGTGATTTCAAAGGAGGATGCACATCCTTGAGGAAGAAGATGTTAGAATCACTATCTTCAACGAAGCCCATAAATCAATTTAGTGTGCACATCCTGGTGTGAAGAGGATATATTTAAACATGAAGAAGCTCTTCTTATGGGTATGCATGAAGCATGATGTATTCCAATTCATTTCTAAGTGCCTTGAATGTCAATAGGAAAAAATTGATCACCACCACCTGGTAAGTCTCTAACAACTGCATGACATTCCTATTTCCAAATGGGAAGTCATTTCCATGGGTTTGATTGTAGGATTTCCTCTCATATCTCAATGACATAATGCCATTTTGGTCGTAGTTGATAAACTAACCAAAAGCACTCATTTTATTCCAGTCAAGGAAACTTATGATGTCACAGATGTGTCAAGGACATTTATAAATTAGATTATATGCTTTCATCAAATTCCCAATAATATCATCTCAAATAGAGATTCTTGGTTTACATTTAGGTTTTGGACAGGTTTGTAGTCAACATTGGGGACCAATTGAACTTAAGCACAACTTATCATCTTGAAAAAAATGGGAAAATAGAAAGAGTCAATTGGGTAATGGAAGGCATGCTTAGGGTGTATGTTATGGATCAACATGCCAATTGGGAAAAGTACCTACCATGGGTGGAGTTTGCATACAATAAAAAATACCACAACTCAATTAGGATGCCACCTTATAAGGCTCTATATGGAAGGCTATGCATGAAATCGTTGAGTTGGGACAAGTTAGAAGATCGAGTGATCAAAGGGAAAGAATTGGTTTATAAGATGGAAGAGTAGGTAATTTAGATTAGACAATGATTAAAGGAATCGTAGGATAGGCAAAAAAGTTATGCTGATACACATAGAACTGACTGAAGTTATAATGTTGGAGATGGGTTTTATATTCGTATGAAGTCTAGTAAGAGTAGTATTATTCGGTTTGGAAAGGGAACAAAGTTATTACCCTAATTTATAGGGCCATTTGAAATTCTGGAAAGAATTGGACCAATTACATATTATCTCATGATGCCACCCCCTTTGCATAAAATTCATGATGTTTTTCATGTATCTATATTACAACATTATATTGCTAACAAATATCATAAACTAAATTTGAAGGAATTGTATGTTTCAAATGAAGGGACAATCATGGTCAAACCATTATGCATATTGCATTGATAGCTCAAACATTGCTCAGTGGACTAGGTTACGGTCCAGGGGGACAAGTAAAGCCCAATATTTTCTACTTGGGAGGACGCAAAGACCATGCATTGCGATTATCACACACTTTCTTTTACTATAAATTTGGAATGAATTTTCTCGAAGGACGGGTGTATGTGACACTCCATATCTAAACTTTGACAACTAAAGTACTTTATGACCTATTTTGTTTTTCTTTGATTATTATTTGTTGAACTCAACTTAATTGAGAGAACTATATTTTGGGATTTATGGACCCACCTATATGCAAAAGTCATGTTTAAGTTTATTGTTTATGTTATTAATGATGACAGTTGTGTGATTTACTTCTAGCATGTAAATCTAAATGGAAGATTGTGGTACATGGATACTAGTTTAAATTATATTTAAATGAATAAATGGGTTCCATGCATGTGATAAAATAAATTAGCTTGTTTATATCATTTATCAGTTGTTAACTTGGTAATCACTTGAAAATAATATATGATTATGCATGATCTTGTGTTTTGGTAGACTTGTTAGTTTTTACTTTTTTAGCATAATAACATTAAACAATCTATCACTGAAAGAACTACAAGCACAACAAAACACAATGAACACAACATTTATCTTGGGGAAACCACAAGGGAGAAAACCCCGACAAAACTTCCTCAATATAGAATTCACAAAGTACAAAGATAAACCCCAAGACAAAATCAACTTCTCCTCCACTTGTGCGAACTTCCCTCTCTCTCCTATGCGAACTTGTGAGAGTGAGTTTAGTAATTACAAATGAGAGACTCGTCCTCTATTTATATTCTTCCGTTGGGGTGACTTTTCCCCAACTGGGCCGACTTGTCAAATACAAAATATAATAATGTTTTCTGGGTTCTTCTAGGCCAACACGAGACCTAGGGTTTTCATCGAGTCTTTCAATGACTCTTACATTATTAATTATATCAATGACATATCCTAAAGGAGGAATACAATAATACTATAGACAAGTACAAATAGAATATCTTCCGCGGTTACATTTATTTAACACTCCCTCTTAACTAGGAAGGTATTATGTGGATAATATCAACAGTTGCACAACTGACTTGTGAATCTCTATATGTTGTAGGATTTTTTGGATCATCATATGTATGGGGTATCATCTGCTGGAACATCCTCATCCTCATCATCATCTGTTGGAATATCACCATCAATAACATCCTCTATATCATCGTTAGCACCATCCTCTGCTGGATCATCATCAACAACATCCTCTACTAGAACATCCTCAGCAACATCCTATGCTGGAACATCAGATGCTGGATCATCATCAACAACATCATCAGCTGGAACATCCTCTACTGGATCATCATCAGCAACATCATCATCTGGAACATCCTCTGTTGGATAATCATCAGCAACATCATCATCTGGAACATCCTGTGTTGGATCATCATCAGCAACATCATCAACTAGAACATCCTGTGTTGGATCATCATTAGCTGGAACATCCTCTGTTGGATCATCATCAACAACATCATCAGCTGGAACATCCTCTGATGGATCATCATTAGTTGGAACATCATCTGCTGGATCATCATTAGCAACATCACCAGCTGGAACACTATCAGTCAGCAAGTACTAATCTTCAAACACCCTTGGATCGACATCAGTCACCTATGGACCGACATCAGTCACCTAAGGAATGGAACTCTATCAGTTGGCAAGTACTGATATTCATTCACCCTTGGACCGACATCAGTCACCTCTGGACCAACATCACTCACCTAAGGACTAGAACTCTATCAGTCGGCAAGTACTGATCTTCAGTCACCCCTGGATCGACATCAGTCACCTTTGGACCGACATCAGTCACATAAGGACTAGAAATATATCAGTTGAAAAGTATTGATCTTCAGTCACCCCTGGACCGACATCATTCACCTATGGACCGGCATCAGTCACCCTTGGACCAACATCAGTCACCCTTGGACCGACATCAGTCACCCTTGGACCAGCATCAGTCACCTAAGTACTGGAATCATCATCATCGTCACTTCTTCTTTCGAAGAAGGTCCTTTCGGACCACACCAAGCTTGTTTCGAAAGTACTCAAACTTTATGCGAGACATAGGCTTAGTCAACATATCAGCAACTTGTTCCTTTGTAGGAACATACTTGAGCTTCACAGCTCCCTTCAGCACCATATCTTGGATATAGTGGAACTTGATATCGATGTGTTTCAATCTATCATAGAACATATGATTCTTTGTCATCTTGATGCAACTCCGGTTATCATAGAGTATATCCATCACATCTATCTCTGCATCGAACAATCCTGCCAACATATTGTGAAAGCCACACTGCTTCGCTACAAGCTGAACAAGCTGCTACATATTCAGCTTTTGCTATATTGAGTGCAACACAGGGTTGCCTTGTACTGGGCCAAGAGATCATGCATGATCCCAAACTAAAGCAACATCCTGAAGTGCCTTTCCGATCTTCGGCACTTCCAGCCCAATCTAAGTCTGTGTATCCATATAGCCTGAAATCACTATTTGAAGCATATATGAGTCCATAATCCAACGTACCCTTTAGGAATCTCATCACATGTTTTGTTGCAATCAAGTGAACATTCCCGGGCTCCACCGTATACTAACTCAATGTGTTCACAGCAAAACATATATCTGGTCAAGTATTGTTCAAGTACATCAATGACCCAATAATCTGTCTATACATGGTGACATCTATTGTCTCCGATGAAGCATCATTCAAGAGATTCAAGTTTGTCACCATCGGAGTAGTCATGGCCTTACAATCCATCATCCCAAATCTCTTCAGGATCTCAACTGTGTATTTTCCTTGACTCGTGAAAATCTCATCTGGAAATTGCCATACTTCAAGACCTAGAAAGTAATGCATCATACCAAGGTATTTCATCTCAAATTCTGTTGCAAGCCTTCTCTTACGTTCAATGATGGGCTTGTCTTCTCCTGTCAGGAACAAATCATCCACATACAATAGTAGTAACATAGGTTCATCATCCATAATCTTATAATAAAGATTAGAATATGATTTACTCTTGGTAAATCCCAAGCTCATCAGGAAGCTATCAATTCTTCCATACCATGCTCTAGGTGCTTGCTTCAACCCGTACAATGATTTCTTTAGTTTGCATACATGTGACTTTCTATCTTCTATTTCAAATCCTTTTGGCTGCTCGATATATACTTCTTCTTCTATCTTCCCATTTAGGAACGTCGTCTTTACATCCATCTGATGTAACTTCCATTTTATCTTGGATTCCAAGGAAAGAATGGTTCTAATTGAAGTATATCTGGCCATAGGAGCAAAGGTCTCCTCATAATCAATTCCTCCCTTCTGAGAGAAACCTCGGGCTACAAATATTTCCTTGTACTTTTCAATGCTTTCGTCTACTGAGTGTTTTGTTTTGAAGATCCACTTTGATTAAACGACAGACTTGTCCTTTGGTCTTGGTACCACATCCCAAACATCATTCTTGATGATGGACCAATATTCTTCATTCATAGCATCCAGCCATTCCTTCTTCTTTACTGCATCTTCAAAACATGTCGGTTCCTATTCAACAAGGTTACACATCAAGGATACATAACTGGAGTATGGCCTTGGTCTCGTGCTTTCTCTACTGGTTCCTTTTGGGGCACCATACCTTCTTGCATCTTGTATTAATTCTCGTGCCCAAGCTGGTCTTCTCTTCGGTGAAATCTCCTCAGGTCTCCGAGGTTCTGCCATGTCATGATCCTCTGGAATAGGTTCTTCTTCAACATTTATTTCTAGTACACTGTTTGTTTCTGTAACTCTAGGAGCTTCATGCTCTTCTTCATCCTCATGAGTCTTCTTGGATTTGTTGAAAGCTGTGTCTTCATCAAATGTAACATCCCGATTGAGTTCAATCTGGCGGAATTCTAGGATGTAGATACGGTAAGCCTTTGATTGCTCACTATAACCCACAAATATTCCCTTCTTTCCTGAAGGTTCCAACTTCGATCTCTTCTCTTTTGGAATGTGGATAAATAATGGACATCCAAATATCTTTAGATGGATAACTTCAGGCTTCATACCGGTAAACATTTCTTCTGGGGTCTTGTTTCCAAGAGCACTGTGAGAGATTTTGTTATGTACATATACTGCGGTTCTAGCTGCTTTTTCCCATAGATGCATGGGTAAGTCTTGATCATGGATCATGGCCTTCACTTCTTCCATGATGGTTTTGTTCTTCCTTTCAGCTACACCATTCTATTGTGGATTATAGGGAATAGTAAGCTCCCTCTTAATCCCTGCTTATTTACAAAAATCTTTGAAATTGCCTGAAGTGTATTCCCCTCCATTATCTATCCTTATAATCTTTATCTTCATTTCAGAGAGGTTTTCTACAAGAGCCTTAAACTCCTTAAAATTTGCAAAGACTTCATTCTTATTGTTTAGAAAATAAATCCATGTTTTGCGGGAGTAATCATCAATAAAAGAAGCATAATAAACATACCCGCTTAATGAAGTGGTGGATATAGGTCCACAAATGTCTGAGTGAATAATATCTAGAATACCTTTAGCTTTGTCGTTGCTGCTTGGAAATGGATTCTTCGTACTCTTTCCTTGAGCACATCCTTTGCATACTCCTTCATGATCAACCCGGATTTCTGGTAGTCCAGCCACCACCTTACTTACTATTGGTAAGGCTTTGTAGTGTACATGAGCTAGTATTCTATGCCATAGTTCACAAGGGCTCATGGTACTGTTCATCAGTGTTGTATCTGCATGACCCTTTAGCTTTTAAATTCCTCCTTCTTCTACTCCAATTACTACTGCATCATTAATATTCTTCCCCTTTGGCCACATAAGAAATTCACTATCTATAAATGCAATTGGAAGACCTTTCTTATCTAACGTTGAAATAGATAGAAAGTTCTTCTTCAAACCTGGTACATAAAGTACATACTTCATGTTCATGGACTTTCCAGAGTCCAATTTGTAAGATTCTTCTCACATTCCTTTGATGAGATATTGATAGTCATCTCCAAGCTTTACCTTGTGTAGATATTCCTTCTGTATGAGATGTGAGAGGGATTCTTTGTATCCTGTCATATGTTTTGAATCTCCACTATCTACTATCCAAGTATCACTTCCATGAGATACTGAACCAGTGAGGGATGATATTAGAACATATTCTTCACTGGAGTCTTCATCTTCTCTGGTTTTGACTTCTTCATCATACTCACTATCTTCCGCTGCATGAGCATGAAATCTCTTCTTCTGCTTCTTATGTTGTCCATATTTGAGTGGACAATATCTCGCAACGTGTCCTGTCTTGTGACAGGAGTAACATTCAATTGAAGATAGGTCTCTTTTTAACTTCCTTTTATTTTGAGGTCTTTGAGATTTCCTTGGAGAGTCCTCATGGGAAGATACATTGTTCTTCATTTTCCTTCCTCCTTTGTCATGAGTTGCCAAAGATTGATCTTCATTGTCATTTAGTTTCTCCTCTCTCATCGTTATTCTTTCTTCCTCTTGCACACATTCTTCCCATAGTTTTCTGAACCGGATTATTTTCTTTCTAGCACATATGCCACGAACAAATGGTTCCCAATCTCTGGGAAGACCATTCAAATTTGGTCATCACAACTTCAACATCCTCTACCATGTCTCCAATAGATTCTAGTTGTTCTTTTATTTGGGACACTCTGGAGAAGTATGAATGCATGGAATCATACTTCAAGATCTTCACTCCCTTGAGTTGATTTCTCAAGGTCATCTTCCTATTAATATTCTTTCCTTCAAATAGGTTGGTTAGGGCATCGAACATTTCTTTTGGAGTCTTCTTTGAAGATAGTTGAGGGATCAAGTGATCTTTGATAGAATCAGCAATGATCCTCTTTGCCTTGAACATATTCTTCTTATGCCTTTCTTTGGATTCGTCTCCCTCTGGTTCTGTAAGTCCTTCCTTTATAAAGTCTTCTAGGTCATGTTCTTCAAGAATGAGCATGACTCTATACTTCCATGCCCTAAAGTTCTCAGCTCCCTCAAGATTCTCATCAAGCTTGGTAGTGTTTGTCATCTTGATCTAATGAGAACTTCAAATGGAAATATAATAGATTTGAGACTTACCAGAAAAGTTGTCCTTCCAAAAATTGCTTCTGCCTTGACCTAGAGTTTGTCAGAGAAACCCTAATTTTCCAACTTCATGATTTTGGAAAACTAATTGGATGAACAAATTCGCCTCCTCAAGGCGAGTTGATCAAAGTAGTCCTTCTCCCATTTCTGTGATCAAATGATCCAAAAAATTGATGCCCTAGTTATCCCGGGCTGTAGTGGGGGACCCAAAAATGAAAATTCTTAGAATTGAAATCTGCTTCGACAGAAAGATGCGCCCTAGTGAGGTGAGTTGGATGCACCCTCTTTTTCAGCTGATTTGTGGAGGGAGCTCACAGAACAAGAACCCCTAATTTTTGCAGTTGCAAAGGCTGCACAATGTTTTCTTTCAGGCCTGCTCTGATACCATGTTAGTTTTTACTTATTTAGCATAATAACATTAAATAATCTATCACTGAAAGAAATACAATCACAACAAAACAAAATGAACACAATATTTCTCTCGGGGAAACCACAAGGGAGAAAACCCCGACAAAACTTCCTCAATATAGAATTCACAAAGTACAAAGATAAACCCCAAGACAAAGTCAACTTCTCCTCCACTTGGTGTGAACTTCTCTCTCTCTCCTATGCGAACTTGTGAGTGTGAGTTGAGTAATTACAAATGAGAGACTCATCCTCTATTTATATTCTTCCGTTGGGGTGGCTTTTCCCCAACTGGGTCGACTTCTCCTAACTGACTGGGCCAACTTGTCAAATACAAAATATAATAATCTTTTCTGGGTTCTTCTAGGCCGACACAAGACCTGGGGTTTGCATTGACTCTTTCAATGAATCTTACATTATTAATTACATCAATGACATCTCCTGAAGGAGGAATACAATAATCAATAGACAAGTAGAAATAGAATATCTTCCGCAATTACATTTCTTTAACAAGACTAACCCATAGGTTAGATGGGCTAAGTTATAGCCAAATGCTTGTGGTACTAAATGACCTTGATGTCATTGACATTGAAAAATAAAATGATATACTATGAGGCATTAATCCATGAGTTAATTCTTAGTTCAATTGCTATGATATGTGGGCCAATGCAACTTTTTAGAGAAAATATGGCTGCCCAAAATGGCCATTCGATAATGTTGCTCTAAGAAGAAGAACACCAACACAATATGGTTATTAATAGGGTGTTGACCCTAGCTCCATTAGGATGAGTGGAGGTATTACCTACCATTTATCCTTAGAAAACTAGAGTCATGGGGGGCTTGTGTTAAGCCACAGTCTCAAAGATGTGTGATGGAAACTACTGATTATATGTTGGGGAAGTTAGGTCAATACATTTGACACTTCTGCTTATGATTTATATCTATGGTCAAGTCAATATAGTTGATGCTCCATCATATTCCAACCAAGGAAAGGATAGGACGTGGAAGATGGAAGTAGGTTAGGAAGGAAGGATGATTCAAAGTAGTTATCGATACTATTTGGGAATTAGATATATGTCACCTTAGTTATGTAGTTGTTCCCTTCCATGTTTAAATCATTTGCTAAATTCATTTAGTATAATATTTAATTCATATTGGATTATTTTGGCCTAGTTAGTATGATGGTTAAATGTTGTGTTTACTTGATTATTGTTTTGCATGCCTGTTTATAATCATACATGAATTACGTAATAGAGGTGGCGATGATTATCATTAGTACACGTGCAAGCTATGCGTACGTTGGCTATACATGCATAACTTGCATGTATACACTAATATCGTTCTATATACATTAATGATTAAAATAATATTATCAATGGTTGATGCATGGAGGGTGTACTAGGAAGTTAAAATTGTATGCATGCGATTTAACCTTCATTTGGGATTGATTTACTTTCATTTTGAATATAGTTATATTTATTTATTAAAAGAGGAAATTGTATTTCATTTGGAATTAGTTTCATTTTAGAAGAATATAAGATTTCATAAACTTACCAAGGTTTGATTTGGTTAGATTGGATTTTATCATGTTGAGTGAAATGTTAGGTGATTAATGCCAGTTAAGTGAGATAATATTTTATTATATTTTGACCTTCCTAGGACCCTTCTCGAAGGGTTAGGAAGGCATCAGGAAAAATGCATAAAGGAGAGTTTTGGATAAGGGTTGAAGGTTCGGTCTTTTGGAGGGAATTATCAAAGAAGCATAAAACATTAAGGGAAGGATAATTGGACTTTGGAACCTTAATCTTGGTTATTCGTTGTTGTTGTTGTTGGAGATACAAACTCAAAGAGCTAGGAAATCCATATGTTTCTTAGAACTAGCCAATTGGATAAGATGCTAGTTGATTGGGAGGATTAATCCTAGTTTTGTGACCCTTGATTCAACAAGTTGCTAAGGACCACACTGAAAGGACTGGATTGCAAGGACAAATAGATTTTAGAGGTATTTTGCTATCTCATTACTTTGATTAAGTTATTTCAATTAAATTGCTAAAATCATTGTTCAATTGATGACGTTGTAGATGAAGTTTTGATTGAAATTTATGGTTGTAAGATAACTATGAGAACTTGTTGAACGAAACTATGAAAATTATACCTAGAACTTAGAAACTATGTTGTTAGATAGCAATAAATTTTATTCGTGGAACATTTAAATATGAATCAATGTTATCGCATAAATAAGTTGATTAGTTAGCTAGATCAAAACAATTAATAACAGAGGAATTAGGGTGATACATGATTCCTCGGACTTGCTACCTTTATCACGTGCCTCACTTGAATTCCTTATCAAGTCAAGTGTCGTAATCAGTGTTGATGGGCTTACATTGGATACCATAATATAGCTCCAATTATGAACCAACTCCCATGTGATTGCTCCTCATTCGCAAGTGGGATCTCATGTGCTTGATAATATCCCTAAGGAGGCCAAAGGACCAAGTATTCATGATATGTGAGTTCATACTAGCTATGTATGGCACCCAAGTGTCATTTAACAAGTCCTTAGGCATTAATGTGCCATGGAAGTAGTTAATTTCATATTGAAAGAGGTTCGAAGGATCTTGAAGTATTTTCCATGTGACTAATAAATGAGTAGCCATGTGATTAAAAAATAGTCAACTAAAGGTTTGACCTTGGTTAATGTGATGTGAATAGACGTGTAATAATGTGATATGTTGCATTATGCAACTTATATATGAATTGATGATGTTTCTCGATAAGATCACCCAAATGTCACAAGTAAGTGAAATTAAGGTGATAAAACATATTTTTATTTTTAATCCTTATATGTTGTCCTTATTCATTTTTTTAACGTGATCCATGGCCTCACATGGCCAATTTATCGCCATCTACCCTCCATAACACCTTAAATAAGGGGCTCAACAATTTTAAAAATAATTTTTGCTTTAGACTAAAAATTGGTGTCAATTTTTTTTTTCTCATAGATTTCCTTTCCATTAACCTTGATACTCCATTGAGATATAGTCCACTCATCAGAAGAAAAAATCTTCCTCAAGTGTCTGCCTAGGAAATGAGAGATTGCAGCATGATGAAGTTCATTGCATTTGGTAATAAAAGGTCTAACAAGCTCCTTGCCTCCTTTGTTATTCCTCATTAGGTTCAATACCCATTTGTAGTTGTAGATGTATTTGGTAATACACTTGGTATGATCTACAATTTTATTCAACCATTCCAATTTGCCTATATCCTCGAGCATGGCGTCTACATAGTGTGCAATGCATGGGGTCTTGAAAAAAGTTGGGTGTTTATCCTCCAACAACCTACTAGCAACAACTTGTAGTTAGAGGCATTATCAATTATGACCTACAACATAATTCACCCCCATTTCCACAACTACCTCATACAAAAGGTGAATACTAATTGCGCATCCTTCACTCAATCAATTGCATAAACTAGTTTCAAAAACATCGTTCAGGTCATGGGAAAGAAATGAGAAAACTAGGTATGGTAGAGATCCATCCATCCAACTCGATGGTACATCCTGTTTTGCTCCATGATCTTTTAAATCCTTCAAGTGCCCCCCCTTAGACCATGAAAGCTAGGGCCTTTGAATCCCTTACCACACATAATTATGGTGTCTAACAGACATCAATAATAAGGTGAGCGAACAACATTGAAAGGGATCTTTGCATTAAACCACCATTTAGCCATGTATTCAAAATTTGATTCCTTGTATTGCTTCTTCTAATGGCTATAAATAGTGGACCGAGTGTCAAGGGTAGAGGTGGTGTTGGGTGCAAAAATCCATCAATCTTCTTCAATATTTGGTGCAAGGTTGACGTGCACATGAATTAAAGCAATAGCTTTAAAGGGATTCCTAACATAAGGGTCCTTTGACTGGGCACAATACTTTGGTCTCCAATCTCCTCCAAAGCTTGTAGATGATATGTAGACCACTAATGTAGATTCCAAATCCATTGAAACACAACACAAAATATTGACAAATAAATATTGAGTTTGCTTCACGTCAACTCTCTTCATTATAGCTCTACAATCTCTAAATGCTCACAAATAATCAACAAGAGATATGTGAGGCAAATGGAGGGGGATCGTTATTATATAATGATAATTTAAGGTTTGGGAGGAGGCACAATTTTACTTATTTATTTTTATTTCTTCTATTTTTTTTGTCAAAATGACATATAGGTGAATTCAACCAAATAAAGATTGACTTAAATCGAAATTACATTGAACTATTTAAATTGATCGATTCAAAGCATAACTAATTAATTATTCTAATTCAAACCTTATGCAATGTGAACTGATCTAGACCAACTGAGAATGGATTGATCAATTTCGATAACCTTGGTGTGGTTGAATTTTTCCCACTATAATCAAAATTTTGCTAATGTGTTTAGCTCTTTATGAAACAATTTTCTCAATTTCTTCCTTGTTAAAATTTCCGATGCAAAAATGATAATGGATCTTGGTTTCGTGTGATGATAATCCTTACCAAAATATGGGTGGGTCTTGGTCTCGTATGATGATATTCCTTTTTTTCCAAAAAAAACTATAACTTGTTATTCATCTTTAATGATGATATTCCTTTTTTTCCAACAAAAACTATAACTTGTTATTCATCTTTAATGATGATATTCCTTTTTTTCCCAACAAAAAAACTATAACTTGTTATTCATCCTCAATGATAATATTCCTTTTTTTCAAAAAAAAAAAAAACTATAACTTGTTATTCATCCTCAATGATGATATTCCTTTTTTTCAAAAAAAAAAACTATAACTTGTTATTCATCCTCAATGATGATATTCCTTATCAAGGTTTAAGTTTCCGTTCATGAGTGCCTACCAAAGTTCAAACCCCCCTTGAAGGAAACCGTTCTTTATGGCTGAGGCCAAGTGGCACTATACCGCATCATGATAATTGTAGGAAGCGGCTTAAAAATCCTTTGGAAAATCAAGGCAGGCTAATGAAACACTTGACGATACTTAGCTTACTTAGAGATTAATTGTAGGAAATTTGTGAAAAAAAGAAGTTAGTTGTAGGAAGCGGCTTTAAAAACCTTTGGAAAATCAAGGCAGGCTAATGAAACATTGAGGATACTTAGAGATAAATTGTGATATTGTGCACAGATCGGATAAGGATTTATCGAGCCCACTTCTTATCTTCCATTGAAAGTTCATCAAAATGAAATGTGTGTGGTTCTATTTTACCGAGGCTGTGTGTTGGACAGGACGAAGAAAAGAACTCCTTCCCCTCCTCACGCAGTATGATTGATGCTGCACCAAGGTTCGTATATTCCTTTATCTCTATTATGGAATTTCATTGAATGATTGGAAATATCAGAATTTCAAGTGGTGCTGTTCTTATATACAGAGAAGCGTACATGGCATCAAAATTATCCCATAACACAATCTACATTGCAGAGTACAATGTATTTGATGGTTAGCAGATAGAACAACACTACGGCGTTCAATTTATTCGGTATCGGCTATAGATAGAACAATTGGAACTCATGGTCTGAAAATTAGTATTTTTAAGTCAGCTTAGTTTACTACTGACAGATTATTAATTTTAGTTGTTTTCTGAGTTCCTGGTTATCTGTTTTTGATGTCCTCTCCACTTGAACAAATTGGGTTCGGTAGTAAAAGTCTACTAGTTACATCCCATTGACTCATAGTAAAGCCCATCTCCATTGAAGGGCTGTACCATCTGCGAACAGGGTCCTTAGTGTATGTATAAATCAAGGTTTTTATTCCCTCTTTATATTTTGCTTTTCTTTGGTTTGCCTTTGACAACACTATTAAATGGGCATTTTATTATTTGTTATAGAGAAGCTGGGTAAATAAAATATTGATTAGTCCATTACTTTTGTTGTCCAAAGATGAAAATTCTGTCAAACTAGCGAGCTTAGAGTAGCCATGTCTGGACTCATGAATACCTCGGGAAATTGCCTATATGTGGCTTTGATAGTATTTGTTATGGGCGAATTTTCGCCAGTTGGCTATTTTGTTATTTTGTTGACTTTTTCAAAAAATATATTCAAAAACTGGGAATTTCTTTTTGAAAATTCATCTCTTTTTTACATAAAATATGTTTAGAATAGTAATATTCACCAAAATTTACAAGTTTTAATAGCAAATGGTATGTTTTCAATGGAATATTTGCCTACAAATCTATATGTATGTATGACTTTTTAGAATCTATATGTATATTTGACTTTTTAGAAGGCTAAAAAAGCATACTTAGGTATAATATTGAATCCTTAAATAATATCCTATATGAGCATAGAAAAAATGTGTGTACACTGTAGCAATCAGAAGCCTTTGTAGGTTATCTCGACCTTAAATTTGCATACTCTGTTTAGCTGAAAGTGAATGAGACTGTAACTACCATGCCATTAGACCATCTTGGTCGGTATATTTAGCCATTTTCTTAGTTGTGGAATTAAATACGATCTTGTTTCACATCACAGTACATGTTGCTTGCTATGAGGAGGTTCTGAGTGCAAACACACCATTTCTGTTTGCTTACTGGCGTTATGATTCTTATTCCTACTGTATTTTTACTTTGTGCACATCATTTTCATCGCTTTGAATATTATGCTTTGTGCACCAAGAAAGAACGTCTTGTCCAATGCTTGGAAGGTGGTTTTTACTGACTGTCATGTATTCAGCTGCCAGAGAGTCCTGATATGGGCGGAAAATTCTGGCCCTATTTCCAACGAACAATCTAAATATTCTTTGGAAATTGCGGTGTCGACCAGTAAGAGCTGTTAAAGTTAAAAGGAGCAATCGATGAAATAAAGAGCACATACCATGAAGATTTTCTAAACTGAATTTTCACAATTCCTTTACGATATCACTTATATTTACAGTGTAAACTTATGACAAGATTGGGGACTGAAGACAAAATAGATATTCATTTTTTTATAAATCTAGCTAAAGATGAACTAAATTATCAAAAAATAAGGTCTTTCAGTTCAGAAGCAGTACAAATAATCCAGTGCCAAAAAAATGCAATAATAGAAAGAAAAAAAAACTTGTAGTGCTCATCATCTGCAAAACCTTATCCTAATGTCTAACTAATTGCAGTTCATGCAAACTGTGTCATATCTCATTTCATCAAGATTGCATGCTCTAGATTACTCAACTATTTTTCTAGTTTTTATGTTCAACATAAAGATGTTTTCGATGTTGACATGGTGCTGCTAACATAGTAACCAGTATGCAAAAGGGCATTAATTCTAACACCCCTTTTAATAACTATTTTGTTTTCTTTCACACCAAGCATCTCCTATAACCTTTCAAATTTGTCCTTGTATAATGCCTTGTGAAAATATTTTGTGAGTTGATCTTGCGACCTCTAATAGATCAATTCAATCTTCTTGTTGTTGACTTACTTTGTGCTTGGTCTTGGCATGAAACACACGACTCTTTGAGTTAGATATACATTGATTATCATAATAGAGACGTGCACCCTGAGTTTGTCGTAGGTTCAAATCACCAAGAAACTTTCTGAGCCATATTGATTCACATGATACAGTGCCTGCTGCTTTGTACTCTGCTTCTGCACACACACTTAAGACCACAATGCACTGTCCCTTTAACATACTTAAAGATTATTTTTGCCGCCTTTTAGTGAATAGCTTTGGGGAATGTTATAACTCATGTTACAGTGTCAACATCACTATTTAAATTTGGTAGGGTAGTGGCTCAGTATGAGAGAAAAGTTAGGGATAGCAAGTTGCTCTTCATCTTAGCCAACTGTTGGGGATAGCAAGTTGATCTTCATCTTAGCTAACTGTTGGGGATAGCAAGTTTTTCTTTGCCTTTTGCTCTTTGTGCCTACAATTCCCTATCCACAATAGTTGGTTCAGTATGAGAAGAAAGCTGGGGATAACATGTTCCTCTTCGCCTTAGCAACTTCCTTCTCATACCAAGCCAACTGTTGGGGATAGGTAGGAACTGTAGCCTTTCCTTCAACTATGCTCCAAAGCTCCATCTATTTCGTCAACATCTGCAATCGACACTTACAGGGGGTGAAGTTTGAAGCTCCCTCTAGTTGGTTGCATGCTTTGAGATGTGACATCAAGTTAGCCATTCTTGTAGTCCCCTTGAACACAAGTTTAATCAAAACAGATGAGCTAAAGAAGAAACATATCACAGGTTGAAATCACCCCCCTGGGCATTAAAAAAACTTACTACAACCATTGGAGTTTCCTGGGCATCGCATCCACTAACCTCTCACAGGTCTTGGTGCCTCTCACAGGCATGGATCTGTGCCAATTAGTGGAGCTTTCGAGGCATGGATCTGTGCCAATTAGTGGAGCTTTCTGGGCTTTACATTCACTGAAATCTTATGTTCTCAGCTCCCTCTCACAGGTAACTGAACTCTCCATGCACTTGGGTGAAAAATTCTAGCAGTACAACTCTGATACAATGTTCAAATTTCATTCATGACAGCAGATCTGAACTCAGAGAATTAAAAATCTAAAACCCCTACAATTGAATCTGAAAACTTCTGAAACACATATCGAAACTTCAGATCTACATTAAAACCAAAATGATGTACGGAAGATTCAAAAGTTTAGAGTCTAGACACCACATATCAAGAGGTTAGATCATTATAGCAAGAACCAATTGATAGATCTAAGAAATGAGATGTTTGGAAATCAGATCTAAATACTAAATTAGCTCAGCACTATCCCAACATTAAGTAGAATATAAATCAGACTCTGAAAATCAGATTAGCATGCGAAATCAGCTCGGCACTAACCTAGCTGTAAATAGAAAATTAGAAATCAGATATAGAAAAATTAGATCAACATACTAAATATGCACCACTGGTAACATATCTTTCTATTACATCAAAAAAGAAGGTGACATAAACCAAAATCAACTTCTCCCATTCTCACAATGCAATACCAACCAACTCGTCACAAGCTCATAAAGCAAAACATTGATTCACCCTCGCCTGAACTGCTCCATGTTTTGAAGTGAAATGCTGCAGCAACTGGTACACTGGAATCTTCAGATGAATAGGTAAAGTAACCTCCATTCTGTATACCAACTCAAAAGGGATTTTTCCTGTAGCTTATTTCTTCGTGATACGATCTGCTTGCAATGCATGCTTAATATTGCTATCTTAGGACCTCTTATTGTCACCCACAATCTTTTTGAATATTGTCATTAGTTTTTAGTGTTGGGTTCCGCCAAACCATTCCCTTGTGGCTAATAATTAGAGTGGGATAGTATAATATATTAATACCATAATTGAAACAAAAGTTGGACAATTATGCTGAACTAAATGCTTTGGCATTATTAGAAGTGATATTTGCTGGAACACTGAATCTAGTAATTATCTTATCCTCCAAAAAAATCATGACCGCTTTATCTGTTGTCTTCTTCATGGATATTGTCTCAACCCACCTGGTGAAATAATCAGCGGCAATGATTATCCAATAAAATCTGGGCTAATAATTAGAGTGGGATAGGATAATATCATCATTGAAACAAAAGTTGGACAATTCTGCTGAACTAAATGCTTTGGCATTATTAGAAGTGATCTTTTCTGGAACACCAACTCAAGTAATTATCTTATCCTCCAGAAAATCCACGACCACTTTATTTGTTGTCTTCTTCATGGGTATTGCCTCAACCCACCTGGTGAAATAATCAACGACAATAATTATCCAACAAAATCTAGGCTCCATTGCTGAACAGTTGCCACTACAACCACTGACTATAATTGTAATGCTGCCAAGTGCCACCTACCAGCAAACAATTGACATGCCCGACATGATCTGACACAATGGTGGACATCAACAAATAATATTGGCAAATAATAACCTGCTCTTAAGATCTTATGTGTTGTCGTCCTAGTGGCATAATGTCCACCACAAAATCCTGTTTGAAACTCTATCACGAGTCTATAAGATTCATCCTCATCAACACACCTGAGCACCAACCCTTTAGGGTTTCTCCATTCTAGACCTCCATTAATTAGACAATATTTTGTTGCTTTTAACCTTAGTGCTCTTCTTTTATGATCATTCAGGTGATTTGGACAAGACAAATTCTTCAATTAATACGCAATATTTGAATACCAATCATGATGCTCTAAATTATCCAAAATAGTAGAAACCATATCAAACAATGAATACTTAAAGACCAATACTGAAAGCCTTCTCATTACCTTCAGTCAATATCTTTGCCAATTCTCGCCCCTTTATTATCTTGGTTGGCCTGATTTCCATATCATACTCTTGAATTCTTGAGACCCGTTCCCCCCTAATACCTAGACAATCTTGCTGATATGCTTTAATGACTAAACCAGGGCATAACCTTGTTTCTACGTAACTGAATACTTCAATTCTGAATCCCTCAATGCCTTGCTCATAAAGGCAATTAGTTGTTCCATAATTTGATCATTCTTTTGCAATAAGACTCCTACTATGGTATCTTCTAATGCGAATGAAAAAATCTGAAAACTTTTGGAGTAATCAAGAGTTACCAAAACTGGGCTGTTACAATGGCTTCCTTAATCTTCTGAATGACTTTCTACTTTCAATATTCCATTTAAACTCACAATATTGGCTTTGTTATCTTTGACAAGTTTGGGATGAACCTTCTAATAAAATTGATCTTGCTGAAGAATGATTGAACTCACTCCTTATTTTCTGGCAGCAGGATTCTCTTGATGGCTTCTATCCTTTTAGGATCAACTCTTATACCATCCTTTGATACTATGTGCCCAAGGAGCTTTCCTTTGTTAATACCGAACACTGACCTCTTTGGGTTTAAAGATATTCCAAATTTTCGACATCTCTCAAAGACTTGTCTAAGATGTTTGATGTGGGCACTTTTGTCCTTTGAGAACATAGTTAGATCATCTTGATATATTTCAATAATTTTCCCAACCTAAAAGGAAAATCCATGGCTCTCTAAAAAGTGGATCCAATAGTTAGCAATTGAAATGGCATCATTAAATATTCAAATGCTTCCCATGGTGTAGTGAAAGCCGTGTTACTATAATCTTCTTTTTTTACCAAAACATGATTGTATCCTAAAAAGCCATCCAACATAGATAACACACCTAATTCAGTCACTCTCTGCAATAAATGTTCCATATCAGGAAGTAGATAGTTATCCTTGAGGGACAATTGATTCTGATTCCTAAAGTCAACACATAATTTGATCTCACCATTCTTCTTTTTCACTACCACCAAATTTGCCACCCAGGACGAATGTCTTATGGGAGCAGTGATTTGAGCTATTAACATTTCCTAAAGTTGTTTTTGAATAAGAGGAGCAAGCTTAGGATTTATATGCCTTTGCTTCTGTCTAAATGGCTTTGCTCCATTTTGTTAGAGGTGAAGTCAATATCTAGATCTCTGACATTTTCCTGTAGAGTGGTACTATCTTATTGTGTCATTCGTATGTGTCGGGCATGTAGGGGGGGTACTTGGGGGAGTGCTGCGGTTGAGCCCCTGAGGCAAAAATTTCTAGAACTTTCTAGTGTATTTCAGTTCTTTTTGGAACCTTCATATATATTGTATAAAAGGGAAGTGATCCTCGACATTGTATCATAAGAGAAGAAAGCGTTGTAAGTTTTTTGCCGAATAATGATAAAAGATCGAAGCTGCCATTGCCCCGTGGTTTTACCTGCACACAACAGTGTTTCCACGTAAATTTCTATTAAGATATAAGGCTACACATGTAATAAACTCACTTAAAGTGACTTAGGTTAAAAGTTAGGGTTTTTAGGCGTCTTAGGGTTTTAGTCATATTAGGGTTAGGGTTTTGGTCACTCAAACTCTCTATAAGAGCTAGGACCCTCATTGTAATGTTGGACCTATTGAGTTTTATAGCTTGGATGGTCTTCTAGATAGTTGGTGTCTATATATGTATAAGTAACCAAATGTGACTTTTGCTAGCATTAACTTTCTTTAATAAAGTTAAAGTGAATTTTTAATTTTTGAGTGAGAGAAATTGATTTTTGTGAGATAAAGTGAAATTTGACTCATCCTTTGACTCGGAGAATGAAGAGACAAAGTCACTTGGAAAATGTAGAGACAAAGTCATTTCTCATTCAATACAAAGGAGATCTAGGAGAAGAATAGACACACAAGAGAAGAGAGAGTGAAGAGCTGAAGAGAGGGGCACGAATTCCAAGAAGAGGAGGCACAAATTCCAAGGAAACTGTTGCATTTAATGTTGGACCATACAACTTAGAATTTGAGCACAGTTTTTGAGGGTTGTACAACTGGAGCAGTGGCATAGATTTCGAGGTCCATATAGCAGTGACTGGGCACAGTTTTTGAGGTCCGTACAGTTGGCCAAATTTCTTGGCATGAATTTTGAGGCAGTTGTTGAGGCCAAGGCTGTTGGGAGCGGGGAGCGAAGCGGGAAGCGGGAGCGAAAAGCGAAATTTTCAAAAGCTTCCGTTTCGGGAGCGTTTTTTATATAATATATATTTTAATATATTTTGATGCATATAAATTAAAAAAAACATGTATTATGCCAAATTAGCTATAGAAAACATCAAAATATAGAATCTAGATATTCATATAACCATTTAGTACACATTGATATAACATTAATGATTAATCATCTCTTCTTCTAGATTCTAGGAGTTATAACTTATAACATTTTCATTAAATGAGCATCATCAAATCATCAACAACATCAACCTTCAAATTTCAACATATAATATTTGCCATCAAACTAGGCCATAATGTTTACAAAATAGGCCAACCGCCAAAATAAACATGAAAATGAAATACAAACTACAAACTACAAACTACTATGAATCTACTAAGCTTTCCGCTTGCCACGAGTAACTTCCAATTTCTTTTCTCGTGTTCTAGGTGGAATGGGTGCTGGTGGAAGTGATCGTGGAACATGAGTAGAAGATGAATGGCCCCCGCGAGCTGAAACTGGACGTTGTGAAGCTAAAGGCAAAACTCCTGCATCCGGAAAGCTGCTTCTGCTTGGGGTGGCATCTCTGTATGGGTAGTCTGAATTGGATCATCATGATCACCCAATAGTTCAGCCTCCAAGCGCTCTAATGTTATGGCTCCATCCTCCACATTAGCCTCCTTTGGATTGTTGTCCCAAGTAAAAAATGTTCTATCATTCTTGGCCGCCTCACAATAATGGGACAACAACCTCAAGTTGTAGTGCACATAAACCAAGCTTTCTGCGCGATCTACATTCAGACTGTTTCTCTTTACACTGTGGATGAAGTTGTAGGTGCTCCAACACCTCTCTGCAGAAGAGCTATTAACAACCTGTGATAGCACCCTCAGCGCCAATTTATGCAAATATGTGGCTCCAGAGCCATGCATGTTCCACCAATGGATAGGATCCAATCTGTCTCGATCTTTGGTTGCAAACAGCGAACCAAAGTGTCCATGCTCACTTATGTATATGCTCAATTCACTCCGTACTTGAGCACACTCTTCCTCATCAGGGACCAACTTTTCTAATGCAAGCATATACCCAGCAACAACCTCTGGATCTGTGTGGGGTTTTTTCCTGACTCCACCCCCAGGTGCAGGTTGGGCCAACCAAATTGGAGAATAGTATTTTGGGGTGAGGACATATGCAAGGGCATGGAGTGGAACATTTAGATTATCCCACCTTTTGACCACAAGTTTATGAATATGGTCATACAAGACTGCATCTCTTTGCTCAACAATGTCTTTGATTTGACCAAGCATGCTATCCATCTGCTCATATACCTCCCCAAT
This sequence comes from Larix kaempferi, assembly GCA_027924585.1. Lineage (NCBI taxonomy): Eukaryota > Viridiplantae > Streptophyta > Pinopsida > Pinales > Pinaceae > Larix > Larix kaempferi. The sequence continues at coordinate 13,353,269 of BSBM01000484.1, forward strand.
CATCGGCTGATCTGTATCTGCAAAACGAATCATGTTATAAACTGGCTTGGTGAACTGCAGAACATACCTAACCTGTGACCAAAAATGACCTTCAAGAACGGTGTCCTCCACCTCCTGAAAGTCACTTCTATCCGATGCACTTGCAACTCTGTCTTTCAATTCCTGCCATGGATCACTTGATACCATACTAGCCAATGCCTCTCTTACCTTCAAAAGCCTCCTGAAGGTGAGGTAGTAGCTAGCAAATCTAGTCTTTGCAATCTTCAATAGCTCCAACCTAGAGTGATTGCGAAAAATGTGGTGGGCCATGATATGATTGGCAATAAATTTGATAATTTTCTTACCTCTCTTGTACAAGGCACCAATCCATCGATAATTATTGTCCTTCATCTTAACAATATCACGCATCAAAAGGTTCAATGTGTGAACCAAACACCCTGACCAAAACATGTTGGGATACTTATCCATAATGATTGCTCCTGCTGCCTTACAATTAGCAGCATTATCAGTGATGACTTGAATGACATTGTATGGCCCAATCTCCTGAATGGTTTTAAGTAAAGGTTGTGCAATATTAATAGCGGTCTTGTAGCGATCTGAGTAGTCATGTGCTGAAAGGAAGACCGCACCGCTAGCAGAAACGCCAAGAATATTTATCAACGGCTTGCCTTTAACATTTGTCCACCCATCAGATACAATGGATACCCCATAGTTGGACCAATCATTTGTGAACTTTCCAAGAACACTATTGATTTTGGCTCTTTCCTTGTCAAGTCCCACGGTTCTAGCTTTGTCATACCCAGGGCTTCTGTATCCTTGAGGGCCACCATTGATGGCTTGTACCATTTCATGCCAATAGGGTGAGCGAAGAACATTGAATGGCACACCACATGCATAAAGAAACCTATAAACTTTTGAATCCACATCATCTCTACAACCTTGGTCAAGGAAATCGGATATTGTTCTTCGTATAGGCGAGACTCCATGGGGAGATGAGGCTCCCGATCGAGCTGATGATGATCCAGCAGCAGCTCCACTACCAAACATTCTCTGTGGGGATTCAGAATCAACCCTCGATCTCTTGGACTTGTTTTGAGCGGCCTCTTCTTCCATCTTGTATTTGCTTCTCTCTTTAGCTCCCACTTTGTCACAAGTTTTGACTCCATGAGACTTACCTACATCGCATGGCATAACCCCACACAAATGCTTTCTCACCCGGGTATATGAACCTGTGTATGTTTTCCCACAATGGGGGCATCCAAACTTTGTGGTTCCACCCCCTCTCCCTCCCCCTTGCCTTGTCACATACTTCCACAAAGGTGTTGTGTCTTTTTGTTTTTGCCCCACATCACCCTCACCCTCATCCTCATCATCATCATCCTCTTCCCCTTCCTCCTCTTCTCCTTGGTATGCATCACTCTCTACCTCTTCCCCCTCATCACTACCACCACCACATCTACTTCCCAACACCATCATAATGAGAAGAAGTGGAATGAAAAACCAAAACCACATACCCATCATGTTTCTTGATTCAAGATGAGAGTCACTTGTTCCCTGCAATAGAATGATGGAGAAGAAGGTATTGGAAAGAGTAGGAGAAGAGAACATTGCAAGTTTTCCATTTTTTAACATAGTGAAAAAAAATTTGCAAAAACAAACAAAGAAGAATTTATAGAGCCTACCTTTTAGCTCTTCAATGGTGGTTGAATGTCTCTATGAAAGCTTCAATCTCCCTTGCAAGCTCTCTCCCCTTCAATCTCCCCTTCAATCTCCCACTCAATGCTCAAAGCTCTCAAAGCTCAAAGCTCTCAAACTCTTCCCAATCAAACAAATGAGCAATGGAATGAGTCCAAATGGACTCATTCACCTTTTAATGGCCCAAAGTGACCTATCCCAACAAAAAAAACCTTAAAAAAAATTACAAAAATAAAAAAAAAAATTCAAAAATCGGCCCGTCCGCGGCATCGGTCTGGGAATCAATTTAGGAATCGATTTTTTACTTCGGGTTCGATTGGGAATTGATTCGGGATCGACCTGGGAGCGACGATTCCCCAACGAATTACAAGATGGCAGGGAGCGTTTTTTTTCTCTTCAATTCACGAATTGAAAAATCGATTCCTGACGGAATCGATCCCGAATCGCGCTTCCAAAATCGATCCCTCATCAATTCCGTCCGGAGCGCGATTCAGGATCGATTCGAGGGGGGGGGGGGGTCGATTCCCAGCTGCTTTGCCCCCAACTAAAGAGAACTAATGCCAACTCATTTGGCATGTGACAAATGCATTTTTTACATTTTTTTAATTTTTGGCTATGGTGCAATTTGTTGCATTTTTGGCGTTAAAGTGCCATTTTGTAGCTTTGATAGGAAAAACTGCTCCACGGGGCGTCTTGGTCGCCCGAAACATAGGAAGATCGAGTACTAGGGTAAAGAGGATGCTCTGAGCTTGAAAACGAGCATCCCTGCGCCAAATTCCGACTCCGGATCACACTTGTATCACTATTTGAAAATTTTCATTTAAACCATTAAAAATGGCTTAAAAATGCGAAAAAATTATTTTTCTCGCAAATGACTGAAACTTCAGGGGGACCTAGTACATGACCAAACGATAAAAATTTAGCGTCTAGCATGTTTATAAACGTTACAAAATGGACTCTAATAACCCCCTAAGGCCTAACCACCACTTTGGGCATTCCAGCTTTGGAGGTGTAGGAGAAAAACTCATTGATTATACTCGGTTAAAGGCAAAGCATAATCTACAAGGGAAAAAACTCCTTGGAATACCTTCTTTGGTTGTCAAGTCCTAGGGAACCGAGTCACTCAAAGGCCACTGTGCTAGCACACTTTATTACAAACCCCGTGGGACATGGTCATGCACTACAAAAATTAAAAAAGGGGTCCTGAACAGGCCAAACTTGGAACTTCTGAACTCTTAAAGAGCACAAGTAATTGTGCAATACCAGCGGCTCACTGAAGTCCAACTAAAGTGCAACTTTAGGTGGTAACACAACCTAGAAAAATGTGCAATGAAGTATATCCCAATGCCTCTAAATATGTGAAAGATGACAAAAGGAGGGGAGCACACTCCACCATATGGATAACCCCTCAATAGAAATCACACCAACGCCAAACTATTAAAATCACCTAGGACCATACTAAGGAACATTGTGTCAAGGAACAATGTATATAGTATCACCATTGAAACCAAGGGATTAGACAACCAGAACATATAGTACCCAGTTGAAATAACCACATATCATGTTAAGATTTAATATGCTAAGACATAAAATATCAACATTACATTCCATTTCACAACAATAGCATATACAGGATCACTGAAAGAACAACAAGCACAACATAAACACAAGAGACACAGATTTATCCTGGGAAACCCTCATGGGGTAGAAAACCCAGCAAAGCTTCCTCAATATAGATGACCAACAAATACAAAGATGTAATCCTCAGCCATGAGCTCCTTCTCCTCCATAGCAGATCTCTCTCTCACTTATGCGCTAATCACAAGTGAGTGAATGTGTGTGTTAAATGAGGAACACACCTCCTCTATTTATACACAACTCCGACTTGTCTTTTACATTAACTAGGTCGGCCCCAACTTAACCACTTAACCTAAAGCTGACTGGGCCAACCCCTCTAGTGTGGTCTAATAACCCTTTGACCCACATAACACATACAGGGCCGACCCCCACTAGGGAAGTCTAATAACCCAAGTTACCACATTCTCCATGGAGGAATAAACATCTCCGGATACATGACAAAGTCCCATCGGAGGAATGAAACATCTCCGGAGTAATAAAATACAAATATAATATTCTTAGAAGTTACAATATTTCAACACTCCCCCTTAACGAGAAGGATATTATAACATCTGCAGGAGCAAGGAATCATCAACTACATCATACATGATACATCTATAAATCATTGGAAGCTTTCTTTATACATCATCAGTAACTCAAGCAGTTACTAGAACATCTTCAATACTGGAACATCAACATCTTTAGTACTGAATCTTTATCTTCTGCAGCACTTGAACAGCTACAACAACATCAACATCTGGATCCTCACGATCAACAGCATTGTCATCTAGATCATCACGATCAATGACATCGTCATTTAGATCATCACGATCAACATCATCGTCATCTAGATCATCACGATCAACAACATCGTCATCTAGATCATCATGATCAATAGCATCGTCATCTCACGATTAGCAGCATTGTCATCTAGATCATCACGATCAATAACATCGTCATCTCACGATCAGCAGCATCGTCATCTAGATCATCACGATCAATAACATCGTCATCTAGATCATCATGATCAACATCATCGTCATCTAGATCATCACGATCAATAGCATCGTCATCTCACGATCACCATCATCATCATCACATGATCAGCATCATCGTCACCACATGATCAGCATCATCGTCATCACATGATCAACATCATCGTCATCACACGATCAACATCAGTATCGTGATCACACGATCATCAGCATCGTGATCACACGATCATCAGCATCGTAGCAGCATACCCTGCAATACACGTGATCCATTTAAGACACCATATCATGTCTAGGGACGATGTAGTGCACTCGTCAACTTAGACAAAGTCTAAGAACCACTCTCGGAGACATCTGTCTGTGGATCTTTTTTAGGACTGAAGTCCAGGGATGATACAATCCTCTCACTCTCGGAGACATCTGTCTACAGATCAGTTTAGGACTGAAGTCTAGGGATGATACAATCCTCTCACTCTCGGAGACATCTGTCTGTGGATAGTTTAGGACTGAAGTCCAGGGATGATACAATCCTCTCACTCTTGGAGACATTTGTCTGCGGATCAGTTTAGGACTGAAGTCCAGGGATGATACAATCCTCTCACTCTCGGAGACATTTGACTGCGGATCAGCTTAGGACTGAAGTCCAGGGATGATACAATCCTCTCACTCTCGGAGACATCTGTCTGTGGATTAGTTTAGGACTGAAGTCCAGGGATGATACAATCCTCTCACTCTCGGAGACATCTGTCTGCGGATCAGTTTAGGACTGAAGTCTAGGGATGATACAATCCTCTCATCGTCCATTAGGGACCATGCATTGACTTCATCGTCATAGCTGGAAACCTCATCATCAACCTCATCGTCGGAACAGGTAAACCTCATCATCGACACAAGTACAAGTATCCTCATCATCGATACAAGTATCCATATCATCAATACAAGTATCCTCATCATCGATACATGTATCCATATCATCAATATATGTATCCTCATCAATACATGTATCCTCATTATCGACCTCACCGTCGATATGGGCAATCTCATCATCGATACAGGTATCCACACTGATACTAGTATCCAAGTATCATCATCGACCATATCACTCCCCCTTTCGAGGAGGGTCCTTCTGAACTACACTAAGCTTGTCTTGGAAATGTTCAAACTTTACTCGAGACAGAGGTTTGGTCAATACATCCACAACTTGTTCGTCAGTGCTCACATACTCGAGCTTGATAGCTCCTTTCTGCACCATATACCGTATATAAAAATATCGGATCTCTATGTGCTTTGACTTATCATGGAACATTGGATTCTCTGTCATTTTGATACAACTCTGGTTGTCACACAGGATCACAATGGATTCCATCTCTAAGTCAAACAATCCTGATAACAACTTCCGAAGTCATATCGCTTCACAACTAGCAGAGCAAGCAGCTATATATTCCGCTTCAATTGTGTTGAGAGCCATGCTAGACTGCTTCTTGCCAAACCACGAGATCATGACAGATCCCAGACAATAACATCCTTTTGATGTGTTCTTCCTGTCTGATACACTTCCTGCCCAATCAACATCTGTGTAGCCATACAATCCGAAGTCATGATCTCCAAGATAATATAGACCAAAGTCTATCGTACCTTTCAAGTACCTCATCACATGCTTTGCAGCTATTAAGTGAACACGTCTAGGTTCCACTAGATACTGCCTCAAGGTGTTCACAACAAAGCATATATCTAACCTAGTATTCGTTACATACATCAATGACCCAATAATCTGTCTGTACAGAGTTACATCCACTAACTCTAATGAGTCATCCGCTAACAGCTTCAAGTTGGAATCCATAAGAGTGGCCATTCCAACACATCAAATATTTTCAAGATTTCTCAACATACTTTCCCTGGTTGAGAAAGATTCCTTCTGAGCCTTGCCATACTTCCAGTCCTAGGAAGTAATTCATCAATCCGAGATCTTTCATCTCAAGTTCTGTAGCTAGCTTCTTCTTGCTTTCCATGATCTGTTTCTCATTCCCTGTCAGAAAGAGATCATCCACATACAATAATAGTATCATCCATAACCTTAAGGTAAAGGTTAGGATTGACTTTACTTCTGGTAAAGCTCAAGCTTGTCAAGAAACTGTCAATTCTCCCTCTGTGACTGAACATCATTCACACTCTTCATTGAGTGATCTTCTGCATATCTATCTGTTCCATCACCCGTCAGATGGGTCTACTGATATGAGTTCCTTTTTGCATCCATTTCATCTGTATATAGAAACCATCTTCAACCTTGTAGCAAAGGTTGAAATCCGCATCACCCATGGTGATCATTAAGCTCATTGATCCTGGGTACCCGTATAGAGCCTGATTCACACTTATTCTTTAATTACACCATTAAGAGAATGGTCTTATCTAGCCACTTGGAGCAAACATCTCGTCACGATCCTCTTCCACTTTCTAAGAGAATCTTCTAGCCACGAGCCTTCTATAGTATGTTTGATTTGTAAGTCTTCTTGTTGAACATCCATCACTCGTTTGGTGTTCATCATCATTCTTCATGATCTTTCCTACAAATCAAAGTTAATTACATGATTAGTAATACTTCATAATCATCAAATCATGTTGACATGATAACCTATTATGCATACAGATATGATTCACATAGTTATGAGCTATCTTGACCAATACTTTGGCACAACACTTTTCCATATCCTGTATGCATACAGTGGCTATCTAGATGCCTTCCATCTCTACCAAAACATACTATCAAGAGCGTGCACAGCTCTCAGCATGTCAACAAAGAGGTTTCATTCTAGATAAGCAACAATGGAATGTTTGTCCAACTTACCAATCATATGCATATTAGTAGTATACTGTTCAATGCTATATGAATGCTTACACTCAGCATGATATATTCTAGGAATACAAATATGCATACAACTATCATGAGCAATATCATTGACTATTCAGAGATTTAAGAAGTAATTCAAATGACAACTCAGATACTTATCTTTTATGTTTGTGTGAGGTTGCTTCCTTCTTGGTCTCTACTTCCCTTCCATGTCATGAACTTCTATCCATCCTTGACCACTATGCATGCTTAAGTGTGCACTAGTGTCATCATCATGATCTCATACATAATCATACATTCATTAGTATAAACTCAATATTATCACAACATTATGATTCTAAGTAATCTTGAATATGTATGGTCATGATCATTCAATACATGGGTATATTAAGATAGTAGCACAAAGTAGGATTCTAAACATAGGAAAACATACCTGGATTAGTATACATGCTTAGTTATGTCTAACATACCCAAACAATATCTTTATTCTCTTCAATGATTTAGAGACCTTGTGCTAGTAACCTGCATACCTCATAAGTTAAGGATAGTATAAATAAATCATACATACCTCGTAAGTAGAGCTTCTAAAGACTATGGATAAGTCTCTGTATCCATGTCATCATGGTCATAGAACTTGATTTGTCTTTCTTGATGTACCTGTATCTTGTTAGTAGACAACATCATCCTCATACAACACCACAAGTGCATTAGTACAATCATAAGTGTCATAACCCTAATTAATGAATGTCTTCTACCATTCACATGCATTCATTATCAAACAAATTGTACCAACCTCAATAACATGAAGACAAACATATCATAAACTTAACCATGAACAGATTTCAACACATACCTATATTTCCTCAAGTCATACCTGTCAGGATTGCTTATAACCCAATCCACTTTGATTTGCTGAAACTGGATCTGGAGCTGGATTAGGGTTTGTCAGAGAAACCCTAAAAATTCAAACTTTGAATTTCAAACTTCTGAATGGATGGAAAGATGTGCCTTGCTGAGTTGATCAAGCTAGCATACTTCAATTTTGAAATCTCCAAAATTTGACCTCTCAAAATTGCCTTTGAAACTTCTGGATCTTCTGGACAGGATCCCAAACTAGGGTTTGATGAAACCCACCCTTCTGCCCAATCAAAAGGTTCGATCCAAAGCTCTAAACTTCGATTTTTCTGAGGAGCTTCCAGCCGTGGTCATTGACTTAAAAAATTCCAACTTTTGCAGAAGCCCTAATTTTCCACCTTTCCGATCAAAATCCCGAACTAGGGTTTGATCAAGCCCGACCTTCTGCCCAACCAAAAAATTCGATCTTGGTCTCTAAATTTCGATTTTGATGAGGAGCATTCAGCCGTGGACTCTGATTCCAAAAATTCCAACTTTCTCCGAAGCCCTAAATTCCTGCAGCAGTGATAAGCCAAGAATGAAGGTGCTCAAAAAACAATTCTGTATTGACAGAAATATGCACCTGATTGTTTCTGGTGCATCTCTGAAATTACGAATTCATAGGGTCTGAAACCTTGGCCTGTGGTAGCCTGACTTGTCAGCTTTCCAACCCCACAGGTCTGACCTCAATTGGATTTTCTAAGAGAGAGTTATGCCAAGTGTCGCAACGTGACCTATTTATGGGATAAAACAGGAGAGCGAACGTGTACGGCGTGCCACATGTCATTGGTTCAATTTTGGCCTCTGAAAATCTTACCTGAGAAACTACAGTCCGTGCTCTACCTGTCACTTTTTACGAAATTTCATTTGGAGCTTCCTAGCCCAAGTTGTGACCTTTTTTCCTAGGCCATCTGTTTATGACTGAGATCTGGAAGAGGTAGAAACCCTAACTTGTATAGATCATAAATCACAAAGTACAACGAATCTGAGGTTGTCCTTTGGACACAAGGTACATGGGGATGTTATCTACGACCTGTAAAGGTTTCAGATCCTGAAACTTCGCCAAAATGTATTTATAGTGAAAGTGCCACGATGACTGGTTTTTGCTATACAAAACCCTAACCTTCAAATTGTCGCAAGTGTCGCAAGTGCCATACATTGCCTTCCTTCAAGTTAGCTCTGATACCATGTTAAGATTTAATATGCTAAGACAGAAAATATCAGCATTACATTCCATTTTGTTGAAATATTGTAACTTCAAAGAATATTATATTTGTACTTTATTATTCTGGAGATGTTTCATTCCTCCGTGAAGACCTTATTGTATATCCGGAGATGTTTATTCCTCCGTCGGAATGTGGTAACTTGGATTATTAGACTTTCCTACTAGGGGTCGGCCCTGTATGTGTTATGTGGGTCAAAGGGTTATTAGACCACCCTAGAGGGGTCAGCCCAGTCAGTTGTAATGGAGTGTTTAACCCAGTGGTTAAGTTGGGGCCGACCTAGTTAATATAAAATACAAGTCGGAGTTGTGTATAAATAGAGGAGGTGTGTTCCTCATTTAACACACATTTCACTCACTTGTGAATAACGCATAAGTGAGAGAGAGATCTGTTGTGGAGGAGAAGGAGCTCATGGTTGTGGATTACATCTTTGTATTTGCTAGTCATCTATATTGAGGAAGCTTTGCTGGGTTTTCTTCCCCATGAGGGTTTCCCAGTATAAATATGTGTCTCTTGTATTTATGCTATGCTTGTTGTTCTTTCAGTGATCCTGTATATGCTATTATTGTGAAATGGAATGTAATGCTGATATTTTCTGTCTTAGCATATTGAATCTTAACATGGTTTCAGAGCTAACCTGAAGGAAGGCAATGTATGGCACTTATGACACTTGCGACAATTTTAAGGTTAGGGTTTTGTATAACAAAAACCTGTCATCGTGGCACTTTCGCTATAAATCCATTTTGGCGAAGTTTCAGGATCTGAAACCTTTACAGGTCGTAGATAACATACCCATGTACCTTGTGTCCAAAGGACACCCTCAGATTCGTTGTACTTTGTGAGTTATGATCAGTACAAGTTAGGGTTTCTGCCTCTTCCAGATCTCAGTGATAATTAGGTGACATAGGAAAAAAGGTCATAACTTGGGCTAGGAAGCTCCAAATGAAATTTCGTAAATAGTGACAGGTAGTGCACGGACTGTACTATCTCAGGTAACTTTTTCAGAGGCCGAAGTTGAACCAGTGACAGGTGGCACGCCGTACAAGTTCGCTCTCCTATTTTATCCCATAAACAGGTAACGTTGCGACACTTGGCATAACTCTCTCTCAGAGAATCCAATTCAGGTCAGACCTGTGGGGTTGGCTAGAGGACAGGTCGGGCTACCACAGGCAGAAGTTTCAGACCCTGTGGATTCGTAATTTCGGAGTTACACCAGAAACAATCAGGTGCATATTTCTGTCAAAACAGATTTGGATTTTGAGCACCTTCATTCTTGAATCGTCACTGCTGTGGAAAATTAGGGTTTCAGAGAAAGTTGGAATTTTTGGAAGCGGAGTCCACGGCTGAATGCTACTCATCAAAATCGAAATTTAGAGACCAAGATCAAATTTTTTGGTTGGGTAGAAGACCGGGCTTGATCAAACCCCAGTTCGGGATTTTGATCGGAAAGGTGGAAAATTAGGGCTTCTACAAAAGTTGGAATTTTTGAAGTTTGTGACCATGGCTGGAAGCTCCTCAGAAAAATAAGAGTTTAGAGCTTTGGATCGAACCTTTTGATTGGGCAGAAGGGTGGGCTTCATCAAACCCTAGTTCGGGATCCTGTCCAGAAGATCCAGAAGTTTCAAAGGCAATTTTGAGGGGTCAAATTTTGGATATTTCAAAATTGAAGCATGCTAGTTTGATCAGATCAGCAAGGCACATCTTTCCATCCATTCAGAAGTGTGAAAGTCAAAGTTTGAATTTTTAGGGTTTCTCTGACAAACCCTAATCGAGCTTCAGATCCAGTTTCAGGGGGAGATGAGGCTAAGGCCTTACATAAGAAGACTACAAAGAAATCTCGACAGGTATGACTTAAGAAGATACAGGTATGTTTTGAAATCTGATTCTTGATTGAGTTCATAATATGGTTGTCTTCATATTATTTAGGTTAGTACAATCTTGATTAATGTAAAAGTATGAATGCATGAGAATGATAGAAGACATTCTTTGATCAAGGTTATATGATTGTACTAATGCACCTGTGGTGTTGTATGAGGATGATGTTGTCTGCTAACAAAAGACAGGTACATCGAGAAAGACAAATCACGTTCTATGACCATGATGACATAAAGACAAAGACTTATCCATAGTCTTTAGAAGCTCTACTTACGAGGTATGTATGATTTATTTCTACTATACTTAACTTATGAGGTATGCAGGTTACTATCACAAGGTCTCTAAATCATTGAAGAGACTAAAGATATTGTTTGGGTATGTTAGAAATAAATAAGCATGTATCTAATCCAGGTATGTCTTCCTATGTTAGAATCCTACTTTGTGCTAGGATCTTAGATACCCATGTATTGAATGATCATGACCATACATATTCAAGATTATTTAGAATTATAATGTTTTGATAATATTGAGATTATACTAATAAATGTATGTTTGTGTATGAGATCATGAGAATGACACTAGTGCACACTTGAGCATGCACAGTGGTACAGAATGAATAGAAGTTCAAAATACATATAGAAGATAAAGCGGGAGGCAACCACACAAACATAAAAGATAAGTATTTGAGTTGTTATTTGAATCTCTGAAATAGTAAATGATATTGCTTGTAATGGTTGTATGCATATTTGTATTTCTAGAATATATCATGCTGAGTGTAAACACTCATATAGCATTGAACAGTATACTACTAATATGCATATGATTGATAAGTTGGACAAACATTCCATTGTTGATTGTCTAGAATGAAACCTCTTTGTTGACATGCTGAGAGCTGTGCACACTCTCGATAGTATGTTCTGGTAGAGATGGAAGGCATCTAGATAGCCACTGTATGCATACAGGATATGGAAAAGTGTTGTGCCAAAGTATTGGTCAAGATTGTTGCATAACTATGAAAATCATATTTTTATGCATAATAGGTTATCATGATTTGATGATTATGAAGTATTACTAATCATGTACTTAATTTTGATTTGTAGGAAAGATCATGAAGAATGATGAACACTAAACAAGTGATGGATGTTCAACAAGAAGACTTACAAATCAAACATACTATAGCAAGCTCGTCGCTAGAAGATTCTCTTAGAAAGAGAAAGAGGATCATGACGAGATGTTTGCTCCAAGTAAGACCATTCTCTTAATGGTGTAATTGAAGAAGAAGTGTGAATCGAGAAAACTCCCAGGATTCAATTGAAGAAAGCCCTGTATGGGTACCCAGGATCGATAGTCATTTGATGAGCTTAATGATCACCATGGGTGATGCCGATTTCAACCTTTGCTACAAGGTTGAAGATGGTTTCTATATACATATGACATTCTTCTCTTAGATGGATGCAAGAAGGAACTCACCACAAGAGTTTGAATGATATTGAGGCTCATATCAGTAGACCCATCTAACGAGAGATGGCACGGATAGATATGCAGAAGATCACTCAATGCAGAGTGTGAATGATGTTCAGTCACAGAGGGAGAATTGACAGCTTCTTGACAAAGCTTGGGCTTTACCGGAAGTAAAGCTGATCCTAACCTTTACCTTAAGGTTATGGATGATGAACCTGTCATACTATTATTGTATGAGGATGATCTCTTTCTGACAGGGAATGAGAAACAGATCATGGAAAGCAAGAAGAAGATGGCTACAGAATTTGAGATGAAAGATGTCAGATTGATGCATTACTTCCTAGGTCTGGAAGTATGGCAAGGCCCAGAAGGAATCTTTCTCAACCTGGGAAAGTATGCTGTGGAAATCTTGAGAAGATTTGATATGTTGGAATGTACAACCATGGCCACTCTCATGGGTTCCGACTTGAAGCTGTTAGCTGATGACTCGTTAGAGTTAGTGGATGTGACTCTATACAAACAGATTATTGGGTCATTGATGTATTTGACAAATACTAGACTAGACATATGCTTTGCCGTAAATACCTTGAGTCAGTATCTAGTGGAACCTAGAAGAGTTCACTTAATAGCTGCAAAGCATGTGATGAGGTATCTAAAGGGTACGATAGATTTTGGTCTATATTATCTTGGAGATCATGACTTCAGATTACATGGCTACTCAGATGCAGATTGGGCAGGAAGTGTCTCAGACAGGAAGAGTACATCAGGTGGATGTTATTGTCTTGGATCTGCCATGATCTCGTGGTTTAGCAGGAAGCAGTCTAGTGTGGCTCTCAGCACAACCGAAGCGGAATATATAGTTGCTTGCTCTGCTAATTCCGAAACGATATGGCTTCAGAAGTTATTATCTGGTTTATTTGACTTAGAGATGGAACCCACTAGGATCCTGTGTGACAACCAGATGACAGAAAATCCAGCGTTCCATGATAAGTCAAAGCACATAGAGATCCGATATTTCTATATATGGGATATGGTGCAGGAAGGAGCTATCAAGCTCGAGTATGTAAGCACTGACGAACAAGTTGCTGATATATTGACCAAACCTCTGTCTCGAGTAAAGTTTGAGTATTTCCGAGACAAGCTTGGTGTAGTTCAGAAGGACCCTCCTCGAAAGGGGGAGTGATATGGTCGCTGATAATGAGATTGCCTGCATCGACAGTGAGGTCGATGATGTGGATACCTATATTGGTGATGCCGACAGTAAGGTTGGTTAATGGTCCTTAGACAGGGTCTAAGTTGACGAGGGGATTGCATCATCCTTGAACACATGTTCTAAAAGGATCTATAGACATATGTCTACGAGAAAGAAGAGGGATTGCATCATCCTTGAACACATGTTCTAAAAGGATCTGTAGACAGATGTCTCTGAGAATGAAGTCCTTAGTGGACAGGTGGGGATTGCATCTTCCCCGGACTTCGGTCCCATAATTGATCCGTAGACAGATGTCTTCGACAATGAAGTCCTTAGTGGACAGGTGGGGATTGTATCTTCCTCGGACTTTGGTCCCAAAATTGATCCGTAGACAGATGTCTTCGAGAATGAGCTCCTTAGTGGACAGGTGGGGATTGTATCTTCCCCGGACTCCGGTCCCAGAATTGATTCGTAGACACATGTCTCCGAGAATTGATGATAGGACTGCATCGTCCCTGGACCCTTGGTTCAAAATGTACGTGATAGAATTGCATCGTCCTTAGACATGAGACTTGTCTTAAAGTGATAAGGAATGATCCTCCTGGAAGTTGATCTGGATTGCATCGTCCATAGACATGAGACTTGTCTTAAAGTGATAAGGAATGATCCTCCTGGAAGTTGATGTGGATTGCATCGTCCATAGACATGAGACTTGTCTTAAAGTGATAAGGAATGATCCTCCTGGAAGTTGATCTGGATTGCATCGTCCATAAACATGAGACTTGTCTTAAAGTGATAAGGATTGATCATCCTGGAACTTGATCTAGATTGTATCATCCATGGACCTATGTCCTAAAGAGAGCGGGATTGATCATCTTGTAATTGGATCGTGTGTATTGCAGAGTATGCTACTATGATGATGCTATAGATCGAGATGATCCAGATGCTGTAGATTGAGATGATCCAGATACTGATCGTATGATGACGATGCTGATGATCGTATGATGACGATGATACTGATCGTATGATGACGATGCTGATGATTGTATGATGACGTTACCGCTTATCGTGATCGAGAGATCCAGATGATGCTATTGATCAGAGGATCCGATGATGATGATGCTGTAGCTGTTCAAGTGCTGCAGAATATGAAGACTCAGTACTAAAGATGTTGATGTTCCAGTATTGAAGATGTTCCAGCAACTGCTTGAGTTACTGATGATGTTGAGAAAGCTTCCAATGATTTATAGATGTATCATGTATGATGTAGTTGATGACTCCTTGCTCGTGCAGATGTTGTTATAATATCCTTCTCGTTAAGGGGGAGTGTTGAAATATTGCAACTTCAAAGAATATTATATTTGTACTTTATTATTCCGGAGATGTTTCATTCCTCCGTGAAGACCTTATTGTATATCCGGAGATGTTTATTCCTCCGTTGGAATGTGGTAACTTGGGTTATTAGACTTCCCTAGTGGGGGTCGGCCCTGTATGTGTTATGCGGGTCAAAGGGTTATTAGACCACCCTAGAGGGGTCGGCCCAGTCAGTTGTAATGGAGTGTTTAACCCAGTGGTTAAGTTGGGGCCGACCTAGTTAATATAAAATACAAGTCGGAG
The DNA here is from genome assembly GCA_027924585.1 of Larix kaempferi. Lineage (NCBI taxonomy): Eukaryota > Viridiplantae > Streptophyta > Pinopsida > Pinales > Pinaceae > Larix > Larix kaempferi. The sequence goes on from BSBM01000484.1 coordinate 13,368,680, forward strand.
TTGTGTATAAATAGAGGAGGTGTGTTCCTCATTTAACACACATTGCACTCACTTGTGAGAGAGATCTGTTGTGGAGGAGAAGGAGCTCATGGTTGTGGATTACATCTTTGTATTTGCTGGTCATCTATATTGAGGAAGCTTTGCTGTGTTTTCTTCCCCATGAGGGTTTCCCAGGATAAATCCGTGTCTCTTGTGTTTATGCTGTGCTTGTTGTTCTTTCAGTGATCCTGTATATGCTATTGTTGTGAAATGTGTTAAGATTCAATATGTTAAGACAGAAATGCCAGCATTTCTGTCTTAACATATTGAATCTTAACACATTTCACAACAATAGCATATACAGGATCACTGAAAGAACAACAAGCACAGCATAAACACAAGAGACACGGATTTATCCTGGGAAACCCTCATGGGGAAGAAAACACAGCAAAGCTTCCTCAATATAGATGACCAGCAAATACAAAGATGTAATCCACAACCATGAGCTCCTTCTCCTCCACAACAGATCTCTCTCTCACTTATGCGCTAATCACAAGTGAGTGAATGTGTGTGTTAAATGAGGAACACACCTTCTCTATTTATACACAACTCCGACTTGTCTTTTACATTAACTAGGTCGGCCCCAACTTAACCACTTAACCTAAAGCTGACTGGGCCGACCCCTCTAGGGTGGTCTAATAACCTTTTGACCCACATAACACATACAGGCCCGACCCCCACTAGGGAAGTCTAATAACCCAAGTTACCACATTCTCCACGGAGGAATAAACATCTCCGGATACATGACAAAGTCCCATCGGAGGAATGAAACGTCTCCGGAATAATAAAATACAAATATAATATTCTTAGAAGTTACAATATTTCAACATATCAAGACGAATAAGCCATCAACAAAAAAATAAATATCATCATACCAAGGTGTTAGATTATTGAGAAATATGCATAAACATACAATAATAACTTTACTAACATGTAAATAAATAACCAGAATCAAATTAGTCTACTTTCCTATCAATACAAGCACCAAATAATCAAATAGTAAGAGAGCAAAAGAGAAAAATATAGTACACAAGATATATGTGGTAAAACCCCAAATGGGGAAATATCCATGGGAAGGATTGATCTTCCCATTCTTCAAAAATCTCCAATCTTACTCTTGAGCACCACTCACATATACTTATCACAGTTTTACAATATTGTTCACAATATCTTTCAATATCTTAACATCAAACCCAAAGGGTCTCCTTCACCTCTATTATATAGCTAGAGCTATGGAAGATTACATCCCATAATACATGTGGGATAAATGATTTTCCACCTCCTTATATAATGAATGGTAATAGAAGAATATGCTTCCATGATGCATGCCGGATAACTCCTTTTACATAAGATATAGAGAATTATGCCTATTTTTGTTAGATAAGACATAATATCTTACGACATCACACTAGACATCATTACACTTCCAAAGTTAACATTACACATTCCAACACAAGGTGTACCATTATGATCCATAGAAAAATCTCCTCCCGATGACATGCTCTAGGGGGCAATGATCCATTAATTGTGCAAACCACAAATCTCCTCTAGACAACTCACACCCACTGGCAGTGGTGGTTGACAATGCCATGAGGGAAGTGTGTGCAAAAATAATAATGCCTCCATGTCCATCAAATGTCACATCAATATCATTGTACAAGCCTCTGACATGTGTGATGAGAATCATAAGTAGAACTAGGTTGTGATGAAAATCACAATCATTGTGATAAAAGTCATGAGTGTAAGGCCTCATACAACATGAGGGATAACAGACTGCAAGTATTATTCAATAGGTGGTTGGTAACCCAGTAGTTGTGTTTGGTGTGAGACCATTATGAGAAAATCCTTATAGAAATTTGTGTCCAAAATATATGAACACCTACTATGACATATATTTTTCTGCTTTGAAGATGGAGTGGGAGTTCCCTATGATATCATTGGATTTTACTTCTCCACTACCTACATAAAATTGTGTAATGAGACATGGTATCTACAATTTTGTATTGCCTGTTGTGACTTCTACTGCTTTACCTGGTAATTAGTTTATTTGTTCTACTATGCTATATATGATTCAATGCCTGGGTGCATAGACATGCAATCATTCATTGGTTTATTGTATATATGCGTACCTTATTTTGTAAGATGTTGATATTGCTCATCTTAATTTTATCTCTTTCATGATCATCTTAACAGATAACCTCAGGAGCTTGAGCTTTGTAGGTCCCACTATACATCTCAGCTCGCCATAAGGCTTCACTTCAGCATGGTTCCTGCAATACTTTGTCCCATTGGGACTATCCAATACCTTCCAGTAAGAACTGTCACTTCAAAGTCCAAGAAGCATTCAAGAAACTGTTCATTCTCTGAAATATCTAGGCCTTCTTTATTGCTACCACATAAGATATTATCTTTGAGATCATTTTCAATTAATTTCTCTCCTGAGGTCAAAAGAAGAGGTGGTTATGATTTAGAACGCAGGTTAATATTACACAGACTTTCAGCATCGGTAGGGAATGAAGTGGCACTGCAGGAACCTAATGTTGAGACTAAGCAAGCTAATGGAGAAGGTGGAGTTTCTGATGATCCATCTGAAGGTGGAAAATCATTAGAAATTGGTGCATTATCAGAAGGCGAATCTGTTGCTGCAGCATCTTCTCAGACTGCAGGGCAGTCAAAACGAACTGGCACTATCAGGAAGAATGAGAATCCACGAGTACCGAATGAGGAATTGGTTCCTGGTGCAGTTTTCACAGGGAAAGTAAGAGCAATTCAACCATTTGGTGCATTTATTAATTTTGGAGCATCCACAGATGGACTAGTACATATTTCCAGGCTCAGCGACTCCTTTGTCAAACAAGTAAGTGATGTGGTTTCCATAGGGCAGGAGGTTACTGTCAGGATATTAGAAGCAAATATAGAAACAGGACGTATTTCTTTGACAATGAAAGCAAATGATGATCGGAACCAGCCAAGAGGAGAGCAAGCTTCTGATCCTAGTTCTGGAATAAGCAGTGGTAAGGTTGTTCGAACTGGAAAGGTTGCCGGAAGATTCAGCCAGAAGAAGACAGACGAGACTCAGAAGAGATCTAAGTTCCAAAAGGGACAAACTTTAGAAGGCAAAGTTAAGAATATAATCAGATCTGGAGCATTTATATCACTTCCTGATGGTGAAGAAGGTTTTCTTCGCTCATCTGAAGTATCTGAGGGCTATGGAAATCTTGATGGAAACATGGGTTTACAAATAGGACAAGATGTTACTGTCCGAGTTTTGCGTATTGAGAAGGGAAGGGTGAATTTGACTATGAAAAAAGAGGAAGATATGGCGGGTCTTAATATGCAACTTAACCAAGGTGAGGTTGAAGTTGCTTCTAATCCTTTTGAGTTGGCTTTCCGTAAGAATCCTGTTATTGCTGCTTTCTTAAAAGAACAGGATACTCTGAAGAAATCTGATAAATCAGCAGAATCTCCAGTAGAGGTTGAAGAACAAAATTATGACAAACAGGTACAAGCACCTGTTGGCACAATTGACTCTAGGGAGGATGTTGTATCCAATGAGAAAATTGGTTATGGAATTGCAGAAAAGGATACGACTGAAATACTAGAAAACACAGAGGATAAAGGTTCTGGAACTCCTGGAACTAAGGATGGAATAACAAATGGAAATGCAGAGAAAATAGATGAATCGGCTAGATCAGGAACTGAACAAGTAGTAAAAGGCGCAATCAATGACATCCAAGTGGACAAAGAGAAAGTTTTGGATTCTACAGCAGCAGAAATGGAGGATGCCTTGGCAAATGATTCTGTATATGTAAAAGAGACTGAAAATGTTGAAATTGCTGAGACAAATGATGTATTAACAAATAGCAGTGCAGAGCCAGTAGATGGATCTTTGACATTAGTGACCGAACAAAAAGTTGATAGTGAAAGTTCCAGAGAAGAGGTAAATATGGTCTAAGTTGATGAATTGAAGTTAACAGTCTACTTTTCTGATGCAAATAATGCCTTGGCAAATTGAAATAACCCTGCAGAAGTAAATGCACATGTAGAAAAGAGTACCCATTTAAGAAGAAAACCTAAAGATGTCTTTTGTGGTTCCCAGGAAAAAGCAGTTTCCGACTCAAATGATGCAACGTCTGAGTCCAATTCATCTGGTGAAACTTTTAGTGTACCTGTGAATGTGAGCCTTGAGCTAGCAGCTAAAACAGGTCCATATACAATTAGCGTTTGTCTCTTCTTTCTTGCACGTGAAAATCATTTTGCTGATAGGCTTCTCCTTTTGCCTTTTTATATCTTGAACACATGGATATTCTTGCTTTCTGTGATCATATATGGGTAGCATGAATATATGTTCATGACCTTTGTGGTCTGGCATTTATCACAATATGCCCCATCATTTTATTTTGCTATAGAAGAATGGATGATTAGATTTATTGCTCTGTTTTAGTAGATTGGATGCTATAGCTTTTCTGAAACCTTTCATAACTTTAAGGAAGATCTTCCCTTATGTTCAAGACCATTTAGCCCAAAACGGCTGTGGCAATGCCTATAACTGGTATCTGCAGGCTAAAACACAGTCTAGTACTTTATCCTTTTTCAATATTGTCATGTTTTTTCATAGACATTAGCACCAATTGCATAATCAGGTCTGTCAACTTGAAATCCAAAGAGTTGCAAAGCAATGACAACAAAGCTAGCTGTAGAAGCTCACCTGTTTTCTATTTTGAGTTATAGTTGACAAGACATATTAGGTGCCCATGTTCTGGGTTAATGACGCACTCCACTCCACACTTATTTGGTTCCCATGTTCTATGTTCACTTGTAGCACTGGGTCAGCCACTTCCCCACCTCTTCCAAGGAAAGGGGTCCTGGTGACCCAGTGAATTCTGTGAGGTGTTCAGCTCTGTCAGGTGCTGATTGGGTTCATACACACCTAGCTTTTCATGTGTAGTTTCAATTACTCGTACTCACCGAGGCAAGTGACTTGACATACTCTGCATGCTCGACATACTCATGCTTGACTTGGAACTATTTAAAAATGGCAAAAATATCAATTTTTAATGCAGGAAAGGGTAAAGACTGCATATATAAAAATTAAATATCATAAAAAAGCAAGCTTTCCAAATGTTTGGGACTATTAAAACACACATTCATTGAAATATGACTCTTATAAATATTAAATATAAACCATAAGGCATAAATAGACTATGCATAGATTATAGACATTAAAATTTAAATATCATTGTAACACATTTTCCACATGTTTGAACCATAAATATTAAATATTAAAACCATGTTTTTTCTAATTCTCATTAGTTCATAACACATAAAGCCAATAGGGCATGGTACATACTATAAGTGCAAATTACAATGCATAATACAAATTTCAAAACTACATGACTATTAAGTTTTAACTGCTACTCTGTCTACTGATGCCTCCAATTAGTATTTCACAGTCAAAAGTGTGCTCATAGGTGCAATATTGGCTGCTAAATTTCATCCAATTGCAGCATCTACGCCTGAAATATGCATTGGTGTTCTAGTGGTTCTTCTCCAGCAGGTAATCTCTGAATTTTGGTAGTCACTCAAATCTCTCCCTCATCTTGTCAACTGAGATCTTCCCCAACAAAACTGTGCTCTTCATCCTGAAGCTGTGCATGAACTGACTTTGATAGTGGATCAATGTCATCTCAAGATATAGGACTTGCATCTATTGGGCTCTCATTGCCTAGCCCAATGTTAAAGTGGACAAAGAAAAGGTCAAATTACTTTTCCTTGTCCATCTTGTTACGCTTCTTGGAGTGCATATGCTTGGATACATTTCAGTTGCATTTTCAACCAGAAGCATAGAAATTAGTGAATACTTGCCACTCTTTTCCTGCCATAGTTGTCCCTCCAGATACCTACATTGCAATGCCAATAATGGATAGAATTACAAATTAATGTGTATGTTTATAAAGTAGAAGTTAACCTGAAATATATCAAGTACTCTACTAACATGAAAAATCTAAAAACATCCTGATTCCAAACATTGTACTTGGCAAAACTTGGCTCCTAGCCCACACTGCAGCACTCTTATATTGCTTAAGTTTGTGTTGTATTGAATCCTGCCCTCTCTCATCAAGAACTATCCTCTAAATGCAGTATAAGAATCCATTCCTCAACTTGTGATCCTCTCTCACTAATCCATTATAAAATAATTTTGGGTTTGGGGAAGCCTCAACAAAATGTATGAATCAATGGAGCATGGCAGTCCACATTGAATCTACAAGAAGACCTCCAACTTATCCTTATCACTACCATATGGCATAGATCATAGTTGCAACTTGCATTGATCTGTCTCCCCCTTGAAGCACTGATACCCAATCTGCCCTGGATCCATTTTTGGTATGGATCTGCATACCAAAAAGGATCCAAACAGATTTGAGATCCATTTTGGATCTGTTTCTGGTCTGTTGATCCATACCATAAATTTGTAACATTCTACATAAAATTATAACATTTTTATTTATAATTATAATATTTTTATGCATTTTATGTAGATTATAATATTGCAAATGCTATAATAACAACTATAAAATATTATGTATAAGTATAATAATTCTATGCATTTTATGCATTTTATGTATAATACCAAATTTTATATATAATAGTACAATATAACATTACAAAGTTTATGTATAATATTACAGATTGTATGTACAAATTTACCTTTAAGCAGTTGGCATCGAATGGCATGTGGAAGGTGAATTTATTGTTTAACTGACAGGCATAGAAGAGGAACAGTTGTAACTGACTCTTTGGACTCCGTGGAGAATGCCCATAAAAAGGCGGACTACTAGAGATCAAGGGTTGGGTGAGGAGGTTGGCAGAAATTTCCTGAAAATGATGCTGTAGAAGCATTTCAGATGTCAACAGAGTTTGGTGATAAACAGAAGTTGAGAAGACTCTGTAAGCCAGACCAATATTATTTTGGTGAGCCTGTGGAATCTGTGGAGGAGCCAACAGAAGAAGCCATAAGCCAAGTTGGAGATTGCACAATTAGACAGAGGAAGTTGATTGAAGGGTCACAAGAGGCAATCAGACTATTAGTGCTGCAACAACTATGCAATTCCATATAAAGTCTCCAATATTTGTGAGTCTTAATTACAATGCCTTGATCTCCAGGCACCATCTTGGTGACTAAGCTGGTCACAAGACTTACAAACTCAAGATGTCCTGTCTTTACCTGAAATGATTTCTATTGTCTTCTAACTTAAAGTATAACATTGGGGTTTATAATTATAACATAACTCCCCTCTTCCAGTGATCTTGTCCCAGCAACACCTAATTTGGTTTTCTAACACCTTATTAAGATTATAATCAATTCATTACACTTATTTGACATCCTATCTTAACGAACATTAGGTATTAATTTGGGAGAAATAATACAACCTACCTTGGAAACTAATTCCAGCTACCTTACTTTAAGTTTGGACAGAAATTACATCCCCAATGTGTTAGCAAAGATGTGTTAGCAAAGACTTCCATGCAACTGTTCATTGGAAAGATTTATAAATCCTCTATTCAATGCAACTGGAAACATCTAATTTTGACTTGGTATGAACAAGTTTCGGTTAAAAAAATGGCCAGTACTTCTAAAAATTGAGGCATACTCAAAAGATTAACATGGGCTCCTTTCTCCTTATCCCTTTCCACCCTATGACCAAGGGCTAGAACCTGTGGGCAGGTTACAAAATACATTAAAATCTAATTAAATTAAATTACAGGTTAGTGAAGTCTTCACAATTCCTCTCTATAAATTGTGAAGTCTTCAAAATTCTGTAGTGAACGAGCAATGATTTTGGCATGAAGCAAGTGTTAGTCCTTGGGAGCTTGGAGATGAGGTATTGTTGTAGATCAAGTCTTGAGCTGGTTTTTGAAAATGATCTAGGAAATTATTCTACAAAAACATGTCACCACCGATGCTCATCAATTGGAGCATAGGTTACGTAAGTGTTGAACTAACATCAGAGAAACGAGCAGGGAAATATTGTTGAGTGCTAACTTGCTAAATTACTCTGCCAACCAGGAGTTGAGAATCCATCTATATCTATCCACAAACTATTAGGAGCTAAATATAAACAACCACAATCCATTGAACTAAACGAGAGGAGAAGGGGGTCGCTCGCAAATGCGTTCAATGTAGATTTTTAGAAACTTCTACTAGCACTCCAAAGTTGAGGTGTCAGTCACTTTGTGTTGGAGTTGTTCAATGGATGCCAGGGTTTAGAGGTTTTGTATTATCTTGGTTGTTTGTTGGAGATAATCAAGGGAAGTGGCTTGTTGACTACAAAACACTTCTATTTGGGTATGCAACTCATCTCTAGAGGCTAGAGGGGGAGGCAAGTAGAGTTGCTACCTGGTGGCCACAAACTCTATCAATACACTATATATCTATATTGTCCAATCATCCTTCTTCCCTAGCCACATGTTGAAAGCATCATGCAATGTTGTCATATCATTGTGCTCATATGAGTGTTGCATGTTGTTTGGTGAAACCTATAATTGTTGGTCCAGTTAGTGTAAGTGAATTTGTTTCTGTGGCACTAGGCTTGGAAGGAGGTTGCTAAATCCTGGAGAGAAGTTTGGACCTTGTGAGTTGCTAAAACTTGTTCCAAAATTCTGCCCAATCTGTTGAGTATCTCTTGAGAGCATGTTCAACTAAGGGTTTGAAGTGCTCTAAATCATCTATTTGTCTAGCCTTGGTGGTCTTGAGGGTAGTTTCCTAATCCTGTAATTTGGAGGAAGAGACATATTTATCACCTTATAGGTGACCAACTTCTATTTATAGGTTGTTGTTACCTCCCAAACTTGCATTTAGGTGAAAAGGCCTTGAAACATGAGTGCAGCCGTAGGGGAACTCAGGAAGGCTTCCCACTGTCACCACAACAACTCTTCCTCTCACTTTAGGTCAGCTCTCCTCTGACACGAGGGGTTATCCCTCAGTAAAGTGTAAGACAAACTTTAGAAAAAGATAGGATGGTGGATCAAGACCAGTGTGTCATGTCCCAAATATGGAATTGGGTCACAATGGCCTAATCACATTAGCCATATTCATTAGAGTTTGTAAAATTGATGTTAAGGGTCAAATAATTGCCAAGGAGGAAAATTACTAGTTTCCTAGGTTTGGGGTGGAAGCTTTGGGATTTGGAATAAGGGGGATAATAAATGATGTTTAGACATTAGAAGGGTTCAAGTATTTAATAAATAGAGTGAATAAAGAAATTCAAGATAAATCCTAGGTGACAAATGGTTTTGGAGACATATGGAGGATGTGGGACCCACACTAGCTTGATTTTTCATAATACATGGTATCTCTCTTTTGCAAATTCGAATTAATGGGAATGTGAACACTCTTGGGTGAGTTGGTAAGTCATAACACATGTCATTGAGCATCTTAGGTCGAATTGGGAAGGATTGGTAACCTCCATGGAAGATAAAGAGTCAAAGTGGAAGTTTGTGGACACTTGGGCTAGATTCCCTAGCCCCTATGACACCAATGATGGAGCATCTATGACAACTATGACAAATTGCAGACCTGACCTCTGACATCTGACCACTATGACATGTCAGCCCCAAAAATAGGCTCAAGGAAGTCGAATTTGGGAGTTGGAGAAGCCAAAGAGACTCAAAATCGAATTTGGGAGAAGATGGAAGGTTGGAACTAGGAGACAAGTGGCAAATGTGGAATATTTCCTAAATGGAAATCTATTGAATCTATTGAGAGGATTTCGACCCTTAGAAGGCTAATGTTGGTTATAAAATGTAGAAATGAAGTATGAGAATAGCTTTTGATCATTTGTAGAATTTGCAATTGCATTTGTGAAGAGGGAGAGCTAGTGGATGACTAGTTTCTTGCCTTAGCCAATTTCGAGGGTGAAAGATTCCCATCCAAGTTGGTAATTGGAAAGGCCATTCAGACCTTTCATTTGGAGCTTTAATGGAGTCTTTATTTGCAGGTGTAAGCTACAGGGCAGCTCATGGTTTCTTCTATTGCAGCTCACTCCTTCAACCATTTCCAGTTTTGATGGCATATTCTTGATCCTTGAGGGAGGGCGTTTTTGGTGAGCTATTGTACTCTTTGGGGAAGCTCTTAATGCCCCATTTCTTTTGTAATATGAATTAAATACTCTGTTCTGCATCTCCAAAAAGTTTCAGGTCGAAATTCCAAGTAGAAATGTATAAATCTCATTTTTAATGGAAGAACAATGCCATTTCCCCACTACCTTGTTGTGAGCCAATGTATTGATGATGATTTCGAATGAATGGATGATTCTCTGATATATTTGTGATAAATATACTGCCATGGATGTCTTCTACAAGTTTCATGTACTGTACTTGAGCATTTGAAGCATTTTTACTCAGTTTAGTTGTATTGGGAGGTGAAATGGTGCCATTTCCCCAAGGGTCGAATTGGGGATTTTTGCAGTTGAATGGGAGAGGGTGAGAACAGTTGTAATAATCCATTAATGGTGCATATGAGACTTTAATAAAATACTTAACACATTACATACCTCTTTTCATAAATTTGAGTGGGTTTGGAGGCATTCGGGAAGCCATTTTCAGTACTTACCCCAGGGGGATTTGAACCCCAAATTACTAGTAAAATTGCATAATTGGTTCAGAATCTTAAGAGAGTTTTCAGAGGTATTTTGGTGGACATATGTCATCCATAAACATCATATTCAAGTTCTAAGATCATTCATACACCTTCCTTGAAGATTTGAAGGCATTTGGAGTCAATTTGAGACCTAGAGACCAATACTAGTCAAAGGAAAATCACTAGTAAAGTTACCTACATTGATCAGAATTGAAAGAGGATTTGCAGAAGTATTTTAAAGGTCCAAAGGCATCCCTGAAACACATATTTATGTTCTAATATCATTCATATACTTTTTCAGAATATTTGGGATCATTTGGGGCAAATTTGGGACCTAGAGATCAAAACTAGTCAAAGGTCTAACTAGGGAAAAAAGTGAAAAATTGCCATTTTAATAAAATTCCTAACAAGGGACATTACAAAGTGCCTATCAATTGGGTGATGGAGTCAAAGATCTATGAACAACGAGGGTTTGAATTACTGTGGAGATGTAGTCAAGCCATACCTTGATGTGCTATGACAAGTCCAAAACAGTTCTTTAGGTTATGCAAGAATAAGTGAGAGCCCTTAACAAGATGCACCATCACAACTATGAATTTACAGCCAAGAAATAATGTGCAACCATAAATAGTGAAGGAACATCTATAACATAAAATCTTAGGTAAAGAGGACAAAGTAGTACAGCCTTCTAAAGAGTGAACAAACAGACAAAACACCACATTTTCAATCACAATCTCATAAGATCAAGTGAGCCATAACATGTGCCATGATCAATCTAAAATTATAGCAGAAACTTCCCCAACATCCAAGGTTACATCAAGGACTAGGGAGGGTATACAACTTCTACCCTAATCTCTTCTCATTATGCAAAACTGTGCTCTAACATAAATTATTTTCAGCAGCAAATGCAGTGGCTACCCTTGCATAAACCCTGATCATCCATGAGAAAGAAAAGAGAGATGAAAACTTCACATATGCTCTTGCCCCTTGATTTCTTCATCCTAAAAGATGTTCAACTTGTTGTGGAGGGGATCTCATCACAAATCCAACCATGCTCAACAAATACGAGAGCTCCTCTTTATATAGATTTTAGCTCAATGTCTCCTACAATAAAATATAATTAAGCAAATTCTAGATCCACTTTTCTCTCCTAGAATAAATATTAAATTACATGCACATTTAATCACTTCTCAGAGGGCACACCTCAACAAGCAATAAAATATGTATGGAAGAAGCTTGACTGAGTCTTCATGTCACTTGTCAACCTCCTAGGCAAGATGCTCCCTTGGAATATGCCCCTTTGACCAAGTATTGAGGTTCTTGGTGCCACTTTTCTCCATTCTCCTCGGAACACTCCTCAAGATGTCCATATGGTTATGTTTACACTCTAATTTGTTGTTGATTGGATAATTTTAAAAATCGGTCTGATCAGAATCAGAATCGACAGATTTGACCAAGCAGAGGCTAAATCGATCCAAACCGTCCCTTAAATCGGTTTGGTATCGAACTGGTCAGATTGGCTGAGTCATGACCGATTCATTACCGATTCCGAGTCCAAGTCATTACCGATTCATTTTCTTTAAAATTTAAATATTTTATGTATTTTCGAGTAAACCGGGTCATTAAATTCAAATCGGCCGAGTCATATCCGATTCATTATCAAACCGTCCCTTAAATCGATCCAAACCGTCCCTTAAATCGGTTTGGTATCGAACTGGTCAGATTGGCTGAGTCATGACCGATTCATTACCGATTCCGAGTCCAAGTCATTACCGATTCATTTTCTTTAAAATTTAAATATTTTATGTATTTTCGAGTAAACCGGGTCATTAAATTCAAATCGGCCGAGTCATGACCGATTCATTATCAATTCTGAGTTTCGAGTCCGAGTTGACCCTCGACCGATTTCAAGTCCAATTCCGATTTTTAAAACTATGGTTGATTGTGTGTAGGAAACCTCTTGTTATCATTCTAATTTGAAGACCTAATAATGAAAACAATTTTCATTTTTGAATAAAGCAATGCGAGGAGGTTCTCCCGCTTGTTTTATTTCTGCAATTGTAATCCATCTTCTATCAAATTCAAGTTGCTGATTGGAAATGTAATTCAGCCTTTAAACAACATCTCCATGTTAGGAATGATGAGTGGCACCTTTTGGGTTCTTGAAGACTAGTTTCCACACTAATTTCTAAGGCAATGCGCCCTCTCCTCCTGCACAACAAACGTCAACAATATCAGATTTGATGCATCAAGAAGATAAGACAAATGCTACAAAGATATACCAAGAAGAAATCATAGATCACAATGAAACTAATGAAAACCCCCTGATAAGAATGAGTCCAACGAAGCGAGTTGAGGAACCCCTGCAAAAACGCCCAAGTGAAGTCGCCCTCCTATAGACAAGACAAAGTATTCCAAAAATATATGGATTCACCACAAACTCTCAAATGCTAGGATGCAATAGACTTTCCAATCACCATCTAAGAATATCACCACAAAGAAAATCCAAGAAGAGTCTGCAAATAATTATTTTATTATCAAGATTCCAAGAGCCAAAGGTCCCCTTCCTATGGGAGAGTCTCTCCTTTAAATAGGAATGGGAGAGACCAAAACCCTAACCACCTTTTAAATGGATGTCTAATATTAAAAGATACATAAGTTATAATCTACGGTTGAGATGAGCTCAACAAATAAAGTACATGGATCAACTCCAAAACATAAAGATCCCACTAGTCAAATCGCCCTAGGGAGGACGTCCTCATAAAGTGACTATGAAAATATAACAATAAGCTCATGGTGGGTCTAGGGGGTGATATAATTCTCTCCTAGTGTGTCCCCATGGCACAATAACATCAAATATATCATCTAAGTACAAAATCATGTCCACTAGGGAAAGTCGTGAGCCTCCAAAGGCACCATGAAACTAATAAAATGTGCCGGAGAAGGATGTGAGGGCCCCACTGACTGATGCAATTGCTTTGGAGGGTGTGGGAGACATCATACACAACATCAAAACCATTCCTATGCCCTTCCTTTCCTCAGTAGCCCAAATCGAATTCCTCTGTAGCCAATTTTACCATTTTTATGCCTCTGTAAATCACCTGTAAAAGATAAAAATGCTTGTATCTCTCTTCCTGGTCACTCGGGACCTAAGAAACCGGATTTGTAGGAAACACCCCAGTGTCCCGAATCGGTCGAATCGGACACGATTCGATATGAATTCGTGTCCGATTCGACTTTCCTTCGAATCCGAATTCGGGACACGTTTTTAAAACGAATCGGACACGAATTTTTAGCGTGTCCCGACTGTCGGACACGAACCCGGAAAACAGGACACGTGAAGCGCGGAAAAAGGCGTCCGGGTTCACTTAAAAACAAAATTTTGGCTTTCTTTTTGTCATTTGCAAGGAAGCAATTGGTTGAGAGTGAGTTGTATGTGAAGGTGAAGGAGATTTGAAGGCTATCCATTGTTTCCAAGCGATTCCAAGTGCATTCCGGTGGATTTGTGGAGAGGATTGCAAGCTCAACCATCACACAAGAAAAGGAATGTCTCAATCAGCTAGGGCAGGAGGTAGGGGGCAAAGGAGAGGGAGAAATGCACCATCTAGGGCCTCCCCTCCTATTCTACCAAGCACAAGCGGTTCTCCTCCTCCGTCAAGTGCTCCATCAGCTGCTAGTGGAGCTCATTCTATGGCTCCACTTAACCCTGTTTTAGCAAGACAACAAGCCCAAGAAAAAAAATACCCTTTGTGGAAGTATGTGACAAGGAAAGATGGACCCGGGGCAAAGCTTGGTGGGGGAGGCAATGTGTCTTGGAGATGCAATTTTTGCAAGCATGAGTTCATGAGCACATATTTCCGGGTTAAGGGCCATTTGTTGGCCCTTCCTTTTTGTGGGATTTCTTCATGCAAAGCGGTGACTATTCACCAAAGGAGGGATATGGAAAGAGAGGATCATGTTGGCTTAGGGAAGGTGGCAGCAGCAAGCAAGAAAAAAGAGGATGATCCTCTTCCATTTTTGAGGAAGTCCTCCAGCACCAAGCCTCCATTTCCACCTAGCATTCATGGGCGTGGGCGTGGGGATACTTATCAAACAAGAAAGAGGCAATCTACAGGTGGTCCAATGGATAGGATTTTCCAAAAAGAGGCGAGAGAAGAGGTAGACCTTACTATTGCATTTTTCTTCTACCTCAACTTCATCTCATTCAATGTTGCACGGTCACCATTGTATTTTGAGACGGTTAAAACTATCTTGGAACGAGCTCCAAATGGTTATGTGCCTCCTGGTTCAGAGCAGCTTAGAACCACATTGTTGGTTCAAGCAAAGAAGGAGGTAGATAAAATTCTTGAGCCAATTAGATCAACATGGCCCTCATCCGGTGTGAGTATTGTTTCTGATGGATGGACGGATCCCGCACGCCATCTATTCATCAATTTCATGGTATCTTCCCAAAATGGACCGTTGTTCTTGAAAGCGGTGGATGCTCTTAGGGAATACAAGGATGCACAATTTATGGGTGATTTATTCATCAAAACCATTGAAGAAGTAGGTGTTGAGTCGTGTGTACAAATCATCACGGACAATGCACCTGTTTGCAAGGCTGCTGGCATGATTGTGGAAGCTAAATATCCACAGGTATGTTCATTTTGGACACCTTTCATTTCTAATTTGCTCATTGTTTGAATTTGGTCATTGCAATGTTAGTGTTGTAGAGTCATTGATACATGCTTTTATTGCTCTTACAGGTTTTTTGGACACCTTGCATTGTTCATTCCTTGAATTTAGCACTGAAAGCCATTGCTTCGGATGTGGCATGGATTGACAACCTTATTGAGGATGCACGCCATATCCGTAACTTTGTACAAAACCACACAAATGCCCTCACCATCTACAAACAGTACACACAGCTTTCATTGCTGAAGATTGCAGATACTCGGTTTGCTTCCTCATTCATCATGCTCAAGAGGTTGAGGGAGGTCAAAACCGCTCTTGGGTCCATGGTGATTTCAGAGTTTTGGGATTTTTGGAGAAAGACGGATCAGGCTGCTTCACAAAAGGTGAAGGACTTGGTGTTAAATGATGGTTGGTGGGACACGGTGGATCTTACTATTAAGATCATGGAGCCAATCATTTCTTTGTTGCGGTTTGCAGACACGGACCAGCCCATCCTAGCAGAGGTTTATGAGGGGTGGGATTCCATGATTGAGTCCATGAGGTCCATTGTCATGGAGAATGAGTGTCCCGAGTATGGGACATCGGCAGAGAACTTATGGACCATTATTCGGGATATTCTTATCTCCAGGTGGGATAAGAATTGCACACCTTTGCATTGCTTGGCCCACTCCTTGAACCCCAAGTTCTACACTCAGGAGTGGCTCACTGGTGGATCGGGGGCCTCACACAGAGTCCCTCCTCACATGGATGCAGAGATTGCAAATGGGAGGAAGATAGCACTTAGACGGCTATTTCAAGATAAAGACATGCTTGAGGAGGTGGAGGATGGCTTTGTAGATTTTTCCATTGGCACTGGGAGATTTGGAGGCTATGATGTGCTTAGAGATAGGGAGGGTAAGAAACCCTATGCTTGGTGGGCAACTCATGGGACAACATCCTCTATTCTACAGAAGTTAGCCTTCAGGGTCATCTCTCAAGTTACATCATCCTCTTGTTGTGAGAGGAATTGGAGCACATATGGGAACTTGTACAGTGTGAAGAAGAGTAGGCTTGAGCAATCCAGGGCAGAGTCGATGGTGTATGTGCACTCCAACCTTCGTCTTATTTACAAGAAGAGGGAGGAATGGGTGAAGGGAAAGACAAGGATGTGGGATGTCTTTCCTGATGATATGGGTTTGGACAACAGTATTGAGTTGGCATTAGAAAACATGGATCTTAATGATCCAGTGCTAGAGCCGGTCACTTTTGATGATAGTGATCGTATAGAGGGGTCATCCTCCACAGCAGCAGATTCAGATCGTCAGATGGGTAGAGAGGAGGAGGAGGGGGAGGAGGATGAGGATGAGGATCAGGGCAGTGACAGTGATGAGTATGTTGATTCAGGCATGGAGGAGGACTACTGACATATGGGATTCTCCCATCTTGATCCACCCCTTTTTGTATTTACTATTAGTCTATTTGGCATTTGCTAGTGCCCGGTGGCATTCCGACATATATGTATACATTTTGATTTTGATGACTTAATGAGAAATATGGTTCCGACATGCATCTATGTGTCTGCTGTCTCATTGGGATTTGTGAATGACAAATGTGAAATGTGTTGTGATTCGTGAATCGTGATTTGTGAATGACAATGTGTAATCATAATCATTAAGGTGTTTTTATTCTAATTTCTATTGAATATTTGTAAATGTTCTAGTTTCTAAATATTTTTGGATCTATATGTCTATATTTTTAAATTTTAATATATTTTAAAAAAATATATATATGTATATAAAATGTGTCCTGATTCCGGGGGTCACCGTGTCCATGTCGGACTCTCGTATTTTCGTGTCCTACGTGTCTCGTGTCCCTGTGTCAGGTGACTTAGCCCGGGACCAAATTTGACTGTACCAACATGTCTGGGAGTATGGAAATATAGTAAAAGAAAGTGGTTGGACCCCATACTCCCTCTGTAGCGCCCTAGGTGAACCAATCAAATCATGACACTGCTCTGACAGGCTATTTTTAATGGCAAATCTGCACTGAAGTGATAAATTGAGACATATACCAACTGAAACTGCCCGGAACTGAAAACTGATTGTCCCAATGGACTCAAAGAGCCCAAATGCACTAGAGATGTATACTCATACACCATATGGATGACTAGATAATCATATCATATCAATACCATGCTCGGACATAATAAAAATAATAATAATATGCAAATGATCAAAATCATTAAAATACTACAGATCACTATCTAAGCGTGTAAATGTTGCATGGAACCATCTGGTTACCAATAATAGACTACATATCATCAATAGCTATCATCCAGGGTCTATCCCATCTTATGTCTTGTAGTTGACTCTGGTCAAACTAGGTTTGACCAAGTCAAACTGACCCAAAATATGATCCAGGCAAAAACATCAAAGTGTTGCAAGTGTAACTGGTTAAGGCATGCTTCATAAGTCATTCCAATAGCAATATAAACATAAAGTAATCATTTCACTAGTGATCTAAAACACGATATTCAACATTTCCATTAATAACAGTAGCTCAAACTAGAACCTCAAGGCTATACTCACTTCATGGTTGTGATCAATTTGCTAGTGATGGGTGAAGGTGAAAAGATGCAAGGCTAGGCTAAGGGATGACTATATTGACTCAACATTGTGATACTTTGGAAGTGGGAAAGGGAATACACACTAAAGCATATGCTGGACAAGCAATAACACAGGGGATGGCAGTGTCTCACAAATGGGTAAACTATTTGGGAAGTGCTTATTCAACCTTGACAGATGCCTACAACTCACATCCAAGTTGATACAGCTCTGTAAGGATCTTTTTTAGAGCCGCCATGACTAGGTGTCCGAAAACCGTAACTCAAGACTCTAGGGGACACTTAGAATAAGTTGTCCCTTGCTCCATCTCATATCGTAACCAACAGGCTAATGAGGAATAATCATCACATGTATATAAGGTCAACAATCATTAGATATAGCTTTAATAAGACCTTTTCATTTACATAGCCTTTGTCCGTGTGTGTTGAAAAACACATTCTTGGATTTACATTTCATTAGGCTTTTTGGTCCGTGTGGGTTGAGAAACACATTCTTGGATTTATAATTTCACATGCCTTTCATTCACGTGTGTTGAAAAACACATTCTAGAATGGGCTTTCATTTAGATATACAATATAGTTTCCAGATACAGTGTAATGATGGTAGCACTATTTGTTTCAGGTCTAGCCAACACAACTTAGGCAACTCAGAGCCAAGACACAAATTAAACAAGGAAGCTTATCCAACAAAGAGGCTAAAGTGGGGGAGTCCTCCGTATCACAAGTCAAGTAGTAAGTCAAGGTAACAACAACAACTGGAAGGTAGCAGATGGATGGAGATAGTGAAAATGATGCCAACACTAGCAAGCCAAGTAAATGGTGGGAATGAGCACCTCCATTCTCCTAAGGAGGGTAAAACCAATGAGTATAGACAAGAACTTCTAAAACCCGAGCAGGGCACTAGATGGATACATAATAACAACCAAGTTCAATACTATATATATATATATGATCGCCAGATCATGACACTAAATGCTAGAACATGCCACTAAAATGACTACAAAAGCAATATAACCAAGAACATAAGATAATACATGTTGGATCATATATCTGTGCAAATATATCTGAACCATCATCTATCCACTGAGAACCTGCTGCTGCAACTCTGGGCACTGCATGCT
Organism: Larix kaempferi; assembly: GCA_027924585.1. Lineage (NCBI taxonomy): Eukaryota > Viridiplantae > Streptophyta > Pinopsida > Pinales > Pinaceae > Larix > Larix kaempferi. The sequence goes on from BSBM01000484.1 coordinate 13,387,755, forward strand.
GCTCTGTAATGGAAAAATGGCTACATCGGTCATCAAATTTGAGTTTCCTGAGACTCAGTCATGGCAAAGGAATATAATACTGCTCATCATCATAGGAGTGATCCAAGAATAGATGCTCATCTCAAGCATCTTAGTGTAAAGGACTGGCTGAAAAAGGTACTGGAATCTAACAATAAAGATATGGTAGCCCAGCTACTATATATGTGATAACATAGCCCTAGTTGGATTTTAAGGAAATTTACATGGTATTAGAGCTCTTCTGTGCAGGCTGAGAGAAAGTAGCAGGTTGGTTGGATAGATCACTGCATATCTATCCAAGGGTTTACAGGTACTATTCACTATGGTCGTACAATTGAGAGTTGAGGATAGACTCCAGGGGGCACAAAATTTTCCTACTTAGAAAGAGAGGATCACCAGGATCCTTGATGTCAGTGATGCTGAAGAGCACATTGATGATCAAAAGGTAGCTCCCACAGATCCGACAGAATTGGCTAAGTGGAAGAAGATAGATTCCAGAGCTATGTTGATCATCTTAGATGGGGTGAAGGACCACATAGTCCCTCACCTGTCTGGGAAGAAGACCGCATTAGAGATGTGGAAGGATTTGGAAAGTCTTAACTAGAGCAAGAATGAAAATCGGAAGATGGTGCTACAGGAGAGATTGCGCAGTACCAGGATGGCCAAGGGTGAAGGAATGGTGCCTTATCTTACAAGGCTCACACAGATTAGGGATGAGCTTGGAGCAATGGGATCTAAGACTGAGGATGAAGAGCTAGTTTGTATAGCTCTCAATGGCTTTTCTAAGCCATGGGACGTCTTTGTTAAAGGCGTGGTGGCTAGGGAGAAGCTCCCTGACTGGCAGAGCTTGTGGGATGATTTTGCACAAAAAGAGACCCGGATGGGTCAAGGTTCAACTTCATCCAGCGGTGCTACACAGATCGTGGATGAAGAGGCTCTAGCCCTAACAAGCAAAGGTAAGGGGAAGGCAAAGAAGAAGAAGGGTGGCAAGAAGAACTTGGACATGGCAAAAGTCAAGTGCTTCATTTGTCACAAGCATGGACACTTTGCTTCTCAGTGCCCAGAGAGGAAGAAGAAGAAGAACAACACACAGATGGCAGGATCTGCAGAGGTGGATGATTACAGCAAGAGTTTTGATGAGGACTTTTGTTTGATAGCTTGCATGGCAAGTTCCATCAACAGCAATATCTGGTATGTGGATAGCGGTGCATCTTGTCACATGACAGGACACAGAGGGTTCTTCAAGAGCTTGAAGGAGGGTGGAGTAAATATCCATATTGAGTTAGGAGATGATGCGCGGTATCAACGCAGGGTGTTGGCACTGTTTCGTTTCAGAGGGAGTCTGGAAAACCTATCAGCTTTGTTGATGTGCTATATGTCCCAGGGATGACCAAGAATCTCATATTAGTTTCCACACTAGAAGACAAGGGTTTTCTAGTGACTTTCCAGGACAGGAAAGTATATATCAAGTCACATGGGTCAGATCATAGATTGGACAGGATGATTGGGGTTCGGAGCGGGAAGGTTTACTGACTACAGTTTGAGCCTGCAAAGGATCTGGTCAGTAGCAACAACAATGATTGTCAGTTGTGGCATAGGAGGATGGCACACTTACACCATGGTGCACTGAGGCATTTGAGACAGGTAGTCATTAGAGTTCCTTCAGTACAGGAGGACAAGCACAACCACTGCAAGGGGTGTGCGTTGGGGAAGAACATCAGGAAGCCTTTCCCACATAATGAGCACAAGTCTGAGGGGGCCTTAGACTTGGTGCATTCAGATGTATGCGGATCGATGAGCATCCATTCTTTCAGTGGTTACAGTTACTGCGTCACATTCATTGATGATTATTCCAGGAAAACCTGGATCTATTTTATGAAGGCCAAGTCAGAGGTATTTGATTGGTTTCGAGAGTTCAAAACTCTCATGGAGAACCAAATAGGGAGAAAGATCCAGATATTGAGGACAGACAACGGTGGTGAGTATATCGACAGAGAGTCCATGGAGTACTGTGCATAAGAGGGGATCAAGAAGGAACACACTGTTCCTCATACCCCGCAGCAGAATGGGGTGGCAGAGAGGAAGAACAGGACACTGGTGAGTGCAACCAAGGCCATGTTATTTGATTAGGGATTACCACTATTCCTATGGGCCGAGGCATTTTGGATTGCAGTATATGTCCAAAACAGGTGTCCCCACACAGCATTGGGGAGGAACACACCTGAGGAGGTTTTTACAAGTACTAGACCGGATGTGAGTCATTTGCGCATATTCGGGAGTATCTTCTATTGTCACATTCATGTTGACACTAGGAAGAAGCTGGATCCTTCTGGAGAGAAGGGGCTTCTAGTTGGGTATAGTGAGACTTCCAAGGCTTATAGAGTATATGTTCCAGCTCGCAAGAGGATCATTGTGAGTAGGGATGTCCAGTTTGATGAGGATAGATCCTTGAGAAGATCTATGGACTTACCAGCACAAGAGCAGACAGCTGAGGACTCGGGAGGAGTCAAGTTGTTGGAGTCACAGGTACAGGTTCAAACATAGGGAACAGGCTCTAGTATTCAAAGGGAGTCAGGTGGATAGGATCCTCCTATCTTTGATGGGGAGGATGAGCAATAGCAGGAGGAGGACATCTAGCAGCCGCAGCAGGCAGACACTAGGCCACGGCCTAAGTGGTATAGGTCCACAGTTCAGGATTCTAGACAGGTGAGTCTTCCATAGACTGAGTTATATGGCACTGATGACAGAGTTGATTTACTTTGAACCTTCTAGTTTCGAGGAGGCTGCACAACATGATGTGTGGCAAGAGGCCATGGTTGAGGAGTATGACTCAATCATGAAGAATCAGGTATGGGAGGTTGTTTAGAGGCCACAAGGTAAGAAGATGGTGGGATCTAGATGGATCTACAAGGTGAAGCATGCAATAGACAGAAGTGTGGAGAAGTACAAGGAACCCTTTGTGGTGAAGGGGTATTCGCAGAAAGAAGGTATTGACTATGAGGAAACCTTCACCCCTGTCGCTAGGTATTCTTCTATTCAGACTATCCTATCATTGGCAGCAGAGATGGGTTGGTGCATTCATCGGATGGACGTGAAGACAACCTTCCTTAATGGAGTGATTGAGGAAGAGGTTTATATTGAGCAACTAGAGGGGTTTGAGGTGGAGAGTAAAGAGTCTCATGTATGCAGACTGTAGAGAGCCCTTTATGGGCTCAAGCAGGCACCTCGAGCATGGTACTCGAGGATTGACAGCTATCTACGAGAGATGGGTTTTCAGTGGAGTGAGGCAGACCATAACCTGTACTTCTTGGGAGGTGAGGTACCTCTCATACTGGTTCTATATGTGGATGATCTCTTTCTTACAGGAGATGAGGAGCTAATCAGGGACTGCAAGTCCAATCTTGCAGTGGAGTTTGAGATGAAAGACCTTGGGTTGATGCATTACTTCCTAGGTCTGGAGGTTTGGCAGAGAGATGGGTGCTTCTTCATTGGACAAGGGAAGTGCTATCACACAAACTCTAACTGCTGAAGTGAGGTGTCCCAACAGAGATGGTAGAGGGTGGACAACTAGGAAAGTGTAACCAGCAATGGCCAAGTTCTCCGCTCAATGAACGGAAGTCACACCGGACAAGGCTATTGTCACTTTCGACGAGGCACTTAGCCTAGTCGAGGGGGAGACCCTGCTCAACCAGTGATGGTTGAGAGACAAAAATACAGCCAAACCCAAAAGAATAAGAGATGAAAACAAGGAATGAGTGTAGGTGAGCTCCTAAGTCTAAATTCAGCCAACTGATGGACACAAGGAGTGAAATAACAATGATGTAATGAGTGACCAGCAATCAAGTATGATTAGAAAATAAGATTAGCTTAGTGATTGTATGGCTGAAATAGTTTAGGGAGTTACCAAAAATGGAAGTGAAGTGCTGAAGTAAAACTGCCTAAGGAAATGGTTAAACAGTGAGTCAAATGGACCTAGGGCAGCGAGAAATTAACGTTTATAATCACTTCCAACCAACTAAACTTGATTTCTTATGATGAAATTACGTTCTAGACTCAAATCAAGAGTACCCACAACCCGAAAAATGACCCAACAGTGTGACTGGCTAAAATGCCCAAGGAGGGCGAAAGCAGTGGGAGACCAGTGCCTAGTTCTAAGGGTAAACGGGGTCAGAATTAAATGAAACTTGAGATATGGAGATTTAAGCATATATCATTAGTGGGTTTTGCAGGAAAACTAATTCTAACGATGTTTTTAAAGATTTTAATTTTTAGGGTTTTAACGTAAGTTACTCTCTTCAACAAACTAGAAATGGAAATACAAGAGAAGAAGATGAAACACCTACTTGGAACCAGCTGATATCTCTGATTTTGATGAGGTTGTACATCCCGAAGATCAAATAGAGTCGATTGCAGAAGTTCCCAGGTGAAATCGATTTGCTCTCTCCCCACCAACTCGTCCTCCTTGCTTGCCAACACCAATGGACAAAGATCAAATTAGTATTGACAAATAAGTGAAATCTACAACAACACAAATGAAAATGAGAGAAATGCTTCGCTAAAAATGGCAAAAACACTTCCCTTTTGTGGCCAATCCGGAGAGTGGAGCAGCAGTGGAAGCCAAATGGTGTGCCCTCCTCCAAGACTTTGTGCTCGCTGCAAACAATGGTGAGAAATACAATGCTGTAAACAACAAAAATCTACACTAGTGCATCAAGATAGTATGGCAATCAACAATCTCAAGAGAGTATCGCACAAGAATCAAGCAAGAGCTGCCAACGTTTTCTCTTCTATATCAAGTCTAAAAATGCCAAGAGAGAGCAATACAATGGGTGAGTGCCTTCTCTTATAGAGAAAGGCCACTCTCAAAACTAGTTTGCCCCCAAAATGGAGGGTTGGGATTTAATCCCCAATGATCAAATCGAATGGAGGAGATTCCTCCTTGAGGGGGTGCGAATTGCCCTCTAGAGCGCACAAGTGGAGAGAGGGGACCCATGTGGGGTCCATTTAACACATAAGCCAAGGTTGGGGGGTGTCTATAGGATGTTTTATCCCCCCAACTCAATACAATGAGGTCCCACATACAATAAAACATGAAAAACGAATTTGCCAAGTGAGGAAAAACGCCCCCCATGGGCAAATTCATCCCACCTAGTGAGCTAGTCCAATGGAGGGACCCACAACACATAATACCATGTCAAACATTACCAATTTACCTTCGGAATCACCCTTTTATTTGCCAACCATTGATTTTTGCCTTTTGCTATAGTTGCCTTTGTCAATTTTTTGATTCTCCATGTATTTTATTGCTGGTTTTTATTGCTGAAGATGTAATCTGGGATTTTGACCCACCTAGAGTGCCCGAGTTGTCGAACCGTCTGCTACAATGTGATCGTAGACCCCAAAAATAGTAGGAATGACCACTCGAACGCCCCCGAACCATCACTTAGGCATTATTTGCCCAAAATCCATGATTTTTAATTAAAATAGGTCATTAATGACCAATAATAATTAAAAATCTCACAAACGCCTCGATCTTTTTGCATTCTGTCACTTGGAGGCTCATATGGGTCCCCTGTAGATAATAATTGACCAAAATCGAAATTCCGATCGCAACATTTTTTCGGGCCCATTTTTGGCCTGGTCAACCTAGTTTGACCAAGTCAAATCTGGTCAACATGGTGCTGGCTGAATACCTGTATGCAATATGAAGCGATAGGCTTCCTTATACATGTTAGTACATTACTAAACAATAAAATGTCAATATGGTGATCAACAATACACAATATCTCAAAAACACGAGGCCCTTGGTGAGGTGGGCCCACCACATCCAAAAGACTCAAACTGCTATGCACAACCTATAGACTTGACCACCTAGCTGACTTTGGGTGATGTGGAATACAAGGTGAAGGATGAGGGATGACAAGGACAAAGACTATGTGACCCTTTGGATAACTCGGGAAAGCGGGGTCCACTAGGATAAGCATACCATGATACAACATAGGGAAGGGCGGTGCCTCACAAATGGGTATAGTGCAGGGAAACCGCCACTGGTCATCTAACAAGTACCTCACAACTCACATCCGTGCCCGAAGACTCCGTGAGGTTCTTTTCTAGAGCCGCCAAACCGGGTGTTTGGCAAACCGTAACTTGAGACTCTAGGGGACAATCTTGAGCTTGTCCCTTGCTCCCTCTCACCTCCTTGCCCTGCAGGACTAGGTGAGGAAAAAACCACTACAAATGCTGACATGTACGGCTGACCTGTGTCCATGTGTGTTTACAAACACATTGCATGGATTTTACAATGAATTTCATACTTAGCCCTTTTTGGCTAGATTTTACATTTACAAAAGCCTTTTTGGCTTGCTTTACATTTCTTCATTTCTTCATTTTACATCAAGGCCCTTTTGGGCTACATACATATCTCAATAGATATAATCAAGGTGCTCATACTGCAAAGTAATGGGGGTGAGCAATACATGCTTCGATGACCAATGAGGAGCACCCGGTGAGGCTACACAATCCTAACTGCATTGCAACATCGGGGGCAACCAACAGGAGCAAATCCTAGGTTTGAGAGTACATCTCACACACTAAAGAGTTGAGGCACAATAGACAGGGAATCATGGCATACTCAGAGATCAGTGGGGAGGGGATCCTCAAGGTCACAAATCAGAATCCAAGTCGAGAAAGATCAATCATGAATGAGTCGGATGGGTGGAGGAAGTGAAGGTGGATCCAAAGTCAGCTGCCTAAAGGGGACTAAGTGACCAAGTCTATACAAGTAGTGGGAATGTGATCCGGTGTGCATAGACAGGAGCCTACAGAATGGGGTGGACTAACATCACCAAGGGCCCAATAGCACATCATAATAACAACTAGATCACCACATCAACATAATATGTAAAGTCAGTGTACTATCATGTATAAACAAGTCTAATCAACAACATAAGCAATAAAACATCAAATGCTATACCTGCTGCACCATATACCTGCTGCTGAAGCTGACTCCGAAAACTGGATCTCAACTGAATCCGGGCAATAAGTAGTAAACCAACAATAGCCTGTAGCACTCTATCTAAATATGGATAGGCAACTGTCTCAATGGGCTTATGTCAAATCCTGGCAAAGAAGGGTGCCTCTATAGGCAATAGTGTATACATGTCCGGACAATATCATAAAACCATCTGTCCCCACTGATATGTCTGCTCGGGGCAATCTGAACAAAACTGTGTGCCTCCTCTGAAGGCATCCGATCTCTGATCTGGAAAAAAAGGTATAGTATGGTCCTTGACCATACAATCTACAGCATGGTAGCTCTAACTAACATGGATGTGATAACAGGAAGTATGCAGTAGAGATCTTGAAGAGATTCAAGATGGAGGACTGTAGACCTATGGCCATACCTCTAGTTTCCAACTGGAGGAAGATTGATGTATCGGGATCGGAGGAGTTTGATCCTACACTGTATAGGAAGCTTATCAGGTCGCTTATGTATCTGGTCAACACTCGACCAGACATCAGCTTTGCAGTCAACTCTTTTAGTCAGTTCATGGTGAACCCTCGAAGAGTAAATTGGACAGTTGCGAAGCACATACTTCGCTACATCAGAGGTACAGTGGAGTATGGATTGGTTTATGAGCGCAGTGGTAGTATACAGTTGGCAGGTTTCACAGACGCTGACTGGGCAGGATGTGTAGAGGATCGGAAGAGCACTTCAGGTTGCTGCTTCAACATTGGATCAGGGGTTGTCTCTTGGTTCAGCAGGAAGCAGAAGTCAGTTGCATTGAGTTCAACAAAGGCTGAATACATGGCATCCAGCATGGCTGCATGTGAGGGGATGTGGCTGAGGAAGTTGCTCTCAGGATTATTCGAGAGTGACCTAGAGACTACTATAGTTCACTGTGACAATCAGAGTGGTATCAACCTTTTTGAGAATCCAGTGTTTCATGACAGGAGTAAGCACATTGACATCCGATATCACTTCCTCAGAGATTGTGTTCAAAGAGGAACCATTCAGTTGGAGTACATACAGATAGATGAGCAGGTAGCAAACATATTCACCAAGGCATTTTGCAAACTCAAGTTTGTGAAGTTCAGAGACAAGTTGGGGTTGTTACCGAATCCCTTCCTCATTGAGAGGGAGTGTTAGAAAGTGACAACAGGGAAAGTCTTCTTGCATGCATGTGTCCTTGCATGCAAAAGACTTAAATGGAAGAAGCCAATTAAATGTATTTAATTTACTTTTCCTAAGTTTACTTTGGAAAATAAATTAAAGTGATCTAATTAATTGTTGACTTAATGAAACACTTTTTATAAAGTGTAAGCGAAATATTTAAGTGATGGCAAGATCTAATCTTAGCCATCCATTCTCACCGGAGGATCTCAACCTTAGATCTATAGTGAGATTAGGTTATTTGCTTAGCATTGAGTTATACAAGAAAGATCAATTGGTGGAGAGGACACACAATTGCATTCCGACAAAGATAGAGGAAAAGAAGTGTGAGAGAGAGTTTTGTGAAGAAGACAGAGGAGCAGCAATCCAGTGAAGGAAGGCAGATTTGCAGAGGAGAGAGACAGCAGCAGGTAGAGGTGACCGTACAACAATCTGTATAGTCCTTTCATCCGTACAATCGTACGGATCCGTATAGCAGGCCGTACAGTTGTACAGCAGCAACAACACTGCTGCATTGGGATCTGTGCTCAATGATTTTTGTGGTACGATTTTTGCCAATTTGGCATAATCGAAATCTGAATTGTATTGCTCCATATTTTCTGAATAAATAAATACTGCTGCACCAGTTTTCCCATCTTGGGTTTTGTTCGAGGGTTTATACCCAAAAAGACTGTGTTGTTTTTATTGATGTGATTGCTGCTATATTTCTTTCAGTATTTATTATTCCGCTGCATAGTGAAGAATTCCATGTGTGGTTATTGGTAGCAATTAATTGGCATGCTTTTAGCCCTAGTTGGATTTTAAGGAAGTTTACAAGCCAATTGATTACATCCAGATCACAGCAACAGGCTCCCCATACCCAGTGGTGACACACTACCCATTATAGATCTTCTTCCAATTTGTCCAATTCTTCTTCCATACAAATTACAATTTCGAGATTTCTTCATTCGGCTTCGGATGATAGGAGAGACGTTTTCAGTGCTTCCAATGTGCCATGACATATTCTCCATTTTTGTATCACAGCTCCCAAATCCACTCCCCTTGTACATTTTTCTTTTGTACCGGCTCTCTTTGTACTTATCTCTTCTTGGTTGGCTCTCCATCTTTGGAGTTAGCTCTCTTTGGCTTTAGGATTGAGTTTCACATCTTGCTTTATATAGGAGCCGCCTTAGCGTTCTCACTTTGTATTGACATCATGCTACCACACAGTCCCATTGACCTACTTCTGTGGTCATTTGTTGGACATTAATAAAATTATCTTATCTTATCTTTACTAGAAATTTAGCTTTTAGCTAGATATTTAGATCTTATATCCTTTTCTGGTTTTTGCACTGATCTAGGTGTTGCTTTCACACTCCCACTTGTATTTATACTGGATGTAATCTTTTGGTCTGATTGACCTACTTTGTGGTCATTTGTTGGACATTCATAAAATTCTCTTATCTTATCTTATCTTGTCATGGCTCTCATCACTTGATATATTATGTGCATTGCTACGGTGTTACTATTTAGAAGGGTGTTTGGTGATGATTTGCATTCTTAGATTGTTTACTTGCTATGGTTCCTGTTGTTTCTAGGAAAGAATTTTGAGCACATCTATTTACAAGTCTTTTCCACACTTGTGCTGTGGGAGGGATGGAAGGTCAGGTCAAAATAGCAAATAAATTGGAACGTGTTCTTGTTTTTACTATACACTGGACACATGTAAAAATACACTGCACTGGACAGATGTAAAAGTACACTGGACTGTTATGCCACATTCAGATATGAATTTTGTTGTGTAAAAATACAAAATGTTTCTAGATATGAAACTACTCAAAGAAGTTATTATGATTAATCTCAGTTCTAGACATTAATTAATTAGGTTTTCCTAAAGATTCTAATTTGGAAAACAAGAAAACAAGAGTTGACACTTTTTTTAGCATGTGTCTTGCATGTAGTTCATTTAAGGCTCTGAGGCCCTCTTTTCAGTTGGAATTAAAGCTATAAAAGTTTGAGCTTGCGAGTATTATTTACATATCTTTGGAGAAATGGAATTGTGGGTGTATTTACTTTCTGTGCATTTGCAGAAATTCACTAATAATACCATTTTCAAATTCCATTCTGTTTGACAAAGTCCTAAATGTAATTTGAACCTTCATCTTGTAGGTACCGTAATTGAACTCTTTCTTTCATTGGCATGTAACAGAGATTTTTTTAACGATTCAAGTTTTCATTTCTAACTTATAGTGAATTTAAATTTCACGAAGTTTAGTCTGCACAGACTATCCTTTTGAACTTACAACTGAAGCCCCCCTAATATAAATTGACAAGTGAGATGCGATATTTTTAGATACTGGTTTGACATTTACTGGCACTTATGATGGCTTATTGGTCTGTCAGAACAAGTGGAGGCAAAACCACAGACCAAAACAGAAGCACCTACAAGTGCAGGTACTATATCTGCATTTCTTGTTAAACAGCTAAGGGAGGAAACAGGAGCAGGCATGATGGATTGCAAGAAAGCTCTTGCAGAAACAGGTGGTGAACTTGAAAAAGCACGTGAATTCCTCAGGAAGAAAGGATTAGCAAGTGCAGAAAAGAAAGCTAGCCGAATTGCAGCTGAAGGGAGAATAGGCTCTTATATCCATGATAGTCGTATCGGTGTACTGATTGAAGTCAACTGCGAAACAGATTTTGTTTCTAGAGGTGATATTTTCAAGGAACTAGTTGAAGACTTAGCAATGCAAATTGCTGCCAGTCCACGAGTTCAATATCTATCTGTGGAGGATGTTCCAGAAGATGTCGTGAGCAAGGAAAGGGAGATTGAACTGCAGAAGGAGGATCTGCTTAATAAGCCAGAAAATATCAGGGCAAAGATTGTAGATGGTCGCATTGGAAAGATACTTGGGGAGTTGGCCCTTTTAGAACAACCTTTTATTAAAAATGACAAGCTTATTGTGAAAGATTGGGTTAAGCAAAGCATAGCAACTTTGGGGGAGAACATTCAAGTAAGAAGATTTCTTCGGTACAATCTTGGGGAAGGTTTGGAAAAAAAAAGCCAGGACTTCGCAGCGGAGGTTGCTGCACAAACTGCAGCAAAGTCTTCATCCTCAGTGCCAACAGAAAAATCTGGAGCTGGATCTGAATCACCTACAACAGCTGGAGAGATCAAATCTGCTGGAGAAAAGTATGTGTCCCCCTGCCTAGCTTCCAATGTCATATAAGAAACAATAATTTGCAGTACATTTGCATTTAGTGTTTTGTGTGTAAAATGTGGCTGGCTATCCTTGAAACATTATGTACTTGAACTATATAAAATTTGCACACCAAAGCCTAACACAAGTATTCATACAAGTTTAAAAGTGGGCCATTGACAACCTAGAAAGTACCATAAATAGAGTTTGTTTAGTTGAAGAAGCCCTATGAATCATAATGCAGTAGAATTTGTTACGTCCTCTCAGAAGCCTAAGACAACTTTTAGAAGATTGAGACTTGAGAATCGAGAAGAGGAGTGCTTTCTTTTGAATAACCAGATTGGATGTATGTTTTTGGTTGTAGATTATTAAGTCTCTTTTCCTATCCATTGAGGCCCTTTATACTTATAGTCCTCTAGGACCGGTCCTCCACGAAATGATGATCCCTACATGGAGGGCATGCAAATCGGTGCTAAAACAGTCAAATAAAATCATGTTTAGGTCATTTTTACAAAAACTATTCCAAAGAAGATAATTCAGTGTTTGCTTGAAAATTAATTTGTCTATATAATTCTTCAAATAACTTGTCATCTTCAAGTTAGGCTGTAACATTTGGATTTCTCTTTCTGCGTGGACTTTGTCAATGACTGTAATTGTTTTTATTGAGACAATAAAAATTTCTGTATTCCAGCTCTCTTATAAAATACATTCTCAAGTTCAGATATCATTTCTTGCATGCAATTTCAATTTCTCTTTTATGTTGGTTGTGGGGGATTGATCAAGGAAAAATGCTTTTGGCTGCTTTAATAATACTGAAGAAACTGTGTGCTTGTATTTGCAGTCGTTCTGTGTTCAGGTAAAGACTAGAAGTGAGATATCTATTATAATTTTCCTGAGTGTGATTTCCACCTTCCAATCAGTTGTTTTTAATCTTTATTCACACTGTTGAGCAATGTCTTAACTTCGATTTGAAACCACAGGATAACCTTCATATGAGATTTATTTGTCCTTGAGGTGTTCCCAATCAAGTCATTTTTGAAAATTCTGCACACAACAAATATATTTGAATTGTGGAGAGGCTTCCAAATTTTCCTTTCAGGCAAATTCCATGCTATGGTTGGGCCGATTTATTTTACCTAATAAAGTTATTTGCTATGTTCCATGGGTATGTCTAGGAACAGGTATCACTACCGGTACCAGTGCAATGTACAATAAGCATGAAACTTTTTTGAACTGTGTATGGGCCCTGTTGTCGCACAAACTAGCAGCCCTTAGATTGCAAGGAGTAATTAGCTGTTAACCTGGCGGAACCTCAGGACACTACCCCTAAGTGTCACAGAGGTAGGGTCCTGTCTCTTTAGGTTTCCTAGGTCCACCTGAGTAGACCCAGGCTAACCACGGGAGGTATCCCCAACCAAGTTTCTCTGGGTTCTTGCCAGAAGATACCAGCTTTCCCACAGTACTTCACTTGATCGATTTCTAAGGAAGACAGTGTGTCTAAGAGAGTTAACAAAAGGCCTAAAATATGGGACACTATGAGCGAGATAAGGGGTTCTTAATGTAGTGATGTAAATACATACCCCTTAGGTGGATTGATGACTAGAGTAACTTGGTGAGATAGAGAGATAAATGCAAGCTACCTTGAAATGTGAACTATGACACTGTTTATTGTCCAGACTGATTATAAGATTAAAGTTTATCTCCAACTGATTAAATGTGCCTAGACTATATGAAATAGGTGTCACAATTAGTTTATGTGTTGAGTTTACAATGATACCAGCACTAGGTTGAGGTCTTATCTTGGTTGATTGCAAAGTGGGTGTTCAGATTTGAAAATGTTTGTGATAAAGTGGTGTTGGTTTTGAGTTATATGAAGGTCTCAACACTTAAGTTGCTTGCTGGTTTATTAGATTTCTAAGTGTAAAACATATAACAGCAAACAGGAAAATGCACACTAAGCTAAACAAACATCACTAGACCATATGCTATGCAAAACTTTGGATTTTCAATGCCTTTCCTAGGGTTTTCTAAGCAAAGATTGTTTCAAATTACATGCAAGTTATTTTCAAATTTATGCCTAGGAAACAAAATGCTATAACCTAGTAATGCAAGCTTATCTTAACAGCTGAACAACTTAAGACAAGAAAGATTTGAAAGAGTGGAAGAAAATCTGGAAATGAGTACCTGACCAGGTGCCTTGTTCTGTTGGGTGAAGAAGTCGACTCACCCCTTTTCAATGGCGCTCTAATGGATGAATGCCCAGCTTTCCGAAAGCCCTAGTTAGTCCACAAAAACCCTTCTAAGTTGAATTCACCCTAGACCCTTTTGCTCTAACCTACAATTGATTAAACTGAGACAAGGAAGTCGCTATGACAGTCCAATATCAACAATGTTAGCCACCAACAAGTTAGAAATCATATAATGGGTAAGAGAAACAAAATCTAAAATGGAGGATTTCTCAATCTACTTCTAAATCTTACTTCCCTTGTTAAATTATTAAATTTCAGAGGTTATTAGCAATCTGAAATTTAAAACCACATATGAGCAAACACCATGAACAATATTACCTCAGCTAAGAAAAGACATCACCATCAAACTTCCATGGGAGAGCAAGAGTCTTCCATGGGAGAGCAAGTGTCAAAATCACAACACACCAATGTCACAAGATACACATGAAATTTTTGCAAAAAGTTACAATTTAATTCTCATTCCAGGAAATCGGCCCCTTACAAATGAGCTGCTCTCTCTCTTTTATAACTCGAGAGGAGAGCAAAATCCCTAATCTAAAGAGATCAAAGGTTGAGATCTTCATTTGAGTCTCATTTATAAATCAATGGCTGAGATTACATCTTTAATTTCTGACTTTTACAAGTGGCCAAATCTCCCTCCTTAAGTGGGGTGCACTTGGCTGAAGTGGAGCATGTGTGGACCAAAAATGCTGATGTGGATCACCAAAATGTTGAGTGAGAGAGAGAAAATGATGCCAAGATGATGTGGAGTGCTGATGTAGAGAGCTGGAGCACAAATAGAGAGCTGGAAATGAGCAAATTCGTCCTCCACAAGATGAAGTGCACCCCCCTCAAATCACCCTTGCTGATTGGCCCCCCAAATCAAGTGAAAAATTATCTCAAATTGTTGATTACTCATCCTTGTCACCATTGAGAAGGACCTATTATCACACAACTTGTAGTTGTCCCTAAAGGTTATCCTATCCAGGACGGTAGAGGTGTTGGACAACTAAAGAGGTGACCCAAGAGATGCCACGGTTCCCAATGCAATTGGGTGTCACATTAATCGAGGCACCCTTCACTTTAGATCAAGCCTAAGCAAGACCAAGGGGGAGACACTAGCTTAGCCAATGAAGGCTAGCGAACCCAATCAAGACCTCCTAGGGAAATGTGATGATGATAAAGGAGAATATCAAGATAGGATTAGATTTAGATCTAGAATGGATAAGTGGACCCAATGAGTTAGGGCTTGGTTGAAGAGGCTTAAAAGATGACAAAATGTTCAACCAATAAAAGATAAGGCCACTTATGGGTTAAAAATAGTAGATCTAGGTAGATTTAATGCCAAGTAAAAGTACCAAGTGGGGCCCACCCTTAAAATATGGAAAATGGTGAAAATGGAGCCCACAAGGTGAAAGTTAAGATGAATTGGCACTATGGGGTATGCTATGATATGGATCTATTGATATGAGAAGAAAAGAGCAATACCCACGATAGGGATCTAGCAAATGGCCACCTACCCAACAAGTGCAACCTCCCTTGGAGAAGCCCAATGCCTTAGATCGGGGGGCAAATGGAGTCGGATGTCCACCAAACTTTAGATCGGGAATGTTAAGGTGATTATTAAGGTGGGTTTTAATTATTAAGCCCAAGTGATTGCTATATCTCCATAGATATGAAAAATAAAAATGCAAGGGTTTTGACTTTTAGGGTTTAAGATGATCAATGGATGAAAATGCATGAAACAAAATACTAACCTTATAGATCTTACCTCTAGAGCTTGTGGCCACTTTGCAAAGTGATCAATTTCCCCTGTGTGTATATTCAAGAGTGAGATCCAAGCCACTCAAGTGAAATCGCTAGCCCTCCAAGGTCACACGTGCGCCCTCCTCCTACAAGAAAAGATCTATTTAAGAATCATTCCGGCATGAAAATGACTATAAGGATGAAAAGATGAAAGAGAAAGCATCACCTATGTCACTAAGATACAATAATGATACTCCCTCAGACAAAAAGTAGATCAAAGGTAAGATATGGGGTTTCCCCACAATAGCGTCCCCTTGAAACGTCCTCCTCTTCAACCCACACGGCCTCCTGCAGAGCAAACATTTGGATAGATAGATCCACAATGATACACAGAGAAACAATTGTATGTTCAAGTTGCAAAGATACCCATCGAGACTAAAGAAGCAGATCCACAAAAGTAGTATTTTTATTCCAAGTTTCCAGAGCTCCAAAGATGCCTTTACAATAGGGGGGTCTCTTCCTTAAATAGGATGAGGGAGACCAAAGCCCTAAACCACTTTTGAAATGAGTGGTTGAGATCAAAAGATAAAATAATACAACCAACGGCTAAGATGAGTCGGTGCAATATAACATGGATCACTCACATGAGGGGGTGCGCACTAGCTAAGAGATTCCCTAGGGGGGTGCGCACCACATAAAAGTGACAATAATACAAGTGTGCCATAAAAGATGACAAGGACAAGTGACTAGGAGCACATGGTGGGGCTAGGAGGTATTATTTTCCTTCATTAGCATCACCCCATGGCACAATAATATAACATATGACTCAATGACATGTCCAAGTGTACAAATGATCAAATCTTGGCCCCCTCAACTGAGAGAAGAATGCATCAAAACACAACCCGGTGACTGTGTGGACCCTGTTGTTTGCCGAGATGCACACCAGCAGCAGAAATCTTCCGAAAGCTGTTCCTCACTACAAGTGGGGAATGTGTGGCCTTGGGGGCAAGCAATGAGCCAGGTATTGTCACCTAAATCCCAGCTCCTCCGTTTAGGCTAACTCCTAACGAATCCAAGGGGGATAGTCCCTACAAAGAGTTTAACTATGGCTCAATGTGTTTTTTAAATGTTTTAAGGTGTGGTGATGCGGATGGGTGTTGTTTAGGAGTTTTTCAAATAGCGAAAGACACAATGATACTTTGAAAAATACACAAGATAATGCAATCCACGTTGCAAGATATAGATATGAGATACACTGATTCACAACCACTTTTAAGAAGTCCTTAGATACAAGTCACTCATATATGGGAATTAACAGAAGTACTCCAGATAGATAATAAGCAAATAGAATATGTGATGAAGGACCAGTGCCATATGGAGTCAAAATGCTTGAGTGCTTGGGTTGCTTGATACAAGTGTTCGAGAGATATGTTTGTGAGAACGTTTTGCAGATTATCTTGGTAAATTAAAAGTTTTAATGGTCTTGATTATTAGGGCTAGAAGAAACAAGGGTAAAGCATCCAACTTGAAAGTATACCTTCAAGTGGCTCCCCTCTGATGGTAAGTCAAGACCGTCCAGATTTCGAAGGGGTAGGTGTCCAATGATTTAAACCACCCCTGATGTCTGACAACGGTATGTTTCTTGGCCCCACCAGGTTTAGGATCTTTGCCTCCCACTTAAAGGTTTCTCGAAACAACGCCGGCACGTTGGTTGTGGGATGAAAATTTTATTATGTTGTAGAAGTTTATCAAGTCTAACACCTTTCTGAGTACTAGCCCAACCCTTTCAGGTTGGCAGAGCATACGGGTGTTAGATAGCAACCAAGATAAATTATTATGGGAATGTGAGTTGAAATATTTTATTGTTGTTTAAGCACACAATTCAGCTCTCCGATAGAGAGTGCTCTTGACTTTGTGTTATGACAAGGTTCAAGAGACTTATTTAATCTAATATGCCTAATGCAAGGGGAAAAGATGCAAGCTAAAAAATGCTCCCCGACAGAGATGCTCTTGACTTGGATTACTGCAAGTTCAAGAGACTTTGTTTGTTTATTAGAATAGAGGTAGCTTGCATAAAAGAAAAGTGCACTTTCTGAAGTAAAACAATTGATAAATGTGATAACAAAAGTACGCTTTCTAAGGCCAAGATTAACCGACTAATCTAAGAAATAAACAACAAGTGGGATCAACCTCCGAACAAGGTGACCACTAGAACCACCAGTCCTTGAGACCTTCCAGCTAGCTGAACTTCGACAAGGAATCTAATGGGGATAGAGAAGCCGCCACAAAATAATGAGGCCCTCAGGATGAAATCCCAAGGTTGCTAACTCAGGTCAAAACATGGAAGAGAATTTAATCTAAGTACAAAAATTGAACTTTTAATCTAGATAACTTGAAATAAAATTAATCTAAGCATGCATGAAACAAACTTCCCCAAATGGGGAAGGAGAAAAGATGTGTGGGAGGCCTTATCCCACCTAGCCTTTTTATTAAACAGATTACAATTGCCTTTGGGAGTTAAACCCTTGAAAGGTCTTTTGAGAAAGTTAACTTGGAAAAGTACTTGAAACAAAGTTCTTAAGAGCTATATCAAAATGATAACGCCTTCTTGGTTTGGATTGCCTTTTGGTTTTCTTGATGACTTCTTGATTTATGATCTTTCTCTTCTTCTATTTGCTTCAAAGTTTCTCAAAGTTTCTCTTTCTCAAAGAGAGATCTATCACAATGGAACACTCAGATACCCATTAGCATTAGTCCAAATCAAAGATTTTAAGAATAATTAAAAAAAAACTCTTGAACTTATGCTTGCAAAATAAACTCTAAAGTGTAAAAAAGCATGAAATTTAACTTCAAAATGTTAAGATGATAAAACAGACCAGCAAGCAAACAATAGCCAAAAATGCTAAGGAAGAGATCCAAACTATGATAAAAAATGAAAATATTTTGTATGCACTTTTTGTCTTTTGAATGAGATTTGCTATGTGAATGCAACTAGCAACCTATGTGCAAGCTAATACCTAGAAACAAGCTAGATCCTACTAAAACGAAAACCAAAAATGAGATCTAAAAAGATAGGCCTAAGTGTTTAACTTTTCAATGCATAAAATTAAAAGATTACTTCAAAGATCTAAGCTATAAAATTATTCTAACACTAACAAGCTTACGCTTCTTTTTTGCTTGTGTTTTGTGTCTTTTTTGTAAATGAACAAGAAGAAGTGGCTGCCAACAAAGTGGGAGATGGGACAGTCCAAGTATAAGAGGATGGGGCAGCCAAAGAAGAGGGAGAGCAGCAGTGAAAGAGAAGGGAAAAGAGGGCAGCTAGGGCACACTTTTCAAGGCTGCTTTAGGGCACTTTTGGGAGGCTAAAACAGTGAGCAAAGATGAGATGAAGGCAGCCAATGAAGTGGGAGAAGGGACAGTCCAAAAAATGGTTATCAATGGGCAGCGGACAGTCACCTATTTGGCAGCCAAAGGGCAATGTAAAATGATAAGGGAATGAAGAGGAGGGATGAATGGAAGAGAGGAGATAATGGCTAGTGAATCAAGGCAAGGAGATCAAGGAGAAAAGGTGATGGCTTGAAGAGGAGAGCCTTTAGAACCAAGGTAACTGTTATCACCTAAACTGTAGTTACCCCTATGGAAGGATCCAGTCATGGATGGCAATAGGGAAGGGCAACTTGAAAGGTGCAACCACGATCACCTCGACCTCCAATGTATATGGTTGTCACGCCAGTCGAGGCAACCTTCACTTTATGTTATCTAGCCCAGACAACAAAGGGGGAGACCCGATCTACTCCCGACAGGAGAGATCAAAACCAAGACACCAAATCAGGGTATTTCTAAGTGAAGTTAGGTGTATGGTTTATCCTAGACCTTATAGGTTGAAGTCACAAGCCAAGTGAGGGGTTCAATAGGTATAGCTTTGGTTCATAGTTGAAGTGAAAGTGACTTGCAATGTTTAAAGTGAGATCTAGGGCTAGTGTACTAGGTCAATGTCAAAAGATTCACTGCCTTGGGAACCGTGTCCAATGCAGGGTTGTTTAGGGGTCAGACTGGGGCTAACTAGTACATGAGACAATCTTGACCATAGTCCATGATGTCTTCAAAGGTATAGTTCACCATACAAAAGTCAAACCACAAGTCAATCCAACAATCTAGGAGAGTGGGTTGACTTGGAGATAAACCAGTGCCTTGGGAATTGGGAAGTGGAGTCAAAGTAGGGTTGACTTTATGGTTTAAGACTCCTACAACATGAGATAAGTGGACAGTATAGGCCTTGATGATTAAATGTGTCTAGATCTAGGTTTGACCCAAGTGGACCACAATCCCTTAAAACAAGGAATGCAGTCCCCAAGGCAAGATTTGGCAAAGTGACAGTCTAGACCTAGGTTTTGAATTATTCTGATTCCGGATCTGCAAAAATCTCAAGTACCCAGTTCCTCGAAGTGAGTGAACTCACTTCTCCAAGGTGGTGCGACTTTACCTAAGGAGGCTTCAAACGGGGTTTAGGTGGGTCAAATCATGTCGGATGGCATCCAAACTTTAGATCCGGGTAGATCAGTCAAGTAGGGATATGGATCTATAATTTCGTGGCAATCCACCGGTTAGATCTATGTAGATCTGAGTTTAAGTGTTCCAAGTGGTCCAAAAAGGGGATTAAATCCCTTGAAATGTGGAATGGGGCCCACAAGGTGATTTTCAAGAAAGGGACAACCTGGGTGTATGTTATTTGATGTGTAGATGTCAAAACAAGTGAAATCTCAAACACCCATCGCTTAGATCTAGGTCAACCTGCTCAAATGGTGAAGTGCGCCTTCCTTGGGAGAAGCTAGGTTGGCTTGGGAGAGGGATCAAACGGGAGCCAATCCACACCAAACTATAGATCCGGGATGCCGTGGATGCTATAGAGGTGGGTTTTCAATATCATGCCCAACAACCCACTAGATCTTGGTAGATCTGACAAAATGTAAAATGGGGGTTTTGAAGTATTTAGGGTTTTAACAATTTATGAATTATGTCAATGGATTGGATAAAGGAAAGAGAAACAAACCTGTGGATCTTACCTGGATAACCTTGTAGATGCCTTGATGATGATGATCTATGCAATCCCGATCAATTTGGAAGCTTTGAGGTAGTCTCTATGCAAATCGATTTAGTCCAAGAAGCCAATGCGCCCTCTCTCCTGCACAATCAAACGTCAACAATATCAGATTTGATGCATCAAGAGATAAGACTAATGCCACAAAAGAAGTAACAGAAAGATAGCATAGATCACAATGATACTAATGATAACCCCCTGATACAAGCGAATGCCAAGAAAGTCGATTTGAAGAAGCCTTGCAAAATCGCCCTTGTTGAAGTCGCCCTCCTGTAGACAAACAATGATTTCCAAAAAATAGATAGATCTTACCACAATTTCCAAATGCTAGGTTGCAATAGACTTTCCAATCACCATCTAAGAACACCAGATGCAAAGGAGACCACAAGAATTTCCACAAGAATATTTTTCTATACCAATAATCCAAGAGCCAAAGACCCTTTACAATGAGAGGCTCTCTCCTTTAAATAGGAAGGAGAGGCACCAAAACCCTAACCACTTTTTGAATGAGTGGCTAAGATTAAAAGATACAAATGTCTAATCAATGGTTGAGATGAGCTCAACAACATAATACATGGATCACACATAAAATATAACATAAGTGGACAAAGTCGCCCTAGGAGAGGGGAATCCCACCAAATCATGATGACAAAATATCATAAGAGGCTCATGGTGGGTCCAAGGGGTAATTTTATCCCTCCTTGGTCAATCCCCATAGCACAATAACCAATAAATAATCATGAAAGTACCAAATCGTGCCTCCAAGGTGAAGTCGTGGTCCTCCAAGGTGAAGTCGTGGTCCTCAAAAGACCCAAAAGATCCACAGAAAGTGCCATAAGTGATGGATGCGGGCCCCGATGAAGCTGAAACTGCAGGAGGAGGTGTGGAAGGTCCCGATCTATCATCACTGATCATCCCATGCCATAACTTTGCCTCAGTAGCCCAAATCGATTTCCTCAATAGCCATTTCTACCAATCCTGAACTGCCTCGGGAAACGTGAAACTGCCCAAACTGCCTCCTGGAGTGATGGCGCTGTC
Source organism: Larix kaempferi (assembly GCA_027924585.1). Lineage (NCBI taxonomy): Eukaryota > Viridiplantae > Streptophyta > Pinopsida > Pinales > Pinaceae > Larix > Larix kaempferi. The sequence continues at coordinate 13,409,232 of BSBM01000484.1, forward strand.
AAGGTGAGGGTACCAATGTGTCCGGGAGGGGGGTAATATGGTAAAAACAAGTGGCTGGACCACCCCCTCCATCATCAGCGCCCTAGGTCAACCAGATAAAAGTCATCTCTGCTCCGACAGGGCCTCCAACAGACCAAAACTGCACTAGGACAGCCTACTGAGGCTAAATCATCACTGTAAGTGCCTGGAACTGAAAACAAACTGTCCCATTGGACTCAGAAGGTCCAAATCCATCCAAGATGTGTACTCATACACCATATGAATCTCTGCATGATCAAGATAAATATCCAATGTACCGGAACAAGGCCAATAATAATGATCTGTAAATGACCAAACACTGCTGTATCCCAAGAATCATCATCATAACCCTGTAGCTGCTGCATAGAATCATCCTGTATGTGTACATGGACCATATATCATCTATCCATATCATCATAAGGTCCAACATCTCATGTCCCATGGTCCTCCATGGTCAAACTAGGTCTAACCAAGACCAAATACAACTCAGACTATCATCCATAGCTGCTGCAAGGTGTCAAGGTCAATACATGCTTTACAATTTATTCAAATAGCTTCTATAACACAGAGTAATCATGACTGGCGATCTAAATCCAAATATATAGTGTCGTTAGTTATTAATATTACTCAGACTAGACTTTCAGGATCATACTCACTTCATAGTTGTGATCAATTTGCTAGTGAAGGGTGAAGGCTGAAATAAATGGCTAGGCTAAGGGATGACTTGACTAACTTGACTTTGTGACACTTTGGCAAGGGAAAGGGAATACACACCATAGTATATACTGAATGAGCAATAACACAGGGAATGGCGGTGTCTCACAAATGGATGAGTTGTTTAAAGAGGGTTTATTCACCTTCACAGATGCGCACAATCCATAATACAAGCAAGGCCAGCAATTGTTTAGATATAACATTTAAGTTCCATTGCTTTTTGGGCCTGAGTTTTCCATAGCCTTGATCTATGTGTGTTTACAAACACATTGCATAGATTTACATTTATTTTTAGGCTTTCTGCTGCAGGTGTGTTTTTAAGGCACTTGTTTACCTGAGCACTTCTAGGTGTGTCATGGACAGCTTGTTTACCTAGGTATTTATTTTTCCAAAAGATATAACATTTTATTTTTCATGGCCATTTTCATTTGGCATTTCTTTCATACACAAGATATAGCATTTGATTTTTCCAGATTTTGTATTGATGGCAGCACTAAAAGTTTCAGGTTTAGCCAACACAACTTTAGTGACTATGGGGAATTCTCAAGGAACTCCAACTCACCATAGGTAAGTTTTGTCACCAACTCAGAGCCGAGACACAATAAACAGGGAAGCTCATCCAATACAGAGGCTACAGTGGGGAAAGGTCCTCCATGTCACTAGTCAAGTAGCAAATCAGGGTAATAATCTAAAAGGTAGGCCACGGATGGATGAAGACAATGAAAAGATGAAGCCAACACTAGCAAGCCATAGTATGGTGTAATGATCACCTCTATTCTCCCTAAGGAGGGTATGTACCAATGAGTATGAATAGTGAACTTCTAAGTCTGAGTAGGGACAGTATAGTATAAATAATAGGTCAACCAGGTCCAAATATCTATATGATCGCCAGATCATGACACTAAGTGCTAAGACATGCTATAAGAATAAGTATAAAAGCAATCTAACCATAACACAATAGTATACCTGCTGAGTCATATACCTGAAAGCTCATCAACCTGTACCATCACCTGTCCTCTGAGACTGCTGCTGTAACTCTGGGCACTACTGTCTGCTCTGTACCAATGGCATAATGGCTATATCGGGCATCTCTCTGAGTGTCCCGAAACTCAGTCATGGCATGGGGAATATAACTGCTGTCCACAATCTGATAGTGACCCGATCTAGATGCTCATCTCGACATCTCAAATGCAAGGGAACTGGCTCAATAGTGTACTGGAATGAGAAAAATAATGTATGGTAGCCCGGCTACTATATATGTGATAACAGTAACCAAGTGAAATTTTAAATGGAAGGTTGATGGAATAGGCTAGAACTTCTTGTTGCTTGATCTTGAAAAGATTGGACCTCTTAGGCAACCTGTAGAGTGAAGATGAAAACACACAAAGATCTTGAACCCTGGAAGACACCTGCAAAATCAGTATACTCAAGCGAAAAACATAGATATATAGATGCATGTGCTAGATTATTAGCCTTCTTGAAATATTAATCTATGCTTAAGAATCTCAAATACAAAAGCATTACACAATGTCACATCGTTACAAGATGAAGCATGGCCACCAAGAGCCTCCACGAATTGACCTCCAAAGTCACAATTTTATTGAACAATTAAATGAGTACAATTCCTCCAGAGTTTCTTTGCTAAATCATCCATCTGGAATGAGGAAAGAAACCCTCATTATATAACAAAGACAAACCTAAGCTACCCTAATTCGAATTGGCATGATGGAAGCCAATGGTACCTAACACAAATCGAATCCCAAGTCTAAATCCCAATCAACACTAAGTCAAGCCAAGTTTTGGAGTTAACTCCACCAAACAAATCGAGTTTCATTGATTGAGATGAAGAGGTGGCCTCCACCTAGGCAAGGCACCCCTCATCTCCTCTTTGGAAGTATCACCATGCGAATGAGTGAGTGCCATATGTGAAACTCGAGTTCTAAGTAGATATGACGTGATCAAGCTCTTGAGATAGCGTGAGGATTTGGTAGGTGCTTGGAGTTTGACTATGAGTTGATTGCAATCTTGGTAGTTGGGAGTGGGAGGTGGCCTCCACCTAGGCAAGGCGCCCCCACCCTTATTAAATGCAACCCAATCACCAACCAATTCTCATTTAATAACCAATCCACATCACCAATTCGAGTTTTGCATGCATGGAGGGCGAATTCTCTTGGAGTTAATCACTTGTGTTGACTGGATACTTCACTGAAGTTGATGGGAGATGACTGGAACCTTCATTAATGCTCAGTGCCACGTCAATTAGCCTTTTATTTTAATCCATTTGGATTATTTTGGAGAGATTTGGATTATCTCCAAATATTCAACTTTTTATATTTTAATTAATAATTTCTCTGTAAATGGCTTTTTTGAGAAATTATTAATTATGAGGCTGAATTGACATCCGGAACTTAGGATAAACCGGTCCGGGGATCATGAATGATTTTTGGCTTAAGGTTGAAGCCTTTAATCAGTGAATTTAGATCCCGGATGACTGACATATTACAAATTGAAATTTTTCCATTTAAACTATGGAAAAATTTATTAAAACTTAAAAAATAATTAAAAACCCAAAAATCGAAGGACCCGGTAAATTTTTTTCGAAATTTTTTCTGAGGGTTCTAGGGACCTAGGACATGACCAAAACCTATTCTAATAGTGTCTAGTAGGCTTATATACATCAGTTGGACTCTAATAACCCCCCATGGCTAAAATTTTCAAAATCGGGCATTCCAGCTGTTGTCACCAGAGTTCACGCTCCAATTTGTGCTCAACCTGTCGAACATTCACTTGAAATTCCATGAATGTTAAGAGTTTAAAATCTTTATGGCATAATATTCACTCCACAAGAAAGGGCGTCTGGTCATACTACACTACAGGAACCAAGAACCAAGGATGCATTAAAATGTCAAATTAAAGTAAAACGCCAAAAAGAAAGTGTTTACGTGCCCATCCAAAGCGATTTCTATATCATTTCCTTCACAATGTGTAAAGCAGGAACAGTTTCCAGGTCAAATCCAATTGCTAGCAAACTATGAAGGCGTCGGTTTTTGTATCTTCATTTTTATTTCCTCCTTTGAGAGTTCTCGGCATCTGTTGTTGAGATGATTATTTTATTCATTTGCATTGGCGGGTTGTTCTTCAAGGTTTTTGTGAGCAGCTGGAAGTATCAATGATGTTTGTGTAATTCGGTGAATGGATGTGTTGTCCGCCAATATGCACACCAGCAGCGGAAACCTTTTGAAAGCTGTCTCTTCACTACAAGTGAGAGAGGTGTGGCCTTGGGGGCAAGCAATGAGCCAGGTACTGTCACCTGAATCCCAGCTCCTCCGTTTAGGCAAACTCCTAACGAAGCCAAGGGGGGTAGTCCCTAAAAGAGAGTTTCACTAAGGCTCTTGTTTTTATAGTGTTTTTGATGCAGTGATGCGGATGGGTGTTGTTTAGGAGTTTTTTGTGAAATGAGAGACAATATAAAGCTTGAAAATAAAACACAGGATAAGATGCAATCCACGTTGCGAAACAGTATATAAAGACTTGAGATAATTAAGAAACATCCACAGATAAAAATTAAATGACAGAAGGACCAGTGCCTTATCCAATGGGTAATGGAGTCAAAATAACAAATGTAGTGCTGGGGGATGCTGAAAAGCAAGTCTTGATAGTAACTGTTCGTGAGATCGTTGTGCAAATTATCTTGGTAAATTTCAAAGTTTTAGTTGTCTTGATTATTAGGGCTAAGACCAAAGGTATCAAAAGATGGTAGAACCCTACCCAAGAAAAATACTGGCAACCCTAAGTGACCTGTCGGAAGCACCCAGATTCAATAAGGATTGGTGTCCAATGTTTGAACCGCCCCTGAGTCTGACAGTGGGAATCCGGCGTCACCTCTCGTGGGAAGAACAGTATTTTGCCTTGAATGAGGTTTTGGGTAAAATTTTTAATTAAGTTTATCGATCGTAATTACCAAGTCTTACACCTTTCTGAGTACTAGCCCAACCGTTTCCGGTTGGCAGAGCATACGGGTGTAGGACAAACCAAGATAAATTAATTAGGGGTGTGTGAGTGGAAAATTTTATTATTAAAAGAACCTTGTTCAACTCTCCGACAGAGAGCGCTCTTGACTCGGTCTTATGACCACAGTTCAAGAGACTTGCTAAATTAACAATGCCTAATGCAGGGATGATGCAAGACTAAATGCCCTCCGATAGAGGGTGCTCTTGACTTGGATTTGGCCAAGTTCAAGAGACTTTGGTTTATTTTAAGTAAACAAGATAAAAAGCAGTAGCAGTATACTTTTACTTGAAACAAAAATTAAACCATGGTGCTGATCAACAAGATAAAAATACTACTGACAAAAATGCTTGCAAGATAAACGAATCTAGTGTTCTACCATACAAATTTTAATCTACTAGGTGGGATTGATCCCCGAAACAGGATCAACCACTAGAACCGCCTGCACTTGAGAACCTCCAGCTAGCTGAAAGCTCTACCAAGGAAACCGACGGGGATGGAAGAGTAACCACAAATTATGTGGTCCTGCCCTTGAGATGAAGTCTCAAGGATACAACTTCCGGCTGAGGGCTTTGGAAGAGAAACAAGATAATGATAAAAATTGAACTAAACTACCCAAGAATCTCTTTCAGGTTCAAGACCCTACTCGGGAAAGCATGGGGGTAAGTAAAATATGGAAGATAAATAAACAAGTTACTTAGCGAAATAGAGACTAATCTAAGAGCATGGAAACATAAACTAAGTTAAACCACACCACAAGACCCAACACTCTTCCCCAAATGGGGAAGAAGAACCAAAGGTGGAGGACCCCTCCACTTGAAAACTTTTTATTAAACTGTTACAGATGCCTTGGGTTTAAAACCTTGCAAGGTCTTTGAGAAAGATGATACTTGGAAAAATCTAAGAAAGAAGCAATTTTTTGCTTGCTTTTACAAAGGATAATTATGTCAAATTTTGCTCATTTTCATGGTTTCTTCTCTTTGATCCTTTGCTTGGATCTTACTTCTTCAAAGCTTTTCAAATCTCTTTCTTTCAAAGCACCTACACAAGCTTGAAAAAGATACTCAACATGCACCCATTAAACGTCAGAAATCAAAATGTAATTTGAATCTACCAAGTCCAAACTTGAAAAATAAAGCTTAAAACATAAAAGTCAAGAAAATTTTGTTCGAAAAAGTTTGTATGGGAAAACGGACCAGCGAACAAAAGTTGCTCTAAATATGCTAGAAAAGAGATCTAAGACTTAAAAATTTTAAGGAAAATTTTATGAAAATTTTTCTATCTTAAAAGGAAAACTAAATGCAAACTTAACAAGTGCAAGAATGAGATCTAGTATGATTTTAAGACTATCTTTTCAATGCATGAGATTTATTTTTAATGAGATCTAACTATGCAAAAAACATCTACCAAATAACCAAGTATGAGATCTAACACTAACTACTACTAACTCCTTTGTTTTGTTGTTTTGATGTGACTTAAGGCTTAAATGGGAGTGGACGAGGACAAAAACTAGAAGAAAGATGGCTAGGACGAATGGGGTGAAGGGTAGAGACTAAAAGGAAGGGGAGGAGGCACTAAAAGGCTAAGACAAGAGGAGAAGGATGACCCTTCTAGGATGGACGAGAAGGCAAAAGAAGACCAAAACGAAAGGGGGAGGAGACAAATGAGGAGAGGGGACGAGAGCAAAAGAGTGGGGCTAAAGGAGGTAGAATGAAACTAGGGCAAGGAGGAATAGGCTTAGCAAATCAATGGGAAAAGGAGATCAAGGAGCAAAAGACAAGGCTTGAAGAGAGAGCCTTTAGTGACAAGGTTTTTAAAAATAGAATTTTTGGTTGATGAGAAACCTGAGAAGAGCTCTTCCTAGCCTTCTTAAGATGAAAAGATCTTGAGATTATTGTAGATCCTGCAACCACAAAGTGTTAGGCCAAAACTTGAAGATGAACAAGGGTTTGATGCAACCGAGCTCTTACCCCTCTTCACTTTAAGCAACACCTAATCACAAACCCAAACACTCAACCAACAAGTGAGATCAACAATGCTAGAATGCTAGAAAAATCAAGATTAAATCAACAATTTGTATAACCAACTACTCATGTCCATTTAGATCTTGATAAACTATGCATAAATAACCAACTTAAATTATAAATGGTTACTCTATTGTACTAAAAATAGTCCTCACAAGCTAGCCATTGATCAAATACCATGCATAATCAAGAGATGGGTTTAGAGAAGATGTCACCTCAACAAGAGATGAATTCACACCAAAGATTGAAAGCTCATGGACCTCCAAAGTCGAAATCTTTATTGAAAATATTAAGCCAAAAGCATGTTACAAATTTTTGCAGAGTAATCTTGCATCAAAGTCTCCATGAGATAATAACCCAAATGGGCCTCTCTTTATACTAAAACTAAACACTAAAACCCTAAATCGAATTGGTGGTGAGCAATGAAGTCGAATTCCAATCATGAGGTGGCTTGGAGCAATAGACATGGCCAAAGTCGAGTTGGTGTTTGGTGAGATTGGCATTATGTGGCAAAACTCGAATTGAGGTAAGTGTGAGGTGAGGGCATTAACCAATAGCCAAACTACAACAAGGAAAAACGAGCTAGCATGGAGATTGACGTGAGCTAGGGTGAGCAAAGCGTGAGCCATGTGGGAGGGCGAGCTTGGATGTGGTAGGTTGAAGCTAGTTTAGTGGATGACACATGGTAGAGGTGGGCACTAACTTAACTTCAATCAAAAGCCAAGCTAATCCATACATCAACCAACCACAAAACGAGTTACAACAAGGCAAGGCGTGGATCTAAATGAGATTGACGTGAGCTAGGTAAGGATCGCGAGCTAGTTGATGCATGAACACGTGGTAGATGGTAGGTATGAGCTCGAATCATCAAGGAGCCAAGCTTGGAATGATTGCTAGTTTAGAGGAGGCGCCCACCATTGGCTTTTAATGCCATCCAACAACCCATTCAATCAATGCCACATCATAAAATCGATTTTTGCATGGAAGAGGGCGAATTAGCTTGAGGAGATTCTTTGCTGGTGACTGGATGGGTGACTGGATGGGCTTGGAGTTGATTGGAATCTTCCTAAATGCTCATTGCCATGTCATTTAGCCCTTTATTTTAATCAAATTGATTAATTTTGGAGAGATTTGGATTATCTCCAAAATAATCAATTTTATTATTTTAATTAATAATTTCTCTGTAAATGACTTTTCAGATAAAATATTAATTACGGGGCGGAATTGACATCCGAAAGTTGGGTTTAGCTGCTGCATGGGTCATGTGTGATTTTTGGCTTATGAAACGAGCCATCAAACACTGAATTCGGACCCCGGATGACTGACATATTACAGACTCAAATTTCTCTATTTAAACTATAGAGAAATTTAATTAAAATTTAAAAATAATTAAAAAATTAAAAACCCCAATTTCGACGCGTCCGGTAAAATTTTTTCGAAATTTTTTCTAGGGGTCCTAGAGACCTAGGACATGACCAAAACCTATTCTAGTAGTGTCTAGTAGGTTTATACATTATAGTTGGACCCTAATAACCCCCCATGGCCAAATTTCCAAAATCGGGCATTCCAACTTTGGAGGAAGCGGGAGAAAAACCAAGAGATTATATTTCGCCTGAAGCAAAGTATAATCTGACGGTGAAAAAACTCCCTGGAATACCTTAGTTGTTTAATCCAGTCATGGGAAACCGAGCCACTCAGACCCTACTAGCACACTTTGATACAAACCCCCATGGGGCCATGGTCATGTCGACTCAAAAACAAAACCGGCTAGCCAAAACTGGCTAGACCCAAATATAATGAAACCCAGATACTCTGGAAGTGAACACTGATGTGTTCCAACACTGGCGGCTCAATAAGGTTTCAACTATTGTACAAATCAGTTGATAACAGGATGTCAGTATGAAAAATGTCTATTGAGTTGACAGTGGAGATCTTCTTGCAATCACAAGTGATAGTTTATTATATATTTTAAAGCACAATCGTGAGGTTGTTTCTACATATTTGGATAGTGGTAAGCCAATTGATGAGCAGGTTCGGACTGGAATTTGGGTTGGGGATTGTTTCATATACAATAATGCAACTTGGCATCTTAATTATTGTGTTAGTGATGAGGTAAATTCAAATTGATGGGATAAACGTTGTTCTGCGTGGAGATCTGGATAGGGATCGCTACAAGAGTACAAGAGTTCCCAGTTTTAGCTCGAATCAAACTGATCAAAGGGAGTTCTTTTTCTGCTATTTCAAATGAGTTTGGAGTTGTCCCTTGCACAACTAAAAGCACAGGCCAGTTTGTATTTGGAATGGTTTGTCCCAGGTCATATTATCAACTTTGGCATTCACAACATTCGAATTTTCACCAAATGGAGCTATTGGGAAATAATTCTTCAATTCTCATTCCATTCAGGAACTGATTTGGTGAACATAAGAGGTTTAAAGGAGGGACTTCAGTCGTGCTGGTAAATGGATTACAGATGGTATGAAATTACATAATTATCAATTTCCTCAGAATGCTAGCCCCGTGGCTTACCCTGTGCGTCCATATGCATATATTAAGATGAACAATTTCTGCTTTCTGAAACCCTGACGAAGGTCTTGATCCTGGTGGTTGTCGTTGTGGGTATAGCGCTGGCTTTGATAGTGCTTGAATTTACTTCATTCAAATCTGAAGATGACGATTATCCAGGACAGGGTAATAAATTCTGAAAGTGGTTCACTAAATCTGCAATTGAAGGATCCACTTTCTACCATACAAATCAGCAGCATGTGATTGTTTTACAAATCTAGTTCAGATGAAGAAAGCTTAGTCATGGCGACATTCCAGAATTTGTCTTGTTCTCATGATTTTAAAAGAGACCATTGATTATTAAGCAAGCTTCCAAATGCTCGGAATGCCAAGTCTCAATTTGAAGTGCTCGCATTGATCCAAGTGTCAAGAACATGAAAGGATACTTCGCGTTGGTTTTGGGTTAGTATAACTGTTTTGAAGAATACTAATTCACTTACCATTCATATGCCATACCTTACAATAAAATGGATAAAAACAATGCTTCGTGGCAGAGTATCATGAAACAGAGTATCATTACCAGATTTGTTGGCATTTGATAGGTCAACCATGTTATCTAGTCTTCGATGAAATAAATAAATATCTTATAAAGGTTGAATATTCCAGATTTCAAGGAGAAAGATCAGCATTCGAAAGTTTAAATCGAGCATTTCCAGGACAACAAATCAAATGAGAAATCAATAGTCCAGAACAAATTCCAGATTTTGAGGGCATTCGATTTCACAGTTCCTGATTTTGTAATACATATTTTTTCGGTTAGACTTTTGTTCCAAGAAGTTCACAATAGTTGGTTGATGTAAATTTCTATAAATTCTCTGATTTGTATTGAGATAAGGGGCAGAGGGGAGGGGGTAGAGTTCCAGCCGAGGGCTGTGAAAGTTATGGAAATCACACCTTGAACCAGTTTGTAGGCATGTATGAATTTTCCTATGTTAATTTTTGCAGAAATTGACTGTTTATGAATTAAGATATGATCTTCGAGCCTATTTTGTTTTAATCTATGAAGTGTATGCTTTTGGTATTCTGCCCATATGTGGTCTAAATTCCATGTTATGATTCTTCCAAACAGCATATAACTATGCCACCATCATGAAATAATTTCTGAGCTCTTATATTCGTAGTTTTAAGATCACAGCCATTCTTTGTCCATGTACTCCCTGCTACCTGATTATTGAGTTGCTTGATCTCTTTTATATACTCATCTGCCACCAGAACATCATAAAAATTACTGAGTAGATGTCTGATATCTACCATCTAAGATTTCCTTAAGCTTGACCCTAGCAGTCAGGTTCAACTTTAGGGATAACACCAGCTTTGGAGGAAGCGGGAGAAAACCTCATCGATTATAGCTCGGCTACAGGCAGAGTATAATTGACAAGGGATAAAACTCCTTGGAATACCTTAGTTGCTTAATCAAGTCATGGGGAACCGAGCCACTCAGAATCCTACTAGCACACTTTATTACAAACCTCGTGGGGCCATGGTCATGTCGACTGAAAAACAAAACTGACTAGCCAAAATTGGCTAGGCACAAATGATGGATCATCTGATACACTAGAGTACAAACATTCATCATGTTTGTCAAATGGCGGCTCTTCAGATAATCCAACTATGGTACAAAAAGTTGGTAACAGACCCCAGTGAATGCTGCAAATTGATCTGGAAGGAGTGGGATATATCATAGATGACCTCAGAGCAGACCTCATGCCAAAACCTTGCCTCAATTGCCCGAATCGAATTCCTAAATGACTTTTTTATTCCATTTTTATTCCACCTGAAAAACCACCAAACTGCCCACAGCCCACTGTCTGGTGCCTGGGCACAAAATCTAACTGTACCATCATGTCCATAAGGGAGGTAATATGGTAATAAAAAGTGGCTGGACCACCCCCTTCCTCTGTAGTGCCCTAGGCAGCGACTTGCCTCCAATGCACTAGCTGGACAGGCCACATCAACATGGCCAAACTGGTCAACATGTGAAAAACTGCTCAAATCATATATGGAAGTGCCTGAAACTTAAATATAAGTGTCAATGGACTCAGAAGATCCAAATCCACTAGAGATGAGTACTCATACACCTCATGGTAACTTGTAAGATCATCTGTAGCATCCATCATACCCGGACAAATAAAAATATGATGATCTGGATATAATAATAATCAATAAAAACTACATCAATCATCATCTGAAACCTGTATCCATCATATGGAGTCATCCAAAGGTATATAAAGAACCATAGATCAACATCATAAAATATAAGTGGTCCAACTCATCACGGATCCCAAGGTTTAGGTCAAAACTGATCAAAATATGACCCAGGCTGGGAGAGCCTACTGCTGCAAGTGCAAATGGTTAAGACATGCTCTTTAATCATTTTCATAGCAAGACTTAAAGCATTAAGGATCATTTCACTGGCAGTTAATCAATTAATTATATCAAATTACAAGTTTATGTTTAAATAATAGTTTACTTACAAAGAACCTTAAGAATATACTCATTCTGTAGACATGATCAATTTGCTAGCATAGGGTGAAGGTTAAGAATGCAAGGCTTAGGCTAAGGTGATGACTTGACTGACTTAACACTGTGATACTTTGGATAAGGGAAAGGGTATTACACATTTAAGCATGTGTCGGATAAAGAACACAGGGAATGGCAATGTCTCACAAATGGATAAGTTGTTTAGAAGAGTGTTTATTCAACCTTGGCAAGAATGTCTACTACTAGAACCGCCATGGACTAGGTGTCAGGCCAACCATAACTTAAGGTTCTAGGGGACACTTAAAATTCGTTGCTCCTTGCTCCATCTCATTAATAACCCATAGGCTCAATGAGGAAAATTTCACATAAGGCTAGCAGTCTTTAGATTTGGCATATATTTAATCACTGCTTTATTTGAGCCTTTCATTTCATTTCATTTCATTTCCTTGGCCAACAATCTTTAGATTTGGCATACATTTATCCATTGCTTTTTAGGCCATTTAGGATCCCTTTGGGATTTTGCATGTGCTTAGAAGCACAACTAATTGCAGCTTACATCCGGGGTGCATTTCATTTCATTTCACAGCCCTGTTCACTGGGCTTTACAAAAGATATATATATAATAGTTTCCAAAGGTAGTACAATTTGCTTCAGGTTTTAGCCAACACAATTCAGGCAACAAGTTGCCAACTCAGAGCCGAGACACAAATTTAACATGGCTTCTATCCAACACAGAGGCAAAAATGGGAAGGTCCTCCACATCACAGGCTGAGGTGTAAGTCAGGGTAGAATGCAAAAGTAGGAAGGATAACGGATGGATGTAGAAAGTGAAAATGGTGCCTAAGCTAGCAAGCCATAAAAGGTGGGAATGATCATGTCCACACTCCTAAGAGAGTAAAACCAACGAGTATAATACAAGAGCTTCTAAGTGCAAGTAATACAACCATTTAGATAATCAACCAAATTTATCTTATATATATACTGCCAGATCATGAATACTATATACCAAGTCAAGCTATCAGAATGACCAAAACAACAAGATAACAAAACCAATGCACATCATATACCTGCTGGGTCATATACCTGTATCTGTAATATGGACCGAATGTAACCACTGAGAACACTGCTACTGAAACTCTACTCACTATACTGCACCTGTATGGAATAAAAGGTCATCTCGGTCATCAAATCTGAGGTCTTAAGGCTCAGCCTTGGCCTAAGGTCTACTGCATGTCTGATATAAGGTTGCTCTGATGTGTGAGTGATCACAAATAACACTGCTCATCACAGCTGATCTCGCTGAAAATGTGTAAAGGCAAAGCTCAAAAATATGCAGTCTGCTCTGCAACCATGGTAGCCCAGCTACTATGGATGTGATAACAGGACCCACTTCACCAAATCAGCCAATTGGATTTTCCCGCTGTGGTTTAATTTTTTGCTCAGCCATACTTGAGCATTTTTAAAATTAGTCTTTAGGAAATCTGATTAATAATTGCCTATTAATCCATAGGTGATGAAACCATGAGCAAAATGTTGGGGTGATGCCTTGGATGATGTCCATGATGACTAGGAATAACATACCAATCAATCTCATGCCAAAATCTGATCTGAATGTGTCATTAACAATCTGATCTGAATTATTAAAACTAGACTTAGGCATTTTTAATCTAAAACTTAGGAAAATGCATTAATTTTTGCCTATTAGTTCATATATGCTTGAAACCACATTTGTAAGGATTAGATTTGCTTCCAAAGTCTTCAATTATCCGAATGATGATGATCAGGAGTGTATAGTTTGCTGGTTGATCCTATTGACCAAGTCAAACTATTGAAAAAGTCAACTTTGGTCAAAGTTGATCAAAATTGTCCAATGAATCTATGGACCTGTATATGCCTTTGGAAGGAGGATTTGTCATCTTATATGCCTTGGAATGATGAAGTATTTGAAGTTAATTTTTACATACAATGATTTTATTTATTTTTAGCTAGGGGAATCGGCAACTAGGATGGGGATAGTACTTGCGCGACACAGGGTCCAGGGGTCCAATCTTGTCCGCTACCACTATCCCTTTAGGTGTACTACAAGTCCCAACACATAGCACAAAGGTAAGATTGGGGGAATTTGAACTTGTGACCTTCCATATATAACTATTTACAACTTCTCAACAATACCACTTGCTCTTCCCCCCACGGGATTTACATACAATGATTATTCATATGACTCATCACATAGCTTTAAACATATATTATGCTATATAAGTTTCATAAAGAGTGTGAGATTATGTTTTATGCTCATATCAAAATCAAATCAACATCAAGACCTTTACAAAGATAATTCTCCTTTGGATAAAATGGATGGATAGTCCAAGTGGGTAGTCAAGTGAAGATTTAGCCAAGGTTGATTGATTGACTTAAGATAAGGGGAAGGGAAAACCTTTGTGATCTTCACCACTAGTTCATACAAAAGGGAATGTGCCTTAACAAATGGGTGATTGTTAGTGTTTGCACTTTAATTCAATTATGTTAGATCTTTAAACTGAAAGATAGACAAGTACAACAATACACAAGAAATTTCCTTGTGGAAACCATAAAGGAGAAAACCTCGCAACTTCTTCAGTAATAGATTCGTCACTTAGTACGATATCAAACCAAGATAGAAAACCCAAAGATAAGATGACTTATGCAACTTCCTTCTTCTTCCTTCAGCGAACTTGTCTTTCTCTTCCTTGGAGCGAACTTTCTTGTTGGTTGTGTGTGTGTCCAAATGAGGGAGAGCACCTCCGTATTTATACTTTAAGTGTGACTGACCTAAATCCCCAATGGGGCCGACTTCCTTAACTGACTAGGCCGACCTCTCCTAGGGAGACTCAAAAATACATTTTACATTTAACCTTTTGGGGACTTGCCCCAACTTACAATGGAGGTTTTACCTCGATATTCTTACATGACCAAATACAATAATGACATCCCCGAACGGAGGAAAAACATCTCCAACGGAGGTACAATAAAAGTACAATAATAATATACAAAAGAATATCTTCCGAAGTTACATTTACAACAACACTCCCTCTTAACTAGGAAGGTGTTCTCTCGACACAGTCATAATCATAGCTAGACACAATCTTTGGACAACGTCATCATCGCTAGATCATCATCATCATCGTTGCTGCAACAATTCTCATATTGTTGATCATTGACTAGTGACATCTCTCGAATCTACCCATCATGAGAAGTTCTACAGAGCTAGCCCTTTTTCATGTTGGATGTAGGCCTAGCTCTCATATAGGACTTCGTCATCTATACGAGCAAGCCATCAAGTAGGTACAACCCAATACCACATATTACATTGCCACAACAATCACCTACGTCTCCTACTATCATCTCGTCGTATCTGGATCATCTCATCATCTCATGTAGAGAGCAACCCAGGTGCATATGTCATGTCCACCAGACAACTTGCGTCTTCCACCCAGTGGATACAGCCCAGGAACATCTGCGTCTTCCACCCAATGGATACAACCCAGATGTGTTACGTCTCTCTCTCAGTTAACCTGCGTCTTCCACCCAGTGGATACAGCCCAGGAACATCTGCGTCTTCCACCCAATGGATACAGCCCATATGTATTACGAGTCTCTTGGTCAACCTACGTCTTCAAACATGTGGATACAGCACAAGAGCATCCCAGATGCATTACATCCTTTCGGACCACCTGCGTCTTCCATCATGTAAGATACAACCCAGGCGCATCCCAGATGCTTTATGACCCGTGGACCACTAGCGTCTTCAAACATGTGGATACAACCTAGGAGCATCCCAGATGCATTACATCCTTGCAGACTACCTGCGTCTTCCACCATGTAAGATACATCCCTGGTGCACCTACGTCTTCCAGACATGTCACATCACTCCCTCTTTCGAGGAACATCGATCTGGATAACACCAAGCTTCTCTCTGAAGTACTCAAACTTCACTCTTGCTAACGTTTTGGTCAACACATCGGCTGTCTGCTCGTATGTTGCCACATACTGGAGCTTCATTGCTCCTCTCTGCACCATATCCCGGATATAGTGATACTTGATCTCAATATGCTTCGACTTGTTATGGAACACCGGGTTCTCGAACAATTTTACACAACTCTGGTAACTCGAGATCAAATAAATCTGACAGTAGCTTCTGAAGCCATACTGCCTCACAACTAACCGAACAGGCTGCAATATACTCTGCTTCAGTTGTACTTAGTGCCATACTTGTCTGCTTCCTGCTAAACCAAGAGATCATACCGGATCCCAAACTGAAGCAGCATCCTGAAGTACTCTTCATGTCTATGGCACTGCCTTCCCAATCTGAATCAACATAACCATGCAGGTTAATCTTCTGATTCGTCGCATATTTGAGCCCATACTCAATTGTACCCTTTAGGTACCTCAATATATGCTTTGCAGTAATCAGGTGAACATGTCTCGGATCTGTCAGGAACTGGCTCAGGGTGTTCACAGCAAAGCATATGTCTGGTCTCGTGTTCGTCAAGTACATTAACAAACCTGTTATCACACCATAGTAGCAGGGCTACTATTCTTGCTTAGCAAATATATGCACATTCCAGAGCTTAGATTTTTCAGAGCTTGGCTATGATGACTTTATATTTTGAGATCACTCATGATCAGAGCAGTATTATTCAGACTTATGTGAGACCTTGTGTCAAGGATGAGCCTTGAGAGTTCAGATTTGATGACCGATGTGACCCTTTATTCCATACAGTTTCAGTTCAGTGCCTAGAGATGTATTGCAGCAATGTTTCAGATGGTATATGATGATTATTCTTGTGATGATGTTGTATGACCTATGGATGTTTTATCATTGACTGTGGATTATTATCTTGTTGCTTTAGTTATGTTCATAGCATTAGCTTGGTATATCATTCATGACGTGGCAAAATTTGTAAAATTTAAAATGAACTATCTTGATGATAATTTATAAAATGGACATTTTACTTGCACATTTAGGTTGTTTGACAAAACTGATTGGTTTACCACCTTGCATAGATATGGTCTTTCTTGACACTAGATGTCTGCTAGCTTAGGCTCCACTATCACTTGATTCCATCCATCCATGACTTTAGCCTTTGACTTGTCTTGCTTGACTTTTTGATATTAAGGACTTCCCTTTTTACTACCTCTGTGTTTGGACCGCATCCCTGTTGTTTAGTGTCTCGGCTCTGAGTTGGTGGCAGAACTTGCCTTTGGTGAGTTGGATTGTAGGCCTAAATCATTCTGGTCGGTTGTCCCGATGTTTGGCACTGGCTCGAACTCCCCCTAGTCACTTGAGATGTTGTTGGCTAAAACTGAAAGCTCATGTACTACTTATGGAAATTTATATAGATTTGCCCATGGAAACTAAAAAGGGAAGAGCGATGAACTGGTAAAAATACTTCTCGAAGAGTATAAGAAAAGTCCAAAAAGCAATGGTTCTTAAATGCTATATCTAAACAATTGCTGACCTTATATGTATATGTAAACATGCCCTGGATGCAAGCTGCAATTAGTTGTGCTTATCAGCACACCTGAGATCCGAAGGGTTATGTAGGCCAAAAAGGCCATGAAATGAAATTGAATGATCCTAATGAACTTGGATCAACTTGATGCAGACATGATGCATAAGTTGAATAAGCACTCTCTAAACAACTTACCCATTTGTGAGGCACAGCCATCCCCCATGTTTTTTTTGTTTGGCACAGAGTTTGTAGCTCCCCCTTCTCCCAGTCCAAGGTGTCTTTAGGTTGAGTTTAGACAAGTCACCCCCTTTTGCCCAACCTTGTTCCTAGCCTTCATCCTTAGCTAGCAGTTAGACCATGTCCAATGGGTGGGTTTGTCATTTAAGCTATTGTGCAAGTAAATACAAATAACAACGGAATGAACAAACATGTTTAAATGCCACTAAATGATGTTATACTTTAAGTTAAGCTATGAGTATGATTAGAGGAACATGTCTTAGTCTATTGATATGATTTATCCTTGGTTATATACTGACCTAGTCAAACCCAGTTTGACTATGGTCATTTCTTGGGATCCGTGATGATGTGGGCCATGTATACTTATTGATGATGATTGATGGTTCCACATACTCTTGATGATGATGCTATATAATGGACATATGATTCAGATGAGGATTGATGCAGTTCAGCAGGTTTTATTATTACTCCAGATCATCAGATTATGCACTGTCCATATATGGGGGACCCTACAGCTAGCCCATCAGGGCAACCCATGGTGTATGAGTACACATTCTTAGTAGATTTGAGTCTTCTGGATCCAATGAGACACTTATCTCTCAGTTCCGGGCACTTTTGACAGTGATAGATGCAGTTTTACACTTGTTGACCAGATTTGGGGTTGATTTCCCAGCCTGAGCAGGAGGGGCCATGAGAGGCCAGTTCACCTAGGGCACTGTATGAGGAGGGGGTGGTCTAGCCACTTTTTATTACCATTTATCCCCCCTTCTGGAGAGCCTGGTAGGCTCAGTTTGACAGCGCAAGTGCCCTAGGAGGCAGTTTCAACACTTTCACAGTTCCCGAAGCAGTCCAAAAATGGGATAAAAGGGTCACTGAGGAATTTGATTTGGGCAATTGAGGGAAGGTTTTGGCACTTGGTTTTTACAGAGGTCTTCCAGGGTGAACCCCCTATCTTCCAGCCAGTTTTTAGCACTTGGGTGGGTCCACAGAGGCCACAGGAGGCCTTTTACTGCTTGTCTGTCACAGATTTTGAAGACAGATTTGATCATTTGTATTATTTTGGACATATTATATTATTTTATTGTGCCATGGGGATGAGTTAGCAAGGATTGATGCATCCTAGCCCCACCATGTGCTTTATGAGTCATGTCTTAGTCGTATGAGGTGAGCCCTTGTACTTTTGCCCCGTCTAGTGGATGACGTCACCCTCCTTGAGTATCTTTTAGTTATGATGTCATCATTATATTGAGTGATCCATGTGATTATATTGTTAGGCTCATTTTAGCCATTGATTATGTTTTGAGATCTTTTAATCTCAACCACTCATTTTGTTGTAAAGTGGTTTTGAGATTTAGGGTTTTGGTCTTTATTATCCTATATAAGGAGGAGGCCCCTATTGTATAGCTCACCTTTGGGCTCCGGAGAACTTGGAATGAAAAGAATATTTTGGAGATCTACTTCTTGGCTTTGATTGGGTTTCTCTTGCATGTGTTTTTGGATATCTTGCTTCTAGACATTGTTTGCTTTTCAGGTGAAATCGACTTCAAGAGAGGGAGGCCGAATTGCTCAAGATAGTTCAACGATTTTGCTTTGTGGGAAGATTGTAGGGGTTGCTCACATCCCCCATGAGCAAGATGTCTTCATAGAGAGGGAGTTTTTCAATTGTGCTTTCTCCATTGATTGCTTTCTTGATATGACATGCTTAGATCTTATGGATTTGTAGATCAAATCTAACTTGATGTAGTTTGATTTGCAGGTTTTCATGAGACATATTTCCTCCTAGGGTTTGAATGCTATTGGTTGAAGACACTTGGATCAAGCTTGGAATTGTAACTAAGGCAAGAATTCTCCATATGCTAAGAGGCCGCAAGCTTTTGAGGTAAGTTCTACAAGGTACGTATTGATTTCGCTTGCTATCCATCCCATTGGTCAAAATTACATTAAAATCAAAACCCTCATTTTTTTTGTTTTTCTTAGATCTACTTGGATCTAGCCTAGCTTTTGAAAAGATATTGAAAACCCACCTCTATAGCATCCACAGCAATTTGGATCTATAGTTTGGTGGTGATTGGGTTTCATTTGACACACTTTTCAAGGCAAAATAGCCCTCTTGAGGCAAATCGCACCCCTTGGGAGAAGCTAGTTGGGTTAGATCTAACACATGGGTAGGTGAGATCCCACTTGATTCACACTCTCCTCACTTGATAACCTACCCCTAGTGCTTCACCTTGTTGATTTTTGCCTTGTGGGCCCCATTCCTCATTTTGAGGGTTGTGCCCCACTTGGGTCAATTTGGTGATGCAGTTTAAATCTCATATCTATGGAGATCTAGCCATTGGATCCCCTTGATTTTCAAGATCCACACTCATACTTGCCTAAACTACTTGGATCTAAACTTTGGTGGCCTTTGGACTTGTTTTGACACACTATTCCATGCATTTAACCCTCCTTGGGCAAAGTCGCACTCCTTGGGTGTTTGAGTTTGCCCACTTCTAGGACATGGGTGGTTGTGATCCCACTTGATTTGAAAAGAGCATACCTTGAAACCCCTACCTAGTATCTCACTTTGTGAAGTTCTGCCTTGGGGGTATCATTCCTCATTTTGGGGGATTGTTGCCCATTTGGGTCACATAGTGAAATATTAGATCTACTAAGATCCAACCATCACATCTTCAATAGCCCACTTGATTTGCATCCTAGGTGTCCCGATCTACATTTCCGCATTTTTTTGACTCCATTAGCCCATCCATCAAGGCACTAGTCCACCTAGGGCAATTCGCACTCCTTGGGAGTTGTGTCATCTCCTAGATCCCATATGTGGGTATCTCTATTTTCACTTTAGATCCATAGATCTACTCATTACATACCCCTTAGTACCATTTTGCACCCCTAACTTCACCTTGTGGGTCCCATTTGAGCCATTTCCATATCCCAAGGAAGTGGGCCCCACCTGTGTATTTCATGGTACTAGATCTTGTCATCTTATCTCATCATGTGGCCTAAATCATTCATTGATTGAAACATAAGTCATTCCCTAAACCTCTTTCAACCACATTTAAACTTCTAGGTCCACCTAACCTTGCATTGGTTTCCGTAACTTGTCTTTTACATATCCCTAGGAACCTTTGTTTGGGTTCAATCATCTTTGATTGGTTATAGGGTCTCCCCCTAGGTCTTGATTCATCTTGATCTAAAGTGAAGAGTGCCTCGGTTGACGTGACTCCCAACTTGCTTTGGGAACCGTGGCATCTCTTGGGTCACCTCTTCAGTTGTCCATCTCCTCTACCATCCCGGATGGGATACCACTAGGGACAACTACAAGTTGTGTGATAACAGAACCAATCATCTTCCTATACATCGTGGCATCAACTGTCTCTGAAGAAGCATCACACAGTAGCTCCAAGTTCGATGCCATTGGTGTAGCCATTGCCTTGTAGTCCATCATTCTGAACCTCTTCAAAATCTCCACTGAATACTTGACCAAGGAAAATCCCATCTGATCTTTGGAACACCTCCATACCTAAGAAGTAGTGCATCATTCCTAGGTCCTTCATCTCGAACTCTGCGGCAAGCCTTCTCTTTGTTTCTGTAATGAGTTCATCCTCCCCTGTTACGAACAGGTCATCTACATATAGCAATAATATTATTGGTCTTCCGCCTTCAACCTTGAAATAGAGGTTGGAATCTGCTTTACTCTTGGTAAAGCCTAAGTTCATTAGAAAACTGTCCATCCTGTCGTACCATGTCCTGGGTGCTTGTTTCAAACCATACAAGGCTTTCTTTAGCTTGCATACATGAGTCTGTCTATCATGTGTCTCGAATTCCAGTGGCTGCTCCACATACACTTCCTTTTCGACTAAACCATTCAAGAATGTTGTCTTGTCGTCCATTTGGTGTACCTTCCATTTCATTACTGCGGCTAAAGCAAATATAGATCTGATGGAAGTGTATCTTGCTACAGGTGCAAATGTCTCCTCTTAGTCTATGATGTCTTGACGTCCATCTAGTGTACCTTCCATTTCATTACTGCGGCTAAAGCAAGTATAGATCTGACGGAAGTTTATCTTGCTACAGGTGCAAATGTCTCCTCATAGTCTATGCCTTCTTTCTAGGAGAAGCCACGTGCCACAAATCTTGCCTTGTGTTTTTCAATGCTACCATCTGCAACATGCTTGATCTTGTAGATCCATTTTGAAGTCACAACAGACTTTCCTTCTGATCTCGAAACTATCTCCCAGACATCATTATTCTTAATCGACTGGTACTCTTCGATCATGGCATCCTTCCATTCCTTCTTTTCTGCTGCTTCCTCATAGTTGGAAGGTTCTTTATCAATGATGTCGCATAGTAGGGCCTATTGCCTCCTAATACACACCTAGGGGGAACGCGGTGGGAAACCTTCAAGTCGCTCGGTGTGTCCTTGGGGGCAAGTGAGAGTCAAGTGCTATCACCTGATTACTCGACTCCTCCGTCTAGGATTACTCTTAGCGAAGCCAAGGGGGGTGGTCCCTATGAAAAGTAAAACTAAGGATTTTAACAAAAATAAAAGTCTAATCTAGGAGTTATTTAATGATGAAATGAAAGAAATAATAACTGAGTACTGCTTTGTGAATTAAATCCAAAGATCAACACCACACAAGATGGAAAGCATTCATGACATATATGATTGAACTTGAAAAAATAAGAAAATAATGACCAGTGCCGAGAATGTAAAATGCTTGCGAATGTTTCTATGTGGGGTTGCTTCTGTAGTCTCAGTGAAAGTATTGCAGTGTCTCAGTTGGTTTATTTTATGATTTATTAAATGAGTAGTTAGAGGAATGGGTTAATTCTTGGTTTGGCCCAAGAGAAACCTAACCCTTCGAACTGAGTGCTTTAGCAGCTTTACCAAGTGTCCAACCAGGCGAGGATGAACCTTCTTAAAGTAGCATGTTGACTCTATGGTTTCAACCCACGCAACCTCCCGAGTTCTTAGAATTTGGCTCAAATGGATTGTCCTATTAAACTAAGTACCTTACACCCGTTTCAAATTGGTCCAGCTGTTTCGACTAAGCTGCAGTAGCCAAGAGCATACTTTGGGCTTGGGGTGTTGGTAAGCTTTTATTATGATTGCAAAATGGATGATTAGACTACACTAAACCCCAAGAGTATCTTTTTCTTCACACCAGAGGTGGAGTACTTCGGTAGAGCAAGGGGGGTAAATTTTACTTGGAAAATTTTAGAACAAGATTGTGGTTTATTTTGTAACACTTAGGTGAAAGATTGTAAGTCCCCCTAGGACGCCTTGTGTGCTTTGTGAATTTTTTTAATTACTAATAACAAAAGTAAACTAATCTAAACCAAGAAAAGAAGAAACAATGCGAAAAACTAGAAAAAGTGAAAAATGCGAATCCCCCCTGGGGGATTGGGGTTCAGGCACTGGAATTGCCTGCTTGCTCTTTTTATTCTTTGATTTACAACTTGGAAACTTAAGAGAAATACTGCTTGCCCTTTATCATTAGGGAACAAGTTAGTTTACAATGTTCGAGAGAAATAAAGATGGTGCTTGAAACCGGTTCTCTTTGGGTGGTTCTGGAAGCCTTGATATGGTAAATTTCTTGATTCCTTGGGTTCAACCTGCTAAAAGAAAATATCAGACCAGCGAACAAAGTTAATCGAAATGACACATCAAAACACTTTAAGAGTGTTCTGATAACACTACAAATTACCAAATTGAACTAAAAATGCAACTAATATAAAAAATGATATTTTTGGGCACTTTTTGGGACTTGAAACTAACTTTTAAAAGAAATAAAAAGTTGAGACTGATATTTTAAATACAAAAACCAACGAACTAAAAAAAAGATAAGATGCCTAAAAATCACTCAAAACTCAAACTACTTTGTGATGCAAACTTAGCCTAAAAAACTAGATCTAAATGATGCAATAAAATAAGACAAAAATGAACTAGTAAGACAAGCTAGAGAGCTTGCCTTGCTAGGATCTTTGGCTGCCCTCTTTCAGGGTGCAAGCCAAATGCAATGGGCCTTAGAATCTAAATGAATCTTTGGTAAACAACTCTTCTTTATCACAACTAGATTTTGAAATTTTTTAAATGCAAGCTTTGAAGAAGAGACTTTCACTAATGTAAAATGAGATTTAGCCTTTTAAAATTTATACGACATTAATGAAACAATACTAGATCTACTTCTTTCAAACTAGATCTAATAGAAACTAGAACCGGTAACCAAAATTTTTAAAGAAAGAGTTTGAACGAAAGTGATATAACCCGTTTTGAGTGAGAAAGATTGGACTAATGGAGACCATATGCAAGTGAACACGCGAGGTACTACGCTTCCTTTTAAATCACTTTGAAGATTGACAAACTAACATGTATGTCTTCTCAACGAGTTCTGATTACCTGCAAGAAACCTCACAACAAACCTTGCACACGCGGATTAAAAGGTATCAATATAACTCATAAAAAATATATCTTGAAACATGGGCATTCAAACAAGATATGAACAATGTTAAAGATATGCTTCATATAATTGATAATAAAGAACAAAATATAAATGATAGATTTCCTTCAAAGGTCAGTGTTATCACATCCATGTTAGCTGGAGCTACCATGCTACAGATTATGTGGTCGAGGACCATACTACTTTTTTTTTCCAAATCAGAGATCAGATGGCATTAGAGGGGGCATATTTTTGTACTAAGGTTGTCCGGAGCAAAGATTGCAGAGGGGGCACTATGTGTTTTGGTGATCCAGAGCTACTATAGAGCAGTGATTACAGGGTCCCTCTTCCTTACCTAGCTTTGCATGACCCCATTGAGAGGGGTAACTTAGCCATATTATGATGAGAGCAGTACAGATTACAGTTGGTTTGCCACTTCTTGCCCGGATACAGTAGAGATTGAGTTCCAGATCCACCTTCAGCAGCAGGTATATGGTATGGCAGGTATATCTTTCTATGGTTATTGCTCATGTGTTTGCTTTGAGGGTTGTTTATTTATGATAGTACATGGACTAGATGTATGATGGCTGACTTGGTGATCTCATGTTTTATTGTGATACTTATGGCCCTTGGTGAGGTCACTCCACCTTTTTCAGTAGACTTCTGTATATGCACACTGGTTCCTGTCCCCATTGTTGGTATAGACTTGGTCATTCATCCTTCTAGGAAGCTAACATTGGTTCCACCTATCACTTCCATCCACCCATTCGACTCATCCATTTTTGGTTCTCTCCCGACTTAGACTTTGATATGTGGCCTTGAGGACCCCTTCCCCCATTGACCCCTGAGTATGCCATGACTCCATGTTTCTTGTGCCTCGGCTCTTTAGTGTGTGAGATGGATTCTCAAACTCGGGATTTACTCCTGTCGGTTGCCCCGGATGTTGTAATGCAATATAGGATTGTGTAGACTCACCGGGTGTTTCCCATTAGTCATTGAAGCATGCACACTTGCCACCATTACTTTGCAGTATGAGCACCATTGCTATATCTTATGAGATATGTATGAATCCGGAAGGGCTATGTATGAAATGTAAATAAAGCCAAAAAGGCTATCTGAATGTAAATCAAGCCAAAAAGGCTAAGTATCAAAGTGAAATGTAAAGTCCAAAAATGTGTTTGTCAACACACACGGACAAAGGTTAGCCATATGTATCAGAGCATTGTATTGGTTATTTCCTCACCTAGTCTTGCGGGGAAAGGAGGTGGGATGGAGTAAGGGACAACTAATTCTAAGTGTCCCCTAGAGTCTCAAGTTACGGTTTGTCGGACACCCAGTCATGGCGGCTCTAGAAAAGATCCTCATGAAGTCTGTTGAAGGCATGGATGTGAGTTGCAAGGTGTGTGTTAGATGATTAGTGGTGGATTCCCTGCACTATACCCATTTGTGAGACACCGCCTTTCCCTTGTGTTTCTCATGGTAAGCTTATGTCATTGGGTCTTGCTTTCCCCGCTTATCCAAAGGGTCACACGGTCATGGTCTATGTCATTCCCCTATCCTTTCACCTTGTTTGTCCACCTCACCCAAAGTCAGCTAAGTGACCAAGTCTATAAGTTTGCATAGCAGTTTTGAGTCTTTGTTGGAGGTGGTGGGCCCAATTCACCTGGGACCTGTTTTTCGTGAGATATTATTTATTATGATCATCATGTCGTCATTGTATGTTTTTAGTTATGTACTAACATAAATAAGGAAGCCTTGGCATCCCATGTTGCATACAGATTTCAGCGATTTTCATTTTGACCATAGTTGACTTGGTCAAACTAGTTTGAGCAGGCCAAAAATGGGTCTCAAAAAAAGTTGCAACCAAAACTTCGACTTTGGTTATTTATTATGTGTTGGGGTCCCATACATGCCTCCAAGTATCAGATTTCTAAAATGTTGAAGCATCGGTGAGAATTTTTAATTATTACTAGCCAGCAGGGCCCTGTTTTAATTAAAAATCCTTGAATTTGGGCAAACAGTGCTCAATTGATGGATCTTGGTCGTTCTAGTGCCCATTTCTAGTAGATTTGGGGCTTACGATCACAATGCAACAAACAGTTCATCAATTCGGGCAAGATAAGTGGGTCAAAAGTGCAAATTTCATCTTCAGCTATAGAAACCAACAATTAATTAATGGAAAAGATCAAATTTGGCTAAGTGAACCTTTGAAATGGCAAATGCAATGGTAGGCAATGGTAAAAGGGTCTTCTAATATCATTTTGATTATGTTTGGACACATATTATTTGGTGTAGAGCCCTCATTCAACCCAACTATGTTTGTGGGACAAATTTGCCCATACTTGGGCGTTTTTCAGTTTTCACTATGTAAAAACTCAATTTTTGTAAAAATTTAATGTTGAGACTTTGGGCAAGGGGTCTAAGGGGCTAAAACAGCCTAAAGCCACCCCTTAGACACCCTTTGGCTTGTTGTATGGGCCCTACGTGGTCCCCCTCTTCTCCCTTGGGCGCAATAGGGTAACTCGCCCCCCCTTTAGAGCTCAT
Source organism: Larix kaempferi (assembly GCA_027924585.1). Lineage (NCBI taxonomy): Eukaryota > Viridiplantae > Streptophyta > Pinopsida > Pinales > Pinaceae > Larix > Larix kaempferi. Next base: position 13,435,753 of record BSBM01000484.1, read on the forward strand.
CTCAGCCATTCGATTTGGCAAATGAGAGAGATGATCTTGGCCCTTCATTTTGGTGGGAAGGGTTTTGGAATGAGCTTGTTTTCTATAAGAGAGGAGAGTCTCATTTGGAGGTCTCTCTTAGGACATTATACACTTGAGATTGATTGATACAGAGGCATTTTCTCTCGAGTTCTTGAGATAGTATGCATGGATGTCGATTGCTTTGACCGATATCTAGTCTCCTTAGCATTGTTGAGTGGTTGTTGTGATGTTTCTACTCTTCCTTGGCTGAGACAAATTGCAGGTGGAGAAGACAGCTGGAGAGGGGCGCAAATCTTGGAGTGGGAGCTCCACACTTGCTCTTTCTCTCCGGAGAACCAACAAAGGGAGTTGTCTTTGCTTAATTCACTTCAATTCCTTTATTTTTAGTCATTTACTTGTTGGTTTGCTTAGTTATTTGCCGCAGGTATTGATTTCATTTTGTTTGTGGTAGGTAACTAAGGCGCAGTTGGCTAATTGAATGCTCAAGCGCTCAAGGGACACGTTGGTCATTCAACACTTGAGTTTGGGGCTAGTCTTCAAGCGATTTCATCCATTCATTCTCATCCCAGGTACGTTCTTCTTGCTTGTCTCGTAGATTTCATTTTCATTGTGTGTTAAGCTGGAAATAAACTAAAAAACCCTAAAAAATCAAAATCTAAAAATCTCACCGCTAAAACTTTGTTTGTCTTTTAAACCCGCTTTGGAATTAATCTTAAATGCTCATATCCAAAATTTCAGTTTGTTCCGACTCCATTTGCCCACTAAACAAGCACTGGTCCAATTTCTAATTTCGCCCTTCTTAGGCAAACTGCCCTTTCACGTTGTTGGGTCATTTTCTGGGTTGTGGGTCTTGTTGGTTTGCATTGTATTTGTCTTCTATCATTTAATAACCAACTAAAATCGCTAGAAGTCATCATTTAATTGCTTAATTTGCTTCTGTCGTGCATGCACTTCAGGATTGAATCACATCCCCCCATAGGTAGAATTTTCAGTCATACTTCTAGCCAATTTTCATTTTCTGATTTAACTTCCAGCCATATAATCTTCCATCGTTCATCATTTTGTACTCATAATCAGCTCTGAAATCACCCTTTTGAGTTCATTATTATATCCAGAGTCTCGATCCATTTGGCTGGAAGAAGTCTCGAACACTTATGCATTCACCTTGCATCTCATTTTCTTTGTCTTTTGGGTTGCGTGTTTGATTGTTGAGCCTCAACCTTAGCTGGTTGAGTAGGGTTTCCCCCTTTACTAGGCTACGTGCCTTGTCTAAAGTGACGAACACCTTGTTCGGAGTGACAACTGCCCCATCTGTGCAGTGGACCTGGTGTTTGCAGCTGTCACCTACCTAGCTGCCTACCTCTACCGTCCCGGATAGGATACCTTCAGTAGCAACTAGTGATTGTGTGATAACAGTCAAGAACACATAAAAAATTTACAATATACGAGCAGAGGTTCCACTACCGATCTCATAACAATGAACCTCAGCTCTTCTTAAATAACAAAACTAGAGGTGGGGGGCACTCATGATCAAAGGATGGCGCATATGCTGAAGAGGAGTTCAACATGAAGTTCCATGGTGCTGATTGATGGCCGATTGGTAGCCAATTAAATGGGGATGCGCCACCTCCGAATGAGGTAGGCGCTCCCCTACCTTGTTTTTATCACAACCGCAAAGAAGGATGCCGCGTGGAGGAGCTTCCCACGTGAAGGATGGGCGCTTTGGATTGAGGAGTTAAACGCTGAAATCAAACTGTTGTTCGGTTGTTGATTGGAAGCCAAGTGAATGGGGTTGTGCCACCTCAAGAGAGGTGGGCGCACCCCTACCCTTTTTATCTCACAAATTAGAACCAACCATGTGGAGTAATCCGCCCATGTGAAGATAGTAGGCGCATTTCCTTTGGAATGATATATTTACCCAAACTTTTAATTGCCCATTGTATGACTTAATAACATAATGCTTTATCCTTATGACTTAGTCGCCCACCACAATGCCAAGTCATTTGGCATGTGACAAATTTATTTTTTATATTTTTTATTTTTTGATAATGGTGCATTTTGATGCATTTTAGCATTAAAATGCCACTTTGTAGCTCTAATAGGCAAAACTGCTCCACGAGGCATTTTCGGTCACCCGAAACATAGAAAATCGGGTATGAGGGTAAAGAGGATGCTCTGAGCTTGAAAACGAGCATCCCTACACCAAATTCGGACTCTAGATCACACTTTTATCACCCTTTGAATTTTTTCATTTAAACCATTAAAAAAATGGCTTAAAATGTGAAAAATTATTTTTCTCGGAATTGACTGAAACTTCCGGGGGACCTAGTACATGACCAAACTATAAAATCCTAGAGTCTAGCATGTTTATAAACATTACAAAATGGACCCTAATAAACCCCTAAGGCCTAACCACCACTTTGGGAATTCCAGCTTTGGAGGTGCAGGAGAAAACCTCATCGATTATACTCAGCTAAAGGCAAAGCATAATCGACAAGGGAAAAAACTCCTTGGAATACCTTCTTTGGTTGTCAAGTCCTAGGGAACCGAGTCACTCAAACACCACCATGCTAGCACACTTTATTACAAACCCCGTGGGGCATGGTCATTTATTACAGAAATGAAAAAGATGGCCAAAATTGGCCTAGGCTGGAACATCTGAACTCTGATAAGCACAAATAATTGTGCAATATTGGCGGCTTACTGAAGTCCAGCTGATGTGCAATTCAGCTGGTAACAAGGCCACATAACTGGAGTATGGTCTGGGTCTCTTGCTTTCTCCGAGTGTCCCATCTGGAGCACCATACTTGTCTGCATCTTGTATTGCTTCACTTGCCCATGTTGGTCTTCTCTTGTGGGATTTCTTCTCACAAGGTGGATCTATAGGTTCTTGTGGTTCTGTTATGTCATGGTATTCGTGATCTTCTTGGATTGTCTCTTTCATAACTACGTCTTTGTTTCTGGGAACTTCAGGTTCTTCAGTTTCTTCAGTGGGTAATTGTCTTGACTTGTTGTAGGCTGAGTCTTCATCAAAAGTTATGTCTCTACTGATTTCGATCTTCTTGAATCCTGGGAAGTATATTCGGTAAACTTTTGATGTGTCACTGTATCCCACGAATATGCCCTTCTTCCCTGGAGGATCTAGTTTTGTTCTCTTTTCTTTCGGGATGTGTATGTACACAGGGCAACCAAATATTCTGAGATGGCCGACTTCTAGTTTCTCTCCTGAGAAAGCTTCTTCTGGAGTCTTGTTGTTCAATACATGGTGAGGTGTACGGTTTTGTACATACACAGTTGTTCTTGCTGCTTCTGCCCAAAGGTGCATTGGGAGGTCTTGATCATGGAGCATTGCCTTTGCTGCTTCCATTATTGTTCTGTTCTTATGTTCTGCAACGCCATTTTGTTGAGGATTGTAAGGAGTGCTCAACTCCCTCTTAATCCCTGATTCTCTGCATAGATCCTTGAAGTCTTTTGAGGTGAATTCTCCGCCATTGTCTGATCGTAAAGTCTTGATCTTCTTTTCAGTATGATTTTCCACCAAGGCTTTGAATTCCTTGAATTTGTTAAACACTTCATTTTTTCCTTTCAAGAAATAAATCCATGTCCTATGAGAAAAGTCATCTATGAAAGAAACATAGTATACATACCTGCTTAAGGAGTTGGAAGACATGGGACCACACACATCTGAGTGAATTATCTCCAAGATTCCTTTTGCCTTGCTTTCACTGCTAGGAAATGACTTCTTCACATTCTTCCCTTGTGCACATCCCTTGCAAATGCCTCCATACTTTGTTTGAATTTCTTGTAGATTTGATACTGCTTTGCTTGCAATTTGTAGTGCTCTATAGTGTACATGTGCAAGCTTTCTATGGCATAATTCGCTTGGTTCCATGGAGTCATGAACCAACGCTTGTTCTGGTTGTCCTTTTAACTTGTACAGGCCCCTCTTGCTCTCCAATTACTGTTGCATCATTTATTGTCTTTCCTCTTGGCCACATTAGCACTTGGCCATCAACAAATGCAACACGAATTCCTTTAGCATCTAAGGCTGAAATGGAGAGAATATTTTTCTTCAAACTTGGTACGTAGAGAACATCCTTCATCTTTATTGATTTGCCTTAATCTAGTTTGTAAGAGGTTTCTCCACTTCCTTTGATAGGATACTGATAGTCATCTCCAAGTTTCACCTTGTGGGGTGACTCATGTTCTGATAAGTTGATAAAAGATTCTTTGTACCCTGTCATATGCTTGGATGCTCCACTATCCACAAGCCAATCATTGCTTCCATGGGTGATGGTACCTGTAAGGGCTGAAATTAAAACATATTCTTCATCACTTAGAGAATCATCCCTTTTTTCTCTGGTTTTCTTCCTTACTGGTTCCTTATCTTCAGCGGTGGGAGCATGATGCCTCTTCTTGATTCTCTTGGAGGATCCTTGGTTTATGGGACAATTTCTTGAATAATGTTCTTTCTCATCACATGTGAAGCACCTAATACTGGAGAGGTCTCTTCTAAATCCATGATTCCTATGGGATTTTTTTTACTTCTTGTGATGGTGATCCTCCCTCTTGTTTTGATTCTTCTTAGTATGAGTAGTTAGGGCTTGGTCACCATTAGCTCCCATCTTTTCTTTTCTTGCTACTAATCGAGTTTATTCTTGGGTGCATTCTTCCCATAGTCTTTTGAACGTGATTAGTTTTTTTTTCTGGCGCATATCCCTTGAATGAATGAGTCCCATGATCTTGGGAGACCATTCAAGGTAGTCATCACAACCTCTCCTTCTTCAGCATTATCTTCAATTGCCTCAAGTTGTTCCTTGATCTGAGAGACTCTTGTGAAGTAAGATTGAATAGTTTCTGAGTGTTGAATCTTCACATTCTTGAGTTGGTTCCTCAGAGTCATCTTCCGGTTGATGTTCTTTCCTTCATATAGCTTTGTCAAAGCATCGAACATCTTCTTAGGAGTCTTCAAGGATGATACATGAGGGATGAGGTGATCTTTGATGGAGTCTAAAATAATCCTTTTGGCCTTGATCATGTTCTTCTTATGATTTTCCTTTGCCTCTTCTCCCTCTGGTTCTGGAACCTCCTCATTGACATACTTGTCCAAGTCATTCTCTTCTAGGACAAGAGAAATTCTATACTTCCATGCCCGGAAGTTATCAACTCCTTCAAGCTTATCCTCAAGCTTGGTTTGATTTGTCATTTTGATATGAGAACCTCAAATGGAAATAGCAAGGAATTAGATCTTACCAATATGAGATGTCTAACCTAGTTCTGGAGCTGGCTGACCTAGGGTTTGATAGAGAAACCCTAATTTTTCAAAGTTGGCATTTTTAACTTCTGCTTGGATAGAAAGATGTGCCTCCTCAAGTCGAGTTGTCCAGTGTACTCCTTTTCCTGGATTGGTGGATGTAAGCTCCAAACATTTGATGTCCTAGTTTCTCCCGACATTAGTGACTGGGTCAAAAATGAAAATTCTCCAAACTGAATTCTGCTTCCACCAAAAGATGCGCCTCCTTGGGGCGAGTTAGCCTAGCCCTCTTTTCTTGATGATCTGTGGAGAGAAGACCTTGGATTTGGAAACCCTAGATTTTCGCTGTTGCACAGTGCCTTCTTTTAGAATGGCTTTGATACCATGTTAGTGTTTGCACTTTAATTCAATTATGTTAGATCTTCAAACTAAAAGATAGACAAGCACAACAATACACAAGAACACAAGAAATTTCCTCGGGGAAACCATAAAGGAGAAAACCCCGCAACTTCTTCAGTAATAGATTCGTCACTTAGTACAATATCAAACCAAGATAGAAAACCCAAAGATAAGATGACTTCTGCAGCTTCCTTCTTCTTCCTTCAACGAACTTGTCTTTCTCTTCCTTGGAGCGAACTTGCTTGTTGGTTGTGTGTGTGTCCAAATGAGGGAGAGCACCTCCCTATTTATACTTTAAGTGTGACTGACCTAGATCCCCATTGGAGCCAACTTCCTTAACTGACTGGGCCAACCTCTCCTAAGGAGACTCAAAAATACATTTTACATTTAACCTTTTGGGGACTATTGCCCCGACTTACAATGGAGGTTTTACCAAATACAATAATGACATCCCCGAATAGAGGAAAAACATCTCCGATGGAGGTACAATAAAAGAAAAATAATAATATAATAAGAATAAGAATAATAATAATGAGATATAATGAGATAGTTCTTCTTTTGACCCTAGCATGCCTCCCTTCATTCTTTCCTTTTTCCTTTTGATATATTTTTTTCTTTTGATACTTTTTCTTTTAGCACTTTTATTTGGATAACAATTGAAAGGTACTGGCCCTGGATACCTTATGGGTACTAGTGATGACATGGCCTTAGCTTCGTTGCCAGTGGTTGTCCATAGGCCCAACGGAATTGCCACAGTAATGCTTGGTGAGAGCAAATAGGCTTAACCTCTTAATTCAAGGAGTGCCTACCCTTCCAACCGCTAACCATTTTCTTAATACATAGCATAGGGAGACTTGTTTCAGATCTAGGGAGAGCATTTCTCATTGGTAACTCTTCTTGTTTTAGTAGCAGTTAGCCCTAGGGTTTTACAAGTGAGCCTCTTGAATCATTGCAAGCTTCATTACAACACAATCAGGCTCGAGACACCAAGGAAGATAGGGAGGCATTCGTGGTGAAGGGGATGCACAGGGGGAAGTCAAGAGTCAATCTATCATCCTTTAGCCAATGGGATTTTGAGATTAATGTGTAGTGGTATGGAGATGAAGGTAAGGCCAAGTGTGGAGCCAAAGGAGAGTTATAATCTATGCAAAGACCAAGAGTTATTAGATAATGATGTGTACATAAAACAAAGATCTCTACTCAGTATTAGCTTATGAAACATTTCTACTAGTCATACTTATCAAAATCAATCATTGTAAATAACATGCAACATCCTACAATACATCATCAATCCAAAGCATAATCCATAAAATCAATCCTCAAGCATGACATGGCATCACGTGAGTAGTGAGTACATGACATGGCATCATCTCAAGGCATAATATGGCATCAACCACTGGCAACTCATCATTGAGCGCATCTAACTGTGTTCGACTACACAAGATGATTCCAAAAGACCGAACACCTAGAGTAGCCGCTCACACAAATAGATCACAGATCAACACAACGATGTTTTCACGTGGTTTAAACCCTTGAAAGGGAAACACTCCACGACCCCAACCAAATAGCTACTTGAGGCAGTTTATTATGCAAAAGAAAGAAAGTTACAAATGAGCTTCTCATAATCAATCAACTAGCAAGTGACCATCCATGCTCTTTAAATAGATATCATGGACCAATCGGGTGTTAAGCCACGGATCAAAGGTAGTTATGATCTAGAGAAGTTGAACCGTCGAATCACTCTATGTCTAGAACATATCGTGATCGTCGGATTAGATATTTACAAATGCATACTAAAGAAACACACTTTTCCTAATGGATATATTATAACAAGTTAATCTTAACTAACTCCTAAGTGTCTAAATATCCTAACATCCCCCCTTAAGAACAACTTGGGATAGGATTGAAGGATTTACAAAAGTGACACTATTAGGAGAAGGAAGGAGGCATTAGAGCCTATCCCCCCTTAATGACAAGTTCCTAAACTCCTAACATATATCGAAGTTTAGAAAACTTCGCTTTTGTAAGAGATTTGGTGAAGATGTCTGTAACTTGATCATCTGTAGGGCAAAAGAGCACTTCAAGAACGTGATCATGAACAAGCTTTCTTATGAAGTGCATATGTAGCTCAATGTGTTTGTTGCGTTGATGTTGAACTAGATCTTTGGCGAGCTTGATGGCACTTTGATTGTCTCACCAAAGGGAAGTCTGATGCTGATGTTGGAATCCAAACTCTGAAAGGATCTGTCGAAGCCATAAATCTTCTTGACTGGCATTAACTGCTGCACCATACTCTACTTTTGTTGAAGAGAGAGCAAGAACTTGTTGTTTCTTACAAGCCCAAGTGACAAGTGCAGAACCCAGACTGAAAACATAACTTGCAGTAGACTTCCAATCATTAGGATCGCCGACCTAATCTGAATCAGTGAAACCAACCAACAAAGGAGCCCCCCCTAAACTGTAATGAATCCCAAACTGAATTGCACCCCGAATATATTGAAGTATTCTTTTTGCTGCTTTCCAATGACTTTCATGGGGTGTTTGCATATAGCGTGCAACACGACCAACAACAAAGGAAACATCAGTCAAGTATAAGAGACTACCAACAAGCTGACGATAGAGGGTGGCATCAACTTCGGGCGAAGTGCAAGTGGCAGAAAGTTTGACTCCAAACTGGAAGGGAGAGGGAGTTGGTTTACAATCTTCCATGTGAAAGCGACGAAGAAGGTAACAAGTATACTTAGACTGAGAAAAAAAGATTCCTTCTTTGGTTTGCAAGACTTGGAGGCCAAGAAAATAATGCAAATGTCGTAAGTTTGCCATTTCAAGTTTTTGCTTAAGACTGGATTTCACATGGGTTAAAAGCTTAGGGTCGCTACCAGTAAGAATAAGATCATCAACATAAAGAACAAGGATGATGAGATTGTTTCCTACTTTTTTGGTATAGACATTAGGGTCAGAATGATATCTAGAAAAACCAGTGTCAAGGAGATAGCTATCCATTTTGGCATACCAAGCTCGAGGGGCTTGCTTAAGGCCATATAAGGATTTTTTAAGGCGACAGACAAGTCTAGAGTCATTCTGAATATAACCAGGAGGTTGTTCCATGTAAATTTCCTCCTGCAAATCACCATGTAAAAATGCAGACTTGACATCCATTTGATGGACCTCCCATTTATGTAAGGCTGCAAGGGAAAGAACAAGGCGGATGGAGTTCATTTTGGCGACAGGGGCAAAGGTTTCATTGTAGTCAATTTCTTCAACTTGGGAAAAACCTTTGGCAACTAACCTTGCCTTCAGCCTTTCAACACTTCCATCTGAGGTATACTTAGTTCTGTAGACCCATTTACATCTGACAAGTTTTCTTCCTTTTGGAAGAGGAACAAGATCCTAAGTATCGTTCGCCATTAAGGAACGATATTCTTCATCCATAGCTGCATCCCAATCTGTATTCCCTGAAGCTTATGCAAAAGTCTCTGGATCATGATTCTTGGAAACTTGAGCCAAACGAGAAGAGGCTCGTTGGAACTGAGAACGTGTTCGTCGTTGATCTCTAGGATCACCGACAAGATCACCAGTTGCTTCACATGTTGAACGGCCCCATCGAGGAAGCGATTGTGTTGGTGCAACTGGAGGAAAATGAACAAGCGGAGGTGGATTTTCATCCTCACTGTCATCATCAAAAACTGGAATTGGAATGTTGTCAAGGAAGTTGGGAGTAGAAGAAGGCACAAGCGCCGAATTTGGCTCGGAGGCCAAAGATGGCACAAACGCCGAGTTAGACTCGTAGGCCAAGAGATTTTCATCAAATTTAACATCTCTTCTAATAATTATATGATGAGAATGTGGCTGAAGAAGTCTGTAACCTTTTACATTTTCAGAATATCCAACAAATATGCACTTTTCACTTTTATGCTGCAATGCTTTCCGTTTTTCATCCGAAATATGAGCCCATGCTTCACTACCAAACACACGGAAGTGACTTACATCTGGTTTAATTTTACTCCATGCTTCTTCCGGTGTGATACCTTGTAAAGCTTTAGTGGGGGTGCGATTAACTATGTAATTTGCACAATTTATGGCTTCAGCCCAAAATTGAAGACTTAATCCCTTAGCTTGAAGCATACAATTAGCCATTTCTTTTAAAGTGCGGTTCTTCCTTTCAACTACACCATTTTGCTATTGTGTATATGGAACAGTATGTTGTTGTTGGATTCCCTAAACAGTGTAGAAAGTAGTGAACTTGTTGTTAACATATTCTCCACCATTATCAGATCTTAACTTTAGAATTTGATGACTAGATTGTTTTTCAACAAGGGCTTTGTAAGCCAAGAACATGTTAAATACTTCGCTCTTAAGTTTAAGGAAATAAACCCAAGTGCGTCTAGAGTAATCATCAATGAATTTAAAAAATATTTGAAACCAGAAAAGGAAGCAAATGGAAGAGGACCACACAAGTCACTATACACAAGCACCAAGGGGGCCGAGGCGTGCCAAGAGGCACGTTTGTCAAAACTGTCCCGATGATGTTTTCCGAGTACACAACCGGAACAAACACCATCCCTACAAGATACCATCAGAAGACTTGTCACCATATTTTCTTTACATAGTTGTTGCAATGAGCGATAATTTAAGTGACCAAATCGCTCATGCCAAAGTTTGCTCAAGTCATCACTATGAGCAACAAAAACCGAGGGAAAATGATCTTTAAAATCCTTGATTACAACTTGGTGAGGTGTAAACGTTACAGTTTTACCTTCACCAGAATGAGTGATTTAATAGACTAACAACAAATTGCAAGAAATTCTTGAAACACATAGTACATCGCTAAACTGTCCATTATCTACTAGAACTGTTCCAGATCCTACAACACTAAGAGATCTATCATCACCAACAAATATTTGTTTGGTGTTACATTCATGCATAGTAGAAAATATGGTTTATCCTTAGCCATATGATAAGAAGCTCCAGAATCAATGAGCCACTCATTTGAAGTAGAAGAAGAAGATGCATTATAGGAAAAACCAGAAGCACAAAGTGCATATCCGTGAGATGAAGATTGTGAAGAAAAATCAAGGCTGATGTGGTGCTTCTTAATTTCTGCTTCCAAGGCTACCATCTTCTTGAAACATTTAGATTCATTATGATTATCTTTCCCGCAGAAGTTGCAATGACGCTCAGTCTTCTTACCTTTTGGTTTGTTTCCTTTGTCATTTTTTGAAGAATAAGCTGGCTGAGAGGGTTTGGGAGCGTTGTCTGGCTTATTATTGCGAAGATTTTGCTTCTTGGGATGCTTGGACTTCTCTTTCTGTTGTACCAGCAAGGCTTTGCCAGATGTATCTGCATTGCTAATAATTCCAAGATGCATGAGCTTATCCTACTCTCTAATCAAAGAATCACAAAAGGATTCAAGAGTAAGCTCTTTATAGCTAGTTGGATCCAAGGATTATTTCATGGAATAAAATGTAGATACAAAAACAGAATATGCAAGTCCAAGTTTGGAAAGAATATGATAAATGCATTGCTTGTCTTCTTTTTTAATTTTGCATTATGCACATAAGAGTCTAAGAGTTTTGTACTTAGATAGATAATCTTGAATGCACGAAAAATCAGTGGATTTAAGGAAATCAACTCATTTTCTAGCTGGTGACCTCGAATCTCATTGTGTTTATCAAACACGGATTCCAATTTTTCCCAAGCTTGATCTGATTCATCAATTCCAGATATGTGGAATCGTAAATCAATAGAGATTGACATTCCAATCAATCCACGGGCTTCATCACATTTATTGGCCCATTTTATTTTCTTATCAGCATCAGTGGGCTTTGTTTCTTTCCTTAAGGTAATTCGGTAAAGTGCCCTACTTCGTAGGACATCCATGAGAAATAGTTGGAATTAGTAAGTATAATATCACATGGAGCTGTCATACTGTAAAATGAAGGTCGTAAAAACAAAAACCAATAGTCTGGATGCAAAGATCTCGAAAAACCAGGTTGTTTAAAAAAACGGCACTGAAAAATGACTCCGGATGAGGAAGTTGTGCTTGATTGAAAAAATGACTGCAGGTGACCCTAACGGATACAAGGCAGGCGAAGAATTGACCCAACTGAAAAAAAGATCCCCCTCTTCCAAAGCTTAACGTTTTAAACTCACTTTACAATAATGTTGCTTTATGTGAACCACTTTTGTAAAATAAGTGGAGTTTCACTTTTACAATAATGTTACTTTAAATATTGCATGCAAAAAACTAAAAGACTTTAAGTGACCCACTTTTATAATTTAAGGGAGATGCACTTTTACAATAAAGTAACTGAAAAATAGAAATTACATGCAATTTTAGAAAAGTAACTAACAAGAAGACTTGAACTCAAGATCTCTTATTAAATAAAGCAACTTTTAACCAAGTGAACTAATATTAAAAGGTACATAAAAGATGGAAAGGAGGAAGGGTTTTTTTTTCTCTTTTGTCTAGAACGTCGTGCTTACCAGAAAAGACCTTTTTCCTACAAATCACTTCACATAAACCGAAACAAAAACAAAAACAAAAAAATAATATGCCTCGAATTTGGGGTTAGACCTCGTTAGCTTTCCGGGACTATATATGTTTTCTCACCGTTTCTGATTTGCCGCGGTCGCACGAAGTGCACAGCAAAGAGCATACGCAGTAAAAAAAACCATTTTTCTTATGTTTCTGATTTGCTGAGATCGCACAAGGTGCAAGGCAAAGAGCATACGCGAAAAGAGAAGGTAACAACCCAAAACCAAAAAAATACTAGATCTAAAAAGAAAATGAGAATTATTTTAAATAAAAAAACGCCATTGTAACAATATACTTCTAGATCTGATCAATGCAAGTATCTTGGGCAAACGGAAGCCTTTTTCGATGAAACGAAAATTGTTCCCCACTAGAAATGGTGCTCCGGACGCAATGAGACACCTCTCACAGCCCAAAAATGCACAAAAATTTCAGAACCAGACACCCTTTCACAGCTTCGGCAACACCAGTTCAAGATCTAGATCACCAACGGAAGCGACTCTTCAGAAATGCTCTGATACCATGTTCGACTACACAAGATGTTTCCAAAATACTGAAGACCTAGAACATCCGCTCACACAAACATATCACAGGTCAACACACCGATGTTTTCACGTGGTTTAAACCCTCGAAAGGGAAACACTCCACAGCCCCAGCCAAATAGCTATTTGAGGCAGTTTATTATGCAAAAGAAATAAAGTTACAAATGAGCTTCTCATAATCGATCAACTAGCAAGTGACCTTCCATGCTCTTTAAATAGATATCATGGACCAATCGAGTGTTAAGCCACGGATCAAAGGTAGTTATGATCTAAGAGAAGTTGAACCGTCGGATCACTCTATGTCTAGAACATATCATGACCTTCGGATTAAATATTTACAAATAGATACTAATGCATACTAAAGAAACACACTTTTCCTAACGGATATATTATAACAAGTGATCTTAACTAACTCCTAAGTGTCTAAATATCCTAACAGACTGAACTGATCTCTGGATCTCGGCCTGATCTCTAAAGCAAAAACATGGGCAAAAGTCCCCATACATAAAATAGTATAACAGGCCCCAGGGGTATGGCAATTTTCCTTTGTAAGGAGGATGTCATCAGAATGTGGGTACCATAGTTATGTCTCACAGGAAGATTGTAGTACCCATGCAACTATGGTTATTTGATTTTGTCTAATTCAGGACACTCTTGGTTTTCATTGCAACTTGCATTACACTCTCTAGCTTTAGATGTGTATGTATTAAGAGGCAATCTTTCCTGTTCTCACTAGTTATGAACATTTGTAAAGCTCCAAACTTGGGCATGTAGCTGTATGTCTTCTGAGACTTTTTTATAATGAAAATGCTGCATAGTTAATCACCAACTCATATGAATATTAAACTTAGATATAGCTTGGGAATGTTTGTGTTTAACTTCCTTATTATATGAAGAGTTTATTAGTGGTAAGAGTTCTTAAAATATTAAATTCAGTGAACTTGTTAATTTTCTTTTAGAATATTGGGGATGCCCATAAAAATGTGGGAAACTACCATGAGGGACCACATAATTGGAACAAGTGCTTAGAAAGTGCTAAATTTTTGGCTGACATAAGTTTTATCATCAGTGCATATAATTTTTCTAACTACATTTTCTCAGAGCTTCATAGCCAGGAATTAACTAGGATGCAGTACTGTATCCTCTGCCTTCTGGGCAGTATCTGGGGATGGCCATGCCTTTGCTAAAACAAAATTTGAAAAACTAAGTGAAAGGCATCTCAGCAAGTGCAGAAAGCGTTCCTCTCTATTTAAATTATTCTCTAGTAGATAAAAGATAGGACACAGACCTTATTGTTTCCCATTATGCTGTTCCTTCAGTGGACTATGTGACAATGACGTACTGTTTCTAAATAATCTGTCTGTATCTGATTATGGTAGTTTGATTGTTGACTGAAATTTGTGCTTCTGTGTTGCAGGCAAACTGTAGTTGTTTCTGCAGCATTGGTAAAGCAACTTCGGGAGGAGACTGGGGCAGGAATGATGGAGTGTAAGAAAGCTCTTACAGAAACAGGTGGGGACCTTTTAAAGGCACAGGAATTTTTGAGGAAGAAAGGTTTAGCAAGTGCTGACAAGAAGTCAGGCAGAATAGCAGCTGAAGGCAGAGTAGGTTCCTATATTCATGACAACCGTATTGGTGTGCTGATTGAGGTCAACTGTGAGACTGATTTTGTTTCAAGAGGTGACAGCTTCAAGCAATTAGTAGAAGACCTGGCCATGCAGGTGGTTGCATGCCCACAAGTTCGGCATGTCTCCATAGAGGATATCCCAAAGGAGGTAGTAGACAAGGAAAGGGAGATAGAAATGCAAAGAGAGGACATTCTTGCAAAACCTGAACAAATTAGAGAAAAGATTGTGGATGGACGGATAGCAAAGAGGCTAGGTGAGCTAGCATTACTGGAACAACCTTTTGTTAAGGAGGATAATGTTCTTGTTAAAGACATTGTAAAGAAGGCAATTGTAACTTTAGGAGAAAACATCCAAGTGAGAAGATTTGTACGCTACAATCTTGGTGAGGGCCTTGAGAAGGAGACCAAGAACCTTGCAGCAGAAATTGCACATCAAACTGCGTCAAAGGTACAAGCTTAAAATATTGTAGCTGCACCTTAGTATTCGGTGGTACCCAAAAAGGAAAATCAGTTCTTAAGGAGAACAGGCACTCTTTTGCTGGATATGAATGTAATTTTGTGGTGCTAGTTTATCACATCAAGTGCTAGGCTATTTTTCCTGCCTATGATTTTAGTTGTGAAAATAGACAAATATGCACATCTTGGAGAGAAGGTAACTGATACTTCTGTCAGCTTTGACAGAGGTTGCACATTTGTTTTGGCAATTAATGATCATCGTTGATTTCCTTCTGTCCATGGTGATTACCTTAAAAAAAACATTTTAAAGTAGCTAGAGTCTTGGAGCTTTCATGGTAGATGCAAAACACATGGAATGATTTTGTCCATGATTGATGCGATAGCATGCAAGAAAGTTGATTATGTATATTCAAACGTGCCCAATAGGATAAATTTAATTTTCCCTTGCATGTGGATGAAAACGAATTTGAACAGTAATCTGAATTGAAATAGCTCAAATATTTCTTAAGGAAATATCCTACGTAGCTGTCAAATTTATGCCTTACAAGACTATTTCATGCTCTATACTTTTTCATCTTTTTAGTAGATTTCCTGGCATCTTCCCAAATCATTACCATTATATGTATGCATGCATGTACATAGAAATTTGTCTATAAGCTATCTGATTGAAATGCTGTATAATATATAGAGATATTTATGCTGGCTTTATCTATTACCTTGCTCTATCCCAACTTTTTACAAATATCTAGGCAGTTCTAGTAACAGTATATTTGCTGTGCAATTCATTAGTTTGTCAATTTGATCTGTTTGCATTATTACTATTATTTCATGTAAAGTTTTGATACTTGCTTCTCAGTTTTCAAATTACACCAGGCATACTGATGCTGCACATGGTTTTGTCAAAAGAGGAGGAAACCTGCAGTTGCTGTGACCATTGAGCAGTTTTATTCTTGCTTCTCAGTTTTCAAATTACACCAGGCATACTGATGCTGCACATGGTTTTGTCAAAAGAGGAGGAAACCTGCAGTTGCTGTGACCATTGAGCAGTTTTATTCTTTTCAAGTGTTCGCCGCCTCTCTGGACTAAAAGATGGCATACGTCAATAGAATTTTGACCAATCATCCAGCTCAACCATTACAAGGTCCCATGTCTTTTTATATGTTACAAACATCGTATCAGCAAAAATATCGCCCAGGGTCCAGAAAACATCTTATCGGCAACATCGTGAAAATATCAGCAAACTTAAAAAAAATACAAAAATATTCTCTGTTTTTTCAAATTTTTAAACATCTAAAGCAACCCCCTCTACCCATGTTATGAGCAAATGTAACAGTGAATAATCCCTTGCTTTCCCTCTTCAAATTGAGAAAAAAAATCCCCAAAAAAAATTCTCCTGACTCGGCTGATACTTTGGCGATATTTTCCAATTTTTGCTGATATTTTCAAAATGGAATTTTTTCCAGCGATGATATCACCAAGCTGAGAGCATCACGATATATCGCGATGTCGGCAATATATCACTGATGTTTGCAACTATAGTTCACTTTCACATTTTGGTCGTTACCATGTACAATTTCAGGGATCTGCCCAATTTCTCGGATCAATATTAGAATGTCACCCAAACAATTTATTGTTTATCTAAAGCATCCGAAGTTGCTAGGATATGGTTAGGGATATGGATATGCATCTAGATACCAATACAACAGATGTTTAGAAAAGTTTGGATACAATACGTTTAGATGTGACACTTGTAAAAGTTATATTAAAAATATATGTGCAGAACAAATGCCATGAGTCATCCAATATTGTGTAGAGATTGTCTACAACTATAACATAAACATATGCTATTTAGGATCTTTACGACCCTTTGGAGATTTAAGTTTAAACAAATGCTATAAGAGATCTTTACGATCCTTCGCTTCTAGTATTTGAAAAGTTGGTCTCCTATGCAAGACCTAGACTTGCTTCTCTCAATTAGAAAGTAATGGATAATTTTAAGGTTAGCAATTGCCATGACTCTTTGACTTCTCTTTATAATGTTGTCTATGGGCTAGTTATTCCTCTCGTTGTCTAAAGTACCATCACAAGTTCTTTTACGTCCTTTGGTAAAATACAAATTCTATTAGTAAGCCTTTTGGAGAGGTGAAAAGTACAAAATCTCAAGTTTGCTTCTTGATATAAGTATTATTTCTCAAATTTTATCATGGTAGCCTTTTCATAGCCCTTGAAAATATTTCAGTTTGAAGCCTACCGACATCTTTATAGATATAATTTGATTGATAATGTGCATTGCACTAGTTAAGTATAGTTAGTTGGCGTCTTCATGTTTATGTTGTGTACCTAAACAAATGTTTTGTTATGCAAATAAATTTACGCACGTCAGCTAATTTGTTTATAAGTTCATAGTTTTGTAATAATATTTTAGCCCTGTTACTCCTCATGTAGCATGGGGATTATTCTAGGTTGAAGACCCTACCCAAGTAGGTTGCATTTGGAGGTTGATGGCTTAGGAGCCATATTTTTGTGGGTTTGGATGCATATTGTTCATAAATTATCATCTTTCGTTGGTATCATCATCTCACATTTTGGATGCTTGCATCTTGCACACGTGGAGTTTGGTAGAGTGTTGGGTGTTTTCATGGGGTTTTGATTAGTATTATGCATACTTAATTAATTCCTTGGACATTCATAGAAGAATACCCATCAACTTGTTAGAGTTTGCACTTTAATTCAATTTAACTAGGATCTTTAACTGAAAGAATAACAAGCACAGCAAAACACAATAGACACAATAATTTTCCTTGGGGAAACCATAAAGGAGAAAACCTCGCAACTTCCTCAAAGATAGATTCGTCACTAATACAATATCACAAAATGGAAAACCCAAAAATAAGAAGTCTTCTACAACTCTCTCTCTTTCTCCTCCAGCGAACTTGTCTTCTCTTTCTTGCTTATGTGAACTTGAGTGAGTGTGTTGTGTGGTACCAATACCAGCGCATGTTCCAGATGTACCCTAGGGAGAGGGCAACATTTATTTTTACTTGGAGGGTGTGGTATAGCCATTTTTTCATAGGTAGGGTCATGTCCAGATCCTATGGCTCTCTCCTGGTGGTACTATGGCTTAATGGCATTGTTGACTGCCTCATAAAAGGTCTTGAAGCCCTGAGGTTGGTGATCGAGGCCTTCAGGGATGGGTCATTGGACCACATGACTTCCCCCTTTATTTTCACACTGGTGGCATAGTTTTCTTCAGCACTGGAGCCCATGTCTTGACCCCAGTTCATCTCCAACACCCTCCTGATGCTCCAGCGCTCTCTCTCCCTGGCCTCCACAGAGGATGACATCATCTCTCCTTTGGCTGCAGTATGCTTGCTCTGAAGGGGGGGCGTTGAAGGATTTTCACTATTTATGGGGTTAGTAGGGGTATGACGACCCCCCCCTCCGCATCTCAGTCTTCAATTCAATCCAATGTGTCCATTTTTAGTCATTTTAGACATACAGGGATAAATGTTGGGGAAAAAGTCTCAATTTACCCACTTAGTTGATTATTTTATATTATTTTTGTTATAATTTTGAGTTGACATTTTATAATTTCAGATTGACATTTAAAAGGGCACGTCGGCCTGGATTTTATTTTATTTTGTAAAAGTGAGTGTGAAAGGATATAAATTACCTTTCCTCGCTTCATTTTAAACATCAACTTATGGGATAAAACTCTTTTTTTTTTTTTTTTTTTTTTTTTTGGGTCTAACCCTTCTTGGGCTCTTTGAGGGATGTGCACTTCTTGAGGATACTTGCACATGCTAGTTTGAAGGTTGATTTTGGATGTATCTTGGTTCTTGCACTTTGCTTGGGTAATGCTAAGAGTTGTTTGCTAAACACGTGCACAAGGAGGTATCTAAGTCTCTTCTCTTGATGTTTTTTTGTTAAATGTTGGATGAATGCTTGTCTAAGGTTTAATGGTGGTTGTCTAATGCTGCATTTTTCCCTAGCTAAGTCAGATTTCAGTATTTAATTTCCCTAGCATAGAAAAGCTTGAGCTTTAGGACTCCAAATTTGGCCCTAGCTAAGACTTTTCCAACCAATCCTTTGAGGTTGTTGGATGAGGCTTGGCTTGCCAAACTTGGCAAGTGCCATCTCAAGAAGAGGGGTTATCCTCTTGAAATCCCTAGGGTTAGGTTGGATCATCTTTCAAACCCTATGTTGTTCTTCTACCCCTTTTAAAACTTAATGTCTGAATTTGTTAATATTGTACATATTATACTAGCTTAGTTCTTAGTTTTATGTTATTTTTTTGATGTAAATTTTGCAAGTTTTAAAATTATTAAACTCTAATTTTTCTATGTAAAACCCTAAAACTTAGACCTAAAACTACCCTATTCTCCTTACCCCTTCCTTTCTTGCATTCACCCTCCTCTCCATCATACTCGGCCTCCCTTCTTTCCCTTACTTCCACCTTCGGCTCTCTCCTTATCCCCCTCGCTGCCCACTGTCCACAATTCAGACCTGCTCTCCGGTTGCTCCTAATTTCAAGCATGTTGCTGCTGTTACTCCTCCTTTCCGCAACCCTCTACATCTCCCCTCTGTTCCTTACCCGCAGCCTACCATCCCTATCTCCTTCCCTTTCCATCCTTCCTCCCTTCTTCCTACCTTCCCCTCATACCTTCAGACTCCTATTCTTCCACCTTCGTTCGTCCCTTATCTCCCCTTGGATCTGCTCCCTCTCCACTCTATTTCCTTCCCTTCACTGCCCCCTTTCCTTCTCCTTCATCTCCCCATTCCCTTTCATCTCCTCCCTTCCTCTTCCATCCTCCATTACTTCCTACTCCTCCTTCCCTCCACTTTTCCCATCCTTCCTCCATTACTTTTTCCTCACTTTTCTTGCCTTATCCGAGTCCCCTTCTCCACCTTAACACAGGTCTGCATTTTGCAGACCCTATGTGTTCTTACCCTAGCTGCGTTTCTCTGCATAAACACATACAGAAACAGAATTTGAAGTTAGCACGTTATCTTAGTTTTTCCTTGTGGTTTATTTTCGATTTAGTCATAAATTCCCAAGTTTATATTACTGTTGCTCTTTATATGTACATACTGCTAATAACAATTACTACTTATGATATAATTACATACAAATCTGAAAGTTGCATTTATTGGAATTGGAACACTTAAATGGTTAATGCTAATTATTGGTGGATATTGGTTGATGTTGAGCAATAATCTTTTACAATAGACATTGAACAAGTTACACTTAATTATTGATGATATATGTTTGCATTAGAACTCTTATATTTCATATGACGAATGTAATGAATGATATTTCATGTGTGATGATCTCGGATTAACCTTATACTTTTATTGATTGATCGATGTTGGTTAATAATCCTTGGTGAATCCTAGCACAATCGGTGATCTCGTGATCATATACCTTGCATTACTTGCACCTATCAACATTGGATGATTAATTGTTATGTTTGCATTGACTCCATTTAGGCACTGGTCTAACTAATATTTGCATAGAGAACGTAGTCTTTTGGTTGCATCAATGTTCTACAGGTCATCATAAGGGTACTTCTCCTTGGAGGTTCCGACGCTCTAAAGAAGTTAGAATCGTGATCGAGGTGACATTGGATCACTTTTCTTATTTTTGCTTATCAGGAACTTGCCCTGCTAGTTTGCCCGGTAACAGAGTGAGTGATGTGTCCAAATGAGAGAGAAAGTTCTATATTTATACTTTATGTTTGGGTGACCTTTTTCCCAATTAGGTTGGCTTGACTAACTTGACTGGGCCAACCTGTCCTAGGGAGACTCAATAATAACTTTTACATTTATTCTTTGGGGTGCTATTGCCCCGACTTACAATGGAGGTTTTACCTCAATGACCTAGCATGACCAATCATAATAAAGACATCCCCGAACGAAGGAAAAACATCTTTGTCGGAGGTACAAGTAAAATACAATAATAATATAAATATAAAATAGAAATGAATATCTTCCGAAGTTACATTTACAACAACACAACTAAGGTTGTTCCCAAGTATTATTGATTATTTGTTGCTCCTTGATGTTGTGCATTGGTGGCTTGGTGTGTGTTATAACTTGAACTAGCATGTATGATTGAAGCCCCAAAGAACAAAGCTAGCCCAACTATAACTTAGAGGGGTCACCCATTGTCACCTCAATGACTCCCTCTCTAAACTTTAGGCCGACTCTTCTCCAACTCAAGGGGGGCTTCCCTAGGATGAGATTGCTAGGCTATGGCAATAAAGGCACAAGGTGATTTGAAGAATTAGCCTTAGCAAAACGTTAGGTATTTTGGTAGTATATGATAAAGGGGTGATGGGAGTACCATGAAGAGTAGTGTACCCATGGAAAATGGAGTCAAAGGAGACGAGGCCAATGAAGGGGTGAGTTCATGAAGAGTTAGGGAAATCAAGACTGTTTGCACATGCCACTAATAAATCCTAACGTATTGCGGAGTGAATGTAAAAATCACAAGGAGATCCCATGCAGTGCCAACTCAAACAATGCTAACTATGGTATGGCTCTTACAATGAAGTATTAAAATAACACCTCCTCTTCAACGATGACATAAGCAATAGTAATACATTCATGTATAAACCAACAAAGGGATGGAGGAGATTTTCTCTCACAACCCTTCCAACAAGACAAATTTGTCTTCTATGGCCCTAATCAACAAGTCTAATTATTCCACAAACCACTTGCAACATTAAAAATGAGAACAACGAAAATCACATTTACAAATAGAAAAGAAACCCTTACTTTGATTTGCACCATGAAAGATATGTCTATTAGACTCCAAAAGGGAGATAGCTCTCAAAATCCAACTATGAGATCAAATGAAGAAGAGGCTCTCATATATAGGAGAGTAGTTCAACTTACTTCACAATGGTAGGAATAAACAAATAAAACACTCCTAAAATCTAACCAACTCCAACAAACATCCATAATATGAGGTGGTTTGTTGGAAGTAGTGCAACTTCGGAAGTTATTCTTATTATATTTTATTGTATTGATTTGTACCTCCTACGGGAGATGATTTTGATGTAATTAATCATGTAAACCCTTGAAAGAATCAATGTAAAATTTGGGGATAAAATACACAAAGAAAAGAATTAAAAAACATTATTTTATTTATCCCCAAGTCAAGTTGGCCCTGTCAATTAGACAAGCCGACCCAATTTGGCAAGTGAATAAATAGAGAGGTTGGGTGCCTCATTTGGTCACTCACTCAACACATACAAGTTCGCATCACTTGAAGTGGAGCTCACATCTGCAACAAGGACAAGCATATTTTTGGGGTTTCTACTTGGAGAGACTTTCTACTTTCTCTCTCTCATCTTTGTACTCTATTCTCAGAATTGTTCATCTCTATATGGAGGTTACTGGCTTTTCTCCCTATTGGGTTTCCCAGGATAAATTCGCGTGTTCTTTGTTTATGTGCTTTGTCTTTCTTCTAGTGATCCTATTGTTCATATGCAATTAAATTATACTGCTATAGTTGTATGAAAAACTAACATGGTATCAAAGCAGTACTAGAAGAAGCCATTGCCAGAAGCTAGGGTTTCATCTTCTAAGGCCTTACCTCATCAATTTTGCAAAAAAAGAGCCTTGGAAACTTTGCCCTATGGAAGGCGCATCTTTTGGTGAAGGCAGAATCCAATTATGAGAAATTTCAATTTTGACCTAATTCTGCAGCTGCAGCAATTACTGCAGAAATTAGGGTTTCAAGTTTTGTGTTGTTCCCTCCACAGATTTCGTTCAACCCTACCTTCTCTCAACTCGTCTTGCTCGGGCGCATTTTCTTGTGGGGCCAGTTTCTCAAGAATCCAATCTTCATTTTTGACCTAGTTCCTACTAGGGTTTATGCTTCAAATCTGCAGTCAAGATGATTGGAATGAAGGTTGAAGATCGTCTGAATGGGGATTCCAATTTCATCTCTTGGAAGTCTAGGGTTCTTCTCATCTTGGAATAAAATGACCTGAAGTTTGTCAATGAGAAGGTTCCAAAACCAGAAGTTGAAGAGGACAAGTCTCAATGGAGGAATAATGATGCCAGAGCAAGAAGGATATTGGTGGACTCAGTCAAATTACATTTGGTTCCTCAATCACAACAAAAGAAGACAGCTAGGAGGATGTTCAACAAATTAAAGAAGCTATTTGAACATAGTAGCATCAATGTGACACTCACATTGAGGAACCAACTATCAAATATGAAGATCTCCAAGTCTGAATCAATTGCCTCATACTTCATGAGGATCACAGAACTAAGGGACAAGCTAAGTTCCAGTGAAGAAACCATTGATGATAAGGAGCTTGTCATTACTACTCTAAATGGTCTTCCACCATCTTGGGAGTCATTTATTCAAAGCATAAGTGGTTGAACCAAGCTACTCAAATTTGACAGATTATGGGCAGATTGCACTCAGGAAGAGACAAGGATTGCAGCAAGACATAAACTTCATGGTACTCAACCTGAGGAGAATCAAGCATTCATGGCCCATTCCAAGAAAGGGAAGGTAAAGGGAAGAAGGTTTCACAATCATAAGCACCAAGGTAGGAGATCTAGCCCTCCTCCAAATCAGAAGAAAAAGAAGAAGGTTTTATCACATGTACAATGTTTCAGATGCAAGACCTATGGTCATTATGCCAGCAATTGTCCAAGCTCATTCAAAAGGAAACACTGTAATGTCCCCATTCAAATAAGTGCATAGTAAGACAATCCCATCAATCCTACTAGTTTCCTAGGTTGGATGGGAACATGTGGGATGGTAATAAGGAAGCTAATAAATGATATTTAGACATTAGAAGGGTTCAAGTATTTAATAAATATGATGAATAAATAAATTCAAGAGAAATTCTAGGTGGCAAGTGGTTTTGGAGACATATGGAGGTGGTGGGACCCACACTAGCTTGATTTTTCAATGACACATGGCAGCTCTCTCTTGCCAATTCGAATTCATGGGAAGGTGAACACTCTTGGGTGAGTTGGTAAGTCATAACACATGGCATTGAGCATCTTAGGTCGAAATGGGATGGAATAGTAACCTCCATGGGAGAGGAAGAGTCAAATTGGAGACTAGTGGACACTTGGGCTAGATTCCCTAGTTTTATGACAACAATAATGAAGCATCTATGACATTTATGACAAAATTCAGACCTGACTTCTTACACCTGACCATTATGACATGTCAGCCCCAAAAATAGGCTCAAGGAAGGCGCTCATGGAGTTGGAGGAATCCAAAGAGACTCAAATTTGAATTTGGGAGAAGATGGAAGGTTGGAACTAGGAGACAAGTGGCAAATGAGGAATATTTCCTAAATGGAAAATTATTGAATCTATTGAGAGGATTTCGACCCCTTGAAGGCTAATGTTGGTTATAAAATGTAGAAATCAAGTATGAGAATGGCTTTTGATGATTTGAGAAAAATTGCATTTGTGAAGAGAGAGCTAGTGGATGACTAGTTTCTTGCCTTAGCCAATTTCGAGGGTGAAAGATTCCCATCCAAGTTGGTGTTTGGAGAGGCCACTCAGGTCTTTCATGGTGCTTTAATGGAGTTTGTATTTGCAGGTATCAGCTACAGGAAGTTTCATGGTTTGGTTTAGTGCAGCACTTTCTCTCCACCGTTTCCAGTTTTGAAGGCATATTCATGCTCCTTGAGGGAGGGCGTTTTTGGTGAGCACTTGTGCTTCTTGAGAGAGCTTCTCATTATATATTTATGATTGTAATAGCTTCATATCCTCTGTTATTCATATTCAGAAAGTCTCAGGTCGAAATACCCACTGGTTGTATGCAAAACTATTGATTAATGAGCAAACAATGTCCATTTCCCCAATGCATTGATGTATGACACTATAATGTTGATTATTTCGAATGGATGGATGATTCTCTGATATATTTGTGATCAATATAATGCCATGGATGTCTTCTACAAGTTTCATGTACTGTACTTGAGCATTTGAAGCATTTTTACTCAGTTTAGTTGTATTGGGAGATGAAATAGTGCCATTTCCCCAAGGGTCGAATTGGGGGTTTTTGCTGTTGAATGTGAGAGAGTTATAACAGTAGTAAAAATCAATTAATGGTGCATATGAGACCTCAATAACATACTTAACACATTATATACCTCTGTTCATAAATTTGTGGGAGTTTGGAGGCATTTGGAAGGCCATTTTCAGTGTTACCCGGGGGGGGATTTGATGCACAAACTACTAGTCAAAATTACCTATATTGATCAGAATACAAATCAAGTTTGCAGCAGTATTTGGAGGTCCATAAAACATCCATGAACCTGATATTCAAGTCTAAATACCATTAATACACTCATACAGAAGATTTGGGAGCATTTGGGATGATTTGGAGGTCAAAACAGTTAAACTAGTCAAAGGTCGAAATTGGGGAAAAAGTTGAAAAATTGGCATTTTAATAAAATTTGAAAAAGGGATATTACAAACACGAAGCCACTATTGTTGATGTAGAAGAAGATCATCATCATAAGAAGCAAAGGAATGAAGATCACACATAATTCTTCTCCATCTCAGCTTTATCGGGTATTGTTCCCACTACTAGTGATACATGGCTTATAGATAGTGGTGCTTCTAGGAATATGACTAGCTATAAAGAAAAATTATTAGAAATTGTTGAGAAGGAATCCCATCTCCATGTTGTACTTCGGGATGATGCTAATTACACTGTGAAAGGATCTAGGGCCACCTCCCTCTAGTTAGAGTCTAGTGACACATTACACTTAAGTGATGTGCTTTATGTACCTGGTATGAAGAGAAATCGTGTCTCCATATCTGCTTTGGAGGAGAAGGGATATAAGGTAGTATTTTAAGAAGGGAAAGTTCTTGTTTGGCACAAGAACTCAAGCATGAACACAACAAAAGTAATTGGTGTAAGAGAGGAGAGATTGTACTGGTTGAGCACTCCACCAGCTCAAGCACTAGTTCATGATTCTACCAACATGGGTGAGCTATGGCACAGAAGGCTAGCTCATATGAACTATAAAGCTCTTCCGGCATTAAGAAATATGGTGACAGGTCTACCAGTACTTCATGTAGACCATGATGGAATATGTAGAGGATGTGCACTTGGAAAGAATGCCAAGGGATCCTTCCCGAATAGTGAGAGCGGATCTAAAGGAATTTTGGATCTAGTGCACTCTGACTTGTGCGGACCCATGACTGTTGCTTCACTGGGTGGCTATAATTATTATGTAACATTTATTGACGACTACTCACAGAAGACTTGGATATATTTTCTCAAGACCAAGGAATCCAAGGAAGAATTCAAAGCACAAATCGATAATTTGTCGGGAAAGAGGATTAAGATCTTAAGATCAGATAATGGTGGAGAATATACCTCTACATATTTAAATGATTTCTGCAAAGAAGCAGGTATTAAGAGGGAGCTCACAGTTCCCTACAACCCTCAAAAAAATGGAGTTAGCAGAGAAGGATGAATCGATCGATCCCATTGATCCAGTTGAGCCAGTTGATGTTCCCACAGATATTGGAGTAAATCGGAAGAGGCCTAGATGGGAACAACAGACATTGCAGGACGCAGAGGGGCATGAAGCTCCACATGGTACTTTTCGAGAAAGCAAGAGACCTCAGAGTTTCTCGAGTTATGTAGCATTGATGAGTCACATCATTGACTCACAACCTACCACCTATGAAGAAGCATCCAGCCACTAAGTTTGGAAGGATGCCATGATGGAAGAATGCCAATCCATCGTGAAGAATGATGTGTGAGAGGTTGTACCGAGACCTGAGGGTAAGTCATTAGTGACTTCCAAGTGGCTTTACAAAATCAAGCATGGAGTAGATGGCAGTGTTGAAAAACACAAGGCTATACTGTTGATTAAGTTGTCATTGATGCCAACAGTGTATA